>JACDQD010000003.1:8574933-9320171 GCA_019843655.1 Lethocerus indicus | reverse complement strand
CCGGTTGTCCACTCGCTGGCCTTCTACGAGAGGCGCCCTGCGCGCTGCGTGTTCGGCCACCCCCGCCACCGGGAGAGAACAGACGTGTATAGGCTAGCCCGACCACTCGTGTTTCCCTCGGTGTGTGTAGTGAGTCTCGTTGTCCGCCCCACTGTGCGCGCCGGGTTTCCACCTCGCTGGCCTTCTACGAGGCGCCCCGCGCGCTGCCCAGTGTGTTCGGCCGGGACCCCGCCACCGGGAGAGAACAGACGTGTGGTTATAGGCCAGCCCGACCACTCGTGTTTCCCTTCTCGGTGTGTGTAGTGGAGTCGTTGTCCGCCCCACTGTGCGCCCGGGTTTCCACTCGCTGGCCTCGAGAGGGCGCCCTGCGCGCTGCCCAGTGTTCGGCCGGGACCCCCGCCACCGGGAGAGAACAGACGTGTGGTTATAGGCCAGCCCGACCACTCGTGTTTCCCTCTCTCGGTGTGTGTAGTGAGTCTGTCCGCCCCACTGTGCGCCCGGTTGTCCACCGCTGGCCTTCTACGAGAGGCGCCCTGCGCGCTGCCCAGTGTGTTCGGCCACCCCCGCCACCGGGAGAGAACAGACGTGTATAGGCTAGCCCGACCACTCGTGTTTCCCTCGTGTGTAGTGAGTCTCGTTGTCCGCCCCACTGCGCGCCCGGTTTCCACGCTGGCCTTCTACGAGGCGCCCCGCGCGCTGCCCAGTGTGTTCGGCCGGGACCCCGCCACCGGGAGAGAACAGACGTGTGGTTATAGGCCAGCCCGACCACTCGTGTTTCCCTTCTCGGTGTGTAGTGAGAGTCTCGTTGTCCGCCCCACTGTGCGCCCGGGTTGTCCACTCGCTGGCCTTCTACGAGGCGCCCCGCGCGCTGCCCAGTGTGTTCGGCCGGGACCCCGCCACCGGGAGAGAACAGACGTGTGGTTATAGGCTAGCCCGACCACTCGTGTTTCCCTTCTCGGGTGTGTGTAGTGAGAGTCTCGTTGTCCGCCCCACTGTGCGCCCGGGTTGTCCACTCGCTGGCCTTCTACGAGGCGCCCTGCGCGCTGCCCAGTGTGTTCGGCCGGGACCCCGCCACCGGGAGAGAACAGACGTGTGGTTATAGGCTAGCCCGACCACTCGTGTTTCCCTTCTCGTGTGTGTAGTGAGAGTCTCGTTGTCCGCCCCACTGTGCGCCCGTCCACTCGCTGGCCTTCTACGAGACGCCCCGCGCGCTGCCCAGTGTGTTCGGCCGGGACCCCCGCCACCGGGAGAGAACAGACGTGTGGTTATAGGCTAGCCCGACCACTCGTGTTTCCCTTCTCGGTGTGTGTAGTGAGAGTCTCGTTGTCCGCCCCACTGTGCGCCCGGGTTGTCCACTCGCTACGAGAGGCGCCCCGCGCGGCAGTGTGTTCGGCCGGGACCCCGCCACCGGGAGAACAGACTTCTACTCGTGTTTCTCTCTCGGTGTGTGTAGTGAGAGTCTCGTTGTCCGACTGTGCGCCCGGGTTGGCGCCCCTGCGCGCTGCCCAGTGTGTTCGGCCGGGACCCCCGCCACCGGGAGAGAACAGACGTGTGGTTATAGGCTAGCCCGACCACTCGTGTTTCCCTTCTCGGTGTGTGTAGTGAGTCTCGTTGTCCGCCCCACTGTGCGCCCGGGTTGTCCACTCGCTGGCCTTCTACGAGAGGCGCCCCGCGCGCCCAGTGTGTTCGGCCGGGACCCCCGCCACCGGGAGAGAACGTTGTCCGCCCCACTGTGCGCCCGGGTTGAGGCGCCCCGCGCGCTGCCCGTGTGTTTCCTTCTCGGTGTGTTATAGGCTCCGCCCCAGCCCGACTCGCTGGCCTTCTACAGGCGCCCTGCGCGCTGCCCTCGGCCGGGACCCCCGCCCCGAGAGAACAGACTCGTGTTTCCCTCTCGGTGTGTGTAGTGAGAGTCTCGTTGTCCGCCCCACTGTGCGCCCGGGTTGTCCACTCGCTGGCCTTCTACGAGAGGCGCCCTGCGCGCTGCCCAGTGTGTTCGGCGGGACCCCGCCACCGGGAGAGAACAGACGTGTGGTTATAGGCTAGCCCGACCACTCGTGTTTCCCTTCTCGGTGTGTGTAGTGAGAGTCTCGTTGTCCGCCCCACTGTGCGCCCGGGTTGTCCACTCGCTGGCCTTCTACGAGAGGCGCCCTGCGCGCTGCCCAGTGTGTTCGGCCGGGACCCCCGCCACCGGGAGAGAACAGACGTGTGGTTATCGGCCAGCCCGACCACTCGTGTTTCCCTTCTCGGTGTGTGTAGTGAGAGTCTCGTTGTCCGCCCCACTGTGCGCCCGGGTTGTCCACTCGCTGGCCTTCTACGAGAGGCGCCCTGCGCGCTGCCCAGTGTGTTCGGCCGGGACCCCGCCACCGGGAGAGAACAGACGTGTGGTTATAGGCTAGCCCGACCACTCGTGTTTCCCTTCTCGGTGTGTAGTGAGAGTCTCGTTGTCCGCCCCACTGTGCGCCCGGGTTGTCCACTCGCTGGCCTTCTACGAGAGGCGCCCTGCGCGCTGCCCAGTGTGTTCGGCCGGGACCCCCGCCACCGGGAGAGAACAGACGTGTGGTTATAGGCTAGCCCGACCACTCGTGTTTCCCTTCTCGGTGTGTGTAGTGAGAGTCTCGTTGTCCGCCCCACTGTGCGCCCGGGTTGTCCACTCGCTGGCCTTCTACGAGAGGCGCCCTGCGCGCTGCCCAGTGTGTTCGGCCGGGACCCCCGCCACCGGGAGAGAACAGACGTGTGGTTATAGGCTAGCCCGACCACTCGTGTTTCCCTTCTCGGTGTGTGTAGTGAGAGTCTCGTTGTCCGCCCCACTGTGCGCCCGGGTTGTCCACTCGCTGGCCTTCTACGAGAGGCGCCCTGCGCGCTGCCCAGTGTGTTCGGCCGGGACCCCCGCCACCGGGAGAGAACAGACGTGTGGTTATAGGCTAGCCCGACCACTCGTGTTTCCCTTCTCGGTGTGTGTAGTGAGAGTCTCGTTGTCCGCCCCACTGTGCGCCCGGGTTGTCCACTCGCTGGCCTTCTACGAGAGGCGCCCTGCGCGCTGCCCAGTGTGTTCGGCCGGGACCCCCGCCACCGGGAGAGAACAGACGTGTGGTTATAGGCTAGCCCGACCACTCGTGTTTCCTTCTCGGTGTGTGTAGTGAGAGTCTCGTTGTCCGCCCCACTGTGCGCCCGGGTTGTCCACTCGCTGGCCTTCTACGAGAGGCGCCCTGCGCGCTGCCCAGTGTGTTCGGCCGGGACCCCCGCCACCGGGAGAGAACAGACGTGTGGTTATAGGCCTAGCCCGACCACTCGTGTTTCCCTTCTCGGTGTGTGTAGTGAGAGTCTCGTTGTCCGCCCCACTGTGCGCCCGGGTTGTCCACTCGCTGGCCTTCTACGAGAGGCGCCCTGCGCGCTGCCCAGTGTGTTCGGCCGGGACCCCCGCCACCGGGAGAGAACAGACGTGTGGTTATAGGCTAGCCCGACCACTCGTGTTTCCCTTCTCGGTGTGTGTAGTGAGAGTCTCGTTGTCCGCCCCACTGTGCGCCCGGGTTGTCCACTCGCTGGCCTTCTACGAGAGGCGCCCTGCGCGCTGCCCAGTGTGTTCGGCCGGGACCCCCGCCACCGGGAGAGAACAGACGTGTGGTTATAGGCTAGCCCGACCACCTCGTGTTTCCCTTCTCGGTGTGTGTAGTGAGAGTCTCGTTGTCCGCCCCACTGTGCGCCCGGGTTGTCTTAAAAAGTCATCCAATCGCTGGCCTTCTACGAGAGACGCCCCTGCGCGCTGCCCAGTGTGTTCGGCCGGGACCCCGCCACCGGGAGAGACTTACAGACGAAAATTTGGACTTTTATAGGCCAGCATTACCGACCACTAACGTGTTTCTTCTCGGTGTGTGTAGTGAGAGTACTAAACCGTTGTCCGCCCCACTGTGCGCCCGGGTTTGTCCACTAAAACGCTGGCCTTCTACGAGCGCTCCAGTGTGTTCGGCCGGGACCCCGCCACCGGGAGAGTAACAGACGTGTGGTTATAGGCTAGCCCGACCACTCGTGTTTCCCTTCTCGGTGTGTTGAGAGTCTCTGTCCGCCCCACTGTGCGCCCGGGTTGTCCACTCGCTGACCTTCTACACGCGCTGCCCAGTGTGTTCGGCCAACCCCGCCACCGGGAGAGAACAGACGTGTGGTTAAATAGGCTAGCCCGACCACTCGTGTTTCCCTCTCGGTGTGTGTAGTGAGAGTCTCGTTGTCCGCCCCACTGTGCGCCCGGGTTGTCCACCGCTGGCCTTCTACGAGAGGCGGCGCGCTTTGCCCAGTGTGTTCGGACCGGGACCCATTCCGCCACCGGGAGAGAACAGACGTGGTTATAGGCAGCCCGACCACCGTGCCCTCGTGTGTAGTGAGAGTCTCGCTTGTCCGCCCCACTGTGCGCCCGGGTTGTCCACTCGCTGGTCTACGAGGCGCCCCGCGCTGCCCAGTGTGTTCGGCCGGGACCCCGCCACCGGGAGAGAACAGACGTGTGGTTATAGGCTAGCCCGACCACTCGTGTTTCCCTTCTCGGTGTGTGTAGTGAGAGTCTCGTTGTCCGCCCCACTGTGCGCCCGGGTTGTCCACTCGCTGGCCTTCTACGAGAGGCGCCCTGCGCGCTGCCCAGTGTGTTCGGCCGGGACCCCCGCCACCGGGAGAGAACAGACGTGTGGTTATAGGCTAGCCCGACCACTCGTGTTTCCCTTCTCGGTGTGTGTAGTGAGAGTCTCGTTGTCCGCCCCACTGTGCGCCCGGGTTGTCCACTCGCTGGCCTTCTACGAGAGGCGCCCTGCGCGCGACGAGGATGTGACTTGTCGACGGGCAAGCGGTGGTCCGGGGGAAGGTTCGGGGCGGCACGGCGGGTAGGAGGCAGGAGGGAGGATGTGAGTTGTCGACGGGCAAGCGGTGGTCCGGGGGAAGGTTCGGGGCGGCACGGCGGGTAGGAGGCAGGAGGGAGGATGTGAGTTGTCGACGGGCAAGCGGTGGTCCGGGGGAAGGTTCGGGGCGGCACGGCGGGTAGGAGGGGAGGGAGGATGTGAGTTGTCGACGGGCAAGCGGTGGTCCGGGGAAGGTTCGGGGCGGCACGGCGGGTAGGAGGGGAGGGAGGATGTGAGTTGTCGACGGGCAAGCGGTGGTCCGGGGGAAGGTTCGGGGCGGCACGGCGGGTAGGAGGGCTGAGGGAGGATGTGAGTTGTCGACCCACAAGAGGGCTGAGGGAGGATGTGAGTTGTCGACGGGCAAGCGGTGGTCCGGGGGAAGGTTCGGGGCGGCACGGCGGGTTGGAGGGCTGAGGGAGGATGTGAGTTGTCGACGGGCAAGCGGTGGTCCGGGGGAAGGTTCGGGGCGGCACGGCGGGTAGGAGGCTTAAGGAGATACAATGGTTGTGTCCGGGTGGTGATGACCGCCTACCGGGGTGGTGGGCTAAGGATACTTGGGCGGGCCCTGTGGGGTGCCGAAGGCGAGTGACCCCGAATTCGGGGCCTGGAAACTCTGCGGCGATTTTTATTTGCCGAGTTTATTACCGGGGAATTTGATAATATACATTAACGGGAGATGGCTTGCCGTCGTCCGTCACAGTCAGATTCACTTTTACCGTGATGGAGCCGTCGACTCCGGTCCTGCGGTTTCTTATCTATTATAAGGGAGGCATTCACTCTACACACGAAGTCGTGTTCGGCACTACCCGGCTCACTTGACATGATCATTTGAGATCCGGCTGGGCTACGGGGCACGGTGGGTGGTGATTGTGGGTGCCGCTATATGTATTATGTATGCGAGTACATAATATATATATTATCCCTCTCAGCATCAAGTGAACTCTCGTTTTTCCTATAATACTGTGGAAGACAATAATGAGGTGTGCGCAGAATGAAACATAGCTGGTGCGCGAAATATGAAATTGAATGAAACATAGCTGGTGCAAAATATGAAATATATATAAGAGGTGTCAGAAAGAATGTGGGTACAGTGCTTAGCCGCGGTACTGTGACCCCAATTAACACAGACCAAGAAAAATACTTGGTTAATATACGTAAATTATATAATTTACGAAATATGAAGGATGATTATGGTGGATGATAATTACGAACGGTGCTGTGTTCTACCGCGTCCGAAAGGGCAGCTGAGTCCGGATACAGACACGAGTAGAGTTGGAAACAAGGAAATACTTGTTACTTGAAATACTGGAATTACGAAATGGGGAAAGCGAAAGACAGCTCGGTGAGCACGGCACCGAGAAGCACTCGATAATTTACGAAATTATCTAATAAAAGTGCAAAAATTTTAATACATGCAAATAAAAAGTTGGACCGCGTTAAGCAGCGGCGTTGGTACCAACCCCAGTATTCGGAACAAGGAAATTACTTGTTTTTTAAATACTCGTGCTGTGATGGACCCATGGGTCCGAAGGGCAGGTGGAACCGGTATCCTTCCCAGTATTTAAACGAGAGTTGTTATCACTTATCCGGTTTCTCTTGAAACGCACGTCAATTAAAATGATCGTTACTCCTCGGTGATGGTACGAGGGGGGAACCCCCACGGTGGACCGACTGTCGGTTTCGGCCGGGGCGGGTTCTGACTTTTATTATATTTAGGTATACGCGATTTTTTTTCCGCGTCCGTATAGGCAGCTGAGTCCCGCTTCGGCCTACCCTCTATTGTATTGTATCAAACGATTTCCATTCGGCGGTAAAAAGATAGTGTGTTTGGGTTGTGTGTAGTGGGTGGTAAGGTATACAGTATAACTGTTGTGTTTAGACCGCGTCCGGAATGGCACCGGGGTACCGGTACGCCCCACCTGTGTATCAATATAATTCCATTCGAGGGTATGGATAGTGTTTGTGTGTTTTGTAGGTAGAGTAAAGGTATACGTGTTGTGTTAGCCGTGTTGTGTCCGAAAGGCAGCTGAATCGGCATAGTGTGGCCCACCTGTATCAAACGAATTGCCATTCGGCGGTAAGGAGAGAAGTATATAGGGTTTGTGTGCGTGTAGATTTTAAAATATCGTATAGAACAAAGAACGAGTTGGAAAATTAACCCCCAAACCCAACAGCAAAAGGCCAAATCAGCGATAGGAGACAGAAGACAGACATGAAATCTACATGAATTTCTTGTTCCTTAGTGCCACAACGCTATAACAACCGCGCGTCATTTATAGGGTTTCGTTCAAGAATTAATGAAATACACTTATATTAAAGGAAAAAAAATATGTAGTTTATGTGTGGGGTAGAAGCCCACACAGAGCAGAGTATTAACTCTATTTATTTATATTTATATCTTTAGATTCCACAAATCCCTTTCGTGCCTTTAATATATTGTGAGCCGAGCAGAAGCCCGGCAGTCTTTATTCTCCTTTTGATGGTTGTCGTCGGCGCCACGAGACGTCCTTGTGAGTAGTCCTACTTTTGTTTTGTAATCGAGTCAATTGTTTTGTTATCCATTACAATTTCTTTGTTGGAAAAAAAATTGTACCTTTTTAAAAACGCTATTACAGTGTGTACAATTTTAACTTATATTCCTTTAATAATTTCCGTTACGGAATTTAGGTAACATTATTTGTATTCCAAAGATAACAATGTTCTTTCCTCCAGTCGAGAAGCGTTACCGCCAACTGTTCCGGAACTGGGACCATCCTACCAGCATTTGAGTGCCCCCCCCCCACCATCGGGCCTTCCCATTTAAGGACCTCGGTTAATTGCCGAAAGCTGTTGCACGAAAATTAAATCTGAGTTAATTACTCAGCATTCCGCTAGGTGTAAATTAATTAACCTTTAATATTTAACCGGTTAATACGCACCGATACTTTTCCCGCCGTTCAACGTTCAATTCGACAAAAGGACGACAGTTAGTGGGGCCGAAATTCGAGGCCGAAAATCAAACGGAATTCTCTTCAGCGATAAATGATTCGATTGCAACGATCCCGGTGAACCCGCCGAGAAATCCCCGCGAGTTATTCAGAACTTCTATAACTGTCTTGATTTCTGTTCGGGGGCGAATAATTTATAGCCTACCCAAATTCTATTTTGAAAATACGGAGATCAGTGGAATATTCCAGGTTATCAATCATTAGGAAGCGGCAACAATAATACTTTTGTTTAGTACAAAATAATAGTAATACAGATAAATAAAAGTAATACAAAACTCTAGTTTAATATAAATGTGAACAATATTATATTATACATGCTCTTATGTTATAAAAATGCGCAGATGAACAGCTATGTAAATAATTGCATATAGATGTTAAAAATACTATGTAGACTCCAAGCCCGAAATATTTAACGTCATTAAAATATATTGAATTTGTGATACCATGGTAATTTGGTAGAGGTTCTGATCTAAGGAGAAAGAGGAAGTGAGAGAGATATGACGAGCAGGGATAGTGGAGGGGATGTTGAGGGGGGAAGAGCTCTTAAGGAAAGGCACTAGGAGGGGTGGATGCACTCCTAATGTAGGATCTCTTGGCTTGTAGTGAAGTGGTGGTGGGAGAGGGGTGGAGGTAGGAATAGGGAGGCCTAAGGGGAGAAGGAGGGAGGGAAGGAGGGAGAGAGAGAGAGAGAGAGAGTGATAGGGAGAAACCTCCCTTCCCGCCCTACCCCACAGAAGCCCGCACTCCAAACTGCACAACCCAATAATCACTGGTGCAAGTGCACGCCCTATAGTGCATTGCCTGTGAGCTGCACGTCGAGGAGGTTGCATGTTATGCAAAGTGCGCCCCCACTGACTCAACTCCCTTTAGGGGCCTTCTTAGCTACAACAACACCTATCTATGCCCTGCTTAAGTCTTCTCGACAAATTGGCTTCATTCCCGCCGGCTACGAGTGCTTTTTTCCTTCTCCAACCACTTGTCCTACTCCTTGTATTCTACTTGCATTTTATTTTTCTATTTATCCCAATGAAAGTCCCTTCCTTCATAATATTCTGTATTCCAGACTGCACAATTACTAGTCTGAAAACTTTTTTACAACTCCCATATGAGAACTGTAAAGGTGAGAATAGTGCACCGGGGTATGATGACAGTCCCAAGGGAACAAAGACCTTCGAAGTAGTTGGATTTAAAATTACTTGACAAATGAGACTTCTTCTTCACTAGACCTTCCAATAGTGTCCAATAAAAGCGGTATTTATAAGAGTTCTTATTACTGCCATCTTATATCTTATCATATACATCTACAAATAACATAACTCAATGTTCTATCCTGGCGATAATAATGCGTGAATATAACAAATATAATTATCTTGTAACACAGATCACGGCGTCTTATACACAGTATTTGGCAAACCTACGGTTTAACTAGCCAGTTTTATAGAGCACTCTATTTCGAACGCACTTAGGTAACAGAGAAGGGAGAATCACACTGCCAAACGATATTTTGGGGCATAATATCAGCGAGAGAGTGTCCTAATGTGTTGCAAAAACGTATCATTATATGAAATTCGGCCAGAAACTTGTATTTCCATTATGGAAATTAAGACGGTTCGCCGAACTTTTAGCCCCTATCGTTCTGGGAGTTGTCCCGACGCGCTTGTAAGAGCAATGGATCTCTATGATTAAGTTGAAAGCTCTTTTTCCTGAAATCTCGAATTTTAAAACGAAAAACATTTTTACAAAAACGTGCATCTGCATTCCTTTGAGATTACGCGATATTTTTTGTGCACTATTAGCCGAACGTTTTCAATTGGATAAACATTTTTTCGTGAAAATTTAATGCATATTTTATTTCAAATAAATTATTTTATTGTGATGACACTTTAATAGGCGGCTTAATGTCATAACATAAATCGTTCTAGTGTAGATGGTAAATGGGCAACATCGAGAGAACAGTGAGTTCCATTGAACACTGTGCAAGGTTGTATTTCATCCGGAGTCCATAATTTCTGCGTGCACTTGTCAGAATGATCAATAACGCTTCGATATTATGAATTAATGTCGTGACCGTTCAGATAGCGTAAATAATGCGAGTGCGAGAGAGAGAGAGAGAGAGAGAGAGAGAGAGAGAGAGAGAGAGAGAGAGAGAGCAGTTGAGTGTGCACGACTGGAAAAATCAGCCCAAATTTCCCCGCCTATTCAGCCTGCACTTCCCTCGCCGAAATGTTCAATCACGGATGAAAAAACATTCGCGGAATATGCCCAGGTGATGCACCGGCGCGCGGCCTCAACAAAGCTCCGCCCTCCCAATTCAAGACGCCGAACAACACGAATCGAGCACTCCCTAACTATTGTGCTTGAAGAAGTTTAAATCGCGGAGTCGGAAAAATGAATAATCCGAAGATTAGGGCGTATTCGGACGATACGGCTTTGACGAAGTGAAGTTCTTTCGCCGTACAATAGCCGCCCCGGACAGGATGGGCCGATATTGAGTACAAATTGTGATCCCTTTGTTATGGCTCTAGAAAGGACCTTAAAACCTGCGCACTTATGCTCGTTTCTCTCGAACGACATGCTGGGGAACAGTGGAGTAGTTAAAGGTTTCGACTGTGTAGGAGGCTTGATGATTAGGAGAGCGGGCGTCAGGCCCGCGTGCCACCGGCCCGCAACACCGGGGGCTACCCCCGGGCTAAGTGCCCCTACCCTACCCGCCGCTTCTTTGATCCCTCCGCTTCGCTCCACTCATTCTTCAACCATTTTTACCCGCCCTTCTCCTGAATACGCCAATAACATCCGGTTCGCTTCTCCTTCATTATCATTCTTTGTCCCTCATACATACGTCTTATCGTCTGACCTTTAGTGTAACTGTTTGCGAGGACCTACAAATCATCCTCCTGTCGTAATGTATTCATAACGCTGAACTGTGCGTATTCGATTCCATTTAGAATAATTTTCTATTTAAGCGTTTTCTGTCCTGAGAAAGTAAATTAATGAGTTTAATGAGAAATATATGGACGATTGAATAGATGTATCCCCTTGGAAAAGGACAATTTCGTTGATCCAACCTTATTAAATGTATACAGATATGTAACGTCTGTATTATTTCGGCTCTCTCCTCCTAATTCCTCACCACTCCACTTGTTCTTTGGCCCTCTCGCTCCACTTTTGCGAGTCACTCGCCGCTTACATCCGCAACAACCTCCTCCACCTTTCATCTGGTACGGCCCTCGGGTTCAGTTTTTCCTCAATTCATGCCAAGTTCTCGAGTCGACTCCCTGGTTGGATGGAGTCCGGGGTCGGTCCTCTACTCTGTATTGCGGCTCTTGAGGGCCCAGCGATGGTCCTTGTTTTGGTCCTGCCCGAGTGTTGTTTTCGCTCGAGTGCCGGTGGACTACCCCCTGGGCCGAGCAGGCTTTTTCAGTTAGCTTCACTGACTAGTTCTCTCCACTCTACTTCTATCCGAGTACTTGTTGAAGCCCTTTTCCCCTAGTGGCCGCTAAGGACGCTTGACAAGAACGTACTCACGGTTTATAGTTAATTACCATTCTTGGAGCCAACTATATGCGCACTATTTTACATTACTCGATGAAATACCACATTCTTCTAATTATGGCTTAGGTATTTTCCCAACACCAATGAAACTCTTGACCTCCTCCTTCAAATTAGAATTTTCTTTTACAAATTCGAATTAAAAGAGTAAGATTCTCCAGCTTCAAAGTTTCTGCAGCATGAAATTATAACAGACCGAGCGAAAAAATGGTATAATTATATCATTTCTATCGATTTTTGTTATCTTAAATGATAAATCCTAGCATGCGGGGGAATTAGTTCAAGACTAACGCCGTCGTTTGCAACACACGGTTCCATAAAGTTCTAAAATCGTCGTAAAAGAGGCAGTCCTTAAAATACGTTGGGTAAAAGACCGGAGAGTCTGGAAATGGACCCCAAAACTGCTTTTGTTTCGGATTTCCTCGGTTTTCGCTTTTTTAAAAGCTTGACTTTTTGAAACATCCCCACCGGTTTTTGTTCTTTTCTCGCCCCTTTTACCGGCACCGAGATTATAAACAAGAAGAAAAAATACCTGTACAACGGAAGTCATTTTGATATTACAAATTTTCTGCGCTCTTAGGTGAACGCACGTGTTTTTACGGTACTGTTTTATGTGTCGCCATATATAAAATTCCCATCCCGATATACTTAATATGTAAAAATTCATCATACTAAATGATTATTGAAAGAACTATAATAGTTATTTCAATTCTATTTAAAACTAATATGTCAGTGTAACGTATACGATCAAAAATTGCCGTAACCTGACTGTCTCTTAGGTAATTGCCCATTTGAACTTTATTAATAATGATTATTATTCTAAATTTCCTGATCTGTCTATTAAATCTTGGACGGGTTTGGCGAACGTGCGAGAAATGTTTGCAGACCGCGAATTTTGTGTTCGGCTGAAAATTTGTTACAGTCGTCAGAAGTTTGAGAAAACTAATCCAACTGGAGAGCAAATTTAACCGGTAGAGCGTGAAACGTCGAGACAAAAATGGCGGTCGCGCCGTGGGCGAACAGCTCGGAATGAATATAACAGTTTGGGGAGGAGGGAATGGGGGAAAAAATATACAGTTTTTAAGCGAACGTCCGAACCAAAGATCTGAAAACGAGATAAGTTCGGTACGGGAAGGATGGGGATCAAAAGGGACCGCCGCATCGAGTCCGGTTATTTTACGGCCAATATCACAATTCAGCCGATAACCAATTAACGTCAATTAAAGAATTAATTTCGAATTAAATACTTGTCAAATACTTTAACAGTCACTGCGATCGTGAACCCGAAGAGCTCCGTTCCTCTTAGCTAGACAGCTGACCCTGCCAAAACGTTCTATCCCACCCTCATCACATAACAGACGTAAATTTTCAGTAGAGAGGCAAACTGTTAAAGACACCACGATCCTACTAAACGATCATATTATTTATATTTTTCCCCCTATTTAATGTAATATTTATATTATAACATAATTAATAAATTTCTATTATTCTGCTTTGAGGTAGGGAAATGGAAAACATTTAGGGGTGGCGGATCCCAGAATTGTTACTTATGGACGCATGAAGAATATGTTTATGTGAAATCACGATTTTTCAACTGATTATACGAAGTGAAAACGAAATGACTGTCGATACTTCGGTTTACTTTCAGTCCCAAATCCGGACAATTCCCTTATTCGGAGGTTCCCCGGGTATGATATTGGGAGATTTATGGGATCGGGTAACGAATCGCTCCGTAGGTAACTAATGGCACTATTTTTTTGAGGATTAAGGATTTGTGCTTAAGTAGAGAAGGTTACAGGCGCGGCTGAAGCAGAGTTGATAACTTCCCCTCGTTTTTTCTTCCCCCCCCCCTTAATATTTGTTCTTTTTTCAAAAAAATAAGGATGGGACTCAGTATACGGGCCATAGTACTATAATGTTATCATCACTTTGAGAGTTATGCGTGGGAATTGATTAAAAAATTGCAACATTTGAATACTTACAAAGGGAAAATTCATACTCGAAAGTATTTTTAAACAATTACTGATGAGAGAATAATTTAGTTTCAGTGAGACTTCTGGATTATATGAAAAATACATATTGTTTTATCGGAATTATTGTTACCAATCAAAATAGTATTAAATAAATTAACGAGAAGGAAATAAGATGAAAATATATTGAAGGCAGTTGCGTACGGTTATATAAAAATTATTAAATCTTTGCATGTCGTAAATTATCCATTATGCCTTTAGAGTATTGCCAAGAGGATATCCGGAAAGTAACGTCATCAATGAATACGTTCCTGCCGAGCATTACAACCTTCAAAGTACGCCGCCACGCCATTATATGATTCAGAAATAAACACGAGAACTAATATGAAATATGAACGTCGTTTTGAAGGTTTCCCTTGGGTCGGTTAGCAGGTTCGAGAGCTCGGAACTGGAACGGGGGAGGTAGAGGTAGTCTAGTACTCCTTCTCCAGTTCGACAGAGATTCTACAAAGGTTCAAGAGTATATAACAGTTAATAATCGCGGTGCAGTCCTTTTGAAACAAAGGAGCCCTTTTGACCTTTCCCCAAAACGATTCCACTCTCCACCCGCCCCTCTATCACGTTCTCTCACTCTCTATTCCCTACAAGCGCTTTATCCCTCCCTTCTCTCTCCCTCTCTCTGGACTTCACAGAAGGTCGGCTTCCAGTTCAAGGGGCACACAACTCTCCATCAAAGCTTTGTCCATGCCCGAGCCTCCTATTGGGCAAGGAGTTATGACAGTTCCTCCTTGGGAATGGACAAAATTAATAGTACCCTACTCTCACAACCCACCCACCGCCAACGACTAATATAATGTAACATATTCTGGCACGTCCTGTCTGTCAGTTTTTGAATTACTACTTAATTTTGATGGCGCAATAATCCGATTAACTACGGATGAAATTTCAACGTCCAGATCAGAGAGATGGCTCGGCAGGAAAGCCTTTTCACTAATTGTGGACGTTATAAAATGTGACACTCGAAGTAGAAAATAGAACGTACAGTACTTCGTGGAGGTCTAGAGAAGAAATTAACAGAAACTGAAATTTTCGGTTTTCAGTTAAAAATCATCACTTAGACATATTAAAATTAATACCTACAGATACCTTAACTTTAGATTTGTTTTGTGAAAAAAGTCATGGTGTTTACCGATTATTTTACTCTAAAATATTTTAATAACCTCAGAAACTTTTTTAAATTTTTGCACAAAATCAGAAATAAGTAATGAAATTATAGCTGAATGCCACAAACGGGCAATGCCAATACCAACTTCGGCCGATAACAGACAGATGTTTTAAAGTACGTATCGATGCCCGACCACCCCGATCCCGGACTCGGTAATACAGCTCATCACTACAGCCAAAAGAGATAGCGAATGTAGCTTAAATGATCGGAATACGAGTTTTAAATAGGATAATTGTTGGGCGTTTTTTGCGACTTGTATTATCCAACAGTGCAAACAAGTATTAAAAAAAACAATTTACTGAAAAACTAAACATTTCTTCCATAACGAAATCGGCAGTAACCTGCTGGACGTAAAAGAAATTACATATTTAAACAGTTAGATCCATTTTAGATAACTCGGTTGGCGTAATTTCCTTATTTGATTCATGATTAAACATGATAACCGAATCGAAGCCCATTCATAAGCTACCAAAAAGTGATCTTCAGATTATAATGCAAGAGATATACACGAATTACCTTGCTGTTTGTTTGAAATCAAGACTGCTAATTTGATAACACCCGAAATATCGGTTACGGCCTAGCGCTGTTCCCAGAGAACGCTCAGGCGATTCTCGAAGGACTGGAAAAAATGAAATTTCCCCGACATCTGCCCGGGGAAACGCTAAGGAGGAAGAAGATATTGTGCGGTCGATGCCCGCCAGACGCTGGAATCTCATCCTTCTGACATCTGACGAGCTCCTGCTCAAGACAGAACGTCACTCAACGACGTTCGCCTCTTAGTTGAGAATCAAACCGAGAAACCGTCTGATATCATAACCATAAATATAGACTTGAATGTACACACACACACACACACACACACACACACATAAAACACACGCAAGCCACTACTACACAGTGGTAGTTCATTCTCAAGAGATATGTTTAATCAATTGTTATGCCAAAATATTTCTACCCAAAGATCAACGAGCATGAGTTGTTGAATTGACATTACAGAAAGGATCTGCAATCTGAAACTTTCAGTCGGATATTTTTTGCGTGAGACTATGTTCAATATTGGAATATTATCTAAGTGTCTAAGAAAAAGTATCACCATTCAGGCACATGAATATAGCGACTATTAAAACCTAGTAGAAAAGAAACAGTCATATAGAAAAAATGTAATTCATTTGTCACGAAGCCTGACAAAAGATTATAATTTTACCTAACGTTTATTTAAATTATCGTCGCACGAAATTATACACCGCGTACTAATTTATTACGGTTTTTTTTTCTATTTCGCACAGCAGTGCGTGTCATTATAAGCGGCGGCTAATAATGTCATAAGTAAGTCGCGGGCCGTTTGCATGGACGTAATGATAGGCCAGGGCCACCGGAAGATAATTGGGCTCGATTTTCAAGCGGAACCGATATGAGGCCCGCTGACTCATAATTCGCTCTGTGAGATTCAAACGGGAATAAAAATTTTTTTAAAAATGCGCGCGTTAAAAAGATTGCATCGAAAATATGATCCCAAAATATTCCCGAAATCATATCACTGAATGCAAGCTGGGTTAAAATTGATTAGATTGATCTCGTATAATCACAGACCTAGGCTTCAAGGTTTCCAGTTTTTAAATAGTTAGGCTCAATTCAGTGAAGTTTGGCTTCCGTAGAACCTTACATTTTCTGCATGGTAAAACAAGTGTACGTGAAGAAATCTGGCTTTAATATAAAAATGTTCTAAATAGGGAACAAAAAAAAATTGAAGAAGTATAAATACTAAGGATATTAATGATGCCGCATGATAAATTCGAAACAATGCAGAAATGTTGTAAGAACTATGCCATTTAAAGTAGTCAATGAATCTAGCATAATAGAAACTTTATTAGCTGAATGATCTAAAGAGTCTAGTTTAAAATAACATTCAAAATAAAAGAGATTTTAAAAAAGAATATCTCAATTTTTCAAAAAGTCGGTACGATTCGAATTTTATTTGTAGCCCCAAATTTTTTAATAATTGGTCACGGTTATTGTTCGGGTTTGTTTTTTTTTTGTTAGACTAGGACGAAACCGATATAAAATATCCAAAGAATCAAATAAAAATCAACCAGATAATTTGAAATAAATGTCACACTTGTATTACGTGTATACACTAATTTACTGATTTCACGAGCCATTTTAGATCGAAAAAATGTCGATTTCTTAGCATTCGAAGGTGTAGTGAAATCGAGATTTATTTTGTAAAAAAAACGAAAAAATGAATACATACTGCGCGGTGTTTTCCGAAAAATTCCCCCCGAGGAAATAATTCAAATCTCATCCCTCCTTTTTCAATCGGATACCCCAACGGACGATAGCCCGTCGACCAGTTAATCAGATGCGAGCGCGGCCGAGGCTTGAGTGGCGGCCAGGAAAAAAACGACCCCTCTTTCTAATCCCGCAGTCGGAGTCCGCTATTAATAATGCAATACGCCGAATTAATATTCTTCCCCCCGCTTGCCTGACCGGGTCGAACCGATGCAAAACGGGCCCCACCCAAAAGGGTTTTTTTTGGCCCCGTTCGAGCTATTTATTTTTCCCGGTTCTTCCCGATCGGTGGAAAAGAGGGAATTTTTAATTTTCGCCCCCTCCACCCTCCCCCCGAACTTCCCGTATAACGAGTTCGAATCGATAGTTGACCGGAACTTTGAAGAATAAATTTGTAAACCTAAACGCTTTCTGTATTTTTCTGTAGCATAAAAAACCATGCCCCATCAGCAATCCTACGTTGTACACTAAGTAAGGTATACGCAAATCGACACAATGAAAAAAATGTTTCATAATTATAACGAATTCGAAATATATAAAATCAGTTACAGAGTTTTAATTAGGAATTGTACTCGACTCCTCTATTCTACTGCGGTAAGACAAAATTACTAAACTCGTAGGTTTGGGTTTTGTTGTTGTTATGGATTGCCTTTATACAATATGCACAACAATATGCTGCAAAATTTCAGATTTAATTTCAATTTAATTTTAATTTTGTAATTATAAAATAATGAAATGGCATCCTAGTGCGACAGTGTTTTGTAGTTATATTTAATAGTCCACATAATGCTCTATATGACTGTTACGTCCGGTCTTATACTAGTGCTCCCGCATAAAAACTGACGGGATGTTGAAAATTAACGTAATACCGCTGCCTTAGTCAAAGCTAGGAAGCCATCAATTTAATCTAGTTAGCGTCCACATCCGAACTGTTATCATATCCGAGCGACCAAGGTTCCTACTGCGCACGACGTGGAAGAGCGAGTACACCGTAATTTATGCCCGTAATTTACTTTTAGCAAATGGTTGAAGCCGGAGGGTGCCAAGAGGTCGGGGAGCGGACCCGTCCCCGCCCCTAACACAATGACGGGGGTGATTCATTACATCGTAGGTTGGCCTAATCTACTTGGCCTTAGGCATCGCCCTGAGCCCTACCCTTAAAACAGGAGCTACGGCACAATCGATACGGGCTTTTCCACATTCCGGCTTTTACTTCTGACACCTGCAACAGGGGACGGAGTCCGCGTCTCCGCGCATCCGGAAGGAAATGCTTTCACCGGCTGGACGCATTAATGGGCATTAATGACCGTGACAATTCCTACGCATTGCATGTCTTCCGGTGTTACGAGGACCCGTGAGGAACTGACGAGGCCGGTGTCCTCCAAGAATAGAAAGTGAAGCCAGTGAAAAGTGGAAATTAGCACTGTCCATGAATTCTTAGTTTGTTACTGTCAGACGGACATATTATACTTCGATGTTGTTTTATCCACCAAACACAATAATAACATCATATTATTATTTTTGCAGCTCGTGTGGAAATTATTGCTCAACCTGCCAATTCATTTTATAATGCAATCTCGGACCTAAGAAAAAAGGTATTGTTTAAAGAGCTGGTGTTTAGCATCAGTAGTATATAGACAAAAAATGTTATATAGTCGCTGTGTGGATTATGAAGCGCTTAGCACGTGCTTAGCATAGTGTCTGGAAGTAGGCTAGTTCGGTCGCGATGGTTCTCGAGCGCCATGGGAAATCAGCACCTCCCCTCCACTCCCTACCAAAGACGCTTCATCACTTTCTTCATCCTATAAATAAATAACTAGCTTTTCCTATTCTAAATGCGATTGATGTCCTCTTGAAGTTTTACACCATGTCGTAGGAAGGCCATACTGGGAGCGTTTACACTAGTTAATTCGCCCTATCTTTCATATTTTCATTGCATACAGACACAGATGCACACGCAGTCACCGAGTGGGAAATACGTTTTTTTATTTAATGGCATGAACGTAATTGACACTGGACTCACGCCTGTGGGATGGTATCAATAAATAAAAAAATTATTTTTCCTTAAGGGAAAATACAAATTTAGGATAGTCAAAATTGGTTCAATTTTACATGCCTGTTTCCATAAAAGAATGTTTTTACACATATTTAAGTATTTAATAACACCACTATTTTCCATTGATTAAGATACAAAATTACCAAGTTATGAAAGTCCTGTACCAACTATCCAGCTGACAGCTATTTTACTTAAGGTTGGGCTCAGCACAATAAAAAGGTAAGTATTTTTTAAGTTTAACATTTCAATCAAAGTTTTAGTTTAAATTGTGAAATTCATTCTGAATTCAGTGCCCGCATTATAAAAAGAAATTTAATTATGTTATAATGCAATTAGACATCTCATAAAAGGTTAACATCTCAATTAAAATTAACTTGATTAATTGTTCTCTTCTACCTCAATTTTAACTAAGAAAAATAAAAACCCATCTCTCACTTTAGTTCATAACCATTTGAAGAACAATAATAGTTAACTCAGTATTGTTAACTTAGATTGGCAGTTCACCAAAGGTTATTATTAAACTAGGTGCAAATACCCGGCTTTGCCCGGGTTTAAAATGAGTTTTTTTGTAAAAGCATAAAAAACTGTTTATTTTCATGGAATAAACGGGTGCATTTATTTTAAAGCAACGTGATAAACAACATTTTTGGTAGTGTACACGAAAAGGTTTTCCTCTTTGCCCACTCTGGAGGCCACATACAACTGTCCATGAGAAAAACATGGTGTCTGCAAGTCTATACCAGCAATCCGAAGAGACTGACCCATTACCATTTGTGGATAGAAAGCAATAATGATTAATTGAGTTATGAATTTTACATTACACACTCAGATCTAATAAATCATATACTCAGCATATAAAAATTTACAAATTCTTTTTGGCATTAGATTTGTCAAGATATGCATTGCATACTTTGTGCATTAACCTTGGACTTGAATCAAATGCACTGATTTCTTATAGTCTTCTATAATTTCATCCATGCCACCCGTGAAAAATCCCTGTTATTTAAATTCAATGTGTATTGCACATTAATTATATGCAATGGCAATGTTTAAATTAATTTAACAGTTTTTTTATACAAAACATTCAGAACACTTTTATTCAGTTATTGTGAGCCCTTTCTCACCATCCCAAACCACTGATTATATATAATATATACTATTATATAGTATATATGATAGTAATTACACATCAGTCTTATTCTGGTCAGTATTTATTAGTATAGGACTGCAAATTATACGTATTAGGGAAAAATAAGTAATTAAAGATTAAATCTATAATGCACACATGATAAATTATTAAGTGCTATGTAATCCCATTATAATTATTCATGTGATTACAACTCTACAGCATTAATTTTATTATAGAAAAACTAACTAGCAGAATAAGTTTTGTTGAAAATGCCCGGGATTCGATTTGAACAAGATTAATTTGTAACGGTAAATGTGACCCGCGTTCCACCTCCAACAATGAACTATTCTAATTGAGCACATCAGTAAATTTCGTATAATATTTCACTAACAAGTAGTTAATTCCGCAATTTTCTATTCGGTTTGGACTTATTTCATCGTCAATATACATAAATGGTTCATACTGCAAACATAAATGCTATTTATTCCTTAATATTAACCTGGGAAAGTTTTGTGTAAACTGTTGGTATCACTGAAAGAATGGATTCCGCCGTTTTTGTCGGTCTCTGTAGCGTCTTTCTGTTTTATTGTCGATTCTTCGTTTAAATTTATTTCATTTATGAATTGTTGAGGAAACGGTTTGTTGAATGACATAAGTTTGTTATTATAGATACTTCATTCAGTTCTCGTGTATCTGTGTTTTTTGAGACAGCCGTTTCACCACTGATGTAAGTACCATGGAACATTTAATTCTGTTATCATATCAAATTCTCTCGTCTTTTAGTTACATCTTACATTTTCAAAAGGAACGTATAATGTGTTTTTAGAACTTTTGTAACAAGTTGGGTGTTTACAAAGTGGCTTTGAATTATGCTTATGTGAAATGTTTTGAAACAGCTTGTTTATCATTTAAAAATGTTCAGTTTCTTTATACAGTTTTATTACATTTTCTTCTGTGATTTGATAATAACATAGTTATAACATTCTGATATTCGTATGTTCTGACAATAGAGTCACTATGCCAAAAGTGAGGCGAAGAGTAAAAAGGGATTCAACAGACAACACTCCTCCTCAACAAACACAGAAGGAGCAACAACAGCAGAATGAGTCAGATAGTTCTGACGATGAACTTATTGATGAGGAAGAGGGAGGAATGCGCATCGGTGGTGTTTATATTTCACCAGCCCCTCCAGCAGTTTGTTCTTCCGAATATAATGGGCCTCGCATGATAATAAGTCATATTGTGAATGAAAACTTCAAGAGTTATGCTGGAAGAGTTGTGCTAGGACCATTCCACAAAGTAAAATTATAATTTGCCAACCTTATTTCATTACCTCTGGCATGAATTTAGATTGATTGAAAACTACTGGTCCACCTTCAGAAATTGAAGCCTGGACCAGCTATTCTGTACTTCTGCTCTTGCTATCTGAGCAGCACTGGGTTGAGGAAAGTTGATTGTTTGAAAGTCGTTAGAAAAGTTATGGGTAATAACTTTGGTAAAAACAAAGTCAGTCTGGAATATTCACTTAAAGTTTTGTACAGCTTAGTAAGAAAGACCATTTGTGGGGGATGTCATTTTTTAGTAAGAGTCATTTCTATTGTATTTTATCTCAGCTGGCATTGGTTGTTGTGAACTTTTCCAAATATTGACTCAAAATCCTTTTCCAGGATATATTGATTTCAAACATCTTGAATTGGCAAGAATTATTTCAAATGCATAAATACTGTAGGAAAATAAGCATTAGTTAAGCACTTTTGTCATAGAAATTCATTAAAATATGAAAAAAATACGGATGATGGAGTATAAATTGTAAAAAATGTATTGTAAAAAATGTCACATACATGTTTAACTTTCAATTTACTTGAATGAGAGGGAGAAATAATAAATAATATTTTGTAATTCCAGTTTGTATATTCCACCATGCAGTACTTGACATGTAACACACTTTTAAAATATTTATCTTAATATGTTGAATTTAATTTGCTTATTGTTTTTATTTTTCCTATATTTATTATCTATTAATCTCTGTATCTGGGCATTTTGTTTCAATTTAGAATTTTACAAGTATTATTGGACCAAATGGAAGTGGAAAAAGCAATGTTATCGATTCAATGTTGTTTGTATTTGGATACAGAGCTACAAAGATTAGGTCCAAGAAAATCTCTGTGCTTTTGCACAAGTCTGAGAATCATCAGAACATTCGCAGCTGTACTGTTGCTGTTCATTTTAAGAAGATCATAGATGTGGTAAGTTATGCATAGTGTTTATTTATATAAATTACAATATTTTAGTATGAATGTGTTAATATAATGGGACATATTATGCTATATAGTTATACATTTTTTAATGTTTGTTCATAGGATGACATTGAATATGAAGTTATACCAAATTCTGAAATAGTTATAGCACGGACTGCTTTTGCAGACAACTCATCATTTTATACAATAAATGGTAGGCGTGCTCAATTTAAAGATGTGGCATCAGTCCTTCGATCACATGGGATTGATCTTGTCCATAACAGATTCTTGATCTTGCAGGTAACAATGCAATTATAGAATATTAAATGGTTACTTTAGGAATTAGGTTGGTAACTTTCTCTCATAGCTGAGCAGGCACACTGAAATAAATGCACTCGGTTTATATTCGAAGTTTAAAATTTAATTATTGTTACTTCATAAAGTATTTCAATGAATACATTACATTTATCAGCCAATAAAATACCTAGCAACATTTTAAAAAATTAGATTATAAACCCTCAAATAACATGTTATTAATCACAGTTCATTTCTTAATTATATTTTTATTTTGTACTATTTTTCTCAAGGGGGAAGTTGAACAAATTGCTATGATGAAGCCTAAAGCTGAGACAAAGCATGATACTGGTATGTTGGAATATTTGGAAGATATCATTGGCACAACTCGTTATAAGGTATATTTTTATTTGCAATTATTATTATTATTATTTTTATAGAGTTATTTAAAAATAATAAAATTTTATAGCTCTGTTTTATGAGGACAATGTTTTCAAAGTTTTTACCATATGTTTTTATGTTGAGTTATATTAGCTATTTGGAGTGTTAATTTCAATTAACATGATTAATGGATAAAATCTTTTGAGAATGGATAGTTCAGTAACAGAATTGATGAAACAGTAATACTCATAACTGAACTCTTGTACATTCTAGATTATTATTATTGCTAACTTTATTCAATATACAAAAAAATGACACACTTTTGCACAATATAAACATAACAAGTTGAATTATTTTTATCTTGTAACTTTTGTTAGAGACCCATTGAGAAACTTGGAGAAAAGGTGAACCAACTCTATGAAGAGAGACAGGCTAAAGTTGCTAAAGTAAAAGCTGCAGAGAAAGAAAGAGATCTGTTGAAAGAACCCATGACTGAAGCAATTGAATTTCTCAAAATTGAGAACAAGAAAACTTATTTATGGAATTCATGTTATCAACGACAGATGTATGTTTTATATTTATGTGATACTTTAATACATTCATATCCATAAAAATTGGTAAGTTAAAATCCAGATGGTACAATGTCGATGGGTAAAGCATGAGCTTGAATCATTGCAATTTCTGGATATTTAGGTTACTGAATGTTAATGTACACATTAATTAAGTTTATATGTATGTCATTAATAAAACAGTTTACCTAATAATAATATTTCTTTATTTTGGCAGATATGATCTTGAAAATAAGCTCAAGGACCTAGAAGAATTGAAGAAAATTCATGAACAAAAAATGCTAGAAATAAAGGAAAAGCTTAAAAGTATTCATGATAATAGGGTGCAAAAGGAGAAAGAAGCACAAGTAAAGCACAAGTTAGGCTCATATCTTATGTTCTTATTTTTAATTTAGGGATGAGATACATATGTATATTATAGTAAAGGAATATTAACAGTGGGAATTATGAAATGTATTTCCATTTCTCAGAAACTACATGTATAATACATAAAAGAAAACATTCTGGTGTATTGAACAAATAATCAATTTTTGCTTGTCATTCTTATATTTATTTTTCATCTAAGAATAGCAAATCAAAAAGCTTTTCCCTAGTGACCTGTCATGATTATTATTATTTATTTCATTGTAACATTTAAGGGAAATTGAAGCATTGAGAAATCAGAAAGAAAATTTGAGTGAAACTTTCCGCAAAATTGATAACAGAGCCACACAGCTAAAAGAAGAAATAAGCCAGACAAACAAAAAACGAAAAAAGGCCATAGAAACCAAGAAGCAGGATGAAGCAAAGGTATATCACTCTTTGTTATGTATTATTTAAAGTGTGGTGTAACATTACTGAATGAGTGCTTAATTTAAAAATGTTTTTGTTAGCTTGTCGAAACTTATGGAAAGGTAATAAGTTTTATATTTTAATTGCATTACATTAAAACTGATTCGTAAGCCTCTATACATTAATACTTTGTTTTAGATAATTGAATTAGAAAATCTACCAGAAAAAAATCAAAAAGAAATTGAGGAGTTAACTATAGTTGAAAATAAATTAGTTGCTGAAAGAGAGAAAGAGGAAGCAGTAGTGGAAGAGATCATCGCCAACCTAAAAATTGAAACAAAAGAGTTACAAGAAGTGAAAGATGGTTTGAGCAATACACTTATAGGGTTGAAGAAGGCAAAGGATGATGCCAAGGCAAAGGTAAATTTAGGTATCTGAATTTTGAAATATGAGAACAAATTGATATAAAGTTATTTAAATATGATTATTTTATATCCTGAATTATTAAAAAAATTTAAATTGCATTAATTCACTAAAAATTATGAGGTGCTCACTTTCTGCTTCTTTTATTAGATAGACCTTATCTTTTTAATCTTCTTTAGATTAAAAAAAAACATGTTTCATTTGCTGATATAATGTTAACTTATAATATAATATAGATTTTAATATTTAGAGTACTATCTATGTTTTAGTATGACATGGCCAAATTTGAACTAGAGATGTATCTCAGCAATGAACAGAAGGAGGCAGCTAAATTAGAGAAGTTGCTTGAGACTCTAAATAAAACATCACAAACCCTGAAACAACGTAAAATGTAATTATTTTTTAATATTAAGTTTTATAGTGACATTCAAATTTTATGAGTTTTACTGTATTTGTTGTTGAAATAGAATCCAAAGAATAATATATTAACTTCTTAAAATTAAAATCACCATTCTATGCTTAATAAATATTTTATTCAAAATTTAAATTTAAAAAAAATGGATTGCTATATTATTAATATTATCACTTTATTAAATCTCACTCATTATTTGAATTTTTAAAATTATTTTAGGGATGTGGAACGCTTGAAGTCAAACATTTCAGAAGCAAAACAACATTTACAGACTGCCCCGAAAGAATTAAATTCTATTCGAAAAGAGGAACCAATTGCTCTTCAGGAACTGCACAGAATAAGAGCTATAGTAAATGAAAGTAGGCATTCCATGCAGGCCAACAGGTCAAGGGGTCGAGTCCTCGATTTTATTATGAAACAGAAAGAAGATGGGCATCTACCAGGTGTTTTTGGAAGACTTGTAAGTAGGTTTTTTCTCATAAATGAATTGTTTGTTAAATTTAAATTGGGGGCCCCAGTGTCACAGGGTGCTGAGTGTGTATCTACCCATCTGCCTGGATACATATGTGCTATATAAATACAGAGAGATAAGAATTGTATAAGTATAAAAAGATTTATTATATAATTGCTGGTTATCCTTATTAATTATGATGATACGTAGCTTACCTTTATTACAGCCATTAATGAAAAAAGTATTTTACCTATTTGTTTTTTAACAGGGAGACTTGGGTGGAATCGACTCAATGTATGATGTGGCAGTTTCAACAGCCTGTGGTCCTCTGGATTCTATTGTTGTGGATACAATAAAAACTGGTAAAGATTGTGTTGAAGCTCTAAAGAGGCACAATGTTGGTAGAGCTAATTTCATAGCCCTTGAGGTTCAAGAAAAATTAAGATCAACTTATCAACGTCCAATTAAAACGTAATAATGTTTTTTTATTAATTTAAGTATTGGATGGTATAATTTATGTAATGTTCTAGTTTTAGTGAAGGTAATGCTGGTTTTAAAGTATTAGAATAGTTTATTGTAACTTTTTGTTTGAACACATTAGTGATTTATTTTTTATTTTTATAGAACCAATGAATATCTTTTATTTATTTACAGGCCAGAAAATGTTCCTCGATTATTTGATCTTATTAATGTTCCTGATGATAGGGTAAAGCCAGCTTTTTATTATGCCCTAAGAGACACTCTTGTTGCAAATAATATGGAACAGGCTATAAGAGTAGCTTATGGCAGTACCAGGTACAGAGTTGTAACTCTTTCTGGTGAAATTATAGAGCTTTCAGGTATACTTCGATCATTTACATTTAATTTCATTCTGTTTCTCACTTTTCACTTACGAGCAAAAATTATTGTGAAATATTGTATTATTCCCCAAATGGTACAGTCTATTTTTCAGTTGATTTATTTATTAATATATTACATTAACACTAGTCTTCTTTCAGGTACAATGTCTGGTGGTGGAAATCAGAAAATGAAAGGTAGAATGGGAAGATCAGTGGCACCAGTGGCTGATTTAAATTCAAGTAAATTGGAAGCAATGGAAAGTCAAGCTAATGAACTTTCAGAAAAAATTACAAGGTTCCACCAAAGGCAGGCTCAGCTTGAAGATACAATTTCAAGAGTTACAAGAGATATCCAACAGTGGGAGATGGACTTAAAAAGTTTTAATTTTGAAATTCAGGTGATTTATTCTGAAACTCTGGATTAACTCAATTTGATATATTTTCATTAAGTTTGTACCATGAATTCTGACTATTATTAAATCTTGTCAACATATCCAGCTTATATTACATTTAGGATAATATAAACGGAGGAGTATAGACTGTAAATCACTAACTGATTCATTTGTATTGGACTATTTCAGTTGACATATTTCTATTACTATGTTTCAGGGTCTCAGCCAGCAAGAACCGTTGCTAAACCAACAAGTGAAAGATCAAGAAAAGGTTGTCAAAAATGCAGCTCCAGATCCACAAACTGTTAAAAGGATGACAGCTGCTGTTGACAAGTTGAAAGAAGGTTTGTTAATACTTACCAGAAGTTTTTTTAAAATAAGTTACAGTGCAGAAATTGAGGTGTTTTCTTTCTTTCTTTGTTTTGTGCCCAAGTGTAAGGATTTTGATGTAGATGATACTCTGTTTTCTAGTGTTACATTTATCAATCAATTTTTAGAGCTTGATAAGGAGGCTGAGGCTGCTAGGAAAGTGGAAGAAAAAGTGGCGGATGTAACAAAAAAAATTGAAGAGGTTACTGGTGGGAAAATGAAAGCTGCCCAACAGAAACTTGATGCTGTTACTAAAAAATTGGACAAAGTTAGAGCCGAGATAACTAAGTTAAAAGTCGCAATAAATTCTGCTGCAAGGTAATAAAATGAAACTTTTTTTCTGGCCTAAAATATACTGCCGTATAAAACTTAGTATTATATATAAATTTTACATCAATTTATTTATATTTATTTGAATAGAAAACACCCTTGATTTTAGGAACTTGAAGAAAACAAAGGAACGTTTACAAAATCTTGCTACTGAGATAAAAGATGCTGAAGAAGCTATAGTGAAAGCAGAGGCTGAAAATAAGGAGCTTATGATAAAAGGAAATGAAATTAATACAAAGGTTAAATGTGTGTGTGTAAGTATCAGCATAAATGTATGATGATGACTTATTATCTAAGACTTAAAATTGCATTTTATTCTGTGTTGTGTATCTTTAAAAAATAATAATATTTTATTGAAATATCAATACAAAATAAATTAATATATGCTTTTAATACTTTATTATTGTAATATCGGTGATATATAGCATTCTTACTATTTTTTCAAATGTCCTAATATTTATTTCCTTCCCCAGGATGAGATCCAAGAATACAGTAAAATTGTTGACAGTTTGAGGTCTGAAATTAATAATCTTGTTAAAGAAGAAAATAAAATTAATACTATGAAGTTACATGAAGATCAAACTACTGACTCATCAATAAAAGCTCTCCATGAAACAAAAGCATCTATTCCACCTCTGAAGAAAAAGGTAATTTTTAAATATTACATATAGTAAATACAAATATTAAATATTACATTATATTGGGTTTTTAGTTCTCGCCTAAAATTTGCCTGTGAATCTTTGATCAGAAAGTTGTGTAACATTAATTTTCATATGATAGTTTAATTGGTTGAATATGATTAACAATTTTTCTTTAGATCAGACTTACAATTATTATTTAATATACGATGATTCAATTTTTTGTTAGCTGGCTGCCCTGAAATTGAATGATATACCTGGTGAAGATAAAGATGACAGACCAGGACTCATACAGCTGAGTCCGGAAGAACTGGAAGAAATTGATGTCAGCTCTCTGCGATATAAAATCACAAATCACGATGAAACACTTAGTCGTATGAAACCGGATTTGAAAGCAATCCAAGAGTATGAATCAAAGGTATTTTTAATTATGTCCAAATTGAGGAGTATTTTCTATTCTATTAAAGTTGTCAATAACGATGGCTTATATCAAAATTGTATTTACAGGTGGAACTATTGAGATTGAGATGTCAAGAATTGGATGAGGTCGCTAAGAAGAGAAATGAAATAAAGAAAGCCCATGATGAAATCAGAAAGGCCAGGCTGAATGAGTTCATGGCCGGGTTTACAGTCATAAGCAACAAGCTAAAAGAGATGTACCAAATGATTACATTAGGAGGTGATGCAGAATTCGAACTATTTGATTCTCTTGATCCTTTTGCTGAAGGGGTTGTATTCAGGTAAAATTTGATGCGTAAATCAATTTGTACTAATTCTCATCATATATTAAACTATTTTTATTCTTCTAGTATAGAACGGGATTTGTTATTGAATTCAATAATGCCAAGAAAAAAGTTATATTTAAAATATTAATTTTTATAATTATTTGTCCTGATAATTGCAATTGTTCTAATATTGCCTGTATTCATTTTTTTTTCAGTGTGCGGCCACCTAATAAATCATGGAAAGAGATCTCTAATTTGTCTGGCGGGGAGAAAACATTGTCTTCTCTTGCTCTTGTCTTTGCATTGCATTATTACAGACCTAGCCCACTCTATGTTATGGATGAAATTGATGCAGCCCTTGATTACAAAAATGTATCCATTGTGGGTAATTACATTAAGGTGTGTATCAATGATAGTAAACAATTGGCATTAGTTAGTACTACTCAGTAAGTAGTACTCTACATCATCTTCATTAAATCCTATTTATCTTTATTTTTTTATTTATTGTAACAAGTCTGTAACTTAATCTCATCTATAATTCTGAAACATTAATTTGATTTCATATTTACTAAATTGGAACTTTATATTTATTAAATAATTTAATTAATTGAATAATTATTGTTTACACATTTCACATACATGTTATAGTTCCAATTGGATCTTATTGTGTTGAATTTTTATGATATTAAAGAGATTTTTAGTGTACTTTATTTAGATTAATAACAATGTTTATATCACTTTAAAATCAAATTATTCAAAGTACCGTGTTTACCAAATGATCTTTTCAACCTCTTTGTTCAAACACGATCATATTTTCTTGTTTCTTAAGAATTTATTTTAACTTAATATCGATTCCATGGGGACCTTTTTAAATACTTGTAATTTTATTGCAGTTTAATATAATTAAATCATTTTTGCAGTATAAAATTTAATAAAAACATACTTTACTTTACAGGAAAGGACAAAAAATGCACAATTTATTGTAATATCACTGAGATCTAACATGTTTGAACTGGCTGATGTACTTGTTGGAATTTTTAAAACTGATAATTGCACCAAGTGTGTAACTATTACCCCTGAAAAATATGCAGTAAAGGTAAGAACCACCTTTACTTTGTACCATTGTAGAAGTGGTTGCAAGAAATAATAATAGCTATTACTTCTGATATAATTACATTACCATTTTATTATTTGGCATTCTTACTGTAGTAAACATTTATTTTTTTTATCTGTTGAGATCTAAAGGCACTGATATTTCAGGACACATAGTTTAGAGTTGTTTTTTAGATAATGAAAAATGGAACAAAATGTACTTTTTTCTTATTTAGAAAAAAACAAGACTTGTTGAAACAAGAACAGAATAAAATCTAGATTGAATAATTTGTGAAACTATTGTATTGGGTAATATGAATTTTATAACTTATTTGTTTTATTCATAAATCTTTATTTTGTCCTTCAGTTTCCATTTACCTTAAATAATTTCATATATGTAAATCTTATTCATATTCTTAAATGACTTTGTTAAAACTTCGTTTTCAGAAAAATGTTTTTTGCAATTAGGTTCTTGGTATTCTCTCATGTTCTGCAACAGTTCCAGTTGCTTTAATGTTTTGTTTGTTATTATAACATATGTATTCTGCCCAACTGTTTTATTTATTTTATTATGTTTAGGAAAGAAATAATGATGATGAAGAAGGACCGATGGCCAAACAGTCAAGAAATAATTAAAATATATAATTTAGAGTTAAGCTTGTAGAATTTTTCATTATTATATACTCGATTTAAATGTAGTTCCAAATTTTGTTATCTTTTGATGTTAATTAATTCAATAAATTATATTGTTATATATGAATGATGATGTTGTTTTCCTTTGTACCTGGAATGACTAAAATGACTTGTTTTTAATTGACACTGCATGTTTTGATGTCTGTATGTTTTGATGATAATGAAAAAATATTATAATGTACTGTAGCCTCCCCATAGTATGAAATTTGTTCTCAAAATTTGATTCACCTAAGCAATCAATCAAGTTGTCGAAAATTCAAATGTTGTAGAAAATAAAAACAAACAGGTAATTTCAGTATTTGCCTTGGATGTTATGTAGGATGGTTGAAATAGAGGTTTTACTTTGGAGGATAAATTTGCACAAACCAATACAAAAAAGTTGGAATTCGTATATCTATAAACTATATTTGTCAATTTTTTATTTGTATACTCCTGGGAACATAATTACTTATAATTTGATTTTACTTAGGGATACAACTTGAAATGAAAATGTTCATACTTAATTAAATTCCTCACTTGGAGGTAGTACTGCAGAATTTGCTTTAGTAACAAAAAGCAAGTAATACTAAAGAAATATATATTTTTGCAAATTACTTTGATACATTCTCCATTTGAAATAAAAAGTTAGCTGATGGCAAAAATAACATTAGATTAAACAGATTGTTAATTAGTGGATCCATCTGCAGTTTGAAATATTAAATAGAGCTGATTGTGGTTTGTATTTGAATATAAAAAAGTTGTCTGATTCTATGAATTTACCTGAATCTTGTATATTCTATAAACTGAGGGGACTGAAACAGCTTACAAGAAAAACATTCTTGCAATATTAGGATTTAATTCATTGCACTTATAAGTGTAGTCAGCCCTTGTGTAAATGTTATTAATTATTACTGATATCCATTTATTTGGTACTCGCCATTAAAATAAGCCAACCAATAGAGATCCTGTGTAGCATTTAGTTTGAATTAATCCAACTGAAAATGTGTTTCTTTGGCCGGCGTAAATCAGACTATTAATCTCCCGTTTGCATATGTGTTGTCTGGTGATTATATAATAATTTGGTTGCCTTAGAATAAAATATTAAAAAAGTAAATTTGATTACAATTATAAATGTAAGGGACATTTTTTCTCGGAGGTTGGTAATTTTCACATATTTGTATTCTGATCATAATAATCAACATGGCCGTGTTTAGTCGTTTTTGTTGACATGTTTCGTGCATCATGAGTTAGCCGTTGCTCATTTCGTTATCGTTTACGTTCATAAATATTAAGTTTCTCGTTCAAATATGTTTGTTTATTATCATTTGTGAGTATCTCTATAAAAATCGACCACTCAGTCGTTTATCTTTGTATTTGTTTTTTATGTAGGTTATTTATATGTTTCTGATTTGGTTGTATAAAATGTGGTAGTTTGGTTCTCGGGTATTTTTGTCTTCATTTTTTTAATTCTACGGATAATTATTCACAGTTTTTTAGGTTGTGCCGGATGATTTCAGTTGTTGAACAATGATTTTTGAAGATGCCGTATTTTCCAAATTCCTGTGGATTGCTTCAGTTTCCTTCGTATTTTGTTTCATCGCTGTACTCCTCGATTGCGTCTGCGGCTGCCGAAAGAGGATTCCGAAGTAAGAGTCATTTTAACTCCACAATTAAAAGCTGGTTTCAAATTAGATAAGATATAGCAAAATGACCCATAACTATGTGGCACACTTGCATGTTTCTGTATATAAGGGAAGAATTTAGTTTTTGGCACATTCTTAACTAACTTTAATTGGTTTCAATTTATAGTGAGTAATGTGTGTTTCTGTGTTAATAACAGTTCACTGGACTATAGTTCATGTGCCATTTACTGCAGTACTTACCACAGGCTTATAACTCTCTAATTTTTTTGTTATTTTAAAACACAAGTTTTAAACATACACAAGTTTTTAATTTTAATGTGCTTCAGCTCATTTTATAAGGTTGAAAGAGTAATCCACTTCAAAATTAATAATTTCAATATATCATTTAGTATACAGAAATTTGTTATGATATCTTCAATGATTAATTCCAAGTGAACCTATGATTTTAAATTAAATTTAATAAAATCTGTATTGAAGTAAGAATTTTTTCTGGGAACAATGATCACATTAATAAGAAACTATTCTACCATATTATTTTAAATTACATGAAGTGTTTGTGTATTAATTTCAATGGATGACATATTTTTTTCCCAACAAACAAGGAAAACTAGTTTACCACAGAAGTATTTATTGAAAATGTATACAATGAATTTTTTTAGTTAATACTATTAACTGGGCTATATACACTTTACTTTTGATATTATTAATTATAGGTATTCATTATTTATTTAATATCCAATAAATACATTTCAATAATATATAAATACACATAAAATATCATGTATGTATCTTTAATGTTTGTGTAAAAATAATAATAGTAAATAACTCTTAGTAGTCAGCCAACAATTTCTGGGTCAGCAGAGTCTGAAGTTCAAATATTTTAATTAGCAAGATTACTGATGTCACTATAACAGTCTGTATGAAACAAATGGTTTTCAGTCCTTTTCAACTTGTCCTTTTTGAATTCCAGGTCTGAGAAAATTCTCTCTCATAATTTTGCTTTTTCATATTTTTTTACTTTCTACTATTTTATACTATTTCTGATTTAAATGTTTAATTATTTATTTTAATTATTCATATTATTCCCGTTTTCTTATTTCGCATGCAACAGGTACTAGTATATTTTACTTTTTTTTTGTTTTTTAAGTTGCCATGTTTTGCTCTCTACGTTTTGTGACTACCGCAGGAATGAATTATTGGGGCTAGCCGGAATGGTGAAAATCACCAATCCAGATGAAAATGTCAACTTTAGTACAAGCCCACCCAACGTCCAATTAAATTGTGTCTCAGTTATTTCTGATGAACTTACTGGCGAGAATCATGATACTAATAAAAGGTGCTTATTTTCTTGTTCATTTTTTAATATTTTTTGGTTAAATATTTTTTCTTTTTATGACTGGTTAATTTCCAAACAAATAAATTCTTCCTTACAATACAAATGAAATGTACAAGAACTGAAAGTGTTGAAATCGTGAAAATGAATTAACAGTCTGAAATTAATAATATATATTAATAATAATTAATGCAATTATTCTATTACAGAAGTTCCTTACAAAATTAAATGCAGTTCTGAAAATGACTGGCTGTAATATCATGTTTTATCTGACTTAATTAAATTAACATAATAGGAAATATCCTCCTTTAATACCCACTTTTTCATTAGAATTTGTTCATCACACAATTAATATTTAGATTTAAAGTCTTGTCCAGAATTTAAATTTTGAAATAATACAGTAAATCATTATTAGTTTATTTATATCTCTTCATAGCTTCTTCTTTTGATTTGCCTTTGGTTGTCAAGATTTGCTTATCTAGAGATTGAGATTTTAATCCACTCCACTTCTATAATATATGTGAATTTGTGTTAGCTATAAACTGATAACATCTAATCACTTTAACTTTTTGTTTGTTATTAACACCTGCTTTTAACTACTGGAGAAATACTACAAAGTATATAAATGTTTATTGTTTTACTAATAATTGTTGTATTCAAAATGATAGAAGTGTTTTGCTTAGAAGCAGTACAACCTTAGCCACTGCTACAAGGAGTTTACCCGATCTTCCTGTCGATACTGGTGAAGGAGGTGAAAAGATATGGGGACCTGTAGAAACAAATACAGACACAAATTCTGAACTCTATGCTACTGTTGAAGGTATATTTTCACTCCAATTTGTGTTAAAAAAATAATACAGCTTTAAAAAAAATGTCATTGTTTAATTACGAGTATTAATTCATTAGAATTTTTTTAATCATTATGATTCACAGAATACTAATAACTAAACCATCACTTGAAATGCAAGTCCATAATTAATGAATACAAAGAAATATTATTATAATACCAATTAAATTGATTTAGAACATTGCATGTATAAACTTATTGTGTTTATGAATAAAGTGTGCTATGTATGGGCAGAAAATGAATTGTATTGATAGACAGATAATTGTATTCATTTTATATTACCACTGCTGGTGGTAATGGGGACGTGAATTTTGCAGACCCCACGAAGGGTAAGAAGAGAATTTTGACAAGAGGTCCTACTGCTGACAGCAGTTATACACCGAGCCAGACTGATGACAGCCTGTCCCCTTATGCCAGGCTCAAGGGAGAACATCCATACGATCAGTTACAACAAAGTAAGTTAATATTTAAAACATTTTGAAATAAAAACCATACAAATTTCATAGTTTATTTTAATATCAGCCAACAAACAATTAACTATCATACTATAATAATGTATAAATACAGTTTTGGTAGGATAAATTTCAGTTGTCATTGCAGGTGAACACCAGTATGCTCAGGTCGGTGCCAATGGGGGAGGGCCACCGGTTGCAAGCACCTCGCAAGAAACAACTGCCAATTCAACTTCATCAAGGTTAACCTCTTTTAATGTAGTCTAATACTTGTATTCTTATTTTATTTACAATCCATATATATATATATATATATATATATATATATATATATATATATATATATGCAGAAAAGAGTGAGTACTGTAAAAGTACATTTTATGGAATAATTGAGAACAAATTACGCAAAAATTATTATATTATCTAAACAAGGATATAAGTAACTTTTACTTATTTTTTGCTTTGTAAAGTTATTTATCCAGATATAGTGTCAGAGCTTGTTATTTTGTTATACAGGAAAATTGTATTTTTATTCATAAAAAAATATTGTCATACCTTTATGTGTGTATAAAAATAACACAATAGGTTTATATACGTACATTTCAGTCACATATTTGTGAGTTTTTTCTTTTTTTCGTACTTTGATTTTTCTTCACTGATTATATGGCAATGAGGAATAAATAAGTTCATTTCATCGGGTTCCAGGAGGTTTGAAGGGGATGTAGGGAGAATGGAAGTAAATCACCTTCACTTTCTGAACCCCTGGATGATATACCGGCAGCTTCAGCTATTGCTGGCAGTGTGCCAGCCAATCACGATCTTCCTTACATGACCCCACCCATCATGCCTCCTCCACCCACGGAACACTTCAGCGGTGACTCCCAGGATTCAAGCAGTATGACTATTGTTTATTATATATTTCATTTATATAAACCACATGTTCCTTTAAAAATTATTTTAATCGTATATCAAATACAAATTTTGTATATAATATTTATTTATTGTCTATATTTAAAAAAATGTTTATTATATATAAATTTCTGGGATTAAGTATTTATAATAAATATTTGTAATTGAGAATAACAAAAAAAGTGGTTGAGTACATTATATTTAGTATATAGTGCGCAAAAGATTTGTGCAACAAATGTTTCTAAAATGGAATAATTAACATGACTACTGTTAATAGCATGTTCTATAGTTTTATATAGTATTCAGATATATATATATATATATATATATATATATATATATATATATATATATGGTAACATTTATGACCTTAAGAAAATAATTAGAAAGTATTAAAAATGCATTCCTTTTATTAATGTTTCCATCACTCAATTGTTTTATCAGTCATCATGTTATTTTTTTACCTAATATTGATATTTATGTCTCTAATATATTTTTTAAATCTTACGATACATAGCATGATTAGCATTAGTAGTTCCATGTGGGGGGCACTGGAGGGATTATGGGACAATGAACTTGATAGGTTTGATGAGACACTGATCCACATCAGTAAATGAATTATATCCAAGGAGAGAATTTTATCTGGTATAGTTTTTAACTTATAACAGGGATAATATTTTGATTGGCATTTTTAAATACCTGTTTTTTATTTTTTTACAACAGGTTTCTTAAATACAGACAACTTCTGAAAAATATCATTTACCTGTATGCAGTCTTTCTCCAGTTCAGCATTTTTATTTCAGAGGGGTATACGAGTATCAGTGTTCGAGAACCACTGGCAAGAATTCTGGGTGCTACTAGGCGGGCAGACCCTCACTACGCCACAGTGTCAGATGACTCGGATGAAATGTATGCTGCTATTGAGGAGCGTAACACTGGCGAATACACCAGTGGCAGTGAGACCTATGCACAGATAGCCCCACCTGTGGTCACCACCTCAGCTATAGTCCAGAGGGAACCCTCCCCCCAGCAACAGCCCCAACAGCACACCAGGCAAGGTGAGTAGATCTCAATTGAAATTTAACATTTTTGTCAGGTTGTTAGCACACTGAATTTGTATGGGCCGATGTCACAGAAGTCATTTTTAATTGGAATTTGAAGGGTTAGTAAATATGAAAATAATAATAGTTTGATTTTCTTTTTCCTGGTATCTGTCTGATATTTGAGAACATTGTAGCGCAACTTTTTATTTGACATAATTATTTATAACGCTCAGTAAAATTATACAGATAAGATAATTATCCGTGATTTATTATCACTCGAGCGACTTTCTCTCCACTCACCTATAGGTATTAAAGTAGGCAGGTTACAATTCCTTTCCATCGGTGGAACATAATGTCCCAAAACAATTGTAGGGCCTCTAACACAGAAATCTTTGTAGGAGTTTGTATAAGTTTTGTTACTATAACAAATATTAGCTTATAGCCATATGCTAACTCATAACTAATAATTAATAAAAAGATAACTCTTGTTTTAGATATCCAAAAGCTGCTAATAAATCTGTCTTAGCGCATCGTGTTTTTAAGTTGAATATTTGCTGTAGAGTCTTCATCAAGTGCATGCAGTTCAGTCATTTGTCCGGGTTCACCTAAAAAGGAGAAACGTCAAGCGAATTCACCACTTCCGGAGCCTCCTCCTCAGAGTCCGACAATAGACGACATGTATGCCAAAGTCGTGAAGAAGCAGAGGAGTTCGAACCCAACAGGGCTGGCGACTGGCGAGTGCGAGTCAGTTCAGGAGGAGAGTCCGCCGACAGTGGTGATGCCGCCGCCTCCACCGCCCACACCGGAGGAGACAGACTCCGACCCCAACTACGAGGAGCTCCACCCGCAAGGCGAAGAGGTCGCAGAGCCGGACTACGCTTCACTCTCGCGCAGGTATCCCACCGATTCAGATCCGAACTATGAGAGTGTCTGCTGTCCTCAGGATATCTGCGATCCGAACTATGAGAGCGTCGAGAATCAACTGGAACCGCCGTATGAAAAAGTGGATGCGGGTGGGACACAGACGGACGAGCCCAAACCAGACGACGCTCCCGATTATGAAACTGTATACAAGCAGGATGGAAAACCGATGGATTTATATGCCCAGGTGAACAAATCTCCTGAAAAAAGGTAGTTGGTGCTGAAAGGAGAAATTCTCTTATCACTTTTTAGTTTAGTGTTTTAAAATAGGAGCAGGGGTGTCTGTACAGTTAGGAACAAATGTTTCTATAAATAAAAAGTACTACTATATTCAAAATGTTCAAAGAAAGATTCGATATTTAAATAAGGATTTGTTTAAAATTAGCTAATATGCCGGAACTTTATTTTTTAACACTGCCATAAAAAATATTTAGAACTAGTGATTAATGTTATTCCGGTTGGGACTTATGAAAATATCTTTAAGGACACTTTTAAGATTTAAATCTTTTATTTATTTTTATTTCGTACTATTCAAACTAGTCTGTACTCGTGATTGTAGACTTTAATTCTTGTTTATGTGCAATATGATATGGGCTTACCAAAATGTAAAAAAATTGATAAGATAATTTCTATTTATACTAAGGAAATTATATCCTGGATTTTTTTGGTTCTTCAAAGTCTATTTTAATTGTTGTCTAGTTTAATTTCTTTTGCATATTTATATACAAAGTGTGAGGTACAAATTATCATCTAAAGCCATGAAGGTTAAGCATTTTTCTGTTGATCAGATACCCTTGTTCCATTGTTTTGTATATATACAACCTATTTCTCAAAGTATTTTCAACTAAATAATCTATTAAAATTGTGCTCTAGTTTTTAAAATTGCAATATATAGGTAGCTTTTAGGAATTGACTTGCCTTTAGTCAGGAAGTGCCTTTAATATTGTAGCATAGTGTAAAAAATAGCATTTATGATGTAGGAACCTCCCATAGAGTCCTATTGTATTTTAGAAAACGGAACTCATACATTTTTTGTATTGTTGGATTTAAATAATTCTGCCCAAGGAAAAAATAAACATTAGTTTCTTCTGATGTACAACAATGATTGCTGTATTGTTAATACCGTGAATATTAATTCATTTATAATGAAATTAAAAATAATAATTGGCCTTGTTAATATAAATTGTGAAAGGTTTTTCCTAGTATTATTTCTCCTTTTGGCATTGTTTATTTATTAGATTTACCTAGCAGTTTTGGCATTGTTGGGTTCTTGAACTTTTAGTCCATTTTTTATAAGAATGTTTTTAGTGACAGATTACAGATAGTAGATTGCTTTACACAAAATAAGTTTTGTGATAATTGCAGACCAACGTGGTGAATTTATGTAGAGGCATTATTTTGTACAGAATTAAATGGAAAACTTTTGAATGATTATTTGTGACTTTTTATAAAATGTGACAGAAACAGATAAAAGATTTTGTTTTATATAATTGCATATTGTATGGAGGATAGGCTTACTAATGTTATGAAATTATTTCATCAAACTTTTAGTTATTCAAGATTTTAAAAATAATATTAATGTTTGTATTTTTTTATTATACATATTATAAGGAACTTATAAACAGATTTCACTTTTGAAATTGGAACAAAAGTAAATATTTTAGGACATTTGTTGGTACTAATAGAGTTTATTTTTCAAGGTGAATTTGTTTACAGTCCACATTCATCACATTTATAGTTAGAAAAATCACACCATTTCAAGTTTGAGAAAAAGACTGAACATTATTATTATTGATTGTATTGACATTTCTTTTCTGTTTTGGCCGGAGAGTTCTTTCTTATTGTCTTTTTTCTTTGTGAGATCTGTATTGAGCTGCACAAGTTCGGAATGATATGATGGGTTTTATGAAGATTTAGCATATTTTACTGTGCCAATATTTTAGCATTTTTTCCATAAATTTTTTATTGTCATGTACCTGGACAATCTGGTAAGTCTCAGTTGATTAAAAACAAAACAGCAAATATTTAGGCATTAGTCATTTCATAGCTTTTTTATATATTGTATATAAGTTAATATATTATAGATAGATCAATTTTAGGCAGTGTATGACAATCCTTACAATTCTAGTTTTTTAATTGAGTCAGGATTTAGCTGTATCAATTCTTGCTCTGACAGATCACAATCTTATTTTTCAATCCTTGTGTGTAAAATATTTTTAAATGTTTTCCTATTTTTATTTCACTGATTTTTTTCTACAGTTTTTGTTAGCATTGTTCCACCGTTTGGTATATATTGTTTGAGACATATCCTTTATACAGATGAAGAGGTTATTAGGATGCTCAGGGTGTTTCATATAATTTATATTGTTATTTCTTATGTCTACTGCTTTATGGTGCTATGTATATTATAATATTATTATTCCAGAAGGTTATTATAAAAAGTCTATTTTTTGAAGATAGAGGTGACTACAGATGGATATATTGTACAAATTGTTTAATCATTTTCCATCATTTTATTGTTTAAATTTATCCCTGACATCGCAAAAATATAGACATTTTTATGGTATTGAACTTAAATTCCATTGGGCCTGTACATTTATATATATGTATATTGAAATGTAAAATGAAACTTATACCTAGTTTTATATTATGATTGAGACACCCTGCAATTCTTATTCCGTATTTGTTTCTATCAGAGGCCTAAATATTTAGAGGGCAATTTGTAACACTTTCTGTTTAAAATGAAACCTGCCTAGTATATATTTATATCTGGCTGTGATTTATGAATATCGACTGCTGTTAAACAGCTTAAATTTAGGTGGTGAGGGCTTCATAATGTGGTTTTATAATTGCCCAAAAAGACATTTGTTATATACAGCTTCCTGCCCATGTTCCTCACCGGATTGTAATTTAAAAATATATCTTAGTTAGTATTATTTATATTTTAAGAAGTTACAATTATTGTTACACAATTTATATAGTTTAATTTATATTAATTTTTATGCTGTATGTATTATTTATATACTCATGTATCTTTTGTTAACTACCACACCCTGATTTGAAATATATGTGGTAGATATGTAATGCTTGGTTTTAATAATTTATTAATATACATATAATACGTTAAGAATAATTTATATTATGTTGAATGTGTTGTAGAATTTAGTTGGAAAGTATTATTTCATTGTATCAAATTGAAGTGATTTAATACAGGTAGTTAATGTATTTATATTTAAAACAAAACAATTATGAAAAATTAAACTGCTCTAATACTTTTTTATTTTTGCCTAGTGCTTATTGTCACATTCCTGATTTTTCTTCTTGTATATAATGGATTTGCCTTATACCAGAAAAAGTGTAAGTTCATTTTTATCTTCCCCACCACCATATTATAACTTATAATTTTAACCTTTAGGTAAAAATTACCTTTCAGTCAATTATAAAGTGAAATATCCTATCAAACAGAATTATTATGATAGTAATTTCATAGAATCCAATCTACAAGTATACAGCACAGTAGTATACAATAAACAGTATACAAGCAAAAGCTTTCACCAACTCTTAATTAATTCTCCTTTCCTATGACTGACCTCATTTTTTTTTTATACTGAATGTGGAACATTTAAGTCAGTTTAATTATATACCAATGGACAGGGGAAAACAACATGTAGTTCATAAATATATTTTCTTTTTTTAAATAATTATATTAATGTTCCAAAAAAGCTCTCTTGTATTTATTATTGTTTATACTTTTAGAATAACAAAATAATACAATTTATTAAGCTTTTTATTAATTAGAAGTTGTAATTTTAATTTATAATATTTATACCATGGACAAAGATGCATTCGAATAGTTTAGGTGTTTGCCTAATTATTTACTTAATTCATTAATTTTTACATGGTCAAATTGTCATATTTGATAATTGTCATTATTTCTTCATTAGCCTTATAAATAACACCATATAAATGAATACTATCAAAACAAATAATAGCAAAATGCAAATATTAAATGTGGACAGCTTGTTTTCTTTATTTTGGAATTTCTTATGTTCCTTCTCTATGTCACCTTTATTTTTGTCAACAAGGTCAGTCACTTTTGAAAGGAACTTGTTGTCCCTTTTAATAATATTTTCTGCCATCAGACTTTGTTCCTTCATACTGGCAGTCATCCTACGGATTGTCTCTGTCAATTTCTCTCGTCTTATATGATGTTGGGTTAATACATTATCTAATTCTTCACTACTGATGTCTTCAGACACTGGAGATTCCACTGAATCTCCATCTCCCAAAAGTAGCTTTCGTTTTAAATCCATGTTATGGACAGTAGTTTATTCCAGTGACTTGGATTTATGGTCTCACTTGCTTGTTTACCTGAGACAAAGAATATAAATCAAAAGACAAAACTTTCTATAATTGAATAACACAAATCAGGACAGACAATAACCCTACTTATTTCCTAGTTAGCGATTACAAAACACTGTTATTAGGTTAGACAATTAACAGGCGTATTAACTACAGTCGTATCACGAAAGTGCTGGTATGTTGACAGAAGATAGAGGATCCTCGAAGCCCCTATAAGATACCCTCTTTACGTACAATCTCGTTAATGGATTAATATACCGCAAACACAACTAACATGCGATCAGCTGATTTTTAACGAGGTTGTACACAGTTCTATATTTAAAGGCGGGCAAATTCGAATTTCAACAAGGAGAGCAATATAGTACAACGATTATGATTAAATGTGCGTTCAGCAATATCAGTTATAATTAAAAGAACTGTTATTAACATTAATAACAAGCAAGTTAATGAAATGAGCTCAGCTAACATGTTTATAATCAAAGCACTAATCCAAAATCATATTGGCCTTGACAAACATTCCATATTAGCGTTTTAATTTTTTATATTACTTATTTATTACTATTTTTTATATTAATTAAAACCTATTTGACATACCTTAATACGGGAAACATAACTTCTCATTAAACATTAATAACATTAAAATAATAACATTTATTGCAGTAGGTAAATTTTGGAACTGGTTCAGTGCAGGTAGTATAACTGCTTTGTGATAATTGGTGGCAATCCTGGGCAACTGAGTCTGAAAATAATAATCCCAAAGCCCCCATTTATTTAGTTTGATATATAGGCGGTAAAAAATCAGATTCTGCAACAGAAAAATCAACGCTCCATTATGTACTGGATTTGGAAACAGGTACACCACAGATTTTGCACAAAATTATCAAAAAAGTTCCAGAAAATTACATATTTCATTAATGAATGATACAGTGTTAGGATTAAGGCTTTGGTAGTGGGAAGTAGTAGTCCATTTAGACATGCTGGGAATTATTGTTTAAAATTATATTTAAGCATAAGCATATTCATTTTGGGGATATTCAAAATAACCACACATTGAGTGCTCCTTCTTAAGTGCTTCATTCCAGTCAGTAAAACCAATCACTTACTGACTGGTTTTAAACCAGTATAATATTGCTGAAACTTCTTTATGTGTTAATTTTTTAATTAGCTTACAATAGAAACTTTGGATAGTACTTGGTAGAGTGTAGTTGAGAATCAAATGTTATCCATACCTATTAAAGTAGTTTCATTCTAGTCTTATAGTAAGTCTTTGACCTGCTTTTATCTATTATTTCTATTGATTCATTTAAACTCTTATATGAATCGTGTGGTTTGTAATTCAATGTTCTTTCATGAGAAAAAACTGCATAGTTTTGAATATGAAATATATTATAAACATATATAAATAAATAAATATATATATATATATATATATATATATATATATATATATATATATATAATAAGCTGTTATGATCAGAACAAAGCACATTAATGGCTTCAACATTATGTAGTCTGTTATCATTTTTGATTTAATATGAAATTAATTACATACATGCACTTTTTTTCTCACATCTTACACTGTGGTTTTATCACAAATTACTATTTATTGCAATGCAATATATTTACAGTGCTTGCAAAATTAACCACATCTACTTTTTGTTACAAATTAATAATTACAATGTAATAAATTAAAGCAACAAATCCTATCCAATAGGGATTATTCACAGTACTGTTAATAGGTGTAATCATTATTTGTGATACTTTTTTTGAGTTTGCAATTATGGGCAACTATCATGGGCAATTATCATTGTTGAATCTTAATCATCATTATCAACATTATTATAATATTTTAATAATAATAATTATTATTATTTATTCTTTCTTGTATGGTGCATATTATCTTAATTATTAATTTTGAGTGATTGTCATGACAAATATCACTGAAGGAATGTTATTTGACCCACTCAGTGTGTCTTATTTGGCCTACTATTTGGAACAAGATATTTGAATAATATTTATCTCACAAAAAGTGATTTATAATGTTTTAGGTGTAATCAAATTAAAAATAAATTACATAAGCGTAGTTACTCAATGTTAATTGCTGCTTCAAAATGCTGCCTTTGCCTCTGAAACATAAACTGGATTCCTTTACATCACTTCCATTTATAAAGCTGTGAAATATGCCAAATGTCTGAACCTAACAAATGAAACCATATTTCTGAGACAGGAGGTTGGGCATGGAAGAATGCACTGTCAAACTTTTAAACTCTTTTAGGAATTCTCCTGTCCCCTAAACCTGGTACAGGAAAAAAATCTTAAATATACATGGTTGTTATTATAAATACATAGGTTTAGGGCTTTTTCATACGATTTTCGCTCATTACTTTCATCTTTAACTTAAGACAGAAGTAATTTTCGGATTTTGAGTTGACTTCAATACTAATAACTTCGGTTTTATTCAGTTGTATACTTTCTCTTATAAAGCTATCATGTTTTATAACCAGTTCAAATGCTTTACTGGTCTCACTAAAAGTATTTCAACGTAGAGCCTGATACAAATTACTATGGTTAGTACACAATTTAAATTGGTCGCGCGTATTTAAAGATATTGAGAGTATATAAAAATCATAGAATATTTTCACAAAAGTCGCTAAATCCATTTTTGTTGAAATGTGACTTAAAGGGAGGAATATACGGCGGGATATGTGTACAAAGATATGAGTACACAGGGGCCAAGCCCCTGTATACGTATAAAAGTTTTTTTTATCTTACTCAATGAGACTATGGATGAGTATTCTAACTGTTGATCTTTGAGAACATTGAAATACAAACACTGGTTTAACAAAACGAAATCTTTTTTCCCTTTAACAACAGAGAGTATTCTAATAGCGGAATTTCGTCTGTTGTCTTTGTACGACTTCCACATTTCAGTAGAATTATGAGGCCCGATATTGTAATGAAAGTTTGGGGGACAGAGCTCATGGCCTCCCCCGAGGATTTAGGCGCCGTCCCCAGAGAACCGCCCGCCCTCCCATTCCCCTGTATTCGTTTCTCTGTTATGCCTGTGATCATGAGCAAAATTATCTCCCGTTTTTATTTCATATCATTATTATGTCATGTTTGAAATTCTCGGTATTTCTGCCAGCTCTGTCGAATCTTCCCCTGTTATTACGCAATCATTATTACGTCAGATTGGAAACGAATTATACCTGCTTGTCTTGTCCAAGAAATACAGTTGAAAGTTCTTCCTCTCAGGATAAGGGACTGAGATGACTAACTCAACTCCACTTTAATACAGTGGGATTGGTGTTGGTCAATATGAACGTTAACGAGGAAGCACATTAACGACACCTGCATTATAGGCTATCTCAAAATTCTAGACCGTTAGTAATTACTGTAGCAGCTACCCGGAATTTAATTATAACATTATACCTAATTGAAATAAATCCATTGGGTACAATCACCGCCCTAATTATGTTGGAAAAGCATATCATTTTTCATCATTTTCTGATAACTTTAAAAACACCTTCTTCTTTACCTTGTCTTATTTATTGTTTATTAAGAAGGGCGTGATTGTCACCACTCGCGCTTTTGATCCGTCGGTAGACCTTTGAGAACCATACCTTTGATAATCCCATTAACCCTCACATGACCCTTTGATATTATTTATTCTTTAACTACTATATCTTTAAAAACGTTTAATGTTTGTCTTCTTATTTTAAAGGCGATGGCCTTTCTACGTTTACCTATCTAATTAATCGAAGCATCGTTTGTACTTTCAGAATAACTAGAGAGAAGCGGTTTCTGTTAGCCGGCGTTAATGCAGAACAAGATATCGGAGAGAGAGAATGAAAAAATACATCGAACTCGAGCGACAGCAAACTCGGAGGAGCGGCCGAAGTGCAGGTTAACGGTACATTGTTTCTTAGGAAGGAGTGCGTGCGGAGTAGTGGGGGCGCCGGGCGCACGCGCACTCCTCTCTTTCTGATTCCGGTGACTGGACGGAACCCTTTCAGTACCGTTCGGTCTGCCCGACGTCACTTTTGAGGTGTTCTAGTGACGCCCTCTCGAGTTACTTCCCTCGTCCGGTCACACGTCCGCGTCGATTTGTCTTAACCTGTGCGTAATCGCCGTTGCCGGAGTGTCGTCGATCGGGGATCGTGCCGCGAAATGGGCCCAGAGTTCGTGTTCGGTCGGTGGTTCAGTTGATGTACGAGAGGAAGAGGAGGAGGGACGGAGACGCCGGCGGAGAGGCAGACGAAGGAGGAGCGGGTCGTTGGTCCAGATGAGCGTCGGCGGCGGAGGATTGCACCACCACCACCAGCACCAGCACCATCATACCCAGCACCAACAGCAGCACCACCAGCAACAGCAACAGCAACAACAGCCGCAGACCCAGCAGCAACAACAGCAGCCCGGTCACCACCAGCAGACCAGGACCCCCGCCAATGGTTACAACATGCCTCAAGTACAAGCGGTCCGCAAGTACAGGAAGGACACCAGCGAGGTCAGCTGCTGTCTCAAGTACGTCATCTTCGGTTTCAACGTCCTCTTTTGGGTGAGCGTCCCAGTTTTTATACTTACTGTATAAGTACAATGACACGACATTGGTAATGACTTCCGTAAAGGGCTGTCCGAAGAGAAAAAGGAGTTGGCGTCGGTGAGTCATCCGGCGAGTGTACCGCGGCTCACAATTGTTGTCTTAGCATTGTGTTGGTTGCTATGACGACTGCTCTCAGTAACTGAAATGTGTATTTATAAATGACAATTACATTGAACTAAAACTTTTATAGAACGAGTGTAACGGCCGATTTACGAAAGTCATAAAACTTATTACTTTGCAATGACAAATATTTTAGTTTAGACATTTAAATTAACTTTAATTTTCAACGAAGCTCTCCTTCGAAGGTAAACCACTCGGAAAGTTTTCTGTTTTGTTCTGTTATATAAATTGAGTATCACGAGTAGCCCGAGTTCGCGACTTTTACGAATATTTGGTATATTTAAGGTAAATCGGTTTTGTCGAAGTTAGGTTGTCCTTTAATCGGAATCGGTCTCTTTCGAGATTAGTCTTCAGTTATTTTGACGGCGTCCGCTTGCGGTTTGGCCGACGGCCGAGGGAAGTCGACCGTTGTTCGGTTGGGTAATAATAACGAGTTACAAAAGAACGATCCGGGAAGCCGAACGAGCCTTCGACAATTTCGATTCGACGCTTCTCCAAATAGGGAGCGTTGAATTGATACGAATTTGTGTGTGGCAAATCGGCCCCGAGCTGCGTTGGGCCAGCAGTCGGCCGAGGCCTTCCGGTTTACCACATGCCCCAATCCCAAATATATCGCCCTGCTCATCCTATCTAACTGAATCGAACAAAGTAGGATATTCTAGTCACGAGTTTCGCAAATTGGTTGTCAACTGACAGCTGTTATTTTATCATAAACAATGTTTATCCGTCAATGAATTGTTATCGATATTCGACCTAATAAGCATTCGCGGTATTCTTGTTAAATTTAACATTTAAAATAGTAACTAAACGTAAGAAATCAGAACTAATCTTTGGTCCAATACTTTTACTACTACTTGTTACTGCCCCCTGTTCAGATCGGAAAATGTTTGTACAAGGTAATCTGAGATGTACCCGAAAATGGCACCCGGGTTACATTATTTTCTCCACGCGTTTACGTTGGAAAATCGTTCATTTCCAAGTAGTAATGTTTATAAATCATTCTGTAGATCAGGGTGGGTATATTCTTAAAAGCTGTAACTTTATCATCTGAGATGCTTGTAAACATAAATTCTGATCACAGTGGTACAGTCAACAATTCTCTTTGTGTAGAATTTTTAACATCTAGGTTTTATATATATATAAATCTTGAACAGCAATGAATAAATTGGGCCACTGAAGTAAGAGGATTCAAATTTACTAATGATTTATTATGATTCCTATATCAAGTTCATTTATGTCGCAAAGTTTATTCTGAATATATTGGGTGATTGATGGGCTCTCTTTTCAATGTCATCTGAATCCAACCCGGTGGAATAAGTTAGTATTTATGAGTCCTAAACTAATAAATGAGTTCCTCCGGGGGATCTATGGGTTACCCACCTTTCTTTTAATTAGGTTGACAACATTTTTAGCATCCTAACATATTTTAATTATTCAACAAATTGATTAATAATTAGCACTCTCAAACACATTATACCTACGTACATCTGATTATGTTTGATCATTGTTTTTTGTTTATATATGCGAATTATTCTATATGATGGGATCAGAATCATTGTCTATATTACTTCGCGAATGTTGTATATGAACTGGCCATTGTTGTTTTACCATTTTATGGGGTTATGACCGGTATGGGCTTACATCAATGTTGTATTTCCCAATTTTATATTGGGAAATAATTCCATAAATGCCTATCAGTCCTGTTTGTTTGTAATTCCTGCAGAGGTGTGTGTGGTGCTCCGGTTGTCCGGCGTTCATTCGTCCAATAACATCGGGGCGGCTGAGTCATGCAAATTTAATTGGTTTTTGTGAATCAATTCGCGATGGTCCTTGTTCCATCCGAGGCAGGTCCTTGAGCCTTATTGCCTGACGCTCGAATTATCCCAGTGAGTTTTGGATTTTTTTTGTATAGTTGAATCATTGTTTTCTCTCTGGTGTTTATGATTATCTCGAGAATCGACTTTTTTTCAGCAGAATTTCGTACATAATTTCTTCGGCGTATACGATGTTATTTTTACTGTTATCGCCAAAATAAAAACAATACCCTTTGTTTATTTGTGTGTTATTCGTTTTTCTAATTTCAGCATTTAGAAATTTCAGCTGAAATTTAAATGAGGAACGAATTTTTCTGAAACCATGACTAGAAAATGAAACACTCCTCGGAAAAAAAGGAAAGTGTTTAGTGTTCATAAGATAAGGTTGGAAGGCGGTCATGGTTTGCGGAGCAGAAACTGACCCGCTGCATTTGCTTGCGTTTAGTTTTAGTTGTTTGAGTCCTTTTTATTTAACATCTGTATTCAGATTCGGGTAATGACTGTTTCCCATTCCCAAGGTGAGAAACAAGATGATTTGACGCTCATCGTAAAAGTAATTGTTATCTCTGACCAATCTTTACAACTTTAACTATCGCGTTCCCACATTTGTTTTTCATTTCTATAATATAGATACCTTGTGGACTAAGAAATTAAATTATTTTGAAGATATTTTAACACTAGTGTAAATGTAGAACCAAGTAAGTCCAAGACACTATAGCCAAATTGGAGCAGTATATTCATATGAATTTAAAAATAAACCCAAACTACCGAAAATAGTTTCGAATAATTTGAATTTGTTTCCTTTTTTAATTTTTTATTTACAAGCGGAATGATGAATTCACAGTCACCCTGAGCATAGTTCTAGTGAAGAACGTCACCCGAATGACAGAGCGCTTTCGGTTTATTCGGCATTTCAGTGAGTAGTTGAAGTATTCCATTTAAATTATTAACTTTTCTCAAACACGCCCACATATAGAAATATAGAAACTGCTTTGCGCGCAGGCATATCGTAGCTCGTAAAACCCTAAGAACTCTGAAATTGTCTGGTTGATCTCGTGGGTTTATTCTGGTATTGTAGTTTGTTGTATAGAAATATAAAACTAATATAAAACAGCTATTGTAGAAAATAATAATTCAGTCGAAGAAAATTATTATTGCACTATTATCGTTGAAAGCATATTATTTCTTCACTGGGTATTAAGTTTTTCCATCACGATGGAAGACTACATTTGTAATAGGATCTCCTAGTTTAATCAAGATCTGTATTCCACGTTTTTGTTGCATTTAAAACCCTACTTTTGTCTATATCTTCTAAAATACGGTTACGGCCCCGCGCCACTTTAGCTAGCATTGAATGGAGAACGTATTATCTCAATGATGAATATTCTCCCAGCATAAAGAAAAGTCCTGTACTTGTCGATGTATTTCAAAATTTGAAGGACGCGTTTTATTCAAAATAGTTTCGAACTGTGTTCTCCGCGTCTTTGTTGTCAGTTTTTATAACGCCACTCACAACATTTTGATATTACAGAAACACATTTATACATAATGTGTGGTCTCAAACTACGTGAAGAATTAGAAACAAGGCGACAATCTGATCTTGACAAGTTGCTTGGGGGTGTAATCCGCGGTAAGCGGAACCTTCCGGTGTCTCCTCGCCGGCAAGAAAGAAAGGACACCGGGTATTGAGGTGGGCGATAGCCTGTTCCTAAACGGCCTTCGGTTTCGACCCTGGCTCCAGTAAAGTAGGTATCGAACAATTGTCCGGGAGTTTCTTTTAACAGATCGTGGAATCGAAACTTTTCTCTGTTCGTTTTGTGGGGTACGTTTTGAAGTGAATGAATAACAATGTAAACGTTGTACGACGGCGGCCATATTTTCAATTTTTCAAACTGGAGTGCCATTTTCAAATTATCAGTTTGCGAGAAATAGAGTATATGGCTGTAGTTGTAATGTACTAAATGGTTTTGGGTTTTGTACCCGTTCTGTGACACAAACTGTGGAAGCGTCCTATATAAAGTGAAGGAGATATGATTACGGTGAGTGATGAAGCGCAGGAGTCGTGCGAGATAACGTATAAATTGAAAGGTCAGTAATGGAAATGCTCTTAAGGCGTGACAGGCGTTAAAAAAGTTGAGTCGGTCCTCGCAATTAACCAATTCATCATCTATATAACTGGGTCGGGCGGTCGGAGAATGCGGAGTTGGAAAAAATTGTTTCCCGTAAATATTTGACTAGCGCCCCCGTCTTCTATTGGGTCGAGTAATGTGTAATAAAACGGACGCGGGATCAATATGTGGGGAGGGTCGCATCGACACGTCGAACGGGCCGGAGAGGTTCTTTAGTATTCGGCCCAAACATGAGAAAAGGAGAATGGCCGTGTCTCGCGGGGAGGGAGGAGGGCGGTTGGATCGAGAAAGGGGCAGAGAAATAGCGAACGAGAAACAGATAAAGAGAGCGAGAGTGGGTGATGTCCTACTCTGCTGGGTTATGCAACCACCAGCGTTGCGAAACATCAAGCCGCACGCACCGAAGGTTTCGATCGATAGCCCAATTATGCCACATTCGGCGAGGTAATTGCGCAACCGACATTAAGTACGTAAAACTTGAGTAAATTAACGTAGGTAACGTTTGTCATTTGTAAAGTATAATGTACACTTTCATCGCATCATCCAGGTACTTCCGCGCGATTCCAGTACTTCCTTGTGGTTCTCCTTTCTCTCCCTTCCAATTTTTATTTTTCGACATTCCTTCCCTACTCTAATGCGTGTACTGACATCAGTTGAAATATGCAATTGAAGAAATATTCAGTCCTCCACTTTGATACGTGGGCCAATGCAAGTGACGAAAGGACCATAACAGGCTCCGGGAAAAGAGTAATTGAAGGGGAATTCCGAACTCACCTGCGATTTGGATTGGGCTTGATTTGTGGTCAAAGATGTGCGACGAGATAAGAATGCTGGCGGAGGGCTGAATTTGTGTTCCATTAAAAATTTTATCTTGCTAACTACTTATAAACTGCACTCTTCCACTTATGTTGGAATCATGGAAACGTTTGACAGACATAAATTAAAGCATTAACTTTCGATATGTGATATAGAAGGCGTTAACGCTTGTTTTTTAATGTATACCAAGCGCGTGCTGTTTAAATAAATTTTTCAAACGCGATGCGTCCGTTCTCATGCCCATGTCCTGGCAGACACTGAAAGATGTGCAGTGAGATGTTGGACCGAACCGTTAATGGTGGGGTACTTCCATGAAGGAAACGTGTGTGTGTGTGTGTGTGCGTGCTGGTTTACAACTTTTGCTAAACTCGATTTGGTGGTCCGACGTTGGTTTGGGGTACGACGTTGCAGTGTCCCTCATTGTTCGCCTGTAATTGTTACAACGTCAGATACAAACTGACTACCGTACTTCTCTGTCAACACCCGGTGCGTACTCGCGCACGTCCTCACTCGATAGCATTTCATTCTGTCCTCTTGTTTCATTCTGTTCTGTCAGCTTCCTATTTCCACAGGTGTTGTCGGTAGATAAGCGCGATATTATGATTTGTTTAACCCGTCTGTCGTACCGATAACGGCCCCCACGTTTAATTTAGATTATATACTTCTTCTAGAAATAAAGTGTTTCATTCTTTATTATTGATTTTTATCAATGATTAGAATGTTTAATTTCGCCATAGGTAGAATTTGAATTCCTAAAATTGTTGTACCGATAACTCGATAGCGATGGTTTATGTTTGTCTCATTACATATCCAGGGCCTAATTACAAAACTCAATACGGTCCGGGTGTCCATTTTCTTCCAAAGAAACATGTAATTAATAATAGTTCTCTGTTTCCCGGTTCTTCGCTTCGTTCACTCACCTCTGTTGCTATGTTTCCGGTGAAATTGTGTTTCCGTAACAAATAGATTATAGTTTATTGAATTGTATTGAATGTAACCACTAGTTATAACATTTATTTATTATAATATAAAGTACTACCCATTTAACTGATGTGATATTACCATGGTTACTTTATTAACGCATAATTAATTTGATTCGGGTGAACGGATATCATACGGAGTGGGTGAAATAACAGACTGTAAATATATGAGATATGACAGTTATTTCGATTGCGTGACCACGTAACTATATGTTTGTACAAGGGATGATATATTTTCTAATGTAATACTATTTAGCAGATGACCGCTTGAAATTAAACCATTTTGAATGGAACAATTACACGGCTGTTATCTGATATTTCAACTACCTACTTGGTGGGGGAAGGGGGGGGGGTCCTTTTTAGAATGGGTAGAATCAGGAGGATATTGCGAGATTCTCGGCATCCCAGTTGTGTGTTATTAGGGCAAAGCATTGTTGACGGCAAATAGTTGCAAATTAAATTCAATTCAGCCTCTCTGGTGGGCAGCGACCGGTAATGACACCATTGACTGCCTCTTTTCGGTTGTGTGTATGTACAGATGTGTTCACCCGCGGGCTGCTTCGTGCATATTCTGAAGGTGTCGCGTCTTATGACCTGGTGAGGATTTATGTGCTCAGGTGCAAGCCACTTGCTCAACATATAACATAAATACATCATGTCGACCAACTCAATGGGTCATTTATATATAACAAACGAAAATTATTCTAAATGGAGGACCATTGTGACGTTAAAATGTGGAACTTATATTAATACATTGTTGTATGTAAATCTTCCATTAATTTTTGTAGGCGGTTCGTAGGATGTTAGTTCTGTCCTTACTTTATGCCTAACTTTTCATAATAGCGCCAGAGATTTGGCCAAAACCCCGGGGAAGACCATGACCAAGTTTAGATTTCGAAATCGAAAGTTTCCCCAGTCCGTTACACATCCACAAATCTTACACGAGAGAGCGAGGTAGTAAGATTTTGAAATCGTTCCTTCATGAATTATTAAATTTGAGAACTTCGTAAAACCCTTCAGAACGGGACCTTAAATGGGGCTTTTCCCCTAAAAAAAAATAAAAGAAATCTGAGGAATGCAAATTTATTTCCCTAACTCTGATCCGAATTTCATTAGAGCTCGGTTCCCTGAGTTCGGTCTGGGCTTTTTCAAAAGTGCCGGCGTTAAGACATTATTCTCGGGGACTTTTTTAAACGATTCGGGGCCGGGAAGACCGGGATTCCGAAAGAGGAAATAAGTTGTGGGGCGGGGGGGTCTTTTGCGTGGAATCGGGCCGAACGATATTTTGGCACCGCTTTCGGGAGGAGCCGGTGGGGCCCACATTAGGATCTGCCCGTCTCCCGGATACCGCAGTTTTCGCTTCGAGAATTCTCTCGGTTTGTTGGCCGTGCATTCCCCGTTATTGCGTCGGCCGCATCGACATCTCTCGCCCGAATACGAGATATTGTTTCTGCCGGAAGCGATCCCGCCGATGGGCTCCTCGCCGTTTTGTTCCCGCCGTCCCACTTTCCGTTGCGCAAATTCCTCGCCGAACCTTTGATTGTCCCCCACTAGAAAATGACTGTACCGATAACGTTCCGTTCTATACGGAATACAAAAATTAATGAAATTTATTTGGTAAAATGTAATTTGAACAACGGGTTCACCGTTAATTAGAAGTGTCCTCTAAAAATGTGCGGTTTTTTATACGATTTATAACGGTAAGTTAAATAATGCTTAACGAGCTGTCATAAGCGAAAACTTTTGAAAGGCCGAAGAGAATGTAATGAAATATTATGTAAAGAGGATTAACATTAAGCATTATCTGAAATACAAATATGTTATCATAGTTCCTGTGCCGGGCGAATAACTGCAGATTGACTATGTCTTTTTTGTCATTTCCTTCGTCGGGCTCCGTCTCGTTGATGGAGTCCCGGCGCAGTTTCGAAAGCCCTAAACGCGTTATCATATTTTCACGGAGGGTCGGTTGGCGGGGTTGCGGTTCGTTAGCGGGGTCGTAGCGCTCACACCAGAAGAGTTCATTTGGAGGTTGAAATTACGAGCGAACCCCCGCCGCACCCCTAGGAAATTAGCTCAGCCCTTCCAAGCCCTTTTTGGACCTTGAGCACCGCCTTTCACAAGAATGTGTCGTCGGATACAAAAATTGATTTCTCCCGGTCTAGGAGAAGATCGAAAACGTAATTTGGTCTTTTGATTGAATACAGCTCCATATAATATACCGCCCTTTCGGGCCAGAGTAAGCCGGATTTACATAATCGGCTGGAAAACCGCTTCCAATATATTTTCCACACCCCATATTAAAAGTTCGACTGTGAACATGCACAATATTTGTCTGTATTATCTGTTAATGCACATTAGGTTAATTCGAACAACATCTCGGATTATTTCGTTGTCCCCTTTCGGCTGTACAATTGCAATTTGTGAAGGTATTAATTATAAATCATTTACAAGTTGAATCTTTCCCTCTCAGACATTTTTGAACATTTTTTTTTGTTCAAATATTATTTCAAATACGTAGTATAAAACATCTTGTTAAAGGGAAATATTTCAAAGATAGTAAAAAGATAGTTAAAAGATACATTTCAAAGTAGGTTACGAACAAAATCTTTACAATTATCTATGAATTATTCTATGTTTGAAGTATGAAATTGTTGAGTTTACTTTGAATTATTTCCGCAGTACTCAAACATCGAATTCTTTGAACGGTGTGTAATATTTAAAACGTTACGAGAATTTTGTACACCGTGTTCAATAATGTGTGCCATCTTTTTCGATGGAGTAATATTTTTTTCTGGAAACATTATCGTGTTTTTTCCTTTTTGTAATTATTCAGTGACAGGGATTTTTTGACTGTAAAAAGAGCCTAATTATGAAACCGATCTTAGAACCTTCGTCCCTCGTCGATAGGATCTTTACCCATTCACGAAAGTGGAACAGCAAAGGAAAGAAAAAAACCACAGAGAGAGAGAGAGAGACAGAGAGAGAGGGAGACTAAGGAACTCTCTTTTTGATACCGCATTTTTGGTGTATCGCATTTTCAATTTAGTTTCAATGAATTTCAGAAAAAATGTATTGATAATATATTTTCCAATGAATATAAAAAAAATGTCTTCGATACATCTAAAGCCAAGAGAGAATATTGTGTGCTGTTAAAATTATTTTTATAAATGTAGTTCTGAATCGAGATACCAAGGATTATGTTGGCCTTACTGTGTATACAAACTTTTGGATATTTGAACTCGCGGATACAGGAACGAAGACTGGTTGTATGGAGCGGTGCCGGAAATTGGCTACAACTTCCTTTACTTTTTTATCACACTCCGACAGCTTATTTTTTTTAAGATTGAGCGGAAACTAGTTCACATCGAACAGAGCAGTTGTTATGGGGTTGGGGTTTCGAAAATTAAATTGCGAAAGCTTTCTTCAAAGGACAGAAGTTTCCTCGGACAGTCGGATTTCTAGGAAAACGCTAGGCAGGTTAAGTCCCTTTGAAAAGAAGTGTAGAACTTAACTTATTGCCTAAAAGCAATGGCCTCAAAGAGAATATATAGGCAATGGGTAATAAACCAAAACACACTTAAACAAGTTCAATATATCTTTTTTGATGCATGAAGTTTTTTAGATTTTTTTGTAATATTGGGTTTAATAGTGGACACTTTTGGAGTGATCGAAGTACGCTCGGACAGTTCTTTCCACGCTCAGTGTGAGTTCGCAAAACTGCTGCTATTATATATAGTTGTCTACATTCGTACAATTTTCCTGTCCCATTGTTGGCTGTGTAAATTTAATGTTTGCTGGAAGCGGGTGCCAAATGGCGGAAATTTCACCCCTATTTGTGCAAACCTGCGGCCCCGGATAAAAGGGCGTGCGTACTCCGTTGCGGGGGTGGAAGAAAGGTGAAATGTTGATTTCGGTTAGCGGATATTGGCGGAGTGTGGGGGAGGACGCACGTACACAATCGCAGACGCGCGTACCGGCACAGATGCGAGGCACAGAGCGTTAAACAACGCGCATATTCCGTATTACAGAACTGCCTCGATTTTGAATGTACCTCCCTGACTTTAATCCAGCCTTTAGGCGCTGCAATAAATGTTAACTGCTTGGAGCGTTCACCTTGTCTCGTCGAATAAACGCCTGCAATGAATTGCCATTTGGGATACAACTCCTGTTTCCGATCTCCTCATCCCGAACACCTATAGTTACGTTGCCCATAAAAATTACCTTTCATCGGTATACGGTCTTAGGACATTTTGTCCGAAATAATTCTAAGTCTTAACATTACTGTTTTATGGTCTGCGAGGGGTTGGAATACCGTAGATTTGTTGTGTTTCTGTCTCCTCTCACTGGTTTCGTCTTTTGCTAGACCGGTTTCGGCTGCTCGCCATCTTCATTAGCGGTGTTTGTCACTATTGGCACTTTGGATGGTTTTCGGGCACCCTCACTGCACTGTCACTGTCACTTGTACTTTAATTCTGATTTTCTCCCGAAAGCTAAAAGCTTGCTGATATACTCTAATACAATAAATTGAAAGTAGGCTCATGTTTGGCCTAGTTCGGCCCTGTTGGCCTAGTTTAAGATTGTTGATACCATCAATCGGCTGAAGAGTTTTCATTATCAACTGTTCAACAAACTTTTCGCCTGCCGTTGTCTTGTATAATTCCCTCAATTCGGCAAGACTTATAGAAGCACGTATCGGAGAATTAAATGTTTCAATCAGCCGCTATGCGTTTATGCGTAGTGTCCCGGGTGGTAAAATGCGTAGGTTGTGGGTGATGTCTAGGCGTGATGCGGGGTGTGATATACAGCCCCTTACCGGATATCACTCTTCCCTGGACAGTTCCCGTCCTGTATATGCCCCTCCCCCGCGAGTTACTCCATTCCTTTGGCCCAGATCGAAATTTATCGGTATCCCGGTACAATCCGTTTCTTTTGACCTCTCCTCGCCCTATATCTTTTCTCTTAAGGGTCGATAACCCGGTTAAAAACTTAGGGGGATACGATTGGCAATAAAAAGAAACAAAAGACCATTTTTCTTTCTTGCACTTTCAAAAATTATAAATTCTACAACAGAATCGATATAGTGGGATGCGCGGTTTGAGAGGGACCAACTCGGATAACGTATTTTATTATTACTATTCTTTGTGCCGCAGCGACAGTGCAAATAAACGTGAAACTGCGATACGCTCTATGCGCCAACACGTTTCTCTTTCATGTACATTGGACCAAATATTCCGTATATATTCAATTAAATAAAAATCTGTTGTTAATTGTATTCACGGTTCAGATAGTACACCGCCAGCTATCTATTAATCGGGAATACACAGAACCGAGATCTGAAAAAGATGTAGTTTTCTATCTGACTACAAATTTTAATTCGATTGACCGCACTGGATCTGCAGGCCTCAATTAATTTTAATATATTGGTACACTCGTACGGTTTCCTTTCGGTAAAATTAATTTATTTAGAATTCATTGCTGTCCAATACCCTCAGAAATGTTTTTCGCAAAAAAGTGCGAACTGTTTATTGTTGACGCAATGAATAGATTTTACTCCGCCGACGTACGCTATGCAACGCGATCCTTAATTGAAGTTTCGTATTCTTTCGCGCCTCGAACTTTTTCCATTAGCGTTCACCCCCTCTTTCTTTATTTATCATTTAATGACTCTTTGCCCGGGGATGAGGGGGGGAGGGGTGGCCCGTTCGGCCAACTGGAAAAGAGCCGACCAATCTACCCCTTTCATCTACCGATAGCGAGGGGACAAAATCTAATTTTTCGTTTATGAGAACGAGATAGAGAAATGAATTGACCTTTAGTAGGGAGTGTAATTTCTTCCCGATAGGGAAGTCGTGTTTTAATTACTACAACTTTCCCTAATAGTGCCATGCTGTTATTGGTACTTCTCTTTTTGTTAGTGATTTTTTTAATTAACTCATTGCTGTCCATGCTCGGTTGAACTACGAAAGTATGAATCCCAAGGCCTGTGTTTAGAATACGTGACCTTTATCTATAATAATTGTGCTCATCTGTTGCTTAATTTCCTAGTATGAAAACCAATATCATCAATTTCAAAGTTACTATTTCTGAAATAATTTTTTTTTTAATTCGAATCATGACTACGTACATTATATTGTTAGCGAGTAAATTTGTCTTCATATATTTTCTTGTTGAAAATCATGTACCTCCCATGTAGAAGTAATATAGGCAGTTTATTGATTATTGATGGCCTATATTAAAGTTGTTGTTATGGTTTGAGATTCCCTCTGGAATTGATTAACTGTTCCGTCTCTGTTTAATGGCGGACAGGGACGGTATTAAGGGGAAATTATTAAAGGGTTTTAGTCGACCGAACTTTCCTGGGACAGAGTGTAACAACGCGTCCGACTAGTAACACTCCGGACCCCTATTTATACCCAGGTGGTCCAAGGCCTAACTTAAAGCCAACAACACGTGCAATATATGGCCGGTGTTATCTCCAGTCGTTTGTTCTACATTTCTGACTGCCGGGGATTGGGAAAAACATTGTATTCAGTCGGATGGCGGTTCATAAATGTCTGAGGCCGCGGAAAAATGTTAACTGGAAATTGATCCCTCGTGTCCCTCGTCACTGTCCAACCGCTTATAAATTGATCTCGGTCTATCATTTTGCGTCAACAAGTTTTGTATTGCTCAAATGGAGCAAAAGAATATATTTTATAACTGCGACGAAAAAAAATGTTTTTTTATTCCACATTACACTATTGTGACCCTATTTTTTCGTCGTAATTCTGGAACTTTTTATGATTTTATAACGTAATTAAAAAAAAAATAACTCTAATTGAAATCATGGGACAGTGAATAAGTTTACTGCAGAATTTCTTTCACCGGTTATATACGACCTACTCATATCGCATCAGTTTTCCTCATGTTTTATATATATCTCAAAAGGCCAAAAGAGATGATATGATAGTACTGTATAATGTGTACAGTAATAGGTACTGTATATCTTGGAATTTCTCTAATGCATCATCTTTGAAGATACGTTTTTGACGGATTTTGATCGCCGAGACAAATTCCCACTTTTAAGAAGTGAAATGGAAAATTACCGCTTAAACGGAATAACGCCCAATTCGGGAACTGGGGGGGGGGGGGCATTAAGCCGGCCGCTCGGTCGGAGCCGAAGGAGGGTTATTAGGAAAAGCGAACACGGAGGTGAGTCCAATTTGAGTAGCGAGCGAGGGCCCCATCAGTATGGATTCGGCGTGGGGCCGTTTTGCGAATCGTCGCTATACCGGTTTTCTGACGACCGCCATGTTTGGCCAATCCACCAGCCTGGGTTTGACTAATCACGCGGTTTCGCTCTCCGCTCCCCCCTTCCGTTGTACGCCGTACGATAATTTGTTTCTTTCTCGTTCTGTTGAGGTCAGCTCGAAAAATCGATTACGTATTTCGTGGGTAACATAAACTCTACAGGCCTGTCTGATTGATAATTTCCTATTTAACAGTCTCCGAGCTAAATAGACTTTATATTTACCAATTTGTTCCTTCGAAGCAAAAATACAACATTTTTATACTTCATTGGAAATTCAGTTATAAGTGGATACTGGAGGTGATTATATTTTTATTTCATAATATTTATATTTGTGTGTGTATTCTATTTATAAACTTTAAAGTCGGTTATATCCTAGCGGTAGCATATAAATAATTTCCTGTAGTGCTATTAAGAATACAGCAAAGACTCCCGTACCTGTTTTAAGAGCTAAATAACACCAAGAGTTTGTAAATTTTTTACGAATCTAATTTCTCGAACTTGCGAGGCATCAATATTTGACTAAGTCAGTGCTTTTAATCAATCAGGTGGTGGTATTTAAATGCCGGAATTGATTCATTACTCGCGATAAGGGTAAAGAAAAACGCAAAAAAAGTTGGCATTTACTGTTTCGGATATTCTGGAGTTGTACGCAACTCAAAATACTTGCAACGTTAGTAATTTATTGTAAAAATCAACTATTGTAGCTGTTATTATTCGTTGTAAGAACTACTTTCACCAAGTAGTTCATAAAACGCATTAAAGAATACCGAATGTAACGTGTTTATGAGGGAATGATCAAGGGGGGGGGGGAGGAAATCATTCTGCCGATTCGAGCTGTGAATGGTCCCCCAAAGGTTTTCAATGAGTTCGTGTTCGCTGTTAACTATTTAAGCCCGCGGCAGCGTTTAAATGAATAATTTCACCGATGACGGTACGTCGGGCGGGCCGGTCGGAAATAATTCAGGGCGTATCCTCGGCCGTCGCGCGCCTTCAAACCTCTCCCTGCAGGGACCGGGTCGCCGAATATTTATGGGAATGCCGCTGGAAAACAAAAGGTGCTCGGAGGCGCCTAGTTTGGATAGATACACCTTTCTTGCCGCGTGAGGAGCCAGCGTCGCCTCGGGGGAATATAAATAAACGGGCCACCGAATAAATCCCTTCTCGATCGACACACATCCCCTCTTGTCTTCCATTCGAAATATTGTCGCTTGTTGCCCCTCCCCCTCTCCAACACAATAGCGTCCCCCATTTTCCGATTGAGAAAACTAAAATATATTTATTGCAGTGTGCGCAGATAGTTTCCTTGTAGATATCTGAAATTCTGTCATTACCTATCAAAAAGATCGTATGGGACAGTTAATAATATTCACCTAATATATTCTCCATCATGAACTACACGTTTTTGAATCCGGTCGATTATCCGTATATATGATAGATGATAATTAAATTTTGCAATATAAATTGTTGATACTGCTCCCACTCCGAGGAAGATGTATGCGTAGTGACTAGGAGAAATAAATTAGGTTAGACTATTACTGTCTACTATAACGGGTCGTTAGTTTAGTTCGTATGCTAGGGGAAAGGCAGTGTGAAGTTCATAGATATTTCAGCAGGTAAAAATGTATTCCCGTCGACGGACACTTCCGATTAACGGAAAGCAACGGGCCGAGTTTCGACATTATTTATGCACGACATTACAAACTGCATCTATAATTCACCTTGGATTATAAACGTGACCCTTCTCTCTGTTTCTGACAGAACACACACGTAAACGTTATCTACAACACCACCCTTTATTAGGATTGTGGTTATTTGGAACTGTAACGAGAAAAAATTATTGAAAACAATACAAACATTTGTTTGACTATCATAATCCTATACCATAAACGAAATGAAAGAATTGTTTGAAGTTGGTTATTTCACTTTTCTGCCTTAATCCATTTCATACCCATTACTGCTTTTCTGATTTATTTATTTTCCTTTCAATTTCTCTTTCGTCTTTCAAATTTGTGTATCGTATAAAAAAAACAATATTCGGCCGAGGTATAAACCTACAGCTGTTTATAAAGGAGGCTATTGCATATTCAAAGCACTCAATGAATTGTATTTCGGGCCAACGATTGAGGGTCTCTGGCCCTCCTCCTACCGTCTCGTTCATGAATATTAAAATAATAGGAGAGTTTCCCGCAATAAAAAAAGGAAGTTTTTTCCCCAAACAACCGCCCCTTTTATTTTATTTATAATGTCTGGAGATTTAATACTTTCACCTTTTAGCAGATACGCTTTACTGAATCCAAAGTCAATTTCTGTCTTGGATCATGATTCTTGTTACGCTGGATTGAACTCATTCACAGTAATACGAGAGTAAAAATTCTTAAAACGTAAAAAGGAATAAACCAAAAAGGAAAGGCCAACAACCCTTTCTGTGGAGCCCGCTCAGCGGGAATAATTTCGGAAGATTTCGGACTTGTAATGAGCCAGGTGTGAATAAGTGAAATGAACTTTGTTCTTTGTAAGATCTGTTCGTTTCAGGGTATCTATGCGAATTGAACGATGCTTATCCGTGTTGTGGGAATGGGCACTCAAGGATAAAAGTCATATTGGTGAAGCACAGCGTGTGTGTGGGCTGGCAACATTTATAACCATTTGTTACGGAGCCGGCCGTTGGTATTAGTCAGGTGGTCGGCTCTTACCTTGCACTGGGGGCCAGCTCCGACCGCGCTTTCCTCGCCAAATGGTGCCCGCATTTGAATCCCTCATTCCGCCCACTCCTTTTAATTCCCCCTCAACTTCCTGGGTCCTGGATCGGGAGATTTTTCGTTTTAACCCCCCGCTCCCCCTCCAGTTCATGCCACCTCGGATTTATGCATTCCAAATTAAAGGCCTCATATTACCTGCGTACGTCACGACCGTGTGCCATACATTTCGGTAATATTACAATAAGGGAATTTCGTTCTGTTATGCCCTGAACTGTACGATTCCAACTGTAACGTCAAAACAGTGAATTATATGAATGAGATCGTATTTGGGATGCTCGTTAAACAAAAGTGGTTAATGTTATGCAGTATTGAATAATATGAGCGTGTAATATATTCCAAAAGTGGTATACGATCAAATTACATCACTGATTTGAACAGTTAATTAACTCTGTATTACTAGTTATTCGGTACGCGAATATCAGTTGATCAGTTTAATCCTTTTCAGTACAATAGTATATTTATTATTAAGAAATCAAGCGATCAAGCGTGTGTCGGATGAAGAAACCGGTCTAACCCCAGAAAATATGAAAGGGAAGAAATATTAAGTCACTAGAGGGATAATATTTACTCGGAAACTCTCTTATCTCGTGTCAAAGGTAACGTAAACCTGCTCGGAACTTAAAAAATCGCTATTTCAAAGTTATGATACTTGGAGCTAACGGTTTTAAAAGGTTAGATTATAAAATATTACTTATTCCTGAAGAACGTGGAACGGTGTCGAATGTCGTTGTGCGGCTGTTGTTCTAGTCAAACCTGTCCTACTGGCGGATATACGATGGAAAGCCTTGAATGCATAATGCATTAGTATCTTCCAGTAGACAATAGGGCACAGTATATTTTCATAGTGAGCCTTAGATCCCCTCCCCCCTTATACACTCATAATCCTGAACTCCGACTTCTCGCTGTTTCTTTTATCCGACAGACACACGGAAGGCGTTCTGTTTAAAATCAGAATTTGAATCGTCTCGTTTTAAAACGGGCTGTATATTTCTTAGAGTGAGAGACTGTACACTATTTTTAATAAGGAGAACAAAGAAATGTTTTGCTTTGATGTCTACCCCCCCCCCCAATTGATAATAGGGGCCCGGGACAAAGGACCCCCATTCACATTCTACACCGCAGACGGTCTAGAATCTTCCTCCCTTTGATAATTTATATATTTCCGTATCCGTCGAAAGGTATAATAAAAATTATTTCACCTTTCCGTTTATTTACCGAAAAGTTTACGACATTGAAATTTTTATCATAAATCCCTGGCTACTGGATAAAGTTAGTGTTCACTTTATGCGGGCAGCATAGTGTTAATTTACATTAAGGTTAATTAATGGGCAAAATAAAATATCTAAAGGTAATTAATTAATGTAAAATTTAGTAATGAGATTGAGTAGTAGTTATACCGCGTTCCTGCTATTTATAAAGTATTTAGAATGTTATTTATAGCTATTTTTCTTTAAGTATCGCTTTTAAGGGCTGTCATAAAATATTAAATTAGTTGTTCGTGAGTAGCAAACTACACCTCCTAAACTGTTAGGAACTGTAGAGTGTAATAAGGATAAAGTTCGGACGCTCAATGATGTCTATAGTTTGCCCCCGTTCAAAGCTATTAGTAAGCTGTACACCGTCTTATCCGAGTTAGACGAAAAGCCATTCTTTGGCTGATAGGTGTGTGGTCGTGTGATAGTGAGCAGACAGGATTTGATTATCGACCCCAGGTGAAAGACTAGTGCACACCAAACAGAATGGAAATGAATAAGGAAAAAAACCCCTCCCTTTTGGGATAAGAACCCCGACGCATATTGAAAACGCGGTTGTTTGAAAGGAGCCATTCTGGACAGCCGATATTATGAAAATTGCCTCATATATTTTCCATGTTCCGACATCTGTGTTGGCGGATTCGTCTGGGCATAATACGATGTTACGGTTGAACTCCGTATGTGGGTCATGGGCGGCCGGCTCGGTTGACGCTTGCACGGCTCGCTTTTATTTTTGTATCATTCGCAGCGCTATAACTTTTTCATTTTTAGTGCCTCCAGTACCGCGCCCCGCCTTCCCCCTAACCATGATTTGTTCTCTCCACTCGCGTGAAAGCTTTATGACCCCAGGCTCCAGTGCTATTGCGTGCACACTGAAAATATTCTGCGTGCGCCTCTCGTCGTTCTGGGTTTTTTCGTTGCGTCGTCGTCGGTATTAATTTGTGAATTGTTTTGAAACGGCATCAAGGTAATTAGTTTCGCTAATTATTGCCCGTCTCCTTAAAATTAAATAAGTTTCAGAAATTTTTACTGGTGCCTTATGCAATTTTCAAAAAACTCAATTTCGAAATATGTATATCACCTATTTGTTGATACGCTGAGAATTAAATATTTTAACTCACTTTAATTTAATAAAATTACATCAACAAACTGCGTTGAATTGAGTTGCGTGCAGCCAAACGCACTGATTTTTCCAGAGCCATCCTTTTATCCGCAAGGAAGATGGAACTGATATGTTGGAACTGAGTTCGATACGCGGTCTTTGATGTGATGAAACTTGATTCCAATCAAATCTGATCCGTTTTTCGTTCTTCTTCAAATCTTATTGAAAAGCGCCACAACTGCGTCACAATATTTCAAATTGTTTTGCAGGTACAGTGACCGATTATTATTTATGAAATTTTTGGGTATATAAAGAACCAGTATTCCGCAGTTTATAAATCGTACTTCTCATGTACAAAATAACTGTAAATCTTCCATCTATTATGGTATAACAGTTTTAAGATATTGTTTTGGGGTCAATTCAAATTCATGTTCATTGAATTGATGTTCATTTTTCAAAATATTTTTTATATGTTTTATATACAAATTTTTGAATAAATCAGTACAAGTCAGGGCTCATCACCACGCTTTGTTGAAGCGGTTAAGTTCTGTTAGATTACGAATTAGGTTAGCATAAGTTGGTCCGAGCTAAAAAAGAAAATTTGTTTCGATTAAAATACATTCTTGCTTCTTTTCCAATGATTTCACGTCGCATTGTTCCTTCGCAATTGTGCGTGAGTGTATACATTTCTGGATTTAAGAAGTCCTCGTCGAATACAATCCCGCTGTCTTCTATTAGGCCCCCGGGAGCACAAGGGACTTGATATAAGGCCCCATTTGGAATAACGTTGTTCCCGGGGATTATTCCTTCCAGTGGCGACGGCGTATCTGGAGGCCAGGAGTAAGAGGGAGAGAGAGAGAGAGAGAGAGAGAGAGAGAGAGAGAGAGAGAGAGAGAGAGAGAGAGAGAGAGAGAGAGAGAGAGAGAGAGCGAGGGAGCGAGGGCTTAATGTGGAGTGAGTGCGGGGGGGGGAGGCTAGATTTGTGATGGGGATAAACCTCTAGCGAGGGGGATTGGGGGATGTGGGCCGGACTCGAGGAAAGACGTTTATGGGTTTGGGTTAATTCCTGAATTACAGGAAACGAGTTAAGAGGGCCCTCGGATTACAACGATATTCAAATTGTCTTCTGTGTCTTTCTATAGGTTCAGTTTCATTCCCATTTAGATTATCGTGTTCCCACTTTCTTTAATTAACAATAAGTGTGTTAGTTATTATCGCTGAAAACATTTGTGTTTTATCTTTTTAACCTTTTTTTTTAATATTTGTGCAAAATGGTAGATGTTATTTCACCCTGTATTGCATTTCAATGCAAATCTGTTTTCTAATAGCGAAATTTGTATGTAATATGTAATTAGTGTAATGAGTTCATATGTAATGTACTCTGACGTTTGTAATTGGCGATTTTCATTATTTCTTTATGAAGACACCTGTCAAAATAATTGCGGGCACTATCTGGAACATTCAAGTAATAACTAAATATGTCGCTTACTAAATGTATTGATCGGTTTTCATTCTGTGTTCGTGATTTGTTATGTTGCCTTCATATTACAGTCGGAAAGTTTCCTTCACAACTTCCTTCTGCCTTATTTAGGAGACAGGACAAGACCGAGGAACCGGTTCTTTGAATATTCCCTGAACCTCAACGCCTCCACCGCCTTTCCACACCGCGGATTTAATATAACTTTTGGCTTGCGCCTTAGATAGGAATTCCAGTATAGGCAATTAGTCCTGTTCAGGAAGTTTACATCTGACGTTATCTTCAAATTTCAGTTTCACTCAAGATAGGTTTTTGGTTCTCGAAATAAACTGCAGAGCCGTTTACATTACGGAGCTTATATGGATGAAGTAATATAAGTTACGTACATTAAATATCACAAGCCCTTCTGAAAAAAGGGAAGATTTTTCTGAGTATATCCCTTTAATAGGTAATATAATAAGTAGGATCACAAAATTCCTTTTATTTATTAGATCCCTATCGACGAAATATTGAATCATCGCCAATGCCGTTTTGTATGTAGGGCAGTTAATGTCAAATACGCAGGATTGTTAACGCACACACCGGGAAACCTCTATTGATACCTGTGGGACTGCGGTCGAGGAGGGCTGTGAAATATACCAAAGGTCGCAAGATGGAGGGGCACGTATCGGCTCTTCTATCCCTTAAGACCAATCAATATCAACGTTCATCCTACTGTCACTCTCGTCCGCCGGCACTTCACCCCAGCGCCCACTCAGTCGCCCTTATTTCCGAAGTATTCGTTTTCAGCGTTCCCCCGGCCTCCCTTTATTTCGTTCGGCCCCCGGGGGATTCCCCCGCGGTAGTAACGGCGGGTGGACTCCTCACTTTCAGAGGGAGGGCGGGTGGTACGGGGTGGAAACCCGATTTATCGTCTGCGGGATAGATTGTCCCCCCCCCCACCCCACACCCCGTCCGCCCTGCCAATCTCCCACAGCTCTGTTTGGCCCGACCAGTCACTCATCTCGTCCCGATCGGCTTCCCCAAGTCCGGACTGAAGCCGATTGAAAATGTGAGGGCGACCGACTCGAATAAACCGGGCATTCTGACAGTTGGCTCAAAGTTGAAAGCGTCCGCCGTATAGATCCGACCTGATGCGGCCGAAACTCAGAGTTACCGCGGTTTGATTCTCAGGCGGCGGGCCGAATTTTCATCAATTATATTCATTAAGTTTCAGTTAATAATGAGAATACTTTAGGGATACGGAGTACTAATTGATTCTCCTCAATTACAAATGTGATTAAAAAGACTTACTGCTTTAACCCTCATTACTAAAATATTTAACAGATTAAAAAGATGCGGTAAGAATCAGAGAAGCCGTGAAAAGTTTATAACATGCTCCACTTGACGATTTCCTTTATCCGCCTAGTGTCCGAGTCAGGTTTTATAAGATTTAAAGAAAAAAACTTTCTTCGTATTGCCAAAAGTTTCTGAACCATCTTAAATTATAAAATCTTATTCCTAAACACTTAATACAGAACAACATTGTATTAAGGAAAATTTCCGATTCTTGGAGTAATAAAAAGCGTTCGATTTTAAAACATTCATTGAAAATACTGTAAGTGATTAAATTTGTCTGAACAAATTAAGAGTCAACAAATCAGTGTATAGAGGGAGTTGCCGAACAAGTGGCTCACTTCAGGGAAGGTTCACGCTCCGCCAGCTCGGTTGCGGTTTAACCCCAGAACACTGTTACGAACAGCTCTCCGGGCTCATCTCCCCGTTCAAACTCTCGGCCTAGAGGATTTCCCAATGCGGTTTGGATGATCCGAAACTGAATCTTTGAAATGACCCGAAATTCAGAACTGATGGGTGTCCTGCTCCAAATATACCATGATGTTTAGTAATTAATTCATAAATTAATCCATTTCATTAATAAACAACCATTTAACACAATTAACTAAGTTTGTTAATTGTAATATTGTGTTAGCATTTTTGTCTGCGTAAATTTAGGAACTAATTTTCTCTTTGAGATTCTCTTCAGTATAGTGCCACTGATTTCCTTTAGCACTACTATAGGAGTATATAATTTTGTAGAATACGTGGGCATTGTATAGATGGATAGAATAGAATAGTAAATGTCTGGATAAATGGCTGTACTTTTCCTGTGTACCATGGTGAAATAGGCATTTTCCTCTAATAGGTGGAAATTTCGCATTTTCCCAATGATAGTTTCCTGAATCTGGTTGACTCTGTCCCGATGGAACTTGTACCGGTGGCCTGTGTTAAATATTCAGTAAGGACGGGCAGGAATGTCGCCTTGCAGTTGTGGAGCAACAATGGCAAGGCTAACAATACGTCGGATTGTGCCGAAGGCCTCTGTTTAATTAATGTAACACCGAGTCTTCATTCCACTATATACGAATCACGGATTATGCAAGAGGCAAATGTCAACGAAGCAAGTCGTTCGAGAATAAATTCGATATTTTATTCAGACATTAGCTTGGGGTATTCAGTCTGCTTGCGGGAGCGTATAATTCTTTGAACCGCGAAAATTTTCGAATCCGGGAACAGTGTGATATCTGAATCCGTTAGTCGATACATATGTGCAGACTCTTATGCACAGTTAACTTCATTTAAATATAAAATTAAGTAAATAGCTATTGTTACGTATTGATATTTATCTATTTTATTAAATTATTTGCGGCTTAATTGTTGGGTGCAATGACGTGGCAGGATACTCAATGTTTATGGCCTCGCAACCGGTGTCGGATTGCCAGATAGCGGCTGTAAATAAGGACTAATCGAACTGTCCAATTTGTTGCCTCGTGTTTCAATTCCAGACGCTGTGTTCTATCGCACAGTGGCGTCGGGTTGGGCGGCCACAAAATGTTTTCCAGAGACATTCGCCGGCACCAAGGGTCGGGGGAACATTATTAATTTTGTCCGCTAATTAAATAAATACGGGGCGCTTGTACCGGGTCCCAGGGACCTCCCCGGGGTCCGCCCGCGGGGGACACCAGAGGTGGACTCTGTAGTATGACAACCGCCCGGTCCCAGTTTATATTAACTCATATTAAACAAACCCTCGCGAGCTCTAAGGAATTGACAGTACTCCTCGGGTTTACCGTTCCCGAAAAGCGTTTTCTTTAAATGTACGCTAAAAAGTCAGGATTAATAAGCTGCCAGAGCTGTAGTTTCAGGAAAAGCCAAACAGAATGGAACGAATAAAAAGGATACTCCCTCGGGTGGGGGACTCTCAAGATAATTAAATATAATGGGTGCCCGGGATAATTTGGTTTGTACAATTCGATTGGCCACGCCCGTTTTAATTGTTCCCTATAGCACTTCGTTGTCCCGAGAGAAGTTTCGAAGCATTCTCGTAGGGAAGTTTACTTGGGAAGTCTATTACAAGGTAAAATTGAATCGCGCTAATGTCGATCGCGTTACGTGAGTTTACATGAGACGCGTTGCGGTCACCTTACTATAGATTAGGCACCGATGTCGCAAACAATGAGCCCCTATGACCAAACAATATCAAGATCTGTAGCAATGTACACCGATATTAGTGTGTACGTGTGCATTTTCCGTTTCTCCTTATAGTTTATAAGGCAGGCTGTTCTGGAAGCGGAATGTGAAAGTTGAAATAATATCTTGGAAAATTTGGAATTTGGTTTTACTCTCATGATTATTTAGTACTAACACATTAAAAATGGGTTTTCGTAATTAGGAAACGATTTTACCGGAAAGTTAACGTTTATCAATTGGGAGTGCCTCCAACATCGGCTTTATCATCGGCCAACATGGCTTTATCATCCCTGGTATGGCTCGTATCTATTTTGCTCGCAGTCTATATTTCCTGTTTTATCGTATGGAAGGAAATAAAAATAACGATTGCAACAAATTAAATTTACTATTAATAAATTAATTAAAGCAATTCGTTATCGTCTGTTTGAGAATTATATAAAAATCTTTTAGGATGGATTAAGTGAATCTTCGTGTGGATTGATCTAATTATTCATTACACATGGTTAATATGATTATAGAGTGAAATGCTGTGATTATCGGAACAGTTTGACTACGGTTGGGTTGTATGGTTTGTGGTCATTTTATTGTTTGCCGGATTTAATTGCAGTGTGTACTCTGTGGGAGGACCGACCGCCTAATCTGTTGGCCTTGGTGGGCCACCGACGGTCCTCCTCCATATTTATCCAATGTTTCTAGTCAAACTGGAATTTGTCGATTGGTTAAATTTTGTCGTATTTACGCTTAACGAATGCACCCGCAGGTTGCCATATGTGACTGACTCCCCTACCGTGACACCGCCCCCTACTTTGGTATTCAGTGGCGACCGTATGGTCATTTTACACTGTTCACGTTGTTTTACAAATGTCTTTGGATGGTGAAGAAATATATCGGAAAACATTTAGAAAAAAAAGTTAGAACAGATGCTCGCAAACTTTTGGATATTAACCTGTTTGTATAATATATTAAAAAAGGATTATGAATATATTACTGTAAATAATTCACGTAGTAATGCATAAATCTATGTTACGTCGTCTGGGTTTATTCATTGCTGTTGCATCGTGTTTTCAGGGCGAATTCTTTTATATTCGCGTTGATATGGTACGTATGGCGTATTTTATGGAAGTTTCGTGCCTTGTTTCATGGTGTTTCATAAGGGTCAAATTGTGAGTATAGAAAAAGAAACAAACAAGGGATCACTCGATGAAGCGTTGATGAGAAAGGCTATCAGTGGTCTGGGATTGGAGCGGCGTTAACGGAGATGGGTTAACTTTGGCCCCCTTCGGCTCGTTTCCAGCCAACAGCCACATTGCCCCATCCCCCCCTCTAATTCCCCACGCAATCAGATCCTCTAATTCGATTGTTGATACCTCCCAGTTTAGTCAGGCTTTATAGCTAGAAATGAACGTAATTTTGACCGATTAGCCGTATATAATTTTTCTGTTGACAGGAATTTTTCAGGTATATAAAAGGATAGTTTTTGTCTAAATTTAGTCTTCAACTAATAATACATCGAATAATAGATCGAAAGCGATCTTTTCCTAAGTTTTTCTTACTGGCGTAAGAATAATATCATGATCTCGGAATGATTATATTCGATTATTATTCATTTATTATCTATTGTATCAATGCTTTCTTATGAACTTCTAGTTATTAATGTTTTGTTTTATAAAGGGAAGACCAATGTTAGTCACCACATGACAATGCCCAGGGGTATTAAGGGAATGGATCGGAGAAGAGGGGGCGGTCGGCCTATTTTTCGGCCCACACACGAGGAGGCCGCTTTTCATTATATCACGCGAACAACAGATTATGACGGCGTATATTCAACAAATGGAGGGTCATCTCTCGTCTGGAGAGTGGACCTAATATGTTTTCTTCACGTGTAACAAATGCGGCTCGCAGTTTGTCGAGAGTTTTTCCGGAAGCCGACAATGAAAATAAAATCACGCATATCCCATTTGTAGCCGTTATTTACTTCTTTGCTTTATTGAATCAGAAGGGAGTTATATATTCCAAACCGAGTAATTGTATTTATGCTCGTTTCTTATAATGAATCGTAATTCATGCGTGACGTTTTCAATGTTTTAAAATATGAACTGATGTCGGCTCCTATTAGTTGGTCTAAAATATATAGAAAATGCATTTGGAATTTTATTACTCATTTGATGAACTTATTACTCATTTGGAAGAACTTAATGAAGTCACAAATTTTTCCCTAATATAAGATCGCCTATCTCAATACATGTAGCAAGATGCCCATTTATATAATAACAGTAAGTTCTGAACAAGGAACGATTGACAGGGAAAATTGCCGATGATTAGGTCTGCGATAGAGCGTTTATCACCCTACCCGGACCCGAATCCCGGCCGAATTCGCCTTCAATTGTAAATATAAATATTTTCAGTATTATATCATGGAATAATTGCCTGAAAATCAATCGTGTCACAAAAATCATTCGGAATGCCAGGCGTCTTAACCGTGGAAAACTTTCCGCTGTTTGGAAATATTGAACTTATTCAGATGTGCGAAAGGGAAACTTCCGTTTTCAATTTGTCCCGACATCGGCCTGTGAATGTTTAAAGCTGCCGTGCTCCGGAACGACCCTGGCAACCGGGGTCCAACGTTGGGCACAGAAAGTTTTGGCGTTTGTTTGTCCGAACAGTTCCGACTCCGGTTCTAGGGCGGCTATTTTCAGCTTGGGGCCCCGACGTTCCGCCAAATTAATGAGGCGCCATCCGACCCGAATTACCCCAAACTGGATAAATCCGTTGTCCCTAGAAGGTAGGCAAAATAACGGTGTCCCGTATTCGTTATAGAACTGCGTTCGATTCCATTCGTGTGTTTTTCTCTAATATCAATTAATATCTTGAAGCTAGATTTATTTCGGATGATACTTTTCAATGTACCCTCCTGTCGAATTCGAATGATATAATTAATTCAAACAAAAGTTATCATAGTAGTTTCAAAAACATTCTATCTGAATGGCTGTAAGGATTATCTGTATTATGTATGTATTGGATGTTCGTTGTTTATTTCAAATTCTCTTTCCAAAATCCATAATTTCATACAGTGGACAAGATGAAAAGTTTCCGATCCATAAATCGTTGAATTATTTATTTGTATTTGTACATTGCAATATGTTCATTATATATTTATTGATAAAGCGCGGCATTATTATGCATAAGCTGGAGTATGCAGTTCTGTCGATATCATCATTTGTAAACAAGAAGTTTCGAAAATGCCTCTATTTTACGTTTTTTTTCTTTTTTCAGGTAAGCGTCTTACAATTTTGCTGTGTCAGTCCGTGATCGTGAGTGTATTATATATATATCTTATTATTAAACATTTATTATTAAGCCCTGACTTCCTTAAAGGACGTAGCCTAACTTATTGCCTTACAGGAAGGACATTCAGATTATTCATAGAATTCTGTCATAATTCACAATGCTCATATGGCCAAAGAGAATACCTAACACTTATCCATAGGTATAATAATTAATAGTAAAGACAAAACTTCTATTTCTTATATAGTTTACGAATTACTGTTAAAATCCAAGTAAATTTGGTAATATTCTTTAATACGAATGAATTAATGGAATCTTTTGGGATGCTCTTTAAGTAGTATATTTGGTATTTTCCTTTCAAAAAACCTTAAAATAAAATTTACGAGGTGTTGCCCAGGCAATCGCTGGTTTATCCGAAGAAAAATGTTATTCTTACGCCTGGCAAACCTTACCTAAAGTGGGATTTAGGTAAATCGTTGCCTTTCCTGTAAGCCCTTCCACAGTTCGCCCACTTCCCCCACATTTTCTAGCCGCCCCACCCACCCCTTCTCGTATGATTCTTCCTTGTTTTATGTCCAAATCCTTACTATTTCCCACTTTCCTTCCTTACTTCCTTCCCTGCCCTCTCTGCGGACAAGTTGCCAAAATTATGCACAGGACTTGTCAGAGGTAGAGCCTTTCTGCGAATCTCTTAAACTGCACACAAACATATATTTTTGTACTTGTTAAAAGTTGACTGACTGCAGGCAGGTAATGAGTATCACATCATTGAAATGAATTCCCGGTAGAAAATTGGAAGGCCTTCGATACACCTACATCATGATTCTTATGTAGCTACATAAGTGAATTTTCAGAATCAACTTGTTTTTGTGCTTGGGGTTGTTTTGTCTCTGTTGAAACACAGAATAAATAATATGTAATAACCGAAAGGCTACTCAGTAGGTTACCTCGATTCATATTAGTTTTGCTTTTAAAACGTATAGCAAGTTTTTAAGTATAGGAATAACAATCATAGATTTGATAAGAAAACCAAATTCATGCAACACAAAATAATGTGAACTTTTGTACATTACATTATGAAGTAAACTGTATTAATATTTTATTACCGGAGCAATGAGATATGTTTTCTTTCGACGCCTCTATATTAGCAAAAAAGGTTTCAAAACTTGAGGCGTGTGTACCGTGTTCCATGTCAAATTTGGCAATCAATCGGGGAGGAATAAGCCGGTGTGGATTTGGACGTGTAGGGCTGACCGGAGCCTGGCGCCGGTGTTTGTCCACCTTATTTGTGTTTGCCGGTGGCCCCCACCCAATATTGAGGTGTCCGCCGCGCTAAGGGGATCAACGCGTCAACACTTTACCCCGCAGCCCAAATATTGCCGACGGGAGATCGAATCGGAGCCCGTCGGATGGACGTCCCTGAGTTGACAGTTAGGTAGGGGAAACGGTGCCGGGAAAGAGAATTACTCGAGCTAATACCTCGCCCATTTCATCCCGGTCATTTCTGGATCTTGTGACTGGTTCCCATCTAAAGTGCTGATAAAATTGGACATGAATTTCGATTTTGAGGCTATGGACCGAATTTTTATTCAATTTCAATTAAACCGTCTTCTCATTAGAATTCGTTTCGATAATCTGTTTCCAATCCGAGTTCCTGGTACGAGGCCACCGTTCTAATAGGGTAAACAGTAAGGTATAATTAGAATTTTGGGATAACGAATAAATGCAGGGACATTTCGAAGTTAACGGTGATAGGAATCCGTTATTGTTCTATCTAGTTCAATTTTATTGACCCATTTACCTTCGGTCTCAAAATTTTAATTCAATATAAGTGGAGCAGGAGAGAACTCTTGAAATAAACCCTCCGTACACCTCATAAGAGTGACTTCAGCCATGTTAACTGGAACAATCGAGAGAACTAATGGTTGAAACAATAACAGAATAAGATTTTATAATTCCTACATCGATCTGAGCGCCAGCCTTCTGGCAGCCATTTCCCCAATAATATACCGGCGATAATTTTAACGTGGCATAATACTGCAAAGGACTTCAGAAACAACAGAAATAGTTTCATCTAGAAGTATTAATCGTGTACACCGTATTTTTGAACGTGCGGGTAAATAATTGTTTGACGTTGAATAGAAAAGCTTTAGGTTGATTTTTAAAAAAATTGATTCCTACTATTCGGTTACACGACTAACGGTGAATAGAGGTGTTTAGCGAAGGCCTGTGGGTGTCAGAATAGCGGCCTTGGTCGGTCGGTTAGTGGGGCTCAGTGCGCCCACTGTTCCGTCGCCGGCCTTCGGGCAGCCGAAGCTCGGCGGCTCCGGTTTCTTACTACTCTATCGATTTATCTCTAATTGCCCACAGCTCAGAATTATTTCGTAACGGGTGTTATAGATTAATTGAATCCAACCTGGTCACGGAGCTCTCTGCTCATAGCCCTACTCATACTCGAAGGAGCCTTTCTATTGCGCTGAATTACTCGAACATATTTCGTTAACTCAGTGTTCTTAGTCGTATACTTTGTTAAAAGGAGTCGATTACTTTAGTTCAGTGCAGAAGCGACCATTTTAGTTTGCGATATTAAAAACTCATGAAGTGATGACGCGAGTGATGAGCTAGCAACAAAACGCCGGTTAGATTTACATCTGGTCTTTCAGTCGGGTCGATTTTTTGTACATTTATATAACATAGCTGTGTCACTAAATGTCTGTAATTATTTTTAAAAAAGTTTTAAATATATCTCTATTAATTATTTTCAGAGTTATAAGAGCGGTTTCCTAGTTAGAATTAGAATCCTATTTTTTTAATTCTCAGATGCGTATTTCGACTGTATTTTTCCCCGGAATAGGTTTCCTCAAAAGTGTACGCGGATGTTTCAATTAATATTTCAGTTATTTAAGTTCGCATACAGCTAAAAGTTGTACTGAAAATAAGTTTAAATAGAAAATGGAGCGGACGTTATTCCAGGAAGTGCACTTTTTTCAGAGCGTTCGACAGCGCTTTTCACTCTCTTCCCTCGGCACTACACTATTTTAGACCCGGAAGAAATTGGACAGGGGGAGAAATAAGATCTGTTTTTTTATTCCGTCCATAATATTTGGGTGCGGGAGGTCACCGTGCGAAAAATATGCACGTCTTGTCATAGGGTAGACGATTTTATTGGCTCGGGATACGAGTAGGGACAACCGTTTTTTCTGGCCGGTTGTGTAATATTTTCCGGCCGTTTAGGAAGAAACCTTCACTGAACATGTCGCGGTGGCCACTTTAATAATTTTAGTAAAGCAAGCTAGCAGTAAACATGATATTTATATTTATCGTACATACTATATTTACAGATTACTGATTCTTGTTACTTATACATATGAAAGCATATTAATATAATATTTCGTGGCAGCTTTATTCGGTCTGTTGAGTTCTAATCCAACAATTAGGGAATTGAAACTTTCCACATTTGTCATTCTTTTCCCGAATAGATGTAACCAGGCCCAAAGAGAAATTATGGGGCGAATGGGCGTAGACAGCGTTGCCCCAGTTCCCCATCTGTGCGTTATCAGAGTAATTGACTAGCCCGCCTTCTTAATATATATTTTAGTTAGATAGATTCATACGTCTCACATTATCCACTTTATAAAATAGGTTTATTGATATACGGGAGGTTCCAGTAGAGGATGAATGTTATCAGTAGCCAATTGGTGTAAGTATACAGGTTGTGACAAATTTGAGAAGCCGTAACCGGTTCAATAACTTAACGTATTGCGGGTTATAGAGATAAGAATTCGAAAATTAATTTATGTTCAGACTGAAATACCGCGTGTGCTAGGGGAGACACAGCCATTTCGTTTCGTCTAAGCGGGACCGCAGAACATCCGTAAATCATGATTTGTTCCGAAGGGGTTAAGAGGGGGCGATCGGGCTTTTAGCGCAAATTGGTGGCCGTAAGTAATGGACTATAATATTTCCTTTATGCGGTATACTCCCCGTTATTTGTGCTGCGCGTTGTTTATTGCCCGGCTCTAGGCCCATGCACGGGAGGAGCCCCCCCCCGTCCCATCCCGCAGCCCTACAAATGGCCGTCCGGGGCATTAGCAGAATGTTCGCCGGCATGGTCCCCTCCGTTTCTCCATTAGGCTATTTAATCTCAATACGACTCCGCTCCCCAATCTCCGCTTGCCCGCGTTGCCAAACACTTCACCGAACGAACAATTAGTTAATTTTTTGGTACACTCGTCTATTTGGTGTCGAGTAAGACCCGTTTCGCCTTTTCGCTATTGTCGGCAGTATTCCTTCAGTTATTTTGATGAGATATTGAACCTCTAGGAAGCATGTTAGTTTTCAATATCGTATAAGTACCTGACTATATGATCACACGAAGTGTGGTTCAGTTCCTTCTCTCCCCAAGTAGTAGTAAAATAGTACTAACCATCAAACACTCATCATCCAATGATACCATTGGGACATACCGTGATGTGTTGCGTCAGCTGCTGCTACAGTTTATCTAAGTTGGTGGACTGTACGTTTACATTTTTATGATTTCCACTAAATGGAAATTGGTGTATGCGTAAGCACGCGCTGGACATCCAGAGTGGACATTTTTTGCTATCGGGGTCGTGACTAAAACGTGTTTATATAACCCGTTTAATATACAGATTATATTGGCAAAAGTTAGCCAGTCCTTTTATGGGTAAAATAATCTCGTAACTATTTTCTTGTAAATTCCAGGAACTTTAGTATCAACTCATTGCATATAGACAGATAAATTATGACATTATCATGTCATGACATACACAGATGATCGCCATTGTTTCTAGGAGGAACCTATGGTGATTATAAATTTGTTAGAATACACTGAAATACAACGCGAGTGCATAAGACCTAGGAAATAACGACTAACGCCCTTCTCTCATCGAATTTCCCATTTTAAGAGTCACTTTCGACACGACCCGCATTCAGGGATTGAGTTGAAATTTCGCAGCCCAACAATGGCAATGCTTGAGCAGTGAATGCTTTTATTTCCCAGGCGGCTCTCCAGTGATTTCGGGCGAGAATTTACGTCAGCCTTTTTGAAACGCGGGAACGGTAAAATGTGTGAGTGTAACAGGCGCGTGGTGAAATTCTTGGCAACGATAAAAAAAAACATGAAAGAGGAGAAACAGCGCGCCTTTTTTCAATTGGAAGTTGGAAGTCAATCTTCTAACCGCGTTTTCATCCAATCCATTCCAAAGCCAGATCCTTATGTTATTCCTAAGTTGAATATTTACCGACCAAGTAATTCAGCATAAATAAATCGGTCCGTACGAAGGTACCAACCGCAGTCCGTAGGCTCAACGAGAGGTACTCGAGTCTCTAAAATCCTAAATAGTAATTTTTCTAATAACTACTGTCTATAATCAGTTTATATTAATCTATACCTTACTTGTTTAACCTGTATATATACCGTTTTAATTTAATTCCGTACTGAGACCTTGTTCAACCAATTTAACCGCTAGAATATGTTGGTTTACCTGACGAATGTTTTTTCTATTTACTAAGAAAAATAATATACAGTGGCAATGACGTGCAAAATCGAATATATAGCAGTTCTAAAAATAAAAGATCAGGACAGGAGATATATTAAATTTTTGTTTTAATTCATGTAAGAGGTGAAGAAGTGGGTTAAACGTCGGATAGCAATATTTTTTGGAGGTACCAGAGTCTAAAAAAAACATTTAACTTTCTCGATTATTCCTGGTAATTTACTTCTACTGACTTTATTGCGAAGCCCGTCCCAAACTTCCTATTTTCTAGGTCAAATGGAAAGTTCTGTAAAACTTCTATATCTTTCCTAACTTTTTTTTTAAGAAATCCGCAGTTTTGGGTCAAATGCGTGATGTATTCAATTGGGTTATGGTGCTACAAACGAGAGTTGCAATGAAGGTCTAGTTGAATCATTTCAAAGGAATGACTTGCGAAATAAGAGGTGTTGACTATTAAAAAGTTATTAAATAAAGATTTATACACCATTAACACATGTAGCTTTTAATCAAACTTTTTCATCTACTTTAGAATTCATACTACGACATTCTATAGCTACGATATTGTTCCGTCATCAAAATCCAATTAACAGTCTTGCAGGTATATTGTTTTGTACAAAATTATATAAAATATTATATTACTAGATTACTCGGTACTGTTATTATTTTCTGAGCGAATTAATGATTCATACTGATAAATCAAGCACTTCCGAAATATGTTGGGGTTAATGAGACTGTCAGGAATGTGTAGAACTGAAATTGCAGAATAAGAAGTTGATTCAATTTGAAAAAAAATAAGATAAATTCGTTTTCTATCCTCGTCAAATTATGATTTAATCTCAACTTACCGTAATGCAAATTCTCCCTCGCAGTGGTAAAGTAAATATTCCATTCTGAGGCAGCGTATACATTTGATCCACCGGCCCGGGCAGAACGCTTCCGTATTTTCTGTCGGGGTCAACCCTGTTTTTTAACAGTTTCGATGTGTGCTCGCCAAAGCATCAGTGCCGCGGACGCCTGACAAGAATATTGAGTTAGGCTTAATGCTTACCGCGCAGGATGGAGTATCCACCTTACTTGAAGGGTGGATTCCGGTAACGGATGTCTGAACTTTAATAATTTATTTAAGGAGCCGATTGCTAAGGGCGTTCTTTTTGAACAATTCATAACGCCTGAGAGTTAGATTCCATAAATCCATACATATACCTATAAAAATCCCTTACCCTGAGAGATAAATTAGGTTGTAGGTAGATTATGCTTGGCCCAGCTGGTAGCTGTCCTTGTAGTTGTCAGAACAGTATATTATATAATGTATTAATAACATTTGTCTCCGAAAAGCAAGACTGGGCTCTTGTTCTTGCAGTAGCCCAATCAAATTATAGCGCAATTTTAAAAGGTTGACCCGAATTCGTTAGTGTGGCCGTGCTGGATTGTATCGATGGAATTAGGTGCGCGGTCGGGGTGGGGGCGGGATTCGCGCGTGTCCATAATACGAAGCGTTCACCTAAATAGGCGCTGCAGGAGTTGGGGTAGGGGAGAAGCTTGGGAGCTGCGGGCGATTGGTCGGAGGCTAGGAACCTCATATAAAACAACCACCGTTTCAAAACCCGAACCCGATCCCATTCGGGTCACGGCTAGTTCACCCTTCCCTTCCGGCGGCGTTTACTCCACTCCCACTGAGACAACATTTTTCTTCTTGCGGGGGACCGGACCTTTAAAGAATGTTTCGAACCCGATGAAACCCCCTGTATCTCAATAGAACAATCTTGGGACGAGATCAGTGCCTTTACGCTCCCTAATGAGGTAGAATGTTACCGAATACCCATTCTGGGGTGTTAGTCTCAGCTAAATAGGAATAAACGATAAATTAAGAGAAAAAATATATTAAAAGTACAAAGGAAATTAAAAAATGTTTTACGTTATGTTAATTTATCATTTAATTATATTTAGTTATTTCGCTAATTATAAGGTTTTTATAAAATCCCGTTCAAATAACTAGGCAAGGCTTTTAATTCTATAACGTTTCCTTGTAAACTATAACCAATTTAGAAAAATTTGATTTTCGGCCATTAGATATTCTGTCTCTGGTTTACAGCTTGAAAGGTTTCAGTTTCTCAGCATCAGTGGTGCCTGCTTAATTGCCGTGAGTTAGTACGTGAGGCGGTTACCGATTAAGCATACTGTGTACCACATTGTTCCTGGGAGAAGAAAACGAGAATCCGGTTTTAAATTTTCCAGTTTTAAATGCCTGTTTATAATACGGTTATTACGTGCAATGAATAAATTAACGTCTTAGGCATGTAAACCAATTCGCAGGCTGTTGTGTCCAACTAATAGTACATCAATCCAAGAACAATTATGCTTTTTACGAAACTCCTGTAAAGATATTCTATACCACCATATTGTTGGAATATTGTTGGTAAATATATTTCGAACGTGAAATATTCTGGTATCCCGTGTTTGATTCTCTATATGTTTGTTGTTGTTAGGTTTGTCAAATATAAGGGGCTGATCCCTTACACAACAAGATGTAGTTATCATTCAAATTTTTAGTATAATTTCAAATTAAAAAAAGGACTTACAAAAAAAAGATTTGATAGCTTGGTCGTGACAGGAGATGAGGAAATACCGACCGAAACCTGGATAGTCACAGGAGGTCAGGGACTTATATTTCACATACAGTATACCCTCTTATATCACATGGTTATCTAAATTGCATCCTATTAAATGCATTATGAATCTCATAACATTAGAATGGAGGAAAGTGTTTTTGAAGCATAGTTAATATCTCATGAAAATATAGACCTGTGTGCATCACTTTATGTTGCTATAAAAATATTCGCTATCTGGACATGTTTTTTAATGTGGCCACTGAGAAAATTCTCGGGAAACGTCAAAACGGTCGCAAAAAACCAAATTGATTTGTTGCCCCATCAATCTGTTGAAGTGCCAAATTTCATTTCATTATTTCTGGCTCTCCGATATCGTTTAATATAACAAATTTATGTCGATTTGGTTTACGAATTTGTTGGCGAAAACGTGTGAAGGCTTTCCTGACTGAATTTCCTTTCTATCCCTCCCATTGTTTACAACCCGAATACCTTCTTGTAACGGCTGTTTCGCTAGAAATTGGGAAAACAAAGAACGGTAAGAACGAGCCCACAGAATAGAAATAATTTAGTTCAGTTCACTTTTAAGAACAAGTAGCCAGGCGATATTGAGGGCATAAATTTCACAGGTCACCAAGACGAGAGAATGAACAAAGTAACAACAAAAAAGAGTTCTCCGACGCTGCAAAGAGGAAGAAGAAATACAAACTTGGTTCATGTCCTTCGTAACTCTGTCCTCTTCCAGTCATTCCTCCTGTCGTCCATTCTTCTGAATCCGCTACTGTTTTTGTTGTAAACCGCGGCATTTTCCCTTGCTATTCGTCACACAGATTTTCTGTAATTCTACCTCAAACTGCCGTTCAAACCTTGATGCCCGTGTCCACAGGCCAGCTCGTAGTCAATTTTAGTCTCTTGGCAAGATCATCATTGCAGTTCAAGCGTTTCTTTTAAGTTACATATTTCAAGTACCCCGTCTGTGCGCAGCACTAATACAAGAAGTAACTAAAATATTTCAATCTATTGTCTTCCATTGTCTGTCATCGAAAAACAATTTTTTTTTAATGTGCGTAACTAAGAAACGCATTAGCAATAGGAATCTACCAAAACCACACGAACTTACCTCTTGTATTGTTTCTCCATGTACATTATTTTATTCCGAGCCTCCTTTACCTAAGACGCTTACATTTACCTTACTTCCCTTTCCTGCCCTCCAGTTCGACCGAAGCAATAACTCATCCTTTCAGATGCAATGTACATTTATATTCTCAGAAAAGAAAAGGTCGGGCTTATTTGCTTGAGAAGGATATTTTTCAGTGTTTGAGCGATAATCTCCTACGAGATCTCCGCCAAGCGTTTTCATATCCCGTGTTTTTCAATTATTGATTCCTCCGTATATTCGGGGAAGTTCGCCGGTAGGTTCGATTTTGCCGGACTAACGCAGTTCACTTTTGTCGTTCGGGATTTCCTCACGTCTCCTGATTTATCTTCTTCCGACTTTTATATTCCTTTTCCGACTTCGTTTATATTCAGACTGACTCTGCAGCTCGGAGAATATATATTGTGTCGTAACAATCTTTATATGAGCGCCCTCCGAATATTAAAAGCGGAGGAGGGCATTCTAGGAGTGGGAACCGGCCCCTCAAACCGTTCTCTCTCACCACCTACCCCCGACCTTTTATTGGCATTTATTGTCGACTCTATTCTCAAATATTTGTACAATTGTGCCGCATCCCCATGTATATATATATATATATATATATATATATATAGCCGCTCCGTGTAAAATGTGGAATTAAACGGAATACCTAGTGAGGAGCAGCCACCTGAAAGAACCGAATAAAAGCGAGGCAATAAACGTGCGCGTCATTATTCGCCTTGAGTGCGAGCCCCGTTAAAATTAATTGAAAAACCGGGCGAATGCTTACAACATCCCCACGCTGCGTGTGAACGTTACGGCTGAAATAGTAATTGAACAAAAGGAAAAAAATTACGTGGAATGTAATTCAGTTTTCGTTCGTGTGCATATAATAATATACATTAACACGTAAGGAAATTGTACAAAATTGAGTATTTCAATTTAATGAATGTATTTGATAACAAGTACTCTTAATTATTAAGTAATAAACATTAATTTCCACCGTAGTCCTGCATATTAATGTCACAGATTAATATTTTTCCAATATTAAATAAGTAGTCCTATGACACCACTGTCCCTTTATTCTATTATTCCGTTTTGTTTCTCTTTTCGCTGTATGATATTTCTAAATACAATATATTCCTTTAATTGTGGTATTGCAATTGAATGAATATCGTACATTACGTTGTTACTTCATGACAAATTAATGATTAATGTTTTTCATAAATTATTAGTGCCAAAATTAACGTTTCAGTGAAGATATGTGTTTGTTGTTTGTCTATCTTGTGCGTAATGTTAGTGATTTTAGTCGTATACTTCACAGCATGTAACAGTATACATACTTGATATGTGGAATCAATGAAGTGTCCTAGCAGTCCCTTCCTCCCCCGGGATCGTGGATGCCCCTATAATGCTTCCGGTCTGACCACAACCTCACACCGGGTTCCCTTTTGTTCGTCGGTTCGCTAAATCCACCTTTGGGTGGGGCTGTTCTAATCTTTCCAATTCTCTGAAACCTGAATTGGGTACCGACTGACCATTTGTACTTTTCGTCCAAAACAGCCCCGTAAATTTTAGTCAAATATTGAAGTCTCCTTGTAAACCACAGTTTTCGTCTTTTTACTTGGTCAGAATCTGTGGTCACGCTACGTACGTGCCAGTCTATGGATGATTTCAGGATTCGTCGTTTTACTGTTACTAATGTTCAACTCAGTGAAGTCAGAACACTCTTTCAACCAAACACAAATTGACAGAATCATGAACTGTGTAAGACATCAGATATTTGTTAATAAATCCATAGCACTGAGAATGGCAAGTCATACAATGAATGAGGTAGCATTTAATCGTCCGGACGATAAGTTCCAATTCATCCTATTTTTGTTTTCCCGCAGAAATGTTTTTGGAGAGTTCATACTTCTGGACCCGGTTTAACGGGCGATCTCGAAGCGGTCCGCCTCTTAAAAGCCTCCGGCGGTCCTCGCTGAGTTATGACAAACAGCCTGGTCGGGGGAGAACAAGCGGCGGGTAGAGACGGTTGGAAACAAGTCTTAACTGTAATCCCTTATGTCAGTGTGGGCCGGATGCTTTTACAAGCACGTCGGTAACACACGCGTTTCACTCCCACCTGTTGGGAATTTCTACCCACCGCCGAAAGTGGGCCTCTCAAACTCGGCTTTGAATAGGCGCCATGTTAATGCGACTATTATTGCCTCTTCTCCCACGGCACAGGTGCCTGCCTACACCCTGTTGTCATTAGACCTAGGCTCTGATTGACTTAATGTCCCGAGGTGACTATTAATCGGGGTGAAGCCAATGTATCGGGCCCCATCACCACCCTTTATAATATCTATGTTTCAACTGTTTAGCTTCAATTAGTATCGGCGGACAAAAGAATTTAGTAGAAAGTATATTATTTTTTTTTAGATCACGCTATTTACGAGCACAGGCAGTCCCTACTTTCCATCCTTTTTAAAAACGTGACACGATGCATTAAGTAAATCCGAACAGTATGCTTCAAGAACTAATGGAATACTTAATCTAATTTTCAAGCCAGAAAGGACTTCTTAATAATTTTAGAGTTACGATAATTTATTTGTTAAATGTCCACATTTTGAAACAGATCACAATCATGGTGAATAGATTCGTATATGTTCTGTTTGCAAAACTACTGGTGGTAATATGGGAATATACCAAACATAATCCCCTCCCCCCTAGATTTATTTTTCATTAATTAGTAATCCGTTTTCATTCTACCTGTTATCTCCTTGCGATCGCGGTGTTTTGGCCGGAAATGTTGGGCGAGATGATTCGGGAGGTATCATATCAAGCGGAATGATAATTGAGATTTACGTGGCTGAGACCTTTGATATTGCGAGGAGGGCGGTAACATGATTAACGACGTGAAACCGGGAGGAAGGCGAAGCCGGGGAGGAGGGGGCCGGGGTGAGGAGGAGTGATGGAATTGAGGTAGAATAAACAAGTCAAGGAGTCTTCTCCCCTCAGGAGGAAGTTGGGCTTTGCGGCCCACGTCAATTGAGATAGAGACACCCTCAAGGCACACCTCAACATAGAACATTCCTCCAATCTCTCTCTCCCTCTCTCACTCTCTCTTTCTCTTTTTCCCGCATTTTCGGTATATCTCAGACTTCCTTTTCCCTCCGCCTCCAACTTCGGTTCACTATACTATACACACTTCGCCCCGGAATCCCCAGCCCGGGCTTGCCTGATAAAACTTGGAAAGCTCGACTCGATGTCAAACGTCTTCAGTCGGAGTGGAGGGGGAGGGCGTTATTTACTTTACAAATTAGACAGATGGCCGGGGGTGCCGAGACTTTAAGCCTCGGCAATCTCAGTTCTGATTGAAAAGCCCGCCCCCGACCCCGGCTGGCCCCCGCTGTTGACCTTAACCCATTTCAATCCCTCGCTGGCAATCTACGAAAACTTTCCCCGCTATTTTTTCTCCTCTTTCTTTTTCTTCTGCCCGTTGTTTACTTTGGAAAATTTAACGTCGTTGTTTCAATCCCTTAGAATTGTTGACAGAAGGAATGAACGTTTTTTCTACTGACAAATCGAATTGGCTGGCATTTATTTGTAGATTGGACGATGTGAGCAATCTTGTCATAGAAATAGTACAGGTATATCCGAACAGCAAATATTCGTTCTTCGATCATATATATTTCAAAATAATTTGTCGTTGTAAAAATTAATATATTCAAAATGTACGTACCTAGTTTGCTTAATATAATAACTGTGCTCAAGCGATTTTTCAATTTGCGCAATACGTTTTAATCCTGTCCTATCGTGACACGAATTTCAGTCAAAGATCTTATGCCGGTTTATTCCAAGACATTTTTCTTTGAGAGGTGGCGCTTCGAGTGAAGGGAGGGTGTGTCGTTTATCAATACCTTGGTGTGTAGACGCGGCCACCATATTGCTGTGTGCCAGCTATCGAATCGTGTTTTTTCCGGACGAGACCGCACATTTTTTCGAACGGCTCATAATACAATTAGAGAACGTCTTAAATGAAAAATAGAATAAATAATATAAAAAAAAAATTAAATTCAAAATTTATTAATTAATCATAACCCTGTAGAACATACTTTCTTACTTGCTAAGTTATTACTACTTACACCCATTTTGCTTACATTATCTCTTTAATCTCGTAATATTTCAATGCGATAATTTAATTGATGATTTAGTTAATTGATTGCTAGATAATATTTTCTTCCATGCTTTTCCTGATCCTCTGTGTCCGCTTCTTTGATATGTTGGTCTTTTCTAAAACCGTTTTCGATTGCTCACCTTTTCAATACCTTTCCGTCAGCAGTTTGATGAGTCACTTAGGAATGATTGCCCATGACTTGGCATCCTGTGTGCACTATCACTGCACTTTACTGTTACAACACCGGCATTCCAAGCTATTTTCATCCATGTAATTGCAGACAATTTTCATGTTTATAATCACTCTACTGAACATATGTCTGACGTATCTATAGGTCGCCGTTACCTACGGCTATATGTATTTATCTCGGTGTGTAACTACGTATATTTATTTACTTTTGCAATTAAAAAATGTTATTAAAGTTCAATGCCAAATGGATATTGTAGAAAAAATTACATTCGGGAAATTGGGAAACAAGAGAAAACAACCCCACCTTTGTATAAAATAAGAAGTAGGAAATAAGAAATGTCCGAATGTAAGGGCGAACCCGTCGTACATTAGTGTTCGGGGGTTCGGGACTCTGAGTTTGAGGCTGACTGTAAACATAACAAGGTTTCGTGGTGGGCTGAAGCACGTCTCCGGGGCCCATTGTTTACTCCAATCCCATCATTTGTTTTATAACGATCGATAGGATTCGAACCCCTCCCTCCTGTCCGATTCCTACGTGACAGAGACCCGTCTCCGGGATTCTACCGTCTTCAGGTACACGGACAGCCCTTTGTGTCCATACGAGTATTTGCGTCGATGTAAGGATATCCGCGAAAATATTTCATAGATTATTGGTGCGGTATATATTCTAACCTAATTCAATTTTCAAACAGCAATATGGAAATATTTTACTTCGATGATATCCGGTAACATGGAGGAACCGTTGTAAGTTTTGTTGTAAGCGTTTCAAACTGTTAATCGTGTGTTAATATCATTATGTTAACTCTAGATTGAAATAACATAGTTCCTATGGATTTGTGAATTTAAAATTTTTACGTGCTGCGGACATCCTGTTGTTTTATTAATGCTGTACAGTTTTGTTTTTATATTTCCCGACAGCGTTGAAATGTGGCGTCGCGGAATTTTCCCATTTTGCCTTTCACCATCGGAAATATTTCGGGTGGGTTTTTTCGGTCGTATTTCTCACTATTTTGTCCCGAATGGAATGAAATGGTCGTTCCTAGCCATTTTTGTGGACGTGGTCCCTGCGATATTCGAGGAAAAAGTGCATAGTTTTGTTTCCTATAGTCCGGGAGCTATATTTTAATTTGCGCCCCAATTTTTTCTGGACTATATTTTTACCCTAATGCTTCGGCCTTATAGTTGCATTATAGTAATGGTATTAATGTTAATAGGGAAGGTATAGTCGTACTAGTATTAATGTTCTTAAAATATTTACAATGTGGAGAAAAAAGGTTCCAATAAGATAATCTGCCGGGCAAAGAAAATTGTTTGCGATAATTTACAGTCCTAATGAAGCTGGGGATTGTACGCTCGTCAGCTTTGTTAGCCATCCTTTCATTATCATTACACGCAGAAAAGAAATAGGCCTATGGTTTTGATCAATGCGGTCAATCAAACACCATTTGCAACGTCTTTGATCAAAACGTTTTTAACCATTATATTCACTATGTCTATTTTGAATCAATGAAAACATGTTTTGGCATTTTTTTTCTGAAACGCGAGGACTTGTAAACAATTATACAGTGGTTTTAATCGGGAAATTCATTCTGTTGCTTCGGGATGTGTTGAAATGGTATAAACGTACTCGCGGTAAACGATATTGGGAATGAAACATATGTTGCGTGGGGGGGAGGGGTGTGTGTGGCACGCATGACCCGCTGTGCCGCTTCGTTTTAATTAACACTCAAAAATCCCGTCCGACCCAGTTATCGTCGTTAGTATTGGACGCGTCCGCATCCCGTTCGTTAGCGGACCCGTTGTTTGCCGGCACTCGGATCAAGCCCGCCAGGAGAACTTGGGGGAAGGCCATTTCCCGTTGCGTTCGCTTCGTTCGAACCGACGGATCCGAACTTTTCGGTTCGCTCCGGACCGAATTGTGTGGCCGGCCGTTGTAAGACCGTGGCCTATCCGATTGGCCAAGCGTTGTTGGCAATGCTGTGTTCGCACTTCACGTCTCCAGTAGTCGGTGCGAAAACAGTATGCCGTGAAATATAAATCAATCTCCACTTCTGTAATTTGTTGCCTCACATTATCGTAATTTTTGGAATAATAACCCCCTGCTTACTTATCATAGGTGCGATATTAATGAACATTTTTAATACGGCAGTAATTAAATTTCAATTCTCCACCCATTTCAATGATATACCTAGCATTATCCTACAAATTATGGAAGGTTTTAAATTGAAATTGAAAAAATACAGGATATTTTACCAGAAGATTGCGGTTTATAGCCTGAACGCAATATTTTGGACGAATTTTATGATTAATACTATTTTCTATTACCGGACCTCGGTATGGGTAATAGGGTGATTCTGGACGTGCGATTGTTTCCATTCACTTATTAGGTCAAAAGATAGACCAGTTTCGTTAGTAGCGCTGAATCTATCTGACGTTGGTTGAATGTATGACATAAATTGCAATAATAATTTAACGATAATTTAACAGAAAGTATGTGAAACTCGTCGCGAGTATTGTTTGCTTGAACTGTATTGACTGAAGGAACCACAGAAATTAAACCGGGTAATGGCGCTGGTTGCTTATACAGGAAATAGGACTCATAAATTGGCCTCAGTAGAAGGACACGTGCAATATTCAGCTCGTAGGCCTCGGTCACAAACTGAATTTTTTATGTATCACGTGCTGCCTAACATTGGGTCGCATAATGGTTTTTTTTTCTATTCATAAGGATTTATGAATTTTTCAAACCTCTTCGATATTTCATTTCATTTCTTTGAGGGCCGAATCATAAATTACGTTAGGTTCCGAATTTCGAGTCCGTCTCGGTTCTCCTTCGCCTTTCGTCGGTGACTCTAATGTTTTTTTGCAGCCTTCCGCTTCTAACAATGATTCCCTGTTAGTAAAAATTGTGACTTGGTAGTAAAAATTGGTCGTTAATTCCAGTAATATAAAAATATATGTATATATCTTAAGGACTGTTCAGAGTTACCGGTAATATTGATCTGGAGGGCGTAAGTTGAATCGGTGATCGTGTTTGGATTGGTTCATCAGATATTTACCGAGCCGAACGGAGGGTACTTCTCATAGATTCTCGCCGGTTCGTTAACCGAGACGTCAGCATTGGTCTTAGTCCTGTCAAATTCGTTGGGTTCGATTATACAAATAGAGGTAAGGAAAATGAGAGAAGGGGGTTTCGGCAGGGAATCCAGAGGGAAGGTAATTGATTGGAGTTAAATATTCATTCGATGCGATATCGGAATATAAATTGAGCCAAGGGAATTCCTAGGACCCGGTTTTTACGACAACCGACCTCTGATTTATGGGTGGTTTCCTAGCATTGAATAGATACCTCAAACTTGATAATTGATAAAGAACGATTGTGAAAATGTTGGAAGTAGAAGAAGTTATATTGTAGAATTATACGCAAGCTCTGTTTTCGCCCTACATTTATTGTATCAATATAAATCCCGTCCCGCCCAACTCATTTGCCTGTGAGCTTTCAATCGCGTGGGTGCTTATTTGAGGCTTCTTTAATTTTACCAATATTCCCCACGCTCTCGTCTGTTTTATCAGCCTCGCTATATTGTCTTTATCGGTTTGTTTAATTCATTCATTTGAGTGGAATATACAGGTTTGAAACAACTTTATAAATAATGAGGGAACCAGTATTAGTCGAATACTATTTAATTGTAATCGTAATTTTTAGGAATACGATGATTCAGCGATGATCATTTCTAGAGCGAGCAATGATTAGTAGTACTAAATTTGAATTTTTATTTTTATGATCAAATTAAATTTTATAGTGTTGCGTAAGAACATTAGGTGTAATTTTGACACAGGGTAAAGCAAACGGTTGTCCTTGGAGGGTGGAATATTGATGCTCGGGACGTCAGATTGATGATTCCGGTCTGGGAGAAGATGATGAATCCCACCGATTTGTTTACCGCGAGTTTACAGTCTACCTCTGGCCTGCGGTTTACATTCGGTTCCCCGGGATTTGCTAACGCCATGAGACGCGGACTGATTGAAGTTAAATATTCATTATCCGAATTCCAATGCAAGGGGCATACTTCAAACGAAAGTCATTAATATTCAGCGGGCCACGAAAAACTATTGTATTATTTAATCAGATAATGAATTTCTTCAGAACATTCAATACGAAATATATTACCATCATTGGTATATGACGGTACAATATTTCCTAAAGTGCGATCGAGCATCCTCTGTCATAGTTACGGGCTGTAGAGATTTTGTTTTATGATCGATAACAAATAATTCATAATTGTGTAATCAGTAATTAGATATTTATAGTTATAACTTTAGTAATTTGTGATATGCTTATATTGACAACAGGTCGGGCAAAAGATAAGATATTTCTTTTAAGATTTTAAGATATTCTTTTTTAAGATATAGTTGAAAAACCCTTCCACTGATTTTTATTTAAATAACGCGATAGGAATGAGAACCTTGTTGTCTGTTTTATATGCACTGACGGCCATTTTATGCATCGACGTAAGTGAGCTCCATTTCGGATAGTGCAAAAAACTCGAAATGCCGCATTAGCCAAACGGGTTTGTCCAGTTTGACATCGCCACGAAAAGAAGTTCTGTTCGATGTTGCAAAAAAACCTGGATTTTCCGGTTTCGTGGTCCTTTTTCAGAGATTTCGAAGTGAAACAATTATTATTTGAAATTCACCCGGTGATAAATTTGCGGTTTTACGAAAGAGGGATTTTTATATTCATGACCACGCAATTTCATGAGATTTAGGAGAGGTGATTACCAAAAACTGTTTTTTTTCAATAAACATCCAGAACGCTCGTACATACATTTAAAAAGTAAGTCATATTCGTTTGTGACTCTTAGTTACCGACGTAAACTCTTTCACATAATAAATAAATTGAGAACATTTAAAATGTTAATAAATGTGCTGTAACACAATTTTTACAATTATTACAATTGCAATTACAATTCTGTCCTATCGTTCGAACATTTATTTCGTCTATCAAACAAGATAGAATGCGTATAGTAAGATATACAATGCGTTTTTTAACATAATGCGTATAGTTTTTAGTTTGATTAGGGTAAGTAGACAATGGTTTGCCATTGGAACCTTGGAATCGGGATCGGGTTGCCAATAAGCGGGTTGCAGCTTGCAGTGCCTGCGCCCCGATAGACTGGTTTTTACGGAAGTCGAGAGGAAGCTGACCTTTCTTCGCCTGATAAATGAGAAGTTAACGCTGAAACCTGTTTGTTGGACCGGATTGGAAAGTAGAGCACACGTAATAAAACTGTCGCAACAATGTAGGTTCTCGTTGCTGAGTAGACGTTCAAAAGTAATGTAGGTAAGACCAGATTTAATTTGAGAGCATTTAGGTTTATAGACATGTATTATGCTTAATTCAGTAGGAATGCGGTAGCTCGTTAAATTAAGCGGGCTCGAAATTGACGTGAGTATTTTAGAGGATAGAATTTCAATTTACCTTATTAGTGAAACTAGGTTAGAATATGCGCAAAATAGGAAGAAATCTGGAACATCATTGGTTTTTTATCGACAAATAGTTTTTCTTATAACTGTTCGGACGACTGTTAGGTGGCCTCTTTCATATCTCCGTCTTATTGACTTAATTCGATATTACATTATTTATTATGAAATACCTATTTTAAGCACTCGTCTCTACTCTACATTTATCAAAATATTTCAAACTGCATAATAACAAACAGTTCTATTATTAACAGTTTATTAAACTTACCATTATTTCTATATTTTGTGATAATGGATTTCGAACGTAATTCCCTCATCTCCTGTGCGTACGTAATACGCCCTTATATAATACGTGTTGTAATAACTGGTAACATTCTTGCCACCTCGTGCTTTTTGTAAGACAAGAACGGGTAGAGTTTCTATTACATTCTGGGTAGGAATACGAGTGGAAATTGATATCTTTTTCAAGTTTCCGAGTGGGGGTTCGCTCCGCCCTTCTGCAAAGGCTCGGTATGAGTTGAGGATAAAAGTTTTCTCCTCTGTTAATACACCTTTACTTTACAGGACAGTTGCCTCACTTGTTGGAATGTTACACTTGTCCCGTCTGATGTAATTAGGCCGCCCGTTTTTAGGACTCCGATGCACGCGAAACTCCATATCGCGCAACGCGGAGGTTTTTTCCCCTTGTTTTTATGTAATGAATGACGAAAAAATGCAAAACGACCCGAGATAGCGGAATGAACCCCCGGGGTACAAAAAAAACGTTGTAATGCTGTTTCCTGTTCTTTCTTTATTAAAAAGAAATTATTGCAGCGTAAATAGGTTCCTACCGCATACGACTAACTGTGAATATTCTAGCCACCGGAATATTTTCATGGGATTATTATCATATAACAAACTTCTCCCAGACAAGGCGCGCTCTAAACATATGTATACTATATTTAATAAAAGTATTACTATTCTAAGTGTGGCCTCAAAATATTTTTTGAAATGCAGTTCCCCGCGGTTCTTTTTGAAATTTGTACTGGGGCGCAGAAACGTTGTAATGGTGTAAATAATAAGAAAAATTCTCGAGTAATTTGAAACAATTGGGTACGCGCGGAAGAGCCTCGCATTAAAAGAAAGGACTTTTCTTGATTTTGTTGCGCCTCTATCTTTTCTCTCCTTCCGTCATCTATTATTACTAAATCCAGTCCCCGACCTTTTCAAAATCTCACCCTCTGGCCCTACTTGTAATTGTCCGAACCTCTGTTGGTTTATTTCTGTCGCTAATTTATTCAGTAATAGATTTTCTTTGCTAATGGATAGGGAAAGGACAACCGGAGGAACCCGGATGAGTTGTGCCTGTAATCCTCTGAATGAGAGTACCGGTGATGGAAATCTATAATTTTCTATACTAATTTGATATATTGAATGGATTATGTCAGTGCATGTTATATATAACAATTTCTTCTCGAAGTCTGGTGGGAGTGAGATCGGTTCAGCGGGTATGATCATTTTCAACGCGTTCAAATTGTGATCATACCAATTCGTTGACCCCTTTATCGCACCTAAATTCAACGTTCCGGTCCCTTTTTCATTTGAAGGTCGACCATGTCAGCTGAACCTGTTGCGGACACTATCGACCCATTTTACATGTAGGGCACCTTATTTTTTTTGCTCGTTCTTATTTAATATAAGAACCGCATTAAAATGATTCGTGTATATAAAAAACTATATATAATTAAGTAAATATAAGTAAAATATGAGATGTACGGTCGCTGGTAAAACTGAATTGAGGACGGGGAATTATATGAATTGCCCACGCCATAAATATTATCGCTAAAATAAGTTTGTCTCGTTTTATGGGACCAACATAAAATGTGGTACAGTAGATTACTGGATTCCCGTGGAAAAAACGTTCGCGCTTTCCCGTTGATATTTAATTTTCAGGTTTAATTTAATGGTCCGGCAAATGAATTGTTACCAAAGCTGAGCTGGGATTTGATAGCTCGGGGGTTGAATCGACCCCGAACGAGTTTTCATTTCACGTTCGATTGTATTTCTCTTTGTTCGTTTCATGGGGCGAATTCGAGCGTGTAAATAGGGGATAAACAATGGGGCGTCGGCGTTTGCTCGCTTCCCGTGTGTATGTGCTTCGCGCCAGGTTAATGCCGCGGTCTTTCGCCGCTCTTGTGTTACCCTCCCTCGACGGGTGAGCTATTCCATCCCATACCAGGCACTAAATTGTTGTTTCATTTGCGAAGGTAGAAATTCTATAGTTGCCCCCTCAATGGGTGGAATAATTTGAACCGTAAGTCGGTAAACTGCTAAGGGATCGTACCGTATGGAAGCTCCACCCTCGCATATCTCTAATTAATTATTATATTTTAAAGATATATACTATATATAAAATACTACTAGCATAGAATGTTTCATTGCAATAGGGACACATTTTTCTATTTCATTGTTATAGCAACTTTCGGCATTTAGATAAAACATAGTGCTTTTGGCTTATATAAGCCCGGCCTCTCCGCTAAGAAATAAGATCACCCCAGTTCCGTTTGGAGTCTTATATACGATTGCCAACTTCACACCTAAAGCTAAGCCATGCGAGCGACCTATCTAACGACTTGTCTACGAAACGCCGCAATTTATAACCCTGCTTTCAGCGGAAATAAAAGGTCGACTAACCCACATTATTTATTTCCTTTATTACTTCCATTTCTTACCGCCCCTTCGTTGTTCAGAAACCAATTTGATGGGTGGGCCGTTCCGCCTTAGTAATGGGCGAGAGTTTTGTAGTTTCTTCCGATTAGTTTCAAATCTTTTGAATGTTGACAATACGCAGAAATTCTGTCTACAATGAAGTTTTTCTCAATTCGCGTTGTTCTAAAACGCGCATTATATGAAAAAAATATATAATGTTAGAAAAATAGATAGAAATTGGTTAAGTTATGAATAAACAGCGGAGAACGTTTCATTTTGCTGCCTGGGTTGTTTTATTCGGCGATATCGGAAAACACAAATAACAGTTCGCCATCTAACAAGCGGTCTTCCGATTTATCATGGCTGTATTTTCCATGAAGGGATTCCGACCGTTTTTCCGATGAAGGATCTCTATTTCGAATTTGCGATGCGGTATGTGTTATCCATCGGGCAATTGTTACGGTTGGGAAACCTTACGGGTAATTCGATATATGCATTGTTTCATCCTTTTCTTTCAATATTCTAGATTTGGTCCCTAGTCGGAAAGCGAGGGAAAAAGCGAGGGTCGTGGATTGATAACGGAGTATTTATTATTTCACGATAGAAGACTGGAAGTTTATTTTTAATAATGTCATTTAATTAGTAGCGGTTGCTTCAGCGGGTTCAGTCTATTTCAACAAATTGACCACTACGTCTGATTGAGCAAAGCTTTCTCAAATTAAGTTTCAGGAAGTCATAACTAAATTTGTATAATTAATTTTTGAACACACTACAACATAATTAGAATTATAAATTAATACTTATTGAAATTTAAATGGAAACATTGCTATTGGCGTTTGTTAAGTTAATATTTTAATTGTCTCTTTACGTTTTTATATACTTTTGTATTATATTACAACCCTGGTAATACATGCTCGTCCAGGATATAACAAACAGTATGTCTTATTTTGTTGACTTTAAAATTATTAATTATTTCCATTTTTACTAATTAAGCAATTACACACAAAAATGGCAAGTTATGAAATATCGCGCCTCTTAATCTAATTGCTTCACTAACAGCTAACTACTCTGTCTTCAAATAACACGCTTACCGTGTATATCAGCTGGCGATCTTCTCACACCTCTCTATTTTTTTTCACACAAGAAAATTCAGAGCGGGTAGATCTGTGGGATATTTTTCTCTTTTCCGTAAGTGTTTGACTGGTGTATATTCCGTAACGTCCTGGGAATTTACGAGTTTAATATTGCGACATCCGTTCCGCCTTATTGCAAACGGCTACCACGGGAAAAGGGGGATCTTTTGAAGTACCCTTTTGAAGTGAAAGTGTCCTCGCGCTATAAATACATAATCGCATATTGTGGTAAATCCGTAGTATGTCCAACAATATTCGCGCCTGTTCTCAACGCCTCTTTCTTTAACGCAGTTTTTTTAACAGTAAAATTATACCTTGAATCAGTGAACTAACTGCATTTTCAGGAATTTACACTTTAATGCACTCAACGCCAATAAGATATTCGTGTGTGTGCTAATGGAATTCCTATCAAATATGCCAAAGCTGTTGAAGTCAATAAATAAATAACATAAATAACACACGTTTCTCTAAATCCGACAATAGTTCTAATTTGGTAGTGACTGATGATTGTACAGTCGAGGACCATATGAAAATCGTGCCCAACCAACTTACGAACTGCCACGAAAAAACTTCCTTAACTGCTGTCACTTCTAAATCAGTTGGAATTACTGCATTTTATCTATACTGATATAAAGTTCGGTCGGTGGGAATCCTAGCCGAAATGTCTGGATTTTTTTCAGCCTTTTACTTAAATCTCTCTGCCCCTTTCCGGATATATTTTGTCGGTCGGCTGGGGCAGTGGCGGGTCACCTGGGAAAAATTCGGCTTTTGGCCGGGGGCAGCAATCGTATGGGCGGCGGTGGTCCGCCTTTTTTTTTCAACGCCGGTCCTGCGTTTTTTGCGCTCGTTGTTGTTCCCCATATCTTTATCTGACGGGCAAAAATTTTTGGTAGGCTTCCAGAATTCTGGTGGTTTTTTCCTTCTTCCGAAGCCAACGTAGGATGATGATTTAGGTGGGCGTCTCTGGGCCACTAATATCGCAGCTATACTGTGGATCGATAATTATTAATGTCATAAATCCGTCCGTGTTAGTATCCGATATGACTTTATCAAATGGACAAAATATGAGCTTCTTTCTTTAAATTAATTTCTGTGCTAGCTACACAGCCTGGGGCATTAAGCGATGAGTAACTCCTTTATGGAATCCTAAATATTCTCGATTAAAGTCCTTCATCAAATTCTAATGGCTAATTAACTTAAATTCGAAAGCCGATGTTTATCTTCGCTCTTCTCTCGCTAACGTTGTGTTATTGATAGATCGGCTTCGGTTTCCCGCAATTTTCAGTATTAAACTGCCTATTTTAATATTTATTTTCCGTAGCATTGTTATTAGACAAGTTATACTCCTAAAATGTTAAAATTAGGTTCATATAGTGGCACATCTCCATGGCACAGTCCCAAATCGTTTCTTTGTATCAGTATTCTTGAGATTTTTCGGACCCTATTTAGGGTGCAATAGAGATCTGAAGGTTAAAGACAAACTTCGCCTTTCACCTCATGTACGTACACCGTGGTTGGCCGGACCGGATTGTTGGAAATAAGTTTTATAACAGCCAGTCTTTTCAAGTTGGAAACAAAGGCGCATGGAGAAACGAGTTTTAAATCTAAATTTCTTCTATTTAATTTAATTTCCTTACAGCTTTGTGGTTCAGCTCGTCACTGTTTTAATTGATTGTCCCCCGTTTGAATTTTGAATAGTCAATGAGGACTAAGCGGGCGGGATCGTCGGCAAATGTTTTCTTAAATATTATGGGATTCGCTGTTCATCCTTTATGAACTGTCTAACTTTAAGAGAGACTTTCCTCGAAGTTTATATAGCCGTCTTATATTGGCTCGTTGTGGAAAGGTCACGGGGGAGATGGTCGCTCCCTCCGTGCCTTTCTCCATTGAACCCCGCTCCGGCTCCTCGCTCCGTCTTTTCATCGCTACTTTCCCTTTCTGTTCACTTTTACTTAGGCGATGACCTAATACACCGTCTGTCCCTTACGAAACGGATTGATTTCGGCTTGGATGTGCCAAAATATGTCGGAGTTTTGGTTGTATCGCACATTGCGATACCGCGTATTCCGATGATCCCGAAACATTCTAGCATGTGTTCTCATACCATCATAGAAAAATCTGCGTGTTATTTAACCGTATTTATTAATGCAATGTTATTGGAGTATAATTAGCATTAGTTAATTTGAAACGGACGACAAGTCTTTCACAACAAAGCCAACAAAATGTTCATTATGTTTTGATAATTTACGATTACAATATATACCATGACATTGTTTAAGTGTTGTAAAATGGATAGAGAACTGTTTTATCCACGATATAGCATTTTGCACCGAGCTGAAATTACAACAGAAGGCAAGTAAAACACGGACGGGAAATTTAATGTTTGCAATACAGCTCATGCTCAAGTTGACCCCGTCAGTCAACGTAATTGAAATTGGTTTTCCAGAAAACTGCCGTGCCTCTGCGCCGTCTGTGCTCGGTTAGGTTGGCGGGGTTGTGAATCACGAGGTGAAAAATGTGTGCAAATTTATCAGCCGGTAATGGGTTCATTAGAGGGGATGAGAACGGCCGGTTTTCCAGGTAGAAGTGGGGGTGTCGTGTTGGCGTGCACCGGGGGGTGGGCGCCTCTTCTCAAATGACTAACGAACGCTCTCCAGGAATTCTAATAATTTATCGGAACGGCTACGGCCATACCGAGTCCGTGAATCATACACGGGGAACCACTTCGCCGTTTCCGAGAACTCGCCTGAAGCGTGCGGCACAGATCTTTTATCGGAACGTTATAAATTTTTCCAATTTTCTTTTCACCGTCTTTTGTTCGATATCGATTCATGATAGTATTGTCTACAGCGATTTCATGCTAGTTTCTCGACAGATGTACCTATCGGTACTGAAATGTTATACCTTATACGGGATTACTTATGGAGTTGTTTCTCAAATAAATGAAAATATTAATGATTACGACATGAGGTCACACAATTAGATACAATTTTTAGGACATCCTTTATTGGAAGTAAACCGTCAATATCGACAATAATCGTTTTATTTAAAGATCATTCCTGTGGAGGATGAATCTTGAACGAAGCGTTCCAGATGGTGGTGTCTAGTTGGTTCGATCTCCGCGAATACTTTACCCTCCCCCTCGTTTTAATAATTCAAAATTACGGGGGTACTTCCCGGTGGCAAGGGGAACCAATGATACCTTGCGGGTTATCTTTATCGCAGACAGCGCTCGAAGCAAAATTATGTTCCTTTATTCGATACCCTGGGCGCACGTTTTTTAAGCGTTTTTTTCTCTCTATGTAAGGCGCCCCCAACCCAGTTCCCGATACCGGATCCATTTAAAATTTATTCGACTCGCTTCGAACCGTAGGCCAAGTTGCCGATCAGTTTATCATTCGTTCGGCAGTTTAATTACGACGACGGAAGATATGAGCTTACGATAGGAATCCAGTTATTAAACACACGCGGGTATTAACTGCGTCCAAAACTTTAAGCATAAAGACGATAATATACCTAGTGCAAACAGAAAGGTACTCTCCCCCACCTTCTGTAATTGTTTGAATCTACATTAATACTGAAAAGCTAACATATGCATCCTTGTTAAATGTACAACCATCATTGATCAGTTATGTATTAAAATGGGCGTGACCTTTTCGTATAGCAGTTGTGATACTTTACTACATCTACCGTCATATATTACTTTACCGCTGCTCCATAAGTTAGTGACCCATTATCTTTCTTTGACTAGAAATTTTTTTTATGACGTCCTCATTTCCGTTTCATATTTTATAATCGGACCGATTTTTTGCATTCCAAATTATGAATGTACGCAGAGACATTGTGGACCGATCGGGTTGTAAGTGTTATTCGGGGTTATTTTCGCAATTTTGTTTCATCAGGACAACGGCACGAAGCGCGCTGTCATGCTGACAAATAAATTTATGATATTTGATTGGAGGGGGGTTGCGAAAGTTTGGAACATCCTCTGTGTAATGTACAACCTAAATTTGAAATTCGACTGTCGCTTTTACAACTCCAATTACGGGACTTTTCGATCGTTTGTTTTTGAGCGTGAGTAGTAATTTATAACGTCAATTAATATATTTTATGCATTGGACTGTAGTTTTGAGCGATGTTCAGGTCAGTTTAATCAACGAATTCTAATGAATGTTTTGTTGCATGGTGGAAAAAGCATATGCGGTCAGAACAAAACCTGGCCCAGGTTTTCCATCTGGAATCCCGTCACGTATTTGGTCGAGAGGGCCGCCCAAACCCGCACTCGGATTTAATATCGGGTTTGGTTTCCTGTGAAATCGTTGTATACAAATTCGGCTCCTCCCCTTCCCCCATCCGTTGTAGGGATATCCCATTCTACATTCTCATCGTTTCCATGTTAAATCCATAAAATATATTTTCGTATATATTTATCCTCTGTTTGTCGACCGGTGTTTCGTGTCAAATGGCTTTACCACAGTTGAGTTGCTTCACTTACTACGTTGTGTAGTGAAGCCGATCTTTTTCCTCGCTGCGTGATATTTCCGCCATGCAATTTCGATTAAATCCGGGAACCGGCTGTCTCCTATTTTCAACTGAAATATCTATTGCGGTTTTCTTTGAGCGCCTCGAAAGAACTCTCTTTTAGCCTCAAATTTTTTTTCATTATCTTGACAACTTAATTTAGTTCCCCAATATACTGTGCGACACAGAAACTATTCGAAGTTTTCCAATTATATTCACATTATTTGAACTATTTTCTGTTCACATTCTACAGTTTGGGGTCATGAAGACTAATATTTAATATCGGTTTTTCGAATTTATGCTGTCCAAACATTCAAATCATACTCTGCGTGTACGCACAATTATTTCGACGTGTTTTGTGATTTTCAAGATCGGATTTCTTTTATATGAGCATAAAAAAAAACTGTCCACAGGATATTATAACATTGGAAATGATATCTATATTGTTCTAATAATACATAACATTTCTTCATGTTTTTGAAACTTAAAGGACAGGGAAAATATCGCATCATTTTGAGCTTCAAACATTCGTTTTTCGTTTTTCTTGTTGTCAATAGTACTACCGGCACCTGTCATAAATGATCCGGAAAATACGTTATTTCAAGTGGTCGCATAGTAAATTGGAATTGAGGGAGATTTTCTATTGGTCGGATTAGACTTGTGTTTTGCGGTTGGGGACAGACCCGATGGGCCGGATAAGGGTCGGAGTTGTGGAGGCGATGGTTCGGGGTCATCAGTTATTCATCAGTCGGCAGTCCACCGGCACAACGAGACGCGTCCCGATTACTCAGTCATGATCCCATCGATCCTCCGGGGATCGATCTTTAGGGTTTCGTTGACCTTTGTGTAAAAAAGAAAGATGTCGGTTTTCTCTGGCTGTATCGTTGGCCGGGTCCCAAGACCGACGGTTGTCGTGATCAACTGCGGCCAGCTTGTTTTCAGGCCACTTGTGCAAATAAAAACAAGCGAACATTATGTTACATACATCTTAATATGGGAGTACTCTATTAATAATTCTGATGCGCCGGACAACCCATACGTTTTTAAGGCTCTCTTCAGTAAAGCAGAATTTTTCTGTTTTCGAAAATTATGGTGTAAAATCATAGAAAGGTGGAAAATTATCCAAATTCCTGATCACAGCCTAAAATTTTAGCTAGGAGGTTAAATATCTAAAACCAACCAAAGTGCACCCAAGCTATTTAGTAAAGAAATGTCTTGAATAATTGAATTAACTATTTTTTCCATTAATTATAGAATAACACTTTTCTATTCTCTCAGTATTATGATATATGGCTTTACAAATTCCATTTTCTTCATTTCTTCTCTACAGATAATTTTCTCTCGTATTATTCTTGGATTGCATCTGGACTGAAAAATAGCTTAGAGGATATTAAGTCGTGTAAGTTTATAAATGTATAAAGCCCGATTTGACGGGTCGGTTGCGACCCGATAGCTGGCGTGTACCCTCCAGGATATCCCTATTATACCAGTGCCCTGGCCATATCTCAATTGCCGCCGCCGATTAAAATCCGCCCGCGTACCCTGTCTACTGTATTTCGATTTCCAATCGAACGCACGCGTTATAACGGCATAACCGTCACAAAGTTCCGGCATGAAATTGGTGTAGTTTGACTTGCCGTTTGTTTTGTACGGTGGCCTCGAAACATAATTACGCTGTTTAATTAATAACCGGCGAATTACTGTTGTTGATTTGTCAACACTTTTTATGAAGCGTTAACGCTGTTGAAATTAATGACATTATATATACCAAAAAACAGTTCACCCATAAACGTGAAAAAAAATTCTTGTTCGTTAAATGATTACTGTGAAAATTGTGTGGCCGTGGTAGTTGAATGGAATAATTAAAAATTCGCAACCATCTTTTGGTGTTTAGGCAAACAAGCGTTATACCCTTTTTATCGCCGAATCAAATTTACGCATTCGTATTGTAGAACAATAGCCTGAAACGTGGTCGGAATTTTCTGGGTCATAAGCTCCAATGGGACTAGAAAAAAGATAATATAATTGTTTATATATAACATTCAATAGCGTAGGTCTCCCTTTTGTTCTTTTCGTCACAAGCCTCGATGTTTGTTTTATTCCAGAGAATAAAATAAATTTAGTGTTCGAGTTAAATTCAGTATTAATTATTACGAAGTGTTAATTAATAGAACTGTCTTCAACATCTCCGTTCAATTATTTAAATGAAATATAATTCATTATTCCCGTGTATTGCAATCAACTCCAAAGGTCGTATTGATGTACTGAGTGGCTGGCTCATATTGATGTGGGATTACAGGTGACCATTAGCATCCACTCAGCAGTATTCAACATGTACTTATCACCACGAAACACGTACTGCACCAGTCCTATATATTTTGTTCCAAGTGTCGCTATAGTTTAGGACCATACTTTGGTTATTTCAAGAATATTAGAAACGTTTACTAATTTCGGAAAAATGCAAAAGGATAAATTACATTCTCGTACAGCATAACTGAAAACTGGGCACACCCTTTCTACTTATTCCGAGGAGTAAATTCAGATTCAGAGCGCGGTAGTATAGTCCAGTGTAATAATAATATTTTGTAAATTAAAATTAATAAGTGACTATATTTGTATTCCGCTCTAAGATTGTGAGTCATTAAATATCAATTAGGGTTCAATGTGTACCCGCGTATATTTCCTTTACAGAAAAAGTCTCAAGGGCTACTCGACAGCTGTAACGGGTTTCCTTTTTTCATTTGAACACTTAACGCACATTTAATTATAACTATTTTTAGGAAGAGGAAGAAATTAAATTGGCTTTTCCGGCGAACGCCACCACTCCAGATGTTTTTCGCGTGGCCAATATTTTCCCGAATGAAGGAAGTAAAAATTTAATTAAAACTCGGGGGTTCTTTGCCTGCAGCCAACCCTCCCATTAAACTCTACCCCCTCTCCCGCCATCATCCCCGACAAATCTAAACGCGCCATTTAACTGAGGGCCAGCTTTCTTCGCGGTGGCCCCGGCTACCGTTGTCCGACAACCTATTATAACTTGCCCCCATATCTTCTTATTGGGAAAGTTTTGTCACCAGCGGTGGCGTTTCGCGGTCCCGTGGGATCCGCTTGGTCTCCCGTAACCCGTCCACTGCGCCCTACCCTGAATTATAATGCTTCAGCACCCTATTTTCGATACTTCGAAACCGGTCCTTATTGAGTTTACGTTTTTGCTATTTGTTTCCACTTTAGCAGTGGACACTGCGGTAGGCCAGTATCACATTTTGTCATTACATAACTTTTTACCTTGCCGAATTTAACCCGGAATTCCAGTTGGATTACAATTTTAAAACTTTCTAGGTCCGGATTCTTCTCGTTGTTTCCCTCCGTGAACCCGATGAAAAATACAACATCGCTCGCATTTTGACCTTTGCTTTTATCTATTGTGGCGATTAAAACAATAGGTTCATTTTATGTCGATTCCAATCGTGTATTCAAATCGCGGTAACTGAATTCGCGCGGGTGTTTGTTTCTCATTTTAGCGTCCGACGCCGTTTCTAGTCGGCGGTTTGTATTCAGCGCCCTTGATGACTCCCAGGATTATCGAACGATTGTACATAGCGCGTGTGTGGGCCGAGTGTACGTGTTAGTGGAGATTGAACGGCAACAATTCGAGCTGATCAGGGTTGCATTGTTGCACCAGTGAATACGCCGCCCTCCTGGCGCTGGCCCTATTAATCCCATGCCGGTGTCCTAACTTCATTTCTGAGCATTGTCGTGTACCGACCGGCGTTTTGTTAAAGTCTAAATCGGGACTCGCCACCATCGACATTTGGTAAATGTCAGAAATATTGCCGTTGTGTATTCTGGGCCTATCCCAGAGTGATGGAAAGAAACTAATTGTTGTGCAAATTTGTATAATCGAGAGGCAAGCTTCCGATAGGTATTTGTACACTAGTACCTACAGAAAAATAATAGGACATATGTTGTACCTCTCCGGGTTTCACTTCCTGAATATCTTAACCGGAGGAAAATCCAGTCTCACGTTTCGATCGGAAAATAGATCCGCGGTTGAGATAAATTACCACTGCCGGATTATGTAACTTAAGCGCATATTTTCTATTAGCCGGAGCTTTCCCATCGGAAGCGGGCTTATGGGTTCCCACGGCGGCAGGTCTCCCAGAGATTTCGGGTTCTCGAATTAGAGTCGGAGCCGGTAATGGTCGGAGGTGGGCCGGCCGAACAATGGACAGAGGCTTGGGGAGCGCGGCCATTGTCGGAGGCCTTTCCCTTTCCGTCACGGAGTCTCGCCGGCTCACCCACTGTTGACTCAATACGCCTCCAGTATACTTGGCCCGCCCGAACGCCTACTGCTCGCCCATCTATATTTAACCGCCAGAAGTACACTCCACTCTAAGCCTCGAAGGCTTTATTTTAATATCCCTTTGTCTCCTTATGATCCCTTAATAAGGAACCTTTGATTTATTACCTAGGATTAAGTTATAAGTATAAAACAATGCACTGAATGGAATTCGTTAGTGTTAAAGTTACCGGATAGATGTAAAAAAAAAACAAAATCGTACCCGACTAAATCTACGTAGACCAACATCAATGCTAGGAATCGAACAGTTTTGCGGTAGCTCGAAATCCCATTTGAAAAATAAGAAAAAAATCTGATGCGGGACAAAAAAAAGAAGAGGGGCTGTGAGGTGGCCCTTCTTGAAATAAACGCCTTCCCGGGTGAATGGGCTATGAATTTTTAAATTACAATAAGACGTCGGCGAAAGGCGTCCGAGGCCCCCGCCTGAATATTTATCATTTACGTTTTCTCGCGCTCATATTTTCGGCTCGGGTCTTTCCCGTTTTGGCGACGTAGTATGGATAGGCTCACCTTGATGATGCATTCGCCTTTATTCAAATTTGGCAATTTCGCTTCCTAATGATTCGCCACGCGTGGAATTGCCTCCATCGAGCGTATGTCATCAGAGTCTCATTCCCAAGTCATATTAGTGGCCGGTCATTTCAGAACCGGTAATTACCATAAAATATGCGCAAAATATTGTCAGTATTTTTTTATATATCATTGTGGAATCAGCAGTAATCATTACCAGAATTCATTCACATTTAATATTTACAATTTGACTATTAATGAATGTTAATTGAAATAGCGTTGATTCTAATTTACGAACTCTGGATTATTCAAGACGTGCGATGAAGCCTGTTATTGTCAGAAAGGGGTCCATAAAATGATGGAGGAACATGTTTCAGGAGTTATATGTAAACTCTGTCTATAATTAAATTTTTTTTAATCACAAGGTTTTTTCTTTCGCCCAGCGTAATAGCACCCGGCAGCGCTCTATTGCGCTGCGTCCCCCTCTCTAGTTACATTTTTATAAAATGACGAATAAAGTGCTCCTTCAGAGATTTTTACGACTTCGGATCCCGTTCGGTGCAGACCGTGCTCAAGTTCAAGGGCTAAATATTTCACGAAAGATCTTGAACTGGCGCAGAATAGAACTAAAAGTTTACAACTGTAAGTGCAAACTTTTTTAGTTTTCAAGCGGCGTTGTCTTAAGTTCAGAAAGGTGTAGTGGAATAGTTTAATTTTTTGTTTCAAAATTGATTTTTTAGAAATTTACAGACAACTTTAATATTATCTCGAATTATTTTTGGGAATAATATAAGCTGAAGCGTATCATTCATTAAGTTCAAGCCCTTTCCTTTAATGGAATGGGTGTAACGTTTAACCCCTGCGGAACATAATAGCCCGACGGTATCTGGAAACCTCTTCGGACCCCTTGTGTATTGCCCTTGAATCGATGTTTTTATTTTATTATCGGTAGACGATCCAAAATCTAGCCATTTTTTCCTTCTCGAAATTGGCTTCTTCCACATTGCTTTTGGTCCATTATGTGGCTGCCCCTATCTGGGGGAGATAGTCAAAGCGAAAGTAATAGGGCTTTTGAAAGAGCAATGAAAAAGGAATAAAGAAAAAGGGTCGGGGTTTGGCCGTTAGCCTTGACCCTTATTCGCCTTGCCGGTTCCGACCTTCCAACCGAAGTCGGTTCTTATCTTCCGCCGCTTTTAGGAATTTCCTATTTCAACATGGAGGAATTTCTCTTGCGTGGACGTCACTCACCACTCTTCAATTGGTCATGTCAGACCGGTCCTATACCTAAATCGCGTCCCAAATCGTAGAGTTAATTCAGATCTACTAATTGTCAATTAAAATTCGCAGTTGATTGTTAAAAGCACATCTCTTGGCGGGATCCTACATTCAATCCCATTAAATTTGATTAATAACACATTTTCTCCATAAATTATCTACATACTCTCTGTATACTACAGTGTAGTAATGATGCGTTACGTATGAGAAATTTAGATTAAACGTTGAATTTAATGAGCATAGACTGCTTAACTCGGTAATACATACAGAAAATAAGTTTAAGAATATTTTCAGCATTACTCACCCTGTTTAAGGCAGTACGAAGTAAAAACGATTCAAGGTATTTGTTGGGATCTGACACTGCTTGGGTTATATAAATGGGATCAGAGCGCCGTTATCTGCCTCGCCTCGACTATTTGGCGCTATGCTAGCCAGCCCGTTGTCTGTTTCCCTCCGCTGTCAGATGCATTCCGACAGGAATATAGCAGGAACATGCCCACTGACGAAGCATTCTGTCAGCGCTCCCATTAAAAATATAACCGTTAGTGTTACAGATAGCGTCTGATTTTATGCCTCTCATTTTTTCTCGATTGCTGTTTACAATAGGGACGGGGGATTGTTTTTTTTGTAATACGAATTGTTATAACAATATTTTAATAAAAAATCTGGAAAGAAAATCATTGTCTTTATCAGTGAAGAATGAGTAAATTGTTTGGAAATCTTAAACCTTACATCATCATAACCCGGAGGCAAGAGATTGCATCCGCCAAAATTTTGCAGGACGTTTTTTTATAAAAAAAACTTAGCTAGTTATACTGGAAAATGCTGGCAATCTTTCAGGAGAGGCGTAAGGCTAATAAAGTTGTTTAAGTTTCGCTCCTTTGGGTTCTTCACTTTTTAATCCATTTTCGTACACTTTTCGCCTGAAAGACGCGTCTCAACTTCGTTTTCATTTTTCTTCTTTTTTGTCCTCCATAACTCATCGCGTTATACTCAAAACGGCTAATCACCTGCGGCGTTTAATCAATCAGTCAATGTGATAACCGCATTAAACAAACTGGAACGTCGACCGATACAATACAATTTAAAGAAGAATTAGGGCAAGATTAGATTAATTGATAGCGAGTTTTCCAACCGTTACTCTTCCAAAACTCTTGATATCGACGACCCACAAACAATAGCCATTAATAAATGTATCTCTGAGTTTAAGTAATTATTTAACTCTTTCTTAACATGTTTGCGAATTCTCTAATAGTTGGAAAACGGTACAATCTGGAAAACATCTGATATGTTCTGTATTCTACTTGCGTTTATGTGTTTTTTTACTTAAAACGTATTACATGGGGTATTGAATCATTTTTCATGGAATAATTTTACATTGTAGATAATATAATACGATTGGTATGAATACCGTGAAGAGAAAATTACTTCAGTGAGAACTTATTATAAATTAAACATTCTGTATGCAATTTTATCATTGTTATCTACTCAAACAATGAGACAGAGGCACGCAATAGAGACGCTAAATTATTTTTTACATAAACAGAAGTAAACTTCCACTGCGGAAAGTAAATGAAGAGAATAAAAACAAGAAAGGTGAAATATGATTTGTTCTTTTATGAATACAACTCCTGAAGTACTTCTTATCTGGGCGTACTATTTTGACTGTAAAAGTAGCGGTGTAAAAACGGGGCTGTTAAAATAGACGAGCGAAGTAGGTTAGGGGAAAGGTAAGATAAAGGGATATTTTCTAATTAGTATTAAACGAGAATATCGAAAGACAACATTAATGAAAGTTGGAAATTCGATTTTTCCTTCCCTAGGCTGTATTTAGAATATCGATAGATCAACTTTGACGGATCAACTGTTACAACAATCTGACAGTGATATTAAAGCGCCAAATGAGTATGAATAATTACGTATCAATTTATAATCTAGGTAGATCGTTTTCGTTTTTGTTCGAGAGGTTGTGTAATGGGTATGTTACGGAGCTTTGGCACGACGCTTATCCGGTTACTTATCGCGATTTTCTAACTGCTCTCTCTTCTCTGTCTGAGAATAGACTGGTTTCGGCTTTCATCGCCTTCGGGCCGGTCGGTACTAGGTCTGTTGCCAAGTAGTACCCTGTGCCGCTGTCGGACATTAATAATTCCGACAAAAAATAGTCAGAATTTGGAAGACAGCAAACTGAAACAAAGGAAAATTGTTGGACGATAGCAAAGGTTATTAAAGGGGTATTAGTTCAAAGAAAAGTGCGTTTCTAATCTGTGTAGTCTTGGCTATAAAATGAAATGAACTTTCTCGGTTGTAACTCCGGGCTGGGTTTATAGCTTTCTTAAGTGGGGACAGTCAGTTGTCTCCTGGCTAATACAAATTCCTCTCCGTCTTTTCTCGGGAGAACATCCGGTCCTTTGTTGAAGGATTGTTTTTATACGCGGTTGTATACAACCAGAGGATATATCCTTGTTGAAAAACGACGGAGCGGGAGGAAATGAAGGCATTGAAGGACACCCGGACTCAGTGACTCAGTGGGTGGCGGCGGTCACCTCACCGCTCGGGTCCTTGATCCCTCCTGCCGATTCGTTCCAACTCGACTGATACTGATCTCATAATTGCGCGATGGAAATCTCACAATGTCGTCGTTTTCGATACAACTCACTCTTTGTTCTGCGACGCTGAAATTGAGGCGTTAACAGCCGTACCAAGATTGGCGAAATCTGTTCTCCTTCCGCTATAATTCCGCTATATTTTTACTGTTTAATTATTTCATGGCTGTTGGCCTAGAAAATTGTTTGTGTCCTTCATTTACAAGCCAAGATCGAGTAATCCAGAGAACACAACTTAAGGTAGTAATTTTACTATTATTGTATTGTTAAAATCGTAATTACGTAAATTGTTTAATCCCTGCAAAATATTTGAATGTAAGAGTATAGAATAAATATTCGTGGATGGACAATATAGTCGCCAACAGTGGGCAATTGGCAACCGAATTTTCTTATAGTTCCCACCATATATCTCGATTTCCTGAGTCAGATTGAAAGCGTATTTTTAGTGCAGGACAATAATAATATGAGATTTTCTAAAATAGAAACTTTGAGTTAAATGAAATGATTCTGAACCGAATCCGGTGTTATAAATGAGAAAACTGATTTATTGTAACCTGATAGGAAGATACGGGAAGAGGGTTATTGGTGATTCTGTGAGCAGTGAGAGGGATTCATGCGGCCGGTGTAGGGTCTGAGGGGGAGGTATACAAGTTTGGGCCATTGAGCGCCAACTGTTGGAAAACGTAGTGGCGCTCATATTTTATGCTAAAAACTGCGCCCACCCCCAGGCCCCAGGCCCCGGGTCCTCGCCCCCGTCAAAATTTAACGTCGGGCAACCCTTTCTCGTTACCGACCCCCATCAATTTCCTATCGGTCATGACTCAGCACAGTTTCTTTGCATCTTAAACCCGAGGTGGACTTCAGAAACCCGTACGTTGCAGCTTAAATCCTAATATTTATATTTAAAAAAATAAAACAATTTCCTTCAAAGAGACTGTGTACCTTGGGACGAATCTTAAACTAAGCATGTGGATAAGAAACCTAAATCTGGCTATTATTATGAAAATATAGGACAGACACTAATTGTTTCATCCGTTCCGAAAACACCTTACCATCACAGTTACAAATTTATTAACTTACTACAGTTTTTATTGGTAATGTATCTTTATAAATTTTCAATTTTAATTCTCTCGGGCGTTTGTCCCAAGGCAGTTTCTAAATTTGTTTCAAAATATAATTTAAATTATTCGATAGACTTTAATTCGTTAGTGATTCGCGTGTAGGGTTTCAGTCTTTGCCTCACCGACTTCGGTTGATGCTCCGTCAAATGAACTTACATCGCTGAATTACATTGGAAATGGAAATTAATTTATTCCACATTCCCCGTTGAATAGTCTAGCCGGCTCGGGGTCGGGGTTCCTGAATTATTTACCGGTCGCAGACGCAGAATTTTACATAATTCTATTTAGATTTTCACGATTCTTATTCTTATTTCGCCTTGGGTATTGGTTCAGCTGTGAACCTGGGAAAGTACTAGATCTTCGAGCTGCGAAGAGTTAATTAACGAGTTACACGAATTTCTGTTATTTCAGTTTAGTAAATAAAATTAATTGAAGACATTTTATTTATAAAATTACCCAAACAGATTAGTTAGAAATTATATTATCGTCTATTTTCTAAAGTAGATTTCATTTTCCTCTGAATACTGACTCTATTTTTAGTATTTTTACTTTTTTTATCTCACGGCGTATGGTGCTTTATACTTGTGGGCATGTATACTCTTCGTTTGCTGAATTTTGTCGGAAAGTGTTATAATTAATTATGTTAGATAACAGCGTTTCAGTTTTATTGACAACCTGTAACAAAAAAATCAGGGCGACGATTGAACGGTTAAAACAGACAAATTACCGATGCAAAAGCATATAAGTATTGACGGAGTAAGTAATAAACCCTAGCGATATATATACCGTACGTGCAATGATTTCCAAGTACAGTTAATGGGCAGTTCCAAATTGCTGAACATTACTGTCCCGTCGGATGTTTGTATGCATTAAAACCATACAGAGTATACGGCTTCAGACGGTTCAGACTATAAACCTTGGCATTTAACGGCGATTGTTAATAGCAATGAGCTGTTCTTAACGTATGGAGTTTCCAGCATAAACCTGTTCCGTCATAGAGGTCGACGTTCTGCCACCGGGAAACACGTCTCCAACAAGACGTACTGAATCCCGTTCTCTGTTCTAAAGGCGGGCTCGGCATAACGTCGTAAATGTTTTATTTTATTATTGTTGTTGGTAGTTTGTAACTAACCGTAATATAATAGTTTGGGTCGTTTTTTAAGTATTGCCATAGCAACGTTAGCCCATTCTAGCCGAAGTTACTGTGAGATAGCGACCAGGAAAACTTAGCTATCTTCCGGCAACCTATTTTTTACTCCTGTTCAAGTTTTGCAATTCTCCTTTTTAAGAAAGCTATAAACTAGCGCAAAATATCGCCTCGCAAGTCTAGTCTGGCTTGTTACTAAACTTAGTTCCGAAAGGCAAATGGACCTTTTGGAAAAACCATTTTTATTCCCGAGAATGCCTCTGTCATAGTGTTGCCTGCAAAACCCTCCACTAAAAATGTCGTAGAATGAGTAAATATTTATATCCTATTTTGTTATATTTTCGAGCTTCTCCAACTGGTTTGTTTGACATTCTTACAATTTTTGAACCAGAATTGGGTTTTACATTGTTCTTAATACTGGTCATTGATTTATCAGCTCTACATTAATTCAGTAGTAAATTCAATTGGATTATTTATTATGATTTGATCAATACACTTTCTTCACAACTATCTGGCCGATTCTATTATTATTCAATTGGTGGTACCCTCTCTGAAGACGTGGCTACTGGTTCAGCCCGACTTCCTTTTCGTTACAAAAACTAATTAGGCATTCATATAACATCGCGTCGGATGTAGCAGTGTCCGAAGTTGAATTCTCAGTTCTAACATTAATTAGCCTTTGAGTTTCCGATTGGTCTCACAAACTAGCACGTCTTAGTTCGTCAACCCGCGAATATAGATAGAACCTGGGATTCTAAATCATTCCTAGGTGGTCCCACAGGAACTCAATAGACCTGTCACTAGAAGCTCTTCCCGTTACACGCACAGTGGGGACGAGACAATGGAATACACATAATATATCAAATGCAGGCCTCACAGGTTCCCTAAGTAATGTACTAAGTACATCTCTCTATATAATAAGAATGAAACGTTCGTACCGGAGTGTGTGTGATGAAATGTTCGAGAATGCCTTCAAATCAACTTACTAATCCGAATCGATTTCTATTTTTTTCGTTTTTGTCGCTTTGTTCACTAAATTTGTTCCCTAAATGTTCACCTGAACATCCGGTCTAGTGAACGTATATTTGTTCTCGGTGTTGACTCGGTTTGTTCTGGTGGAAATGGATTCAAATACGTTTTCCAATACTTCATAACTTTAATCTTAATTCTAATTCCCGTCTGCTTATTGAGTTTGAATCAGTTCCTCTTTCACTTTCTTCATCTCCTGGGTTTTTATTCCTAATTATATTAAACTTCCCAGTGCCCCACTTTATGGCTCAGAATCATAATTTTTTCTGCCTAGGCGATAGTGAGAGAAAGAGTAAGAGGGAGAGTGATATAGAAGGAACACGAGGGATGGTCTGTTTTCACTTTTAATTAACTAATCTTTTCAGTGCTTGTAATCCCCTTCCGTACTTAATATAATACGATTAGGCACTTCTGTGTCTCTTTCTCTCTTCTCTTCTACTTTTCCGTTCCCACTTAACTTCTCCCCCCCCCCCTATTTCCACCTTACTACCTTCCTTCTTACTCCCCTGAGCCGTTTCGTTCTCCCTAGGGTTATGGGGGGATAGCTCACACGTACTCTCAGAGAATCATTAATTCTCAGTGACAGTAGTTAAAACTTTTAAATTACAGAAAGGCGCTTTTAATCCTTCCTAGGTCGTCGTTTTAATTTATTACCCTACTACTGGACTTGGACTGAAGGGATGCAATGAATTTCGAAATTCCCGAATTAATCGTTTGTAATTAATAAATAGGTAGTTTTTGTTGCATTGAGCCTGGTGAATATTACTAGAAATTACAAGCTGCGTACGGAATTAATAAAAAATGTACAACCATGTAAACCCATTGAAAATAATTAATAACAAAAATTATTAAGTTCAAGAACAAGGGTAAAAGTTATAGTTTCCATGAAATATTTCATGTTTTGAATTGATGGAAGTGGTACAGGAAACTTCATTTGATGAAAGTATCCTTAGAACAAGCCACTTAAATGTAGAGTAGTATAATTAAAAGGAGGAAGCACTTCCGGACGGTAGAAATGTCGCCACTCTCCATCTACTTCACTGGGAAACTAACTGGCTCTTTAAGTGTACAGAAAGGGGTTGCCCTGTGGACACAAACGAGCCGAATAAAAACCCACGCGAGAATGGCCCGTACAACAGCAGTTTTTCCTTAGCATGATTGTAAGAATCATAGTGCATCAAATGCCCATCACCAATTGGGTTACTGGCATGTTTTCCCAAACTGCTCCGAACCGTCCACGGGATTTCCCGTAATATAAGCGGAGCTGACGGGCCGACCGACGACAGGAGGGAGTGAAGAACTGGAGGTAAACAGAAAGCAAATTAGGAAAGAGGAGACGAGGAGAAAGGCTGGCGGAGAGGAATAAAGAATAAAAAAGGAGGCAAAGAACGAGTACTGAATTGTAGTGGAGGGCTATTATGCTGGACGGACTGTTTGACCAGCAAACTGTGAAATTACGAAGTGGACGTCCTTGACTGGGTCGCCGACAGCCTCTGCTGCGGCCTCTCGCACTCCGGCACCGGTTTTAAACTTCAAGTTTCCTGCACCCGGTTTTTCACCGTTTTTCTCTTATTTCTCCCTTCTCCCTATCCCCCCGTCCCCTCTCCTATCCCACTTTTTTCCTACTTCCTTTACTTTAAACAAGCTTAGCGGGGATCCGCAGGGAAAACTTCCTGTCCGATAAAATAGCGCAACTAATGGGGCTCCTTAAACTACGGTTGAACTCCCACTGCACGTAGTCCCCACTACTGTGGATAGCCCAAGCGTACCCGGAGGGAATTTTATTTGTTCCCTAATAAAGGGAGAACTCTAAGGCATTATTCAATAACAACGATCAGGGAAACGGCCACATATTCGGCGAAAGATATACTTGACCCCCGAGTAGCAATACCATAAATGTCGCTATATTTAGTTGGAAAATGAATTTTTTGTTCATAGAAGAAAAGAGCGAAATATTTCAAATTGGTTATATATGATTTGAAATTGAGTGTCACCTGACATGGCACTACAATGGTCGCTTGTTTAAAATGTGAGGTGACGTATTACTCTTCTTTGGTTCTAATTTATGTTATGTCTAATTAATGTTATGTGTAGAAAGTTATATATATGGTAATTTTCACGTTCATCTGCCTCCTCTCACTTACAGTATTCCTCAACCTCGGAGACCACAAAACAAGTATTCCTAAATAATTATATATTGGGATACTTGTATTAATATTTCGTGATTATATTACTAGGTTGTTATATTACAAGTTGCAGTTCAATGGGGAAAACTATCATTTAAACGTAGAATTCGGAGGGACGGAAAACATGAAATTAAATCCTGAAGCCTCGATTCACTGCTAATTGGACGGGCTATATGTTTAAGGACTAATCGATATCGAACAAACTTTTTTTGCATTCATCCAATGTTTGGATTCGGAATTTTCGCGTTAATTGGATTTTGGGTCGCCGGCCGACTGGCGGAAACCGGTCTCTGCGAAGCGGATAAACGATCATCGTAGTGTGCTAGTTGAGCTACTAACTACAGACTAACTTTCTCTCAAAGGATTTTTTTACAGCGTTTGAAATTTTGCCTTGACATTCGCGTTAATTAACGAATTTGATGACTAATAGTTTTTATATATTAATAGATTTAATGGGGCAATTACGCCTCAATTCAAAATTAACCAGTACATGGAACATGCATACATTGTCCAAACCGTAACAATTAAGTGTATTGGATATATAATTTATTCCAAAGTATCGATCACGTCAATATTAGAAAAAATTAATTGCATGAAATTTAAATTGATGCGTTGATGACTTTTCAAGGTCTATGAAATTCTTCCCTTTTCCATTTTTAATTGTTTTCCTCTGGGATATATATTAAGTTGCTTCTTCTTCTCCCTAACGGTCTTTCTAACTCGGTCCCTGTCTCTCGCTTCCTCTGTGTTGGTAATAAAACGTGGCCGGTCCCCGGGCGGCGTCGCCCCTTATTAGGCCGTTAATTCAGCCGTGCTCTATTGCAGAGTTCATTAAAACTTGTTTACGTTTATAGGACAGGGGACTGGAGAAGGCCCTCAGGAGTGTCTCAAAATAACCTTAGAAACAATTTCTTATCCACCTTTACTCGACCCAAGGTTATTTTTTTGTCCGAAGAGTAAAAAAGAAACTATAGAGAAGGCAGAACTTTTTCTGAGATTCTCAATTAACTCTTACAACAAAAATTAATCTTTGAGAAAATTTTACAGGGGTTATTGTTCCCGCGTTATCCGTCAACCCCCATGTCATGATATTATTATGTCATTATAATTAAACCCTTATGAAGTCAAATTAAACTTCTTAACATTTTATGGCATAAACAAGAAAATCCTAGATTAATCCAGTAGCCAATTACTGCCTTATTCTATTTATAACTCCTAGAATTAGAATGGTATTCAGATTCGTGTTGTATTTTCCATCCCGGGGATAAGCAATTTTTATTTTGGGGCATAATCACGAATCATACTACTCTCTTGTTCAAAATATATTTTACTTATACTTTCGTATGGAATATAAATGTCGTGAAATGATCTTGTACGTGTTAATATAGCAAGCTGTTTCCCATTTCTTTATGCATTAATTCCGTAAGATATGTGTGTTTTCTTCCCCAAGAAAACACTAGTCCGCATTTGCTGATAGATGGGATGTTTACTGCACATCAGCGGTGTGGCCGGCTAATTACCGGAGTTAACCTTTAGAAAACACGTGTACATGTAAACAAGTGTAATTTTGAAAACAGTTTAGTCAGTGAAAGCATTCCGTTCCGGCAATTTAATTCCTACTTTAATTCCTAAGAAAGAGACGAGAGAATTCTTCGGTGTTTCAAAAAAGTTGATGAAATTAATCACGAGCGGTAAAATGTTTAGGAGGGCGCCGCCCGATGAAGGGCATGATTTTTTTTTATTGAATTCGGTTCGTTTTACCCCCCCAGTCCCGTGGGTAAACAGGGAGACTGGGCGCAGAGAGTTAAGAAGGTTGATTGGACAAACAGAATTAGTGCCGGGGTAAACCAATTAAATGGAGGGTGGTCCGTGAAAGGAGTTTGGGCCTCCCTCATAGGCCTAACCACTCACTCTATCTTCCCGGGGGTTTACTTCCAACCCGGTCACCACCCAGCCCAGATTGGCCGCGTATTTATCCAAAAATCCTTTCCGCCCCACCCCCCGAGGGGCTCCTGTCCTCGCCTTCTTCCGTTATTGTATTACTCTGCATCCCATAAATCTTACCCATCTCCGTGTACAGCTTTCGTTCCCTCTAGTAGGATATCCTTCAATATTTCCAAATACTGTGGCTCCTGCAGTTCCTGGGCTAATGTAAGCCTTATTCATATATTTCAATATTTAGGGTCCTAATGATTTGGATTGCAGTATTCATCATTATTAATTTTTAATTACGGGTGTGTACTTTAATATTTGCAATTTCCATTCAGCTTATAACTGAAAAAGTCACTGAAACGTTTTGTCATTTCTATTTTACTAATTCCTACATTTTCTTTTTTTCCAGGTATGTACCACCTGCCTTGATATGCATGCATATGGAGTTTTCCCTGCCAGTAAGTAAATCTTATTTTAAAAAAATAATTGCTGTCATGCAGTGAATGCAGTCATAATTTTAAAATAGTCAAATCGTTCAGAGGACCGGTCCCCGGCCATCTGTTACCTCGAAACAGTTGACAGGGGACTACTCTGTGCATGGAGTTGTACTGGGAGAGCGGTAATTGGTGCGCTTCATTAAGTTTTAATGTTCTCCGGGCTTAATTCAATTCTAGCTTGGCTCCAAAAACGCGGCCCATTAAAAGTTCACTCGCTCGAAACTGCTGTTGTGGCCCAAGCTCCATTAACTCCGCCTTCACCCCCTCCCCTCCTGTACAAGGTTAAGGGCCCTTCAAAATCTTGAATTTCATTCGTTATTTTCCTATTAAAATGGTCTCCCTGACGAAACATCGGGAAAATAGTATTATAAATTGGCAGCCCCTCTAGTACCTTTAAGGAAATATGTGGTGATTTTAATCATATTCCTATTTGTTTTTCCCTCCGGATTAAGGTTTTCACTGCGAGTGTTCACCCACCGTCAGTAGATAAGGCGAACGCCTCCGCATACCGGGACAGAGAAATAGTGTTAGGGTGCTTAGCTCAGTGGAAAAATATTCCTAACGAAAATTCGCTGGTAGCAACCAATGGCGAGAATGGCCCCGTGATGAAGAGGAAATTCATTGAACGAGACGTCAATTTTAATTTTAAAAGAAGCAGTCGCCGGGGTGTAAAATTAGTACTGAACTAATGCGAATTGAATTGTACTTTAAAACAAATTAATTATAATCCATGGTCGCCATTCCCTACAGAATGTCGAAATCATTCGAATATTCTTTGGAATCTTTCTTTTTTAAATCAAGTAATAATAAATGTTTTTAGTTAACTCCTTTCCATTAGAGAGTTAAATCTTGTGGAGCTGTATAATGATTACATTGGCCCTATAAATTGGAATAATATCGAAAGCTGTTTCAAGCCATTGCGATATTTTTCTTTTGTTCAGTTCTTTCGCCATCTCGTTATGTTCTTGCCTTTTTTGTTGCAAATCTCCCAGCGCGGTTTGATGCTTTCGCGGTTCAATTCGTACCGTCAGATTTCCTCATTAAAGCTGTTATGCAATGTCAATAGTTTTACGAGAAGAAAACTCCGGTCGTCGTTATATCATTTCAAATTTAAAACTCTGGCTCGTGAAATTTGAACAACTCTTTTAGCGGCCCATTAAAAATTAATCGAATGTCAGCTTGAAATCCCCTTAACTCTTGAAGGTTCTTGAGTAAACAAGTCATTAAGATAACAAGGGCAGCGGTAATTCGTTGCAAGAAATGTGAAGATATTTATAATAATCTTATTAGGTGAGAAAAATTGTTTTATACGTTTTTCTTATTTCGAACATAAAATCCTATCTGCATAGAATGGTATTAACTGTACCTATGGGATTAAAATAAACACTACAATACGTTATAATATATCATCACTAGATATATTATTAAGGAATACATGTTGTCTTTTAATCAAGAGTAACTAAAACTTAATTACAACTATAACTGTTGTGTGACTCTTAGTTTTCATATAATCTCCATGTAGTGATTATTTTGAACATTGTTTCTGGTCGTTTTCCAGTGAAAAAGGGAGAATCACTCGAGATCCAAAAATTACTTGATTATTGAACGATTCTATCGGATTTTTATTGTATATAATTGGCGTTATTCTTATTTCCCTTTCGTAGCTCTTTCTTTTTTAAGAATAGAAACATCAAGAATCCGAATCAAGATTCCAAATAGTGATAACAAATTCTCATTTAATTTTGACTAAGGAGGACAGGATTTATTGTTGGTAGGAATTATATTTTACATGTTATTAAAGTGTAGTAATAAAGTCTAGTCTAGAAAATATGAATTTCGGAGGGTTCCCATTGGGCAGCCTGCCGGAGAAGAGGGTAAACTCTTCTTTAACTCAATCGGACTCGTGCCAGTGCTTCCCGGATAACACTTTAATCTCAAGAGCAAGCTCCCATTTAAATGCGAGCATTTAAATGCTAATTTGGGCCCGGTCGTCATAGTGCGCGTCGAAAGTCGGGGCGGGCGATGGAAACTCCCAAACAATTACAGACTTGCGACTTCGTCCGTCTTGACTGGGCCCCTCAGATTCGCCAAACAGACAGCGCCGACGTCGGCTCCGCGGAAATTGCTTGAGTTTTAGCCCTGAAATCAGTTTAATGTAATGAAGCCCGGCTTTGGTTCGCACAAGTCAAATCCGACGGATCTAATATATATCAGGAGATGTATTGCCGTCTCAGATATAAACTCCCCGAGGCTGAGTCGATCCTGGGCTGGGATTCGCTAACTTTTAGGACGTAGCGTCAGTTAAACGTTGAATGAAAAACGATATAAACGATTTTTGAACTGGAGAAAATAATTCTGCTAAGCTCAAATGAAAATTAACTGATTTTCTGGCTAATGTTTCAAATTGCAACGCGAGAGGAATTTACCCTTTCCATATACGTGGTTATAAAAAAACAAAAATTGAATGGTACAAAATGAATATTGCATGAATTAAAATATTATTTAAACAGATAACGCAACAGGACGCGTATTATATGAATTATGAATGAATTTTAATAATAGTGGCTATAAATATTAAGACGTTTCAACGTTTTGTGGGGAGAATTTGGAATTTCTCAAACCTCCGGGCTTAAAGGCAGAATTGCTGCAATTCCAACTCGGCTAACCGAGCACTCCTGCATCACGCCATTAAAAATTAATCATCCATCAGCTCCATTTCCGAAAGTGAGGCGCGTACTACGCTTGGTTGAGCGGCGAATTAAATTACTGGGAATATAATACAAAATTTAACTGATACATTGGCATTTTGGAGTTCTACATGGGTAGCCTGATAAATTTTAAAAGAAGCTTTACTTTCAATATATTAACGATTAATTCAGTTTGAATTTTAACGACCTTATTCACTGTTATGGCTGAATTCGAAATATCATCGCTATTCATCATAATTCGTTAAATTAATGCAAATGCATTAATACAGATACCAGATAATTATGGCTTATGGCCATTTTAAAAACCTATTTTTTTATTCTTTATAATTCTCCTACTGGTTGTGCTTATCGCGCTTGCGGTAATATTTGATCTGATTACAATATCGAATAATGAAAGTTCCCATTTTGCTTCCTTGTCTAACCAATAGGTAATGGTAAGAGACGTTGTCGTAGAAGGACTATTGATGTTCTTCATTTATACACGCTTCCACACTTAATCTCACACTGTATATTTATGTAACACTACCACAAAATCATATTTACAGGACTCATTACGTTGCTAAATTTTGTAGCCTATCTTTAGCGTATTACGACTACACTCGCCAAGCCCTTCTGCTCGTTGGAACTGTAATCAATATAAATCCCACAGGGCCTTATTTCAAAGTCTGGGCAAGAATGGGTGATAGACAGAGGTCTTGAAATATATCCTTTCCTCCTGTCGGAGTGAAGAAGTGTCTGAGCTTTGTAGGGTTGGTCTGAGCCGGCCCGCTAATTCGACAATTAACAACCTCCTAACTCAATTCTGACACTCTCCTCTACCCCGAGAATTAAAGGCCGCCTTCCGGAAAACGCTCAACCCGAAAAAACCCGGTTCGTTATTTATTCCCCGAGGGGCCGAAAATAACGGATGAAAATTAAAACTTTCCTTTTTTTAGTGAATTGTGGGCCCTCTTTGAAACGCGTTCGTGCGGTTTCATCGGCCGGCCTCCGGTGAATACGACGAAAGAACAAAATAGGATGACCCTTTTTTGGATACAGTGCGGACAATTATAATTCAGAGCTTTTTATCATATTTTTTTCGACATTCGTTTCATTACTGTCAGTTGCTGCGTGTTCAACTGGTATCGAAGATTTTTTCTGTACAATGTTTACACCTGAAAACTGCCTTGTGGCCTCTGAATAATGTTACAAAAATTTAGTGCATCTATAAAAACTCGACTGATTATTTGACGGCTGATTGTTCATTCCGGTTTGCGTGTCTGCGAAATCTGCAGCAAAATCTTTTCCTGGTGCAAGGAGTATATCTATACATACAGAAACAGAATTATTATATACCTACGAATATTATTATTAAAAAAAGGAAAAGGTCCTTTTATAAAAATTTGCTCTCAAGCACAAAACGGGCAAAAGTACTGAGGTGAAAAAGGCTATAAACAAACGCTTATAAATGAAATATATATTGTTGTTGTTATGGATGTTAAGAATTTCAACAGTATGCCGAGTCACGACATAGTGATGTTTTTAGTAAAGACTTTTCTAGAATTTTGAATAATTCCAAATATAATAAGGGAGAAAACCAACTGAGAGAGCCATAACGGTTATTACAGAACCGAGACGGTTACTTAATGGTTATATTTTAAATTAAAATAAAGATTGAATACAATAATGATCGAATTTTTTAATTTGCGTTCTGTCGTTATTTTACGCCGAATATCCTTTCAAAATCACAGATTTTCATCGATATGAGTTTGAGGATAGTAAAGAGCTCTTAAAAGGGGCGCGTTTTAGGACCAAGGCCCGAGGAAATTTCCCTGCCGTTCGGCTAATGAAAATGTAAATGGGGCGACTCACCGGGAAACCCCCAATTATAAAGGATATCTCTTTTCCCTCCGTTTTTCCAAGTGACTCTAAAAATCGTTTAATGTTTTATTCGCACGCGTATGCGTGAGTCCCGGCCCTGGTTGGGTATTATTGTCCACTGAGTTATTTTTATTACTAGTTTTTACAGCGCAAATACCCTTCGTTTAATAATTCAGTCAAATATCTGGCAGGGGGGGGATATTGCCACTTAAATAATGAGTTTTAATAATTTTTTTCTTTTAATTACAGCAAAATATGTTGAAAAACAATTCCTCTTTACTCGTAGGTAAAATTAGATGTTCCAGATTGATCAAAATAGTAGCCTGTTTTACAGAGATTTGTTTGGTTATTACTCTATCGATTGAGGAATTCGATGGGAGGACTGCCATCGCGGACGAAGCCATCAGTGGGGGGGGGGCTGGGTGAATAGGAGTAAATGCCGGTAAAGGTTTCTAGCTATGACGTTAAACGGCAGTTTGATGTCCGGGAATAAAACTTAATGCTTTAGAACATTACCCCTCCTCCTCCTCCATACGTTTTTACGTTCTTCTCTTCTGGAACGGCCTATTGCGCAAATCTTTTTTTTTCATTAATACCAAGGTGCCTGAGAGATATAAAAACAAAATAAGAAAATTAGGTTACGGAACTGTGAGCATGGAATTGTGGAACAGATATTGGAAGAAGAATTGATCAATTAAATTAATTATATAATTATTTGAAAAGGTCATAAAACACTAAGAGAGAAACGGACGCCTCCGCGCGTCATTATTTTGAAACATCCGGGAAACGGTTGGAAATAACGGTACAATTTCTATGAAGTAGTGTCCCCGGTCACCAGGATTCCTCTCGTCATTGACACTTCTCCATCGCTTTTTACATTAAAAAACTGTTTACATTTTAATTGCCTTAAATAAATTGAAATAAATCTATTTATTACGGCATGATGTCTCATCCGAATCCTATTGAATTCATTGCGTCAATTTTATTCTCCCCATTTATATATCAGAACATGACCGGAGAAATATTTAATGCTCATTTGCTGCTTATTTAATAATAGATTATATCTTTTGAGTATGTATTCAAATTATTATTCTGAAGTTGTTCCTCATGGAACATTAACTTTTGCTGGACCACTTCTGGCGCTCGTCATATTCGGTAGTTTTACGTTAGTAGATTGGTGAGCCACTTAGTTGGTTGCCCGTGGCGAATCCAGCCTGCACTGTTAGAACATCATAAACATGCACGACCATTATTGAGATATTACTAAACGCATAACTCCGGACTCGTGTGTAATATCTGTTTTGTATAAATGGGAGACGTTTAGTGAAGGGAGTGATGAGAGACGGCCCAATATAAATGCTAAACGGCGCCGCTGGCTTAAAATACATTATTCCTCCGAAAGTAATTAAGTCCGTTCGAGAAGAAATCTCTCTGTCTGTCCCGTCGCGTTTGTCCGGTCGCCATAGTTCTTCCGAGCCGCCGAATACCGCCACGGAGGATCCAATAATTCCCGACCTCGGGCCATAATTAGTTTTGGAATGACGCCACTCAGAGGATGTCAGATGTCGTCGTTTCATTTCACTCTGGCTGAACCTAATCGGCCCAAGTTTCTGTCGGAATAACGCCGAACCGTGTTACCATGAATTCTGGATTCGTGTATTTTTAGCCACCCAATCAAATTACAGTGTTAACCCTTCGGCCTCAATCCGTCGCTGTCTTAGATTATTTGATGTTTATTTAGCATACATAATTAGAAATTTTGTTTTGAACCAGTGTTGTTAGAATGATTTGAACATTTTCTTTTTCATTGAAGAATCTAGAGCAGAATTGTTTGTTAAAAAAAGTCATGTACAAGTCATGTAATTGGTGGTGTCTCCACCATGAGACTATGGCCGCGTAAACTTGAGCCCGGGATTCGTTCGTGATGGCTATGTGTATAGATGTGTGACAGGTCCATCTCTCCTAGATCAATTAGGCCGACCGCTACGCCACATGGTCAGTCCAACGAAGTCTGACGGTGGTCGGCCGTGACACGCGTTGCGTTCATCGTCGTATTCTGAAGCGCTATGTGGGGGGTGGGGTGGCGGAGGTGGCTATGCGGGGCCGCCCCCGAGGGGAGCCGGTTAACGAGCCTGTGCGTGCGAGGCCGGAGCTGGAGGCGGGTAGCCAGTTCCCCATTACCCGGCCCCATGCCAGGGTTTATCCCCGGACCCCTCCGTCGCCACTCACCAACCTTTTATTGGCCGCGTCCTTTCTTTCCCCAACACAGATATTTTTACAACGGTTGGACCTTTGCCGGATTTAAACAACCGGCACTACCACGTAGGTATGTAAGGCCCATGTACCCATTTATGTGAAGAAAATTCATTTTTATTATAAAAAAAGATAACATATTCATGAAATATTGAAGAAGGTGATACAGACAACTAAGTGATACACAATTTTATTATTAAATATAAACGCAAGACATTTTTTATTTCATGTCTCGAAATTAATTACTCCTCCATAAATTCAACCAGTCAAGCTTATATTTGAAATTCGTATATCAATAAAGCGTTAAAAATTGTTAAAAATAAATTTTCCTACCGTGTGTTTTATTAGAGTCCCGAGAAAGCCGGATGTCCGAGACCGAGCCATTTCTGTAGTCTGTTGCCTACATAGCAAAAAAATAATTATTAAATCACCATCAATATTATGATAAAATTGAAGTGAATGGGATTTCTGAGTGGGACGATTATTCTGTTGTAATTATTGGGAAGGTGGATGGAGAGGACGGTTCTCAGTCGATCCTCCGGAAAGGGGAAAAAAGGACATTTTATAACAGGATTAACGAACCACGGATTGGACGACGATTTGGAAAATTCCAGCATCGTTTCATCTCGTCCCCGCTCGGGACGAAAACAATTGAGTTAACAACGGTCGGAGGTTCCGCCGTGCCCGCCCACTTGGCTCCCAACTAATTATTGAAAGTTGAACTTGAGCCGGGGATTGGAAGTGGCAGCTATGCCGAGGGGCGGACGGAGATCACGTGATCACATTACTAACTCCCCCCGTCCCCCGTCCTCCCGTCCCCAACCGCGCCCCATTTAAACCGTGGGTAAGGTAAAAATATTTTAATCGATACAGTTCTCATGGGAGCGGGTGAACACTTTATAATCTAGGTTTAGTTGTATCTTTCAACATCATCCTTTGCTTTAGTGGTGTTTAATAATTAACATTGATTCCCTATTACCATTAAGCACCAGAAAATTAAATATAATTTGTTTTTTAGACGTAATCATTAAAATTAGACTTTATTTATGGTGTCTGGGCAAGAATATTGAATATCGGCGTGGAATGAAGTTATCCTAAATTTCTCATGAATTCCAGACAGATAGTATGACAAAATTCTGAGAAGGAATTCTCGATTCTGATTGTTCTAAATAACTAAAATGTTTTTACGAGTGCAGAAACGAAATTCTGATTATGGATACTTACGTTAGTATTTGTTGATTTAATCTTGATCCTAAACTTTGATTATTTACGTATCTGTTGCCCGGATAGGTAATTTTTTCTTCATATTTGTATAAGAAATAATTCTCTGTTTTCTTGCGTGTTTGTTTTTGGCTGAAAACTCAACACAGATATTATACACAGGAATGAATTGTTCGCATTTTAAACCTTTCTGCAGATGAGATGTCTCTATCAAAATTTGTCTCGGCTTCGTAACAAGAGTCGTTCGAAACAAAAACATTTGCCCAAATATTTGAGAAGGTATCGATCGGGAGTGAGAGGAGTGGAAAACCTGCTACGAGCACTTCAAAGAGGGGCTTTCATAAATTAGGAAGGGAATGGGCTCGGTTTTCTTTAACGGCCGGCCGACCAGGACTTTACATTTAGCCTGTGCGAATGTTTCCGATCTGAGTGACAAAAGGTATCATCATTTATGGATTTACTTTCAACGGATGGAACCAGAATAATTTTGTAATTATTCGATATTTCAGGTTGTTGAGATTATTTGTATTTACCCTCCAACATATTCTAAGAGTGAATGTTCTTTGTTTTATGTCTTGAAATTCGGAAAACACTAAGGAAGATATATTTTGTCTGCTGTTTGCTTTTAACTATAAGTTGTCATCGCTGAATCAGAATAGGCGAAGAGTAATTTTTGTTTCCTGTGTAGAATCGTTATTACGGCCTGTTATTCACGACTGATATGTATATTATTAAATATATAATAAACTTATACATCAAGCACTCCAAGTTTAAATAAACCTACTTCCGACAAAAACCTTCTGGGAGAGTATATTCTTTAGCTGGACGAATTTAACTAAACGACTGTGGTCGGGGATAGTCAGCAGGAGCTATGCGATTGAGAGCTGCGCATTTACCCGATGAGATGCAGTGTGTGCGCTCCGGCTTTTCCAATAAATAATGTCTGGCTTTGCAAAATCCATTTCTACCCTTTATTCGGGATATTTCCCTGTCAACCCCCGGAAGGATTTGGAAAGTGTATTAAAATTACGGTTGGAGTTGGAGCGTATACAACTGAATCGCTGGAGAAGCATTTATTTTTAGAATAATTAGAAATATTTAGTACTTCTCAATGTTGGTTGAATAATTTCTCTGAAGTAAAAATTCAGAGTTGATAATTATAGTAATAGTACGATACTTAATTGTCATGTACATATATATCTGCAGAATTCGTGAGATCGAAGGTTATATTAAAGCATTATTGAAGCTTTAAAATGCGTTTTTCGGCTAATACAAGGGAACACAAAATCCCGGTCGGAACCATCCGAGGGTTCTAAATTGTTGCCCTTCCTATAAATAATGAAATCCTTCCTCGGAAAAGCCTACTTAAGAAATGACCGAAATTGGTTCAATTAATGTGGGCAGACGCCTGCGATAAAACAAGGGACTAAATGGGCCGGCCTGTTTCCTAATGGGCCGGGTAATTGCCGGTCTTACGGCAAAAATAGTCCCTTCAAAGAGAAATATGCACAATTAATGTAAGAGCAACCAAGCGGGAAAATTTGAAGGTACTTTTACGGCGCTGAAAAGGTGCCCCGATCACACTAACGGCTTGGCGTGAATAAATCTCATTTTTTTCCACGCTTTAGCACTTAATACCTGTATACTATTATTTCTAGAGCAAGAATTACCAAATCAGTTTTTAAAATAAACATTTTGCAAATAGTTTAGACGCTGCCTATTTGCAATGAAATAGCCGAGCCGATATGTTAATAAAACATAAGAAATGAACGATAATATATTTGCCACATTAACTGAATACTGTTTTCAGGAGACAAATAGATATATGAGTGATGTAGTTGGGATTTGATGTAGTTATAAAGCGGACTATTTGCGAGTATTTGTTGTTTCCCCTAATTGTACCCTGTGGCTAGACCTGTTTCACCTGACATCATTAGTAGAATTCAGTTAGTGCAGGGTTGAAATTAGTTCCTGATTAAACATAATATAACCGTAACTCATTAAATTTTCCCAAATGAGTTTATCATTACTTTTATAATGTCTCCGTTTGTCTCATCATTGGCATTTGTGTAAATGTGCCGCGGGATAATAATTCGGCACAATTTTACTTACTCCACAGTGCAAAGATTAGGCGGGGCTAGAAGAAAACAAAGGCTGCGAGGAATGGCGTGACTGTTGGACTTTCCCTTTCTTCCCTTCTCCGGCCGCGCGTTCCGATATTTCTCTCTTTTAAACAGAAATTAATTATTTTCCCACTCGCGGCGACTCGAGAAAAAAATTATTGTCCATAATACGAGGTCGCATGACTCGGACAGCGGTCACGTGATCCGGGCCCGCGCTAGCGTGTCCCGCCCCACGAAGCGGGGGTTCCTTTCGGATTAATATCTCTCGCGTTTATCTGGCACTTTTCATCTCCGAGAGAAATCGGATTACGGAGATACGCGTTAAAGCGAGCTGCGGACGTTCCGATCGACCGTCATTTCGGTCACGGTCAAGATGTCATTGATAAAACGTGTACATACGAATGAATCTACGCCTTTAATCGGCTAATTACTCCCGCCGGACTGCGAGTAAAAATTAATCAATTATGTTGCGAGTAGAAATTGTGTTTTCAAATATATGAACACATGAAAATCACATATATGCTCTGTCATTTTTATTTATCAGTTGTTTTTAATTTTATTAAACGCGATATATTCTTAATTTGTACCGCATTTGCACAGCAAACGCCAGAGAGCTGAGACCGAGGCCGATTAAAATTTTACCCCGTAATTTTTATTTCGTTGTAGGGCGAGAGGGGGGTTCGGTTAGTAATTTTTAATAGGGGGCGCGGTGGAATTGACAGTTTTAATTCAGCGGGAGGGGAGGTTGGGGGCGTGGGCCGTTGAATGGTCATTGCGTGCGGGGCCCCCTGTGGACGAGCAGCGGGCGCCGCCTGCATCCACAACACAGAGTCCCTCTTTTAAACACAATACCCACCCCAAACCTGTGCTCAACAATGCCCCAGCCGATGACCGGAGTGGGCCGGAATCGATTTTGTTCCAAGCCTCAGTCCCCCTAATCCGAACTACAAATATTAGCTCGGTTTCGGAATTTAATTACCCCGATGGGCTTACGCGGGGTAACGCCAGCGAGGAAACTATAATTTCGAAATCTTCGGTTGATGCTGTGATTTATTTGATGCCCGCTCGCGTCTAATGTGGAATTGATGGAAACGTTTGTGGGAATTGAACACGACTAAATCATAGTGAAATTTCGGCAGCGGCATTGGCGGGCGGTGACTTCATCTGTTCTTTCTGGGAAGCATTTCTTACCAATGAGGAACTACCGAGAGGAAATCTGACCATGATTAAATATCGGTCCCTTACTGACTAAGTAACATTAACAATCCAGAAGAATTACTCATATTTATTTATAGTAATCAACGCGAGTTCAAAAAACCTATATACATTTTTAACATAAAAGCTATGGTTAGTTAAAAAAAATGTTTATAGTATTTTTACTGCAGTTTAAAATGAACTGTTCTTTAATAGGTACCTCCACTGTCAATTTTGGTCCTGTACTTTATTCCGATATAATTTCATGACTATACCTTCTTAATAGAATTTCTACTCTTCGTTATTAAGTTAAAAAAGATCACATTGTATTCAATTTGACGGTTTTAAATGATAACGTGATCGAACTGATTTGGTGAAAGTACAATCTGTCCGGATAATTTTTTTTAAATTTCAATCGCGTGTTCTTTTATAAATTTTTTCATGTTTAATATAATTGCCCGTTAATAGGACTGGTCTGTTACCGGCCGGGAAGGTTGAACTAATCCGCCAATTTAGCTGTCAGTTTGATTGTACGAAAGTAAAACTAGAATAGTGCCTCTGGTCGAGTTATTCACTCAATTGTGTTTTCACTTTTGACTTTTTCACGCTTGCTCCTCGGACCGTAAATCCCCCCAACGCTCCTTTTCTTTCTTGTCGGACCGTTCAGTTCGAACGATTCCACCTTTTGGATTGTAGCCCTACTCCTATTTTCTTTCTGAAATTTGAACTATTAAATACTGTTGAGAAGATAGAATGTTTTTGTTCCCGTGAAAGATTCTAAGCTTTTATAGCACGTTTGACAGTGTCATCTTTTTCATATATATATTTTTTGTTTTATCATAATTAAATTCTACTATATTTGTATCAGCTAATTTAATACATTCATTTCTTATTAAGTAGGAATTCTTCTGAGGATTGACTATCGCAGTAAACCAGATCCAATGTCAAGTAACACGTTTAACCTCAACTTATGGTTCTTGCTCGGTTAATATTGTATTAAGCAAATATCTAATGTATGATTTTGTAGAGTGCCTTATTAAGTATAACCGAAAGTTGTAAGTATATTGCGGTAACGGTGGCAGCCGGCGTAAGCGTTACTTTTTTCTTGTCTCCTGCGAACGGATTCTTGGGCTAAGTTGATTAGAAAAGTTTTGATCGTTGAGCGTATGTTCCACCCGATATGAAAAGCAGGGTGGCGGCCCTGGTGAATACCCTCGTCAACCTGCCGGGGACGTTTTTAACGCTCCGGTTGGCGCGACTTGCCGGTCCCTCCGGAAAACCATGATTTAATCCTCGGGACCGGTTTCTGGCTCCATGGTTTGGTTCCACAACTCTAATTGGAATTGTAACAAATCTAAAGCGGTGATATCAGGCTTGAAAAAGAGTTCCTTTCGCGTGGAACGTGCGTATTTTTTGTGAACCTAACGCTTAATAAACATAATTTTTGATTGATATAAAATAATTATTGGAAATTCTGATTCGTGCCGATAATTAGTTGATTATTGAGTTTTTAATTTGTTTGTCATGTTGTCCAGGGATACTGAAATATAAATATCGAGAGGAACTCTTATATTAAAAATATTACCATTTTCCGCCAGATTAATATAGCAATGGTTAGATCTTGTTTGAACTTATAATTGAAGGTGTTTTAAACTTATCGAATGGACAAAGCTTCATGTGACAAAAATGGGCGTATAATATAATAAGTACTTAATTATATAACCGATTTGATTTTGTAAGGGGAAAAAATCCACTGGAGTCTGCAATTCATTCATGAAATATTCCTTCACTTGTGTAGGATATTATGGTGTTATTATTTATTATACCATAAGACTATAGGGCCTGTTTATATTTGTTACGTGCGTAGAAAACGGGCTTTTCTGTTTTAATGATTGTGATTACTGCGTCCAAATTTTGTTCACCGCGGTCGAAGTGGTTCTCTTGGACCGTTTAATCGGGTTAATTTCCAACGATTAACTACGGCGAAAACTGGACCTACAGACCGAAAAAAAATTTTATTGCCCATTCGCATTAATCCGACTGGAGTGGGTGGGATGACTTCGCGTGTCCAATATAGTTTTAGAGCAAAACTTTCACTGACGCCAACAACATGAGACAATGTTATAAATAAAATAAATCCTTATCGAAAAGAAAAAAAGAATATCGGTTATCCAGTTAACAATTCATAAATCGTGGAGGTCCTATTAAACAGAACCATTAGGAGAGCGGAGACCGATTTCAGCCGTGATGAGCTCCTGAATGGCCACTTCTTATACGGCCAATTCACATACAAACGTCGACTCTGTGTACGCGGCTCCCATCAATTCTAATCACAGGGTCATGAAAATACGATGAATTTGATGAATAAATTTTATTTTATATTCATGACTGAATATATTGAAAGGTTTCACATCGTTTTTGTCAACTACGAAGTTAATTATTGTAGTACTGTTACTATTATTATCATACTGATTATTATCATTATTAGGGATAACCTCTATTAGACTATAGTTCTTATTGGGAGGATCATAAAAGTCGGAATACTATTACAGGATGGATTTTCGCTTGTATGTCATATATTTCTGTAGCTCTCATAATGCACCGTGGCCGAAAAGATTAACACTTTTAAGGATACCCTCAGTAATAGTCTGTTAACCTTGATATAATATGGATTCGTTGCATCACGATGACTTGTATGTTCGGCAAGATCCAGAGATTTGAAATAAAGACTTTATAATACGCAATTTGTGTCAGGTTTCCAGGGGAGATTCAGTTAAATGCGGCGTAATGCGAATAGAATTTTGCACGTTGAAAACTTTTTATTCTAGTTGAGCAAGGAGCATCGACCCCCGGTTGTGTTGCGATGACAATCGGACTCGAAATGGCCGGTTTAGGACTGAACGTAATAAGGGGTCGGACAGAAAGCGATGGAAAACAGTTGATAAAAGGGCATGGACAAAGGGGGGGAAAAATAGAACAATATTGCCTCCAAGTTATAAAGCCCAAGTCCGATTTGCTTTTACCCCCGTATTTGGCGTCCAATGTCGAAATAGTCCCGAATACACTGAATTAAACGTCTCTGTTTTTGTTTATTCCTTTTTCGATTTTGGATCTTTTCCCCTCGGCCCTAGAAATTGTGTACGATCGTTTTTTCGTTGTGTTTCTTATTTTGGCAATTTTGCTGCCCACAAAATTCTACCAAATAAAATGGGATATGCTTTAGAGAAAATTTTTGACTATTGGTCGTATAAAATAATTTTTATTTACTTCAGACATATCGAAAACAACTAGTTTATTAACTGCGCTTTTGAATATTGAAACTTGTTTCAACCTCCCTATCAAATTGGAGTGCTTAAATAAGGAAGAAGTTATTTTGAAATATTGGTAATCTTTGATGACATAGGTAACATTTTTATTAGTAACGGTCTAAGGTTAGGTTGTTGCCAGTACATCAACTACGGTCGGCTTTTTAGTCGGCAAAACGTGCAGAAACGTGTTCACGACTCGGAATGTTTACGACAGCCGACGCTGCGGGGCTTGGGAACAACTCTGTGTTGGGAAAAAGGACTAAACAGCCCATCGGATCTCCATAACGGAGCGGCTGTCCTCGGGATAAACCCGCATTTCCACTTAGGGATGCGCCCGGCCGGGAACAAGCCCCGGCTTGCGGAAAGTTCACAGCCGGCGAAAGAGCACCCGGATATTAGGGCGGTTACCAAACGGCCTTTAGACTAATGCCACGCAACAACACAGATGCCGCGCCAATTCTATTCTGCCTAAAAAGTGTCCCCCCGCCTCCAAATATGCTACAAAATTGTTGAAGAGTTGGTTTTCTCGAAATTCGCATTTTGCCCGCAGAAATCGCATTGAACCAGATTACAAAATTGTTACACATTTTACAAATTATGCTAAAGACTATTATCTTCCATCCTGAAACTACATTCAGTACTCACGCCTTTTGTCCAACCATAATTCAGTCATAACTGCGGTTTAGAGGTCATTTTTGTTGGTCGGAGCTCCAGGAGAAACAAATAAAAATTAAAAAGTTGAGAACATAATAAATTCCTCGGCAACCTGCCAATAAGTAATAGTTTTCTCTAATCAATCCTAAATTCATCATACCTTAAGCTTCCGAATAATATTCTGGACTATAAAAATGTGTTAATATTGTGCGGACAAAATGGTAAATTCGAGGGAATACCCTCCAAGCTATTCAAACAATTGCGAAAGTTGTCCAACCGCGTGAAGGCGGTTTTCCACGTCAATATCGCTCGATTCCTACGTTTCAGTACCTTTATCAGTGTCCAGGTTAATCAAGGGCAGCTTTTTATTTTGTTGCAGCGGGGGATGAAGAGAGGTTGTGGTGGGGGTGGGGTGGTGGGCTTACGGCGAGAGATTTAAATTTTAATCCCGGCCCGGCGGCGAATCCCCGTATAAAATTAATTAGAATCCGGGGCGAAAACCTCGGGGTTGAAGGGGCTGGCTGGGGTAAACTGGGTAGCGGCTCTATTTGCGCGGCCGGGGGTTACCCGTTAGTCGGACGAATGAATGCACTAATACTGCTCGCCCATTGGGGAGTCTCCCCACCGCCGGAGCGCACCTAGCCCCCGCTATTACGGTACCAACCCCTGTAATTGGTTATGTGTATTCGCGAATCCAATTAATATCGGCTCCGCTAGGTAGCCTTGCAGACTTCGAGAGTTTCAATGTCCGAGTTATTGGACGCCGGTCTCGTTTTCTCGGACATCAGCTGACCCAATATAATTTAAGCTATTAGGAATATTACTTTTAATAAGGCTTTTAGTAAGGCTTTTATTGGAGATATTTTATTCATTTTGCGAAGGTTGGGAATATCATTAACGCGACTATCTGGTTTTAAGCTTACCTGGTTTTGGGTTCTCACCATAGATCTGTAAAAAGAAGATTTATCGGTGGTGATTCAGTCGCGGAACGTATACATGAAATGAAAATAGGGAATATCATAAGTAAGAATAAATAATCCAAGCAAGTTTAAATAACTTTAAACAGATTTAATTAGTATGTTCCAAACTTCAAGCATTTTTTAGAACTTACACTTGTAGAACTGCAACTTCCAGTAATCAGAAGAAATTTGAATTTAAATAAGTCATTAAAATTCTGCACTCCAATTTCAGTTTATTTTAATCGGAAAAGCATGAAAATTACAAGGTAATTGGATACAAATTAAAAAAATAGCAGTAATATTTCTGTCCAACATGTGTTGTTTAGCACGGGCGTTTATCGTGGATGATCTTTGAGAGCGAATACCGAAGATTTCGAAAAACCTGTCGTTCTGAATTAGAGCGAACATCTGGAATTGATACTGTTAGAATGTCTGATTCCCGTTCTGTTTAATTATCTTTCTGTTAAGTTCCCCTGATTGAAATGTTATACATTTCACGCCGGCCCCAATTTTGAAACTCGCAATATTGATTACCCGTTATGAATCCTTATCCGCTATATTGATTACCGCTTTATGAATTTCTATTCTTGTCTTTTAATTTTACCACTCTACGTTTTAATAAATTCTGCATTCCTTCATTTCGCTAGTAATCTACTTCAGTTATTCATCTCAATGAGTGATCTCCGCGTAGTGAATATGTTTCGTACGCGTATAATTATTTCAAAAACATAATTATAAATGGGCGTGTTAAGCTAAGAATAATTAACTACCTGTTAAAAGCTCGGCGACATAACAGCGTAACGAAAATTTATTTCCACATAATCCGTCCAATTTAAAAATTAATTAGTGAGAAAAGCAGCTTCTATAAAACCTGACATTTTTTATTTAGAATTCAATTAGTTAAATCCAATAAAATATTTAAATTAAAATTTCCTCGGAATTGTGTTCGCTTAGTTCAGTGTTGGTTAAAAAATAAATTATTTCGTAATTACGGCAGAGCAACTGTAGAATCTTAATCGCATTATTAATTTAATCGATGGAAAGCGCGGAAAATATAAATATTTGAAAGCCGTAAACCGTGAAATATGAATAAGCCGAAGAGGGAAGTTATTTTGAAATGAATGACACGTTCATAATTGGATACCTTTTGTGTTCTAATTAAATGTACGCGTGCAGTTTAATTTTATAAATAAGCTAATATATATTGTATGTAAAACGGATATTTGACACTGTAGATGTTTCCAACGTTTAATGTAATTATGATTGTAATAGGACGAACGATGTTCCGATCGTTATGCATTGCGGTCTTTAATATACATATCCGACCTCTTCACTTCTGGACTTTTGTTGGGGACAAAAATCAAACAAAAACAAATGTACCTGACCGATGCGTGATGTAGTGCGGCTATAAATAGCTCGGAAATGGAGCGGTGGTCTATTCGAAAGAGCGATATAATCGTCTCTCCGCCGTCCGTCGAACCATTCACCCCGGCAAACACTGAATACTTGATCGATTGGTCGGCCCCCTCATGCAGGTTTATGAACCCAATTCGGTATTATTTGCATATCGCGGAGGGAGGGAATAAAAAGTCGCAACCAACTCCCGCATATCGCTGGACACTCCGCCGCGATCCTGGGCCCGGCGTGTCCTAGGGAATACAGGCTCGTATATCGGCGTTTTGTAATCTATTCGAGGGGGGCCGGAATGAAAGAGCTTCGAAAACACGAGCGACGCGAGGCCGGTGACGATGTACGACCGCTAGTATTCCATCCGACAGTACCTCGGATGGAACGTAGCTGTAGGTTTACGAGGTTAATCATAATTATCGTTTTATTAGTGTAAATGAAGGGTCTTAATGCATTGATTACCAATTATTACATTTATCGTTTATTTATTTTAATGCCTCTATAATCTGAAAAAATGGGTGGACGAGTGCCCGTTAATTGATTTAATAACCATTAGTGTCAATTGTATTGAATCTTCAACGTTACATCAAAGTATATATTTTAAATTCATTTCTTGAAATATGTATACGATCTTATACGTTTTGTTATATTATTGTCCAAAAATGTAATCGTTTTATTCGGAAATAATATTTAAACAGACAACAAAAGTAGTACACCATAAACATATTAATGATGAATTTCATTTCAAATTATATTTCTTATGATTGTTTTATACTACGTTATTTGTTTTAATGGTATTTTATTTAATAAGTCGTTTATTTAATGTAAGGATTTATTACTTATTGTCATTATTTAGCATTTGCATTAAAATATACGATAATAAAACAGTATTTTAGAAAGGTAGGCTGCAATTTCACCAATTTGTAAATTATCTCTGGCGGGCTCGTAAGCCAATAACCGGCTGCATCAAGACTTTACTCAAAGTGCTAAGTCAGGCTTTGTCTCTTTGGTGTGTTGTATTTCGAAGGTATTAAACATTTCTCGTATCAGATCTCCCAGACATGCTAGTCTTTATGAGCCTTGAATTATTCATGATACCCTACGTTGGATATTTGATTCGTGATCCGCCTCTTCTCCACACCACACCGGGGTCGAAATCAAGCATAAGCTAATTATATCTATCCTTCCTTAATTAGAAATTATGGTGTCATTAATGAAAGGATTCTCCTGTTTTATTGCGAACGATGGGAAAACCAGTTGTCTAATTGGAATTCGACTTCACTTATGGTTGTATTATGTAATTACAATACCGATATTTTGTGATAGTAAGTGGTCAAATACCAAACTATAAATGGGGAAACTTCATCACCCCCAGTCCCTCAAACAATAAAACATATATTCAAATTTGAATTACCAATCAAGCCCTAGAACAGTAAAATGACAAAAGGGAATTCATGGCCACTACATGTATCACAGATAATAAAATATTATAACTTTCTTGGAAACGTTACATAAAAGATAATTCGGACTATTGCCTTCCTAATTACCCGTGTAATATGATTATTTTTCCTCTCATATTTCGGGCCGCGGTTAAAATTTCTTTACATGACGATGAAAACTGAAACTCAGTGTTAATGTCACGCGTAATAATTCATATTCATCGAAGAAAACGATGAAATAATTATTCATCGTTTCCTGATTCTAGGCCCTGAATTGAGAACTTCGCATTTAAAATTCCGCCCTTTGATTTCAAACCTAATGAATCGAATCGTAAAAACGGGGGAAAAAAATGTTGAATTTATTCATAGATGCAAATAGCTAATGCTTGGAAGGGCTCGAAGGCAAAGCTTTAGATATGTAGACTGGATAGCAATTAGTTGATTCATTAGGCCGAGAATTCATTGTCTCTGCCCATGACACGGTTGCTTAACAGGATGGATATTTCGCCCATGGCCGGCACGCCATCTTTAATCATTCTCAATTCAGAATCAGGAATTATCATCCGTGATCATGAACGTTGAAGACTGGCAGTATCCTTTATAACGAAGCCGACTATCTTTACTGTGGTATCCGGTGGCATCTGGCGGTTTTTTAAATTTATAATTATAGTAATAATAATTTTCCTATTAAATACTTCAGTAATATAGACTGTAAAAAGTCAATTCATGAAGCACAATGGTCATGAAAAAGCCTACGGTTATTATACGTATGTGCGGAATAAACCTAAATGAAATTCTATTTGCGCGAATATAATTCGACTAAACTCGAGTCATTGATCCATATAATTGTACAATGGGACGACTAATTAATAGATATTGCGGTCATATCTGATTTAATCACTGATCTCTTGGGTACCTCTTACTTAACGGAATGGCTCTCTTAGAGTGAGCACTGTATCTTATACAGTAGTAGCTTCAGGGAAGGGGTTTAAATTTATTTTTCATCATTATTCAGGCTAATTATTACCTCAAAAATACAACGAAATGTATGAATCAAATTAATGGAACATTCATTTTAAGCTTAATAATACATTGTTAAATATTTATAGTGTCTAATTTGGTCGTTGATTGGTCAATGATTGTGTTGGGAATTAGTTGGGTATTCAAACAATAACTAATTTTGAATGTGCCTTATAAAGCTCTGTCATAGATTGGAACATCTCACATCCTTTGATAACTACTTATTAATCGATTAATTTTTGCTAGAAATACGAAAAAGTGTCCTCGAATGAAATCACGAATGTTTAGCTTGGTTTCTCTTCTTTTGAGAGTATAAAATGTTATGAAGAAAGGAAACGAGGGGCGGCCAACGGTTCGGGTCCCTGTTCGCGTAGTCTGCACATAAAATGAAATGTATTGTGGATGGGGGTGGAGAATGAGGCGAGGGTGGAATAAAGGAGCGGTAACTTGGTATTAGTTAGAAGAGATAGAGTAGTATCAGCGAGCGAAGCCCCCGGGGACATGAGGCATTGCCTACCCCTGGGAAGGGGGGACGACCCCTACCAGCCACCCTTCGCTGGTCCGATAACATCCAACTTACATCACCGGCAAACAACCCTCTACACTCTCATTATACCCACAAGAGTCGATCTCCACCTCCTGTTTTGGAAAATGCATTTCCGGGTCTAAATTGCTCGTCCTTTTCAAGGGCCCGTTTCGTCCTCTCAAGCTTAGTTTTACAAGTATATTACAAACGAGATGTTTTTGACAATGTTCATTGTGAACTATATGTGCACATATTTTCAAACTTTATTTACATGCTACCGATGATTTAGTGTCTATTTGACGATCAGCGAAATTATGTTAGCAGTTACTTTTGGAAGTCATAAAAATATTTGTTCCCAATACCCAATACGAATTCGTTCACCAATGTCTTAGGAAAAACAATATTATTCCGCCTCGTTTTTCAATTATTCAAAGTAAAGTTTCTGATTTTTATTGGTAGAATTCAAAGATTTGCAATATAATTTACCTCAAGGTACATAATCAGATAATAGTGTTTGTATCTTAACTATGAATTTGTATATCAACAATCAGAGATGAAATTATCGAGATTAAAAGGTATCAGCAAATAGGTGTCAGCAAAAACCTATATATTTTGATATTTCTTGATCAGATATATTATAAATATACGTGGACAAACTTGAATTTTATTCCGATGGCTGTGAACATAAAATTATTCCCTATTTTTCGAATTGAAACTAAGTTGTGATGGCAGGGGCTGACGTCTGGGCATTTCGAATACATGGAATATAATGAAAACCGAGTACCTCATTGCGCTTAACAAATAGGAGGGAAAAAGGATCATATTAAGTAAATATCATTCAAGCGGTATTATTACAATTATACAGTCGGCCAGCCTCGGTTTTTCCTAATTGGGTAGGGAGCTAGAACACGTTCGAACGATGACGATTTAATTTTGACCGAGGAAAATTTCCCCTTCCTTCCTCGCTGACCCTTCGTTCCGGATTTGTCTCCCTCTTTGTTTCGACGAAAGAGGGTCCGGGGCATTATTGGGAGGGACGAGCGTCCCCGGGACACAAAATTTTTATTTACCGGGCTATTTCCTGCTGTATATATCTCTTCCATTTCCAATCTCGGTACACTCCCCCGTCCATCCGACTTGCAGTTTTGATTTCCGTCCCCTTAAGCGACGACAATACAACCTTTACTCGTAAATTGGTCCCGCTTTCGTATTTTCGCTATACCCTCGGTTGGGTCTTATAGCGCGGGTATATATAAGAGGCTCTGGTTCGTTCTGCCATTTACGTAAGGTTTGTCTTTTTAAAAGGTACCGCTTCTGTATTCGGGAAGGAGACATTAGGTGGTGTTCCCACAGAAGCATCATTCATGAACACAATATGTGTATAGCAATAGGACATTAAAAATGCCTTGTAATAATTTTTTAGAATCTAAATTTTTGGTGGGATTAACTGAAACGATCATGCCTGTTCCTTTGGATTGGTTCAGATGTACTGATACAACCGTGTGGGGTTGTAACAAGCACTTTCTTTTTGGAGAAAGGTGCCAAAATATCGGGTATGGAACAATTGGTAAAGCGTCGGATGAGGGGTGGCATTAACCGGTAGGGTCGGGGACCCTCGCCCCACGTTTAGCGGAGGGCTGCATTCTGTCTCGGCATGCCCGTTCCTTAGCAACCGCTGACTCCGCTCATCTTCCTTCTTCCCTGGGCCAGAGCCGAGTCCGTCCTCTTATGTGAAATCAATGCACGCCCGCAGTTACTCCTCCAGATTTATTGAATTCACCCGGGTCCGCATGCCCCATCCCCCACCCCCCGGTGGGAATTCGAAAGGAAGCGTTTCAACAGAGTAACACTCCCCCTGAGACTAGGATTACACCTACTTCTTTTTCTGACAAGAATGAGTTTCTCGCCAGACAAATTAGGAACGGTGAATTTCTATATAAAATTATAACTGCACTACTAACTCACTTGCAATCATATTTGTTTTACTAGGCGCCCACAGATTTACATCTGTACCGAAAATGATCGAGCAAAATTCCCTAATAAACACAAATAACTCCAGAGTTATTTGAGTTACTTATTACTCCTATAATTAGCTGAAAGTACCCTCTTTATTCTGTATATTTCACGTAAGGCCCTTTGAGTATTAACCGATATAATGTAGGTGGAAGGATTAAGTGAAAAAATTATTAATTTTTATTGAGCAAAAGTAAACAATTTCTGAATGGGAATTAAAAGGAATATCATAAAAAAGGATGAATATTAATGACTCTACACTCGATTTCCTGCCTCTTTGAACATATTGTACCATCCATTGCTTTGATCGTTCCATTCTTTTGACTGTTTTGATCGCATAAATTATGACTTAATGTTCAGCTCAATTATAAGGATTATATATTATCTTTTGTATAACGTATGTTTATTTTTTTGTGTATAAGCGAAATGCTGGAACTGACAATCGGTGTAACGCTGCGAATTATCTGATATTCAGTGTGGGGTTTGGTGGTAATGGGGGCCCGACGGTGAACCCACTTTTAATCCGGGCCCCGAAAATTAAATGGGAAAGGCCTCCAATCGGTGTAATTGGGCGAATGTTTTCGACAATGGACAACCAGTTGGGCTGGCCGGCCCGGCCCCACTCGTCTCTTCATAATCAACCCGCCAATCTATCTGACTCGCCTGGTGTTTTAGCCACGAATGGGGTCCTTTTTTCCCCCTCCTAGCTCCCGGTCGTTCAGCGGTGATGCGGCGCCCCGTTCTGTGTTAACGTTAACACTGAGTCATGTTAATGCCCGGCATAAATTGCGACTTGGCCCTGTTTAAAAATACTTCCGTTCACATCAAACGAGGAATATAAAATTAATAAGTTCACAATGGAGAACTTTTTTTTTCTCATTTATTGTTATAGTCACGACTACAATTTTTTTTTAATTGTATCTAGTGACACTGCTCTCACTTAACACTCACTCACTGAACTCTCGAAGGAGAAGCCACCCAATGATGGTACTCCCGCTCCTGCCCTTACTCAGGTTGTAAGGAAATCGCGTGGCCATTTCCGCTTTAGGGGACGCACGGGATTTTCGGGATGGTGAAGCGAGGAAAGTTGTCGAATTAAGGGATTGGAATGAAGGGATAGTTTGGAATGAAAGGATTTATACCGGGAAGCTGCTAATTCTGGAACGAATGGGACTTTTAGGTCGTTGTGAATAATTCTGTTAGAGACATATGGTGGGGCGTTGGTAATTTTTCGAAGGATTATGGATTGCAAGGATTGGAGTCTATAAGAATTAGACGGCTCGATTCCGTAGGCCCAGATAGGTTTCAGTACGCAGTTGTAAATTAATAGTTTGTTCGAGAGTGATAGTTTTGACCTGTAGTCGAGGAGTCTTAGTAATAATTTGTAGCGTCTGTACGTTTCAGTCTTGTATGTGGGTTCCATGTCAGTCTTCTGTCTAAGAGTAGTCCCAGGTACCTTGATTTTCAATAGGAATTTGGGACCGGTTCAGGAAAACGGAGGACAAGTTGCTCTTCTCAAAGTAAAAGGAACGTGAAGACATTTTGGGAATTAAACCTTGAGATTAAAAAGTGGGACAAATATTTACTTTAACCTAGATGATTAACTTGACATACAAATAAATGCGCGTCGACGCATGCGTAAAACCATTTAATTTGGAGGACAAGCTCAGAAACAGGAGCTTTATTTTGAAATTTATATGCTAACATTCTCATACCGTAGAATAATAATTTCATAGTTCTGTAACGTGTGATACTGCTCAAAGCATTTAGGACTATGTAGTGGAATGAGGCATGTTTTACATTAGTCGTTTCACTTATATACACACGGCACCTTTTGCAGGATATTGCTTTTTGTCCTGTGTATATTCTAAATCGATAGCAATACCCAGAATTGGATTCGCATAATTTATAAAATTTGATTCCAAATCTCACTCGTTCGGATGCTACGTATTGGATGTAATTTAGTCGCCCTCTGAATTTCACGAGGGGTTCGTCTATGACGATATTTTCTTCCGGGATGTATAACTCTTGGAACCTGGCATTCAAGAAATCCACCATGGGTCGAACCTTTCGTATTCTGTCTTCTGCAGAAACCGCGCTATTATCCACGAAATGAAGATAGCGCGATATGGCCAAAAAACGTTTACGAGGCATAACTTGCGAAAATACGGGTGTTTCTATTATTTTCGACCAATACACGTCTATTTTAGTTTTTTGTTTGCGACACGATAATGCATAACGCAAAATATGCCTTAAGCTCATCATTCGTTAGCGGATACCGCTCTTCCTTCATTTTCGAACCCTCTTCCATTCTCTTTTGCGCTGCATATCTATTCTCTATCGTTTCGAAAAAAATCATCGCATAATACTTCTAAACGAAACAGCATCGATGCACGAACGAAACAGTTTAATCTAATAATATACTGCCCGGTGTTAGCCAAAGACAGTTCTCGACGTCTCGGAGACGTCAAAGTCTACAGTGGCACAAGGGGTTAAGTTATAAATTAATCGACATCCATCTATGTGACTTAGCTTGAGGAGCCGATGTAACTATAATATGGTGATTAGTTCACTTTTCGAGCAGGTTGTGTGGGGTCAAGTTATAACGTCGGGGATTCCCGGTTCAGTTGGAGAGGTGAGCCGCTCCACCGGTGACCCCGCACGCTTGGGCCGGTAATTTGGACTTAGTTCCAATCTCGTAAACCGTCAGTTCTGCCTCCTCAACTTCCTTCACTTAATCGCCCGTCCCTTATGAACAATACGCTCACTGAGCTTCACGTATATGCTCTGTTCTAAGTGTACACAATTAAAATCCGCCTTTGAAATATTCACCAGTTATCTACGTTTCAATTAAACCAAAAAATATTTTAAGGAGGAAATGGAAGTTATAATTATCGGGACTCCAATTTGTTGTGGACCATCTCCACCTACTGTTATATAAATTTTCATCACTGTATTTCAAGCAATCCTGATTGAAACCATTCCTCCATCACCAATCTGGTCCTACAGCGTGATAGGAGGCGGTATATCATAGGGGGGATATAACATATTTTATCTCTGAATCATATTTCCGGGAAATTTTCTCCCGTCATTGCATTACATTGTCCTACAATTTAGTGTCAGTCGGCAGTGCGACTCATTCACTAGTCGCAAGGTCAGCTCTTCATTTGGGTTCACTGGCCTGCAACCTCCACCTGAATAGTCGTCGGATCGAAGGTATACCTGGCGTATTACATTCCACCCCGTATTTAAAAGAGGATGCTTCCAATGTCTGGTTCATGAACAGGTGTTGAATTTGAATTATTACGACCATGTTGTGAATTTATCGTTCCCCAGCTTTCATCTCAGCGAAACAAGCATCGCATAGTTAATTCATTTAGTCAATTCTCTAATTGAGTTTCCTTTACAAGGCTTAATGAAATGATTCAAGAAACGTACGCCATTTTGGATCCAATTTGGTTAATGAACAATTCCAGTATGAAATTTATGATTATTTAATAATGATGTCTGTGCGGGCTGTTTTGGCGGTTGTCACTTTTCATTTCGGGCCGTAGCATTTCGTGAAGAAAAGTTTGGTGTGACTTAACATTATGTAATGTTATAAAAAAATTAGTTTAACTTTGAAACAAAAAATATAAAGTTTAACTTTTAAACAATTATGCGAAAACAAATTTTGAAAATATAATCTGTTAAGTCGTCAGTCGGATTTCATCGAACTATTAAGAACCGCAGAAAAATCCCTATCAGCTATTAATATTTCCAAATAAATAACCCTAAACAAAATTCTTAAAGTTTAGTTTAGGTCTAAGATAATTTTTAAAATTTTGTCATAACAAAGAAGTGTGAGAGGCAACTGCAATTTGAAATTGGTGGTGGGTCCAAGTTAAGCCCATTGGAGAGCTTAATGAGGGGCAAGCAATTGTCCGCCCGGCGCTAAATACTAATACGGAATGGCTGGGGCTTAGCGCTCCGGTGTTAATTTTCAGTTTACTATCGCGGCGGGGTAACTCGCGCCGTCCTCCTCATCTGGCCGGCTTGATTATCCGCCTATTGTTCGCCGCCCTCCCTACCAATTACCTGGATTGAATCCGAATCGACTTTTGGCCCGAAAATTAATGCAACGGCCTCCGGATTGGGGAATTCGGAGTGAAGCCGAATCGCGGCATCTCGAGACTTTTCTTGTCACTTATATAGAACCAACTCTGACGATTGTAGATGCAGATCTAGCAGCTCTGCCTTCAGTCTCTGATTCCATTTTACGCGGCCGGAATTTTAATGTATTGGAAAGTTATCTTTATGTAACGTTCCACTTTGGATGACTCTTATCTAGATTTAAGTGCGCTAATTCTCTTTTCAAGTGATCATGCCTGCAGATCGCGTTGATGGATAATATGCCCCTTCTTCCTACTCAGTCATATCTCTAATTGAGATTTGCGACCATTCGGGCGCCATCAAGAACTGCCCTTGGCCACCGTGCATTAAAAGGGAATTTGCCCTGTTCAGACGACGTCCCAGATCTTTCAGCCGCATTTCTTTTTTTCCTTTGGGTTTTTTTGATAGCCTTTATTTTGCATATTGCGGTACTTTGGGGAACACTCTTTAAACAGCAATTCCCGAACGACTTCACTGGAAAATGGCCGTCCACCGCCCGTAAATAAACTCGGCGCTCGTTGTGTAGCGATAACGGCGATAAATCGTGTTTAATTTTCCTGGACTCGACCCCTCCTGCCCCTCCTGCCCCTCCTGCCCCTCCTGCCCCTCCACCACCACATGAAGATAAAACGCCCCTTTCGGACCGAAGCAAGCACTCTCACCCCACGGTGCGGCCGGCCCTGATTTTCGCCCTCTTAATAGCGGCATTAGAAAAGATCCTGGGCCCGATATCTCAGTTAACTAATTGTGGGTTGGAAACAAGATTCTAATTGAAGAAAGCGGCCCTTGTTCCTTGCGCGGGCTTAACAGTTATTATTTTTTATTGCGGCTAAGCCCGAGAAAACAGTGAAAAAAGTAATAATAGTAATAATTCTTTGCGGCGTTATAAATTTATCGCGTCCATATTTCTTTGAACAAGTTAAGATAAATACACATTGTTTAAAGGGAATGTATTTATTTTATTACTAAAGACAAAGATCGGGTTCACATCAACGTTTCATGGAAATATATAAAGTTTATAGGTTTAATTTAAAGACTAACCTCACATTTGTGGTTTCGGAACATTAACTTTACTATGAAATGGCTATTTATTTTTTGCAACATATAATTCGCATTTAAAAATTATCCTGCCTTGTTTTAAAATTACCTAATGCCACCCATCATCCCTTTTATAGTTTAATGAGAATCTAGGTATTTATTGCGGAGATTATAGATTTATTTTCTCTCACTATTGCGTCCTACATTAGACTTGACATTTGACTGCCGGTCACGTCTGGAACCACTAGCGAGTGAAATACAATTTTGCTTGCTAGAACCAACTCGCATTCGAACAACTGACTGGGTAATATCGCCTTAATTATTTTTCGTAATGGATATTAAAGAACGGCGTTTGAATTTCTTCTGAAATATTTTTCTGTTTTCCTACGTTCCAAGCACGTATTCTTTAAAATGTGTTTTTCGTCTAAGGCTTGTTGAGCCAAATGCCGCTGTATATATTATATTCTGGCTTCTTGCCACATTCAGAGCTTCCATAAAATGGTGAAATTAATTGAAATGGGTTGGTATCGAAAAATGAATAGCATGAGGAATAATAAATGTGGGCGACCAGTTGGATGCAATGATTAATCAACTTGAAGATGGTATGAAAGAAGACCCAGTGGTATGGACAGGTGAGCGGGACAATTCAAAGTAGAGGAATAAGAACGAAGAAGCCTTCATATGATATGAGAAAATGTAGAAGACAATTAGGAGGAAAAGCGCTCAGGAATATGGGTTTTCTGACTCCAAAACCAATCTGGTTTAAGGTTTTCCTTTTTCAATTCTTGAAGCTGTGAATAGAGTGCTACAATTTCTGAGAAAATTCTCAAGTATCAGGAAGCTCAGGGGATTCCCATCACACATACCAAAGATATGGAGTGTATAAATATATATATATATATATATATATATATATATATATATATATATATATATTTCATATATCAAGGCCCAACCGTAGCTGATTATTACACGAGATTCCTGTCGTATTACATCGTTTTTTCCATCTCCATTGCCATGAAAAAGTTAGGGCAACTCTTGTTGGAAAGCTTCCCCGGAGCCGAGCACAGGGGGTTAGAGACTCGACAAAATTACCGGGGCGAAGGCCACGTTTCGGTGTGATTAATGGGCCTTTCCCCGTCCGACGGAATACGTGATGATGGCGACAAAATATCAATCAAAAATATTATTATGCGTAATCCCTGATAAAATATGGGCCTGGCTGAAATTAGTATTTTTTACGGTCGTTAATTTATGTATCGTACTGTCCTCTATATATATATATATATATATATATATATATATATATATATATATATATATATATATATTATATCCTATTATATTTGAACTTTTATTTTAATAGTTTTTCACCTGCAAGCTTTGAGTTGAGCGTCTTATGGATATCTAATCAGACGGCTTCTCAACGTCTGTTCTGGTGGATGTGATACACTGTTTTAGGGGTGGACGTTTAGGGTGGAGCAGGGAAATGGACGAATTTCAGGGGCGACAACGAACTGTATTACGTAGATAAGGGAGTTGCTGCCTCCTATAATGTTGTTTCGAGCGTACGAGGCGTTCACACAAAAACACAATCCCACGGGCAGACACACGGACGCGCCGTTACAGTTGAACGAACACGCGGCCCAATGTTCGCCAGCGTCCCGACGAAATTCAATTTGAATGCGATAAAACGCTTCTCCTGACCTCTGTCGAACACGCTTCCCTGCTGCTGGCAACCGTGTAAATCCCGTTTCTAGTCCCCCACGTCCCGTTTTGCTCCTATTTTACTTTAGTTTTATATATATACTCAGCGAAAATTTTCGACCAGTGAAATACACTGGCCTTAGACATTTAGGTGAATCGGAAACGACCGAAGATCTATCTGGACGGCGAACATTCATTTTTATGCACAGGAATCGTAAGGATTCAAGAGATAATAAATCGTGTCATGTGTTGGATGTATTGGACGTGAATTAAAATTTCACGCAGCTATATCGTCAGATTCCAAAACGGTGTGATGAATTAATTTATAAGTGACAGCAGTCACATTAAAAATTAAACGATAATCAAAACAAAAAAATTTCTTTAACAATTAAAATCAAACTAGGAGGATTGGAACGGTATACTTAATCATTTCATAACCAATATTTTTAATAACATAAAACAGTTTTATCACTCTATATCTTATTCTTATCTCGGGAGAACTCGAAGCATTATCAGAATTATGGAAGGTACAAAAGTAATTAAAAACCTAAAAAAATATAATAGTCTGACTATTTATCTTTATCTGTAGGTCTGGTGAAGGTAGAAGTTCGTACTGCAAACAGCAATAGTCGAGACTCGCGTTAACTGAGGTAGAACAATTGTTGCGATCCGTGTTATTGAAGAAATCGTTGTAGTAGGAACGCTTCCGGAGGTGTGTCGGCAGTTTATACGGGAGGGGGAGTATGCGGTACGGGGTATGCGGTGGTGGTAGTGTAAAGGGCTGGTTTGCCGGGTCACGTCGGATATTGTCTGCTGTGGGGGGAGGATTGGGCGCTAACGTTCCGTCATCCGGCGAGGGAGTCTGACATCTTCCGCCGGGGAGCCGCCACTCCTATCTCCTCTCGGTTCCTCTTCCGCCGCCCCATCCCCAGCAATCTTACCCCATCCACTATCTCCTTTCCACTATCTCCCTATAAATTTCGACCCGAGCCCGCGACGTTCCTCCGTTTTTAATTACTCACGAGTGTTGATTGACGCATTCTGACGTTTCGGCGAAATTCCCGAAAAGTAATTTAAATCAATTCAACCTGAAATTAAAGGTTTAACACGTGCCTGAAAAAATAAATAAAAGCACCTGTTATCTCTGTTTCAGTTTAGTTTTCCTTTGTCTGTCCTGGCGTAATTTTAATTAGTCGAGTCATTTTCTTTAATAACATTGTTATTAATCCTTTCGCGGCGGAGCGCTCAGAAATGAGTTGCGCTCTAAGTAGCCGATGTAAGATCGACCGCGCGGACATAATACGCGTTCCGAACGCCGTATGCGGAGCTGTTTTGCTGGTCATTTCTAACGCGGCTGGCCGAACTACTTGACAGTACGGGTTTTTTATTGTATGCATTTTGAATTTTACCTTTGTATCCAATTTCTCCAAACATTTCAGACAGGTCAGAATCCGATGAAAATTCCATATCGTCGTAGCTCATATTCGTCGTCCGTTTGTTCATGATCAGGGCAAAATTTGTGGATAATTATATTTGATTAGGTAAAAAAAAACCTTTACACAAGAAGCGTATGCTGCTAGCACGTCAAAAACAAAAGACTTAATGGACATTAATTATTGGGCAGTTAGTGATAACAAATGAATAGCGCCTTCGTTCGAAGAGAGCGGCTTTGGATGAGCGCCTTTTGGCGCTGTTCGTTCGAAGCGGGTAACTTTGCCTGCTGTTTGCTGAGAGTGAGCATCTATAGCTGAGCGCCTATAGGCGCTGTTCGCTGAGAGTGAGCATCTATAGCTGAGCGCCTATAGGCGCTGTTCGCCGCGAAAGGGTTAAGCGTCATCACTCTTGATCCATGTTGGATCTCCTTCCGCGTCCATTAGATAACTCCATTATTGGATGACTAAAGGTCTTGTAATTTTTAGGCAGTCGGTAAGTGCGTCATTGAGTGTAATTATCAAATTTGATTATGAAATGGCGCTGATGTATTCATTTCTGTGCAACCCCCGTGACCTTTTCGACAGCCGGACCTTTTTTTCGTATTGTCGGAGACATTTAAATCCCGTTTTCGGAGGCGTTGTTGGGACGAATTGTTGAATCTCCTCCCCTTTCAAACGAACAAATGAAGGTTTAGTTGGCGGTGTATCCTCTGCCGCGTGGGTTGGTGAAAAAAAACGACAGAGGATCGCGGCGTGGGATTTAGCGAAAAACGAAAATAATAGGACGCCGGTGGATTTCCCGGGCCCAACTTTGGGAAATAGAATCGTCTGAAACTTATTACCGCCGGCAAGGTGGGGCTTGGTGGGCCGTTTACCGAACCGACGGTGGGCGATAAATTTTTATTTAACGATAAAAACGGTTGTAGGGGCCTCCTCTAACGGCTTCATTAGAATTGAATGTCTTCTTCCCTCGTTCGGAACCCGAATTTTTTTTTCACCCCCGAAATATCCCTTGTATTTCATCGCGACTCGCGCCTCAGGTCTGCGATTCATTTTTCCATTTCAAAGTTATTGCTCGTGCATTATTCGGCAGCGAAAATCCAATCTTGGATTCTGTTCCTCCCACGAGTAATGGTTTGTTTTGGGCTTGAAAAGGGAAGCCCATCTAAAAATCGCCAAATGGTATTTTATGCTCAGTTTACATTTTCGGACTTTTGCATAAGCTCATATCTTTATATCTGTGTGAAAAGCCGACCTTTCCCTGAAGTTTTATATAATTTAAATTTCACGAAGATTTTCTCATTCGATAATTTGTCCTAAAATGTGATAATATTGGTAGAGTTAATTTTCGTTCCTACAAAATAAAAGGGTGATAATGGAGGTAACGATCAGTGAAAATGAATTTTGTAAATGTTTAAACATACACCTTAATAAAGTTTTTTCCATTTAGTGTTATAAAAGGTTCTCGGAGAGGTAATTTTCATTACATAATTAAAATTGGATTATCACTGCCAGTCGTTAAAGTCTGATGTAATGAAGGAGGTTTTCTCAGGAAAGCGGGAAAACAATGGTCTGAAAATCGAGTCTTGTTACGTTGTGTATAAAGGACGAGGCAACGTCGAGATGTGCCTCACTTTCAGATAGTTCCCCGATGAAAAATTAAGGGTTCCGCCATCGTAGCTAGCGTCTAATTGTTATATTAAGAGTGAATTGAGACTGGGTTCATTAAATTTATGAATACGATCGGGAATTTCTGATATATTTTTTTCTATATAGTTCTTAATCATAAGAAAGATATCAGCAGCGAAGTTTTCCATTTGAAAGACCGTGATGAATATTTTTGACAGTTGTTCTTTTCACCGTTATCGTCTCGTTTTCTCGACATTGCCGGCTAATTGAAGTCTCGCGCCTTCCAGTTCCATTAGCGGTTCACTCTTCTGCTCTCGAGTTTTTTCAGCAAAAAGCCCAGACTGTTCGGCGCGGCGTCCTATTGGGTGCATTGAGGCGGGCCAGGAGAAAACAAAAGTTTTTTTCAATTACTGTCTCTGACACTTTTATCGGGGACGTCTGACCGGCCTATACAGGAAATGGCCTGCCTCTCTCCTCCCCCTCCCCATCCCGTTCCAATGGACTCAACAACGAAACTAATTTCTGGTCCCTGTTTCCTCTTGCTCTGTCCCTCTATGTCTCTCTCTCTCCCTCCCTCCCTATCTCACGCTCTTTCCTCCTTCCCCGTTTTCTACCATCAATCTCCCACTTTCTCTTTATTTCTCTTGCTTTTGCCCGGTTGTCCCTAAGGTCCGGTTACGGGTACTTAATTTTATTGCCCACCGCCCATAAAAACGAAGTGGTGGTCCTGTCGTATTCGGTTGTTTAACGCTGAAGGTAGTGACTCGTGCTGGAGTGTTTGTAATTAAATTTATTTAGTTCCTTTTTTGGGCTGGGGGGGAGAAGGAAAATATACCTTCCTTGTGATTCCATTTGCCACGTTAACCCTAGGGAGAAGACGGGCTGAAGTAGTTTTTTTCGCGGCGATAGTAATAGTAGAAAGTAACAATTTCCATCCGTAAATGTGAAAAATAAGAAAATCAGATTGTTGTTCAAAACTTGAATCGATTGAAAATGTTTATGGAGGTGTTTATTAAAAGCAATAAACAAGGTCTAATTAATAATTCATATATTTTTTAGTGATTTAAAATCGTGATTAACATTGTTATTATTGGCAGTATACATTAATATTTTTAAAATTAAACGTGTCCCAAAATAAAGCTTATCCCAGTATATCAGAAGTGCAATATGTACAGGTTCATTATTTATTATATTATTTAAACCAATGAAACCGAACAACATTGTGTGTTCGAAACACTCGTAGGCGTTTGGAATGGGAAAGATGTTTATCCATTAGAAAAGGTGTTGATTGGTGAGAACTAGTTCAGATTAATTTTAGTAAAATTCCGTGCTAATAATGGTTTTGATCTTAATGGGCTAATGAAATCCTTTTACCAAAATTTGTTTACCTTGATCCCTTGAATTAAAATATTTAAGCCGAGTACGACATAACAAATTTTTGCTGCTTCCTTAAGAATTGGTAGTTCTCCTTTACCAGAATAAAGTAGCCTTAAATAACCCTCTCATTTTTATCTTTCTTTTCTAAGAGAGTTTAGTTTCCAACCTCTCTGTCCCTCTCCGTTCAGTTAACATTCACATGTAAATCTCCGTGTACAATTAGTTGGTCATTCACATTAGAAAGGTGCTAAGCGTGACGATGCATCCAGGCTCCAAATTAGACCGAGAGTCGTTAAAAAATAGTTCACCCGACCGGCTTCCCGTTACTTAGACGAAATTACGTTTCAAATGCGTCGTTCAATCGACTGTATCGGGAGCGGAGATTCTGTCAAAGGGATTATTTTGCTCCATTCATATTTTATTCAGTAATCTTTTGTACAGTCAAGCTCTTTTCCAGCTCATCATTCAAAAAATGTTTGTACGACTGTGGCACAGTTCAATTAATGAATATTTATTTGTACATTATAATCGAAAATGATGAAAACGGACTCGGAACCACGGATGTTACTAGTGTTTGGTAGGTATAACCTATACATAGCTTATAGCGGCTATAGTAGAAGTACTTCTATCCCAAAAGTTGTTCCTTGCACGAGTACAATTTTAACTAGTTTCGCTGTTTCTTATATCAGATTTCGTAATCTTTTGGGTTGCTGACGGTCATCAGGTATATCTGGCCCGAACGCCGGGCTCATTGACCTCAATGACTAAATCAATTTTCTACGGCTGATTAATTGTCTAATTTTATCTCAGAAGTCGTATTGGTTCTACTGTTTCTTCGACACCAAATTGCCAAAAGTTGTACTGTGCTCTTTTGGTCCAGATAAACAATCTATACAATACAATGGGCATAAAATTTATAGGTATCGATTATTGTTGAAGTTGATTTGACAGTTGTTTACCAGGAATGGTCACCATTGTTTTCCAAGTTAATTATCTCTATAATTATCGCACGAAGGCTGTTCTTTTTTATTGTTAGATATTTTCAGTAAAATGCGTTTTGAGCAAGTGTTATTTTAAGATGAAAATACAAATTATGTTGTAACTTTACTAGTAACCAGGGTATGTGAACATGGTGGAAGATACCTTAGTTCGTTTCTGACTGTACTTTGTTCCCTGGAACTTCGCCATAACAGCGTTTTAACATAAAATTTCGTTAACATGTTAATTAGTGTCAAATTCGTTTTCGCTGTCGATTTATCCATTACTGAAGTATTCCATTACTAACGCGCCGCCGGGAGGTTGACACATTTCCAGACCGTATTTCGCATTTATATGTTAATTTGGACGGATGAAATGCAATTTGCATGTATATAATCTGGAACGAGGCGACTTTGGCGTACGGGAATTCGGGTTAGCGCAAAAGTAAGGGACCCTCCCGCCCCCACTGGTTGTAACCGTTGTCAGGTACAGTTTTGCATTCCGACGGGGATTCGAAAACGCTCATATATATATTAGCAGTCAAACCTCGTGAATAAATCCTACCTACTGAAAACAAAATCTTACACTGTATGTGGTAGGATATTAGCGTGAGAAGAAGTCGGTTTCTTAAAGGAATAATCTCCAAGGAATATTCCTCCAATTTCTATTTATATTATTATTTCTATTTTTTCATTGGAAAACTATTTTTTATTATAGAACATTGCTATTGTAGTATAACAAGGGAGCTAATTTACAACCTAAAATGTAGGCGATGTTGTAGGCAATGTGACAATAAAAAATGATCACGGCCCATTTCACTGTACTGTAAAATATAATTTTTAGCAAAAAGAAGTGACAAAATAAATTATTTACATTGTAGTAGGGTCCTATCTATGGAATATTCAGAAGTGAATGTATCAAACTAAATACTACTAGCTCATATTAATATAAGACCACTATAACCTAGATTGTAGTTTCTTTTTCTGAACTGCTTCGTCGGAATATTTAAATGACTTCTGTTTGTATATCTGTTTTACCCGTACCGAAACTGAAGTCAAATACCGATGCCAGTAAAAGCAGGAAATGAATATTTATTTTCTTGCTTAGATTCGAATAAATTCCATTTCAGAAGGTAGAACAATGGGATGGGAGGGAAAATGCCTCCTCTTTATTCCTCGGTATGTTACGCCATTTAACATCTGTTCCGAATGTCAGCGACCCTTGGCGTCGTTTCAAGCCTAGCTTTCCCCCCCGTTTTGTATAATTTACTTTACCTCCTCCTGCTAGGGTTTTTCATTAAATCCGTAAAATTGTGCTGAGTTTGTTCATCGCGGCAAATGTTCAGAGCGGCGAAAATTTGTGCGTGTTTAAAATTCCCAAGTCAAAATATCTCTTGTTTGTCACTCGTGACAATATCAATTGTCACGCAAAAAGGAGGATTCATCGAGAGGGAGTCATTCTCCGTTTAGAATATTTTTTCAATGATATTTGAGTGTTGTATCAAAAATCTCGCATGGAAGGAAAATCCTTCAGTTCATTTTCAAACGAAACTAATATTTTCTGTAACCTCTTGTATGTAATTTTATTGGGGAATATTAATACAAAATTAATAAAATCCGAAAACAAACAACGATTACCAAAATCTAAAGTATTATCATCCCGTTCAAGAGAAATAAAATTTCTGATCCGAAAAACCCTCTTTCCAGAAACACTTATTTTAATAAGAACATATTATAAACTGAATAGTGAAGAATTATAACAAGTATGTATATATATGCATATTTATTTATACATAAACTCGTCTATAACCAGTGTGGTGTCCCTGCGGGCGACCTGGTCTATTTTAAATTGCAAATTTTTAAACTTGATCAAAGTCCCATCCGAGTCGTCTACGATTCATCACAACGGGGACTTGGAGGTTTTGACCCGGCGGGAGGACGGAGCGCCGGCTTTATTGAACTTAACGAGACTTCCGGCCAGGTGAGCGAATACATTAAGCGGAAAAAGAGGAGCCGGAGGCGTGCTCTGGGTGCGGGCTTTCGAACGCGCCGTCCGCAGGGCCGAAATATGTTAAAAAATTCAAATGCGTCACGGGCTGAAAATAAGAAAAGAAAAGGGAAGAGACGGGACAGAAAAGGTGCGTTCGATTGGGGGCTTGCCCCAAGTAATGGGGCCCTGTGGCGACTGTCAATTAAACCTTGGTGAATTGCTCGGCGAGTCTGCCAAAGTCGTGTCCTTTCTGTCTAATCATCCGGAAGTTGAACCGCATTTGGTTTTATTTTAAAGGCAGCACGAAGAATTCATAAGACGAGTTATTGTCGCCAATTTTTCGCCTTCCTTATTTTCCTTTCCGAATCAACCCGAACTTTATTTCTCAAAAACAAGGCTCTTGTTAAATCAGTTTTAACTGTCACGTTCAGCACATGGCCAGCGTTGATAAATAGTTTACCGAGTAGAACATTATACTCAAGGGCATTTGATTTTGATTATGTAATAACGCGAATGATATTAAAAGTGAAGTGATCGGCAATTAACTCGTAAATATATAATTTTTAGTACAGTAATTACGGTATTTTATCGAATATATTCTTAACTGTTTAAATGAGAGGCTACTAAGCACAAATAATTCGAATCTGGATTGTAATAATTTCGCTAGCGGAGGAACGACCCAAGGGGGTTAACGCTGGGGTACTATGCCCAGTATTAGTCACGACTGGCCCCCGTATCAAAAGCGTAATTGACGTTCCTGGTTTTACGTCTCATTTGCTTATCTTTAGGGGTGGTGGGGGGAGGGTGGGCAGGAAGCCGAGGAGGCCGAAATATTTTAACGGGTTGATTAGTTTTGGGGAGGCCTCGAGGGGCGCCGCTGCCAGTTTAAACGCATTCCGGTCTTAAGGGCCCACATAACCCTTAGTGTGCACGCCAGACGTGTTCGCCCCAACGCCGCCCCACCCCCCCGCGGCAGGTTTTCTTATTATTAAATTCCTATCTTAGATTGCTGTGTTACTCTTCGGAAATAATTTAGAATATTTCGTGCGATAATTAGTTCCACCCACAGTGCTCCCATTTTGTATTTTTAAAACAAATTGTTATCTTAGAGGAAATACTTTAGGCTACACCGTGTCATTCACCTCAAAGTAATAGTGTATTGTGCAGCTAATATACTTTAGATTACCTACATATAACAATTTATGTACGTTTTAGATGTATTTTAATTTCCTATCGCTCTTTTGATTCCTCTCACTTGGAATCCCCGTACCCGACTCAAAAGAATCGACTTATACCGAAAATTTGGACTTTTAAGACCATTACTAAAACGGACATCAAAATTGACCTTAAGTAACAAACTGACAATATACAAAGCGATACTTAAACCGACATGGATATACGGTATACAGCTATGGGGTTCCACCGAGACATCCAACATCGCTCGCATCCAGAGATTCCAGTCAAAAGTCCTTCATACCATCCTTAATGCTCCCTGGTATGTTTCTAACTACACAATCCACCATGACTTGAACATACCGACAGTCGAGGAAGTCGCAAAATCCCGTTTCCTGAAGTTCACCTCCCGCCTTTCTCCTCATCCTAATCCACTCGTTCAGTCCCTTTCCTCTCTTACCCATCCATAATCCCCCCCGCGTCGGCTTAAACGCCGCTGGCCTAGAGATCTTCTTGGCCCTTAGACCATAGTTGTTCCTGCGTCAATAGTGCCATCTTTGGGTGGTTTCTTTTATCACGATATGCATGGGAAAAAATACAGCATTTGTACTTATAACTTTCAATGTTGATAATACAAAATAAAAAAAGGTTAAAAAAAAGTTTTGTTTCCTATCTGTTAACTCATTTTTCGTTGAAACAAACGGTTTATATAACCTGCACACTTAGGGGATTACGGAAGAGAAAGAGACATTCGAGATATTTTCGAATTATTCCTGCCTCCCTGCCGAGTGGCTTAAAGTTTGCAGGGGGCCGGGTGTGTTTCTAGACGGGGGAGACGCATTCCCCAGGTCGGTGGGGCGCCGAAAGCGCGAGATTGCGTTTTAGTTTTATATTAATCAGAAAACGACCGGGGTTCGGACCCCTGTATCGGTTTGAATTGGATTCCCCAGGGGAGCCGCCGGAGGGGAGAGAGAGAGAGAGAGAGAGAGAGAGAGAGAGAGAGAGAGAGAGAGAGAGAGAGAGAGAGTGAGAGGAGTTGCATACCGGTAACTAGATTAGGCCGGTGGAGCGAGAATACAACCCTGTTGGGGGGCTCTCTTCCACTTCCGCTCTTTATTTATGTACTTTTCTGCTCGCTGCTTCTCTTTATATTTTTCCTGCCCGTTTCATGCCCCTTTACGTACGGCGCCTTTTGTTTCCAGGAACACAGACGGCCCGCCTCCCCATACAGTCAGTTCGCTTTTCCTCAAGTACAGTCTGGATCGCAGTATCGTGGGACGGGTTGAGTAGGGGAAAAGTTGACTTTCGTTCCGGTCCGCCGGCGTAATGCATGTTCGAAGCAACTTAAGTATTTGTGGAAATGTTCGACATCTGTTTTCTTTTTTTTAATTTAGTTGCTCCCGTTTGTTGTGCAATGTGTTTCTAGGTGTTAGAATGTAACAGCTATGGACCTCCTGAATTTAAATAGTGTGGGTACAATAATCCACATATCTGGCTAGATAATATTGGGCGAATTTCCTCACTATTTGTTTTCAATTATAGATTCTAACAGTTTTTCCAACCTTGTTCCAAGAATTATATACACTGAAATAATTCAATACAGAATTATATGCAATGAATACAGAATGATCCTACTCTTCTCGTTTTAATTCGAAGCGCTAGTTCTACCGGCGTGAACGCAAATAAAATGCAACTTCTGAAGACTGAATATGTCGTCTGTTGTGCGATTCAATATTTGTCCGGTCACCGAGGGGGTTTATGACGGGATTTCGTCTGTTTTTACCCCTTCGAAAATCCGAATTTCTCATTACGACTACTCTCGTTTAATTTGTTTTTCTCTGCTCTCTCTTGCCTTACACCAAAGGCTACACCAACCATGTAAAAGGTCGTGCCGGCCTCATAAAACGTATAAACGTGGGTCCGGTGTATATGAGAATAAATAAAATCATTTTACTATCCCCGCTCTCATAAGATTTCTGGAATGCTGCCGCTGCCCGCCACCGCCGGCTTTTTCATTTTCTCTTTTCTACTTGCCACCGGGGATAACCTTCTGTTTAGCTGTTTTATTCGATACGGAAAAAAATGTGTTCACTTTCTCCTTTTTTCACTATCATAATTGACAATAAGTGTTACATAAATAAGAACTCACTGAGAGACTGTATGAAAAAATATATACCGACCTAATTATTGCCTGATCTCAGTTTGTAAATTAAATTTCCGGTTAAAATGGTATTAAACAGAATATTAAATAGCACTTAATTTTCTCTAATATTATATAGTTTGTTGTAGATTCATGCATATAAAGATAGAAACAAACATTCCATACAGTGAATGGAGCGGGAAATATAATGGATTAGCGTCCGGTTCTAGTTGTCACTTTTTATTGTGCCTGCCAGGGTATTGTCAAGCTGTAAAACGACGGGTGGATAGGCGAACGTAGAAAGTCAATTTTACACCGCAGATTAGCGAGAAATCTCTGTTATCGACTCCCTTACTTTTATGTTGACGGGGTGCTTCGTTCTTTAGAACAAAATTTGACCAAGCTTTAATAATTACACTGAATAAACGTAAATAAATAGATTGTCGTTTCATTGTACTTACATTTTGTTTATTAGTTTCTCACATTTTTGTTATTTATAGTCTATCATTTAGTTTTGTCGTAATCATTCTCTGTAGGAATAAAGAAAAGAAGGCGCCGTGAGTAGACTTGACCCGCAGTACCACTCTTGGGTCAGATTTGTTGATTAGATTAAGGAAACTCAATTCACTCTGTATTTTCATGTAACTGGTCTGTAATTGTCTTGTTTACTCCATTTCATTCTCTAATTGGTTAAATTCCTCGCAGTATCATATCAATAAGAATATCAATTTTGTTCTATGAATTGCATAAAATACGATGCTTAATACTAATAACTGTTTATTTTTTGTTTAGAAATTGAAGCTTATTATAACATGTTTTACTATCTCAAATGATATACGCCAGTATAGTCTCACATGAATAATGGTTAGACTTTCGAGCTTAACAAGGATGTTACAAAGTCTTCCGGTGTTCGGTCCGCTAGCGTTGTATCGCGGTATTTGTTGAGTTCCGACTCATTTGTCTTGTGGGGTTGGAGGTAACGGTGACCGCAGGATGTTGGAGTCAGAGGAGGCAACAACAAACTCCTTAACAGGGGGAAAGCTCTAAATGTTTGAGCCGGATGTGCATGCACGCTGCTCGGGCTAATCCCCGCGATCGGGGTGCACTCACACCTGCCCCTTCTTCTCCTTTATGTACCGAAATGGAGACGGGGCACTACGTGACGCCGGTGCTCGGCTTTTGGCTTTAGGCATCTCGCTTACACCAATAATATCTCTCGCTCTTCTCATCTTTTGACCGCCCCACGGATATGACCTGTCGTGTGTTCTGTTTTGATCTCCCGTCTCCGATTCACTTTTTGAGCCCCGCATTTGAACCGGATTCAATAGGCCTCTTTTAAACCCGGATGTGTATAGAATAGAGTAGAATACGCGGCAATATAATAAACATAATTTAATTGCACATGAAAACAACATTATTTGTTAGATGCGGAACTATAATCAGTGTTTTCCTAAAATAAATTTATCCATTAAGACCAATATACGAAATATATGGGAAAATGGAGTATCCTAATAATTTACCATGTATGTATTTCATTGAACTTGCAATACGTTTTTGCGAACTCTACTATATTTCTCCTACTCCTATAAATGGCTGAATATATGAATCATCTATTACTGAATTAGGTGTGATTATTTATCCGGTGATGAAACATTATTTATTCATTATATGAAACATTTATTGTAATTATAACAATATATACGATATTTTAGCATAGGAAAACGAACTTTTTTTAATTGGAAGTTTATTCATAATCGTATTGTATAAAACATTTAATGTTTCAGCTGCTGGGTTTGGGGATACTGGCTGTTGGTGTTTGGGCCTGGTCGGAGAAGGACACGTTCAGCAACCTGGGCAAGTTGGCCAACATAGCTCTCGATCCTGCTTTCGTACTCATCTGTGTCGGTGAGTTACAATTTTTGACACCTAATTTTTTTATAAAATCTGTGTAGGTATGAAATTAAAACGCGTCTAATTTTCTCAATACTCACCGAAAAGCAGTTGTAAATACTACAGGTTATTCAGTATATTATATAATTATTGGCGTATATAGCTTCTTACTATAGAATTGTCTGATGAAATGATTTTCGTGCTGAAAAATTGATATTTTACTTTACAAAACTTGGCAGTATGCTTAATCCCCCGTCTTAAAAATGAATCAGTAATCGCGGACGTTAATCCGTTTCATTTCCTCGCTCTTTCATTCCGAGAATTTAATGATTGAAAATGTGTTCTCCGTTTTTCCCGGAAGCAGTATTAAATATTATTAATTCATTTATTAAATTCAATTATTTTATTTTCAGTTGTCGAATTTTTTGTTCCGCAAATTAAAAATATCGACGCACGAGGAAGAAACCTTATAATCGAATTTAAAATAACCTCCTGCCCTAAATATTTCTATTGAAACCACAGACGAAACTCCTAGCATTGTTCTCATCTATATTAGTTGTTAATACTTGATTGTAATGAACTACACTTCAAAATGAAAAGGCTAAACTTCATGTTCAACTGCGGCTTCCAAAAGAAGCCTTATGAGCTCGGGGATAGTAAAATTATTTTATTTATTTTCCGATACAAAGACCCCGGTTTTTGTATGTTTTATGAGCTCGGGCCGACCCTTGAGTATAGGCTAGTGGAGGGCAGGAAAAAGGAAGGAATGCGGTCGTAAGGATAAATCCGTATTTTAGTGGGTGCAAAAACAACTCCTGCTGTTAATAACCCCGCATTAACCGGAGAAATATAAAATTTCGCAGTTACTGGGGTATTCTTCGGAACTTTTATTTTATTTGATCCTAAGCCAGCAAAAGTAGCACTTCGAAATTAAGCTCCCAAGAAGTGCGAAATAGGACTTTCATTCCCTGTTCTTGCAGTAAACTGTCGCTGTTTTTATTATCTAAACGGAAAATTAAATCTCAGTAATTTAATGGAACACAAAGAAGTTTTAGGTAACCATAATATTTAGTACACATGAATTTTACACAAATGCAGTTATTGTACATTGCAATTTAGGCACAATTATGTCCGTCACTGAAGTACCGAACTTAGATCAATAGATCAGAATAGGGTAGAGATTTTATCGTTGAAATTAAATTTGAATTAATAGTTTTTGTCAATTATATCGGTTGTACTATTCATTTTCTGTAACGTATTAGTTATGCTTGCATAGACGAGTGAAATTCTGTTCGACTTATCGCTAATAAAAATATTTACAGCAAAAAATAAGCGGGGAAAGGTGTGGGTACGATTCCAACAAGGCAGTAATGTATCCTTTGACGAATTCACCCGCTTTATTACGGAGCGACAAACTTATAACATAATAATCGAGTCGGGTAGTCGGCCCTTGAGGTGTAGTCCCGGATGAATTTGTCAAGGTGGCGGCCAATAAGTTTTCGCCTTGTGAGCGGCGGTGGGGCGGCGAGCGATGACTCCGACTGGGCGAGGAAAGCGGAAGGAAAGTAGATTTGGATTGGCAATTTAAAGGGGGCGGCTGCGGGGTCGCCAGCGGGGTGCTTTGGGGTGGTGGCGGGGGGAGCGATAATGAAGTTTAGGGAAAACTGGAAAAGTTTTGAAAAGCATGCGGCGGTAGGCGGGCGGGGGCGGCAAAAGTTGTTGCCCCCGTGTGCTCAGGCGACACTTTTCCTACAAAGTGGGATGATTGAAAAGTAATTGAAACCGCCCCCCTCCTTTTCTTTAGCTTCCGGGCAAGATTACTGAAGCGGGAAAATATCAGTTGTCGGTAACACGAATCCCACCCTCTTTTGTCTTTTAGCCCGTTTTAAAAATGACGCCTTAAATGAACTATTATAAAGTATGGTATAATTGTAGCAGCTGATACAGGTTTTAACCTTCCTCAGCTCTGCATGAGTCAAAAATCATTATTAACTAAAATTAATTTTTTCTTAATTTAATTCACAAACGACAACTGTTTTGTTCGTTTTATAGGTTATGTATTTGTACAATTTTCGGATGAAATTTCTTATAGAGTGTATAAATGATTGGATGAACAGCTAGCCTGACTGCGGGCTAATCTCGGTATTGAGTAGTAGAGTTCACCAACTGGGACGTCCCCTCTGTAGGCCGGGGAGGAAGCCGCCCCGAGGCCTTTCCCCCACTTTATATCCTCCCACTCGCCGCCTTCTTCATAATGTTCCTGGGAGGGAGCCACTCCGAGAAGCCAAATATAAACTTTCAGCCCGAAGGGAAATCCTGGGGAATCATGGCTCGCCGAGGATCCACTCCCCTACCCCACCCCGTCAACAACCCCCAGGGAGCGGGGGTTAATAAAACGATTTTAGCTTTCCCCGTGGGCTCAACGGTATCGGAGAAGTTTAAATAAAAAAAAAGGAGAATTATTTCCGCTCCAACCGATTCGGGGATAAATCGGGGCGGAGGAGAGCCATCCGTCAGGGAAAGTTGGGAGGGTTTTGTTAGTACAAATTAAAATACTTTCTTGCCCTATACTTCCTGACCTCTTTAGGTCGCTAAACTGTCCGACAATAGGCTCGTCCGACAAACATTCTCTTTTACGACAAATGTTTTCCGATTATAGAACATCTCAAACACATACATAAAATCCGGTATATAGCAACACTTAGACCGTTAATCTTATGTTAATGTTGTGAATCAACAAAATAGGGTCATCTCCCACACTATCGGCATTACAGAATATTATTTTAAAACGGGTAGGATAGTATTACTGACGAGGATGAGAAACCTGCCAACCGGTCTGAGATAGAAAAGTGAAAGGAAGAGGAGTTCTTAGAAATCTTAAAAGTAGTCCAGTGATTTTGAATAAACTATTTTTCTATAGACCTATTTAGAGAATATTGAAGAGGAATTTCTGAGAGGATTATTTTAAAAATGTCTTTAATAACCACGCGTTTTTTTTTCAATTCTGGTAGCATGAGTTCGCCTAATTATACTGCAGTTCAAAGCCCTTATCAGAGAAGGATTTCGGTTGATTGAAGCGTGAAAACGGGGCCAGTAACGCGAGACCCTGTATAAAAAACATTGTACGGGGGGGGGGAGTACCGACCTTGACTGTAAAGCGATCGCATGAAGCCCGCCCCGGCCGACTAGGGGGCGGGGTGGCTGGTTTTACTGCCCCATAGTTTTTTTAACGCCGAGGAGATCAATATGAAGGGATATTGTCGGCTCCTCAGCCGGTTGACTCCGCTCCAAAACCTTGTCTCTACCCGGTCTCACATAACGGCCTATCTTATATTGAGCCATCCACCTCCATACCCTAACCCATTCAGATGTATGTACACGACCGGAAAAAAAGCAAAGAATCCCCACCGAAGGATGTATTAAATTGACTTGGAGAGGCAGTATATAATTGGAATGAGCTAGTTGTTTTCGTTATACACAATTCTTTTACTATCTCTAAAATTAAGTTTCGATTTTTCTACTTAAGCTTTAATAGGAATGCATATAAATGAGAGATTTTAATTAAAATATAATGTTTTTCGCAAAAGTCTAATGTATTGCGACTTACAATTTGGTATTATTGTGTAAATCCTCGAACCATTAATATATATGATGTTATCGATATTAGAGCTATATTTGTTGAATATATCCGGCGTCACGCAATCGAAGCGTCCCAATTGGTCGACGAGCTGCCAATCAAACTTTGACCCTGGAACGATCGCTCGTTCATATAGATGATGTAATACAGAAACCTGTGTTTCCGACATAATTAGAATAGTTCTCGGTATCCCATCATATCGATCAGAAGTTATGTTGGGCGATCGCAATTACGTTAGGCAAGTGAAGGCACGCGCAAATATTTCTGTGAACCAATTATTATTTTAAACGTAGCTAATATTAATTGGAAATAATAATTTGATCTTGAGGCTAAAGAATTAAGTTTATTAATATGTAACGAATTGGGTACTGTGGAAAAGCTAAAATTTGGTTCGGCTTCTCGCCATCTTCAGTCTGAGAGGGTTGGAATTCCATCATTCTTGCTATATTCCGTCTCCACTTCAGTGCACTAAAGCATAATGGCTACTGTGACGCTGCAGACGGGATGTCCCGCGGGCAACTAACATGTCTAAGTGACTCTCCAATCTACTAATGGAAATGTAAGACGGTGAACGCCGGAAACCGGTCTGTCGAAAGACCAAATCAGCGTGCGGAGGCATAGCAATAAACATGGTGTTCTAACACATCGCAGAAAACTAAACATTTTCTAAATTTATTATTCATTTATTAAAAATTAATGCGCAGGACTTAAAAAAAATCATATCCCATACTGAAGTATTCTTGAGCCCCATTTCTCTCTACTTTATATACTTCTTTCTATAGCAGTGGTTATGTGAACTTTGTAAACTACTATCTCTTGTTAGGTAGGTTACGAAATTCGTTTCCCCTCTGACTACAAAATCAAATAAACTGCTAACAAGCGACAGGTGAACACAGCTTTACGCTGTATTCCAATCCTATAACAGTAATTAGAGCTGAAATAATAAATAAAATGAAGTCGATTAAAATATTTTCTTTGTACCGTATACAGGCCGATGATAGCGAGTTATTATTAATGTTCTGAATGAATCTGGGGGCGTAAAGTGAAAATAATTAGCGGAACTTATATAATCGCATTTACCTAGGGTACCAATTGTTATGAAGCGTATTCTCTTTCTAATTAGGGCGGGACAGTTGCATCAACCCTACAGTGAGATAACTGTATAGCGATCTCCTCCGGAGTAATTGTATTTCGGTCCGTGCGAATTCTCCCGTCCCGGCCCCGATTACAGGCGGTATAAAATGCTGTAGCGCCGGTGCGATTTAGGACGGTAATGCAACTTTCACGGACCGCGGAACGTGGGCTTCTGCCTATCGGTGACTGTTAAGGGGTTGAGGAAGCGCCTTTATATAAACCAGTCTATCGTGAGATACTGAGCCTAAGAGATGCCTGGTGCCTGTCGGTCGGTTGGTTGTAAATTTAATTAATCGGAATAAAATTATAACCATTATAAATAAGTCATTAAAAAATGAGCGTTCTCATTGTAAAAGCATCTATAACGATTATAGACCATTACATCTTGTACATTTTATATTGGAACGTGTACTAATTTTATATAGTTTTGCGGTGTCTTTATGGAATAACCTGAATGAAATCCTCTGTACGCGTTAAAAATCTGAATTTGCATTATTGCATATTACAGGCTATCCTAAACGTTGTCATGTATAACAAAATGTATATATGTATATAAATATAATATATATTTGTGGTTTTTTTTGGAGTCGGTATTTAAATTTCAACTTTCTTCTGTGCCCCTCTTAGAAATTCATATTCCACAGTAGTAATGAAAAAGGGAGCGGACGAATATCCCCGGCGTATATTTTAGCAAAGCTTTAACTTTATGAAATGAAAATAACTTTCGTCGCGGGCTGCAGTTTATTTGTACGTCGGTGGCGGGGTATTTGTCGACGGTAGTGTTCGGTCCGAAAACAGGGCTGTTTCTCGCCGGCTTGAAACGCGCGCCACTTAGGCCCTCAAAACAGTCGCCCGGCTCTCCTGGAAAACCGATGTTTTAAAAGGAAGCCGGGATCGAATTATCGGGCTCTGTAGCTTTCAAAACAGTTTCTGAGGCGGCCGTGTTATTGATGGTCCTCGGGGTAGGGCCGGCACAAAGAGCTCCGGGGCCCGACTTCCCTGGCTTACCCCAACGAGACACGGCCGGAGCTGAAAGAGAAAGAGTGGGCGAGAATGAGGTCGGGCGGGAGGGAGGGAGGGAGGAGACGTAGGCTCGGTGAACCTTGAAATTCCCTTAGCCCGAACCGGCTTCAAAGGACGCCCGGCGTCTCCGTTAATTTCGCCCTTAAACGCGAGGGCGTTACAATATTTTCGTTGCGATATAATACCCTATCATATATCGTTGGCCCCATCCCCCTTCACCGCGGGTAATGGTCTGTAAAAAATTAAATCGCCCGTGTGAATTTTAAATGGGCGGGAAATAAATTGGGAACTGAATGAATGCGATCGTTTCACTCCTCTACACCGTAGAGTGCGGGTAAATATATCTCTGCGAGTATTAAATTAGAATATTTAATTCACTCTTCAAATCGCACTTGTTGACACCACATTAAATTGCTTTTTTTAATTAAGAAATGAAATATTTGATTATCCTTAGAGATGTTCAACTGTGTCGATTTATATCTGATCATTTATTATCAATATTATGATATTTTAAATTGAAGAAACCATGTCTGCGCCGGAAATCGCCTTCGAAGCAGAAGCTCTCACCAATAAACTGGTAGAATTTGTGACCGATGCCGTATTCTCCAATAAATTGATACTTTTCCCATATCTACTCTTATTTGAAAGGCAATTTCGTCCAACATTTATATTCGGCCATATTCTTCGTGAAGCTGTCCATATAATACATCCAAATATTTACCATTAACTGTAAATTTATTTTATGAACGAACTATTTGTAAGAACAAACAATAATGTTATATTATATTAGTTATATTATTATATAATTAAATATTATGGTCATTGATTATCAGTGCAGGACTTGGATAGGGTTTCTCACATGTCTTTACATGTTATTTAAAACTCGTATTCGATGGGATTCAAAATATCTCGCTAATATCCGTTGACGTAATGTACAATTCCTATCCTTTCCCTCTAGTTTCGGACCATAAATTAATATTTCATTCTATATTCATAAATTACTATTTATAAATGTTTAGTGTGAAGGTACTAAACACTGGTTTAATCCATAACCAACTTGCCTATGCAATGCAGTCACATCATTGTTGTTTCGTGCTGTAAACCCATTCGCGGTTAGCTCAAGGGGGAGAGGGCCGTGCACCCTGAAATTTTGTTAAAATTCGTGTCAATTAAATTTTGAAACTCGGTGACATTATTAACGAGCATCGCTAATTTGACGCATAAAGGTTACATTGGCCTAGTTACGTTCGGAGCTCCACCTCCCACCATGCCCGGCCAAACAACCGCTATTAAAGGCCCCAACCTTCATCACTATGGATTATATCAATTAGCAAATTTTCGTGACGTCGATCTAAATATATGTATTGTGTTTGTTTAATCTGACATTAATAGTGGTACTATGCAGCGGTGTAGGGAGGTATTTTGCCCGAGGACAGATCCCAGTCTGGCGTTCCTTCTAGTAATTAGTAATGTGGATGATATTGCGCTAATTTTTAATCGCACTCAAATTTGTTTTCATAATTTATTTCTTAATTTATCTATTTGACCTCTGGCACCTTCCTAATAACATTGATCAGTGTTATTGCTCTGTACCCGAATTGGCGCCACCTATAATTTGCACCGAGGAGCACCCATCTCCCCTAGACTATGCTACTGGTCTTTTGAATGTTGCATACGCATATGAATGTATAGACTCAGGGTGAATTGTAGGCGATATTCAATGATGAGAAGTTCCATTTTGAAGGTTTCAATTTTTTTTTAATGCCCAGTGTTCTCAGGTGGGGTCGACGCCTCGTTGCCCGATTGTTGTATTCCGTTGAATTTAATGATCTCATGAAAATGGATTTATTCACGAGGGGACGGTCGGTAGGGCGACGATTGAAAATAACGGTCTCTCCCCTTTCACCCCACCCACTTCTACTTGAATTTGGGTGTGAACAGGACCAGGGTTGGGATGTCGATAATAAAAATACATCGGGGTCGAAAATAGACAGAGCGAGAAAAAGTATGGTGGAGGCCGGTTGGTGTGGGTCGGCCACTAATTACCTTTGTTGTGTTAAAATTATTACTGGGGGCATTTGGTCCCGTCCGAAACTATCTGACTCGAACTGCCCGTTGAAAGTTACGGCGATTATGCTGTCATCATAGAAACGAGCATTTTTGAGTGGATCAACATCGATCCTCATGGCTGCCCCCTCGAGCTTAAGTTATGAGGGGTGGGATTTTGGAGTAATGGACGGCATTCGTGCGAAATTCGTAGGGGATAACATTGAACGTTATAGATCCCTTTACCTAACAAACATATACATATTTTCACACACACATCCTGGGTGTGGCTTATTTTTTTGACTGTTTCGCAGTTTGAATGTGCCCCACGTTTATATCTTCACCAGAAAACCAAGGAAAATAACCTAAGCACGAAGTAGTATGCGATGAATACGATATCATACACTTACAAATATATTTGACTACATTAAAATGAATTCTGCATAGAAGCGGCGCTGACTCACTGAAATAATAAATCCGAGATCGGTTCGAAGAGCCGAACCTGTTCTATTCTAGAAGACGGCCAACATAAGTGGTCATATACGTAATACGATTTTATATTTTTTTTAGGTTTACGATTAAATTAATCATTTCATCATTTGCGATTTAACCTATCGGTAACACCTTCTCTGTAGTAGATTTTAAATTGAACGACGTGTAAGCGAGGTTTACCAAATAATAGAAAATGACGTCTTTTCTAGGGTCAGCTTTAGAATTCAGGTTGTAAAAGGGGCATCTCTCTGGTCATCTGCCTCTAGCTTTAGCTTATTGATTTTCAGTTAAAACCCAGGAATAAAATATAAGGTGTTTAAATTCTGTTTGGTTTTACTATTAGCCTGATATATTTTAAGGGATTGGGGCTTTGGTTAAGGATTTGGCGTTTACCCAATGGCTTTGTCCCACGGGTGCGGTGCTCTTGACGCTCTCTCTCTCTCTCTCTCTCGCTCCCTCCCTCTTACTCCCGTTCCCTCCCTCACTCACACCCTCTCTCTCTATAAGCCCTCGGTCCTCTTTATTTCTTCGTCGGCTGTCCATAACGCCGGCCCCGTTTTTCTTTGTAGCCCGCTCCTTTGTTTAACTCCTGTTCTCCCCGAAAGTGTCCGCTCCAGATGGCCACCACTCACAAAGAAATGCCATTTGCTCCAACGGCAAAGACAATAATGCATACTCGTTTCTCTCGAAACGTATTTATTTACGTTTGACACCATGAAAAAAAGAATTGTTCGCGAAACAGACCGGTTGTTGTTTCCACCACTTGTAACTGACCAACCAATTATTAAACGCATCTGTCAACATGCATATGGTACTGTATTAGCAATTCTTTTTGTATCTATTAGCAATACTTCTTCCTACATTCTAAGTCTTTGAGTAGCTAACCCTTTCTGGTGTCTATAGATTATGTCTATAGATGCAATGTATCTACTTTCGTAGACACGATAACAAAGACCTTGTCTACCGATATATTAATATTCATAACTTAGGTACATATTGTTCAGTGTACTGTTGTTACATAAAGAATATACCTGTAATTCTACAAATATAATAAATTTAACGTAGAGATATTTGCACTTTTAGGCGTATAGATTTAAACCAGTAAAAATCGGGTAATCAAAAAGCCGACATTTACTTATATAGCATTAAATGAAATGTAATAAACGCGGCCTAGAAACGGGTCATATATGGATGTCTAGATCTATAGGGAAACGCAGGCAAATAATTCTCGTGTGAGACTGTCTCTTTCGTCCCTTCCCCAAATCATTTATAACTGTAAGAAGTAAAGCGAAAGTGCACCGCCTCTGAAAACGCCTTAGTAATTTAAGTGATGGAGCCGGGACTGCTTAAAGTTTAAGCGCTCTATCAACAAGAGAGGAGCATTATTAATCGGGGCCCGGTAAAGACCCGATTTGAGATCTACTTAATATATTACTTAGGCCCGGGCCGGGGCACTTTACTACACCTCTCGGTTTCAAAGTGGATGTGTCTGTGACAAACTGAATTGCCCGCCTTACCCCAACCCCTATCCACCTTTTCTGTGATTAAGTACGACTGATGACGTCATTAATCTTGTATCTTCAGGATAAAATCTTACTTTCCCGGGCGTCCGATTCCGGCAGATTATAGTTGAATGTTCTCAACACAAATATTTGCAATTAATTGAAAAAATCCTTTAATAAATTGTTTCCATCCACATAGAGTATTCATTCCCTCCATCAAATACACCTCCATTATCAGGAATCTCCGTAGTCCACTTTAAACATAAGGAACATTAAATACAATATTTGAATTATTCAATCACTCAATATTGAATTAATTCATCAATCTTGCAATTTCTGCTTCCACTCGGCGTCATCATATTTAAACTTAGCGACTAAATTTAGCGAATACTAATTATGTAATTGTCTATCTCGGGCGCGTCGTAAATCTACATCTAACAGAGAGGAGAAAAGCACTAGTGTTTCAGAAGGACGTGAATCGGGGGACGACAAATTATCACGCTCGGGCAATCGTAATAAAGAGCGCGGCTTTATTTCTGAGTCATTGAGAAAAACCGATCCCAGTCCTTTAATGTCCTTCGATTAGCCGGAAATTGTATTCCGTCGAATCCGGACAAGGTTTAACTCTTGAGAGCCTGTTTCTGTGGCAAACCTCCCCTTGTAAATTTCCTTCCTTTAAACGACCCGTTATTCTTTATATTTCCCCCTTTTATTTCATATCGGTCTCATTATTCTCCTCGGTCGACGACCAATTTAGGAATACCGGTCGCTCCTCCGAGAACAAAGAGACAAGAGCGAAGCTGGGGGGGGGGGAGAAAGGAAAGACGATAATTTACATTAAACTGATAAAAACCGACTAAGAACAAAGGTAGAGTTTGTAAGAAGTGTCCGCCCTTCTGGTAGTTAGCCCCCCGGCCGGTCGAGCGAGTTGAGGCCGTTTATTAAGCGTCAACTCGTTGTCACATAAATCTTGGCGCTAAGATTCCACCCTCCCCCCAAGAATGTACCGTCCCCAATTTCCGGCCTCCTCCCCCCTGTAATTTGTTCAGACGAAAACAAACTGTTTCATTACTAGCGGCTCCAAAATCATCCTCGGAACGGTTTCGAAGTCCGCGCTGAGATTTCACAGCGTTGTTTCATCCGTGACACGATTCGTCTGTTTGTTTTATTAAGTAAAATATTTGCATTACATGAATGGCCAGCAGTGTTTACCGATGATAATTGTATGTGCCGGCTACCACGCCTCTGGTTTCAAATATTCTAGATTCAGGGGCATAACTGTTTGTACTTAATATTGACACATTAAAATTAAAGAGTAGTCCGATGTTCAATTCGACTTTATGAATTTTATTATTGCACGAATTTATATTACAACGGTGCTACAATAAGACCGTGTAAATACTTCCGGTAATATTGCTCTGAAATATTACTATGGAATAAAATGTTTACTTACGAAGTAATTGATTTATAATGTAGTGCAAAATTACTAAGTTTCAGACTTTACAATTATTTTATTTTCTTATAATAGAACGATTTACAGGCAATCGTGGAATAGTGTGGTCATCGTACAAATTTGCTTACTTGTTCCCCAGAGTCGTTTAATATGTTCGGGTCTAGATGCGGTAACTGGGCCATCAATCAGTGCTAAACTGCCGTATGGTTTAATTTTAAAATTCAGGACACAATTTCTACCTCCCTCTCCTCGATCCTTATGAAAAGCTCCTTTGATAAATGGCCTGTGGTGAGACCTCTCCCGCTTTTCTTGCACTAAAAACTTCCCCTTTATTGGTTTACATAAAATACGATTAATCTCTTTGCAGCGTTTTGTACAGAAAAAATAGGCGTTCGGAAACGTCCAGACTCTATTTAAAGGTCGATGTATGCTCATATTTCGTATTCGATACTCGGATGTCGGGATTCAATTTTCCGTTCAACAATGTTGAAGAAGAACCGATCTTGTTTCCTCGAGGGGCAAATATTCTCGCGCTCGTGTTCTTTATACTGTCTGCATTATTTTACTAAACCTATACCCGTATTCTAAGTGATTTAGCGTAATGTAATCATAATTCCAATTGTTAAGCCACACAATTCAATGCAATTAATCATCTCACACAAATCAAGAGTTATTTCCAAATTGAATTATTAATAGGTGCTAACATTAATTGTTTAAATTGTGGCCTGGGACAGAACAGAGTTTTCTCGCTCACCTTCACACAAGTGCTCTAACACAATAGTCGAATAATTAACTATACATAATATATCAGTGTACAACAGATGTACTCACAGCAGCGTTGAATACTACAGGCGTATCTCGCTCTGCTAATTATTACGGCTGAATGGGCTTTTCTTCTTAACAAACGGCTTTCTTTCCTGATCAATGTGCCGAACATTTACATGAACTGTTGATACTTGTTATTGCAGTCAGAAATATTATCCGATTAATTAACCGCATAAGCCGACAGTGAAACTTTATTACCGGTCCCTTCGTTTTATGGGTCGTACTATCGCCGTTTCCAATTTCTTACTTGATGCGGAGATTAAATTTTTACATTGCCCCGCCATTCAATCTCTTTCCTTTTTATTTTCCTCCCTTTGTAGCCCCCCGCCCCCGCCAGCGGGTGTTGATTATCGGTAAAATGAGGACTGCCCGAGATGAGGGGGTCTGACCTCCTCACCGAGCCTGCTCAGGGGGGTGGGATATTAATCTCATTCCGGGCTGAAATTACTTTCTTGAAATCAGTGATTATTAAGGGCTCCTGTTTATTACTTTTTGTAAAACGTGGCAAGACTGTGTCTTCGACCTCTGGTAGATATTGCCATTTTCTTGACGGTCGCTTTAATGAAATTCAGCACCGCAGAACAAACAATAAAACCTCTTTTAATTTCCCGATCTTTGTCCTGTTATTTTTATATTTGAAACCACAAGAATTTGCATTCGATGCAATCTAATTTGATGTCACATATCGGATATCAGTCTTTTCCTGGCTATGGAGTCGGAGCGGATTTATGGTATCTGCGGATCGGAGTCATAAAAAATCGATTCCTTTTTTTATTTATTAGGTTAAGGGGAAGAGTCACGGCGACCAACCAACGGTAAGAGCCGACGATGAATAAATTAGTTGATATGTAAGGGTTAACGTATCAGTTGCTAGGGAGTATTGAGAGCAAACCTTTCACACGTTCTAACCAGAAGAGAGGACGTACTGTACTGATTAAAAAGTGAGAGTCGGCTGATGGTGCAAACTTGTGCCGGCCGTATTTCCAATGCCCCCTCAGGCTTAAGCCCCTCCCGCGAGCTTCGCCCTCGGCGTGTGTAATTAGGGCTTAACATCCCACTCGGGTCATCAATTTTGAGCCCTTAAGTAGTGGGCTCCTCCAGTGGGGAGGGGTCCCTCCTCCTGGGCGATGAGCCACTACCGGGCTAAGCCGGCTTTCGGCGGGACGCCTTCTGTTGCTGTGCGGCCACTCCTTCAGGCCCATTGTCCTTCCACCCTTTGTCCTCTCCTCCTGTCTTTGTCACGCCCGCTCCTCCTCCTTTTCCACCGGGACAAAACAGCGAGTAATTTTGATGTTCGAATAAATGACATACGGTCCGTGATGAAAGGGTCGACCTAATGGCACCGTTCACTGGTATGTGTTGCTTGAATAATATTTCAGTAACTGAATGTACAGTCATTTTCAATATATTGGGAACGTAACTCATTGTTGAAATAAAAAAATGTTGAGACATGTGACAGCATATTATGGACATAGTTTTGTAAACACCATCGTTACCTTCTCTATTAGTTATAATTGTTTCATTAGATAGTATAATGCGGTATTGTATATGTTGCCAGTGGGGAAATCGTGTTGACACAGTCTACAGTCTAAATTCCGTTACAATCCGTTACAATAATTATGCGATGTAGTATAATGTTTAATTGTTGAAATTCTTTTTTAAATTAGGGCTTCTTTAGGTTTTATCACGAGTGCTGACATAATATTAATATGGAAATCCACCTCAGGCTTCAAGAGATTAAACACGAAAATTAATTCCAAGTGACGAATCTACAATTTATGCAACGAAAATGTGTCGGTTTTTCTATTTTAATTAGTTTATGTTTTTACTTGCCTTAAAAGTTCTTATTGACACATAGGGTACATGCGTTGCATGCAATTACAAAGGTATTTCGGTATTACCGGCCTGTGTTTCGTGGGACGGAACTCATTAATATTAGTTGGGAATTTCGGTAAAGTCAAATAACCGGTGCGAGAGCCTCCTCGCATAATTGGCCCACATTAATTTTCAGGCGAGAGTTTGTTATAACATTTTACATGTATTTTACATTCAGAAGATACATACGACCGGATTCTTGTTTTATGCATTGTTTAGGCTAATAATAATAAATACATATGAGGAGCGAACGTCCCGGAGTAAAGTAGGGTGAAGTGATGGTTAGGGATTGATAATATTGAACATAGAGGGAAGCAGTATGTAAGTAGGGTCCCTTATCAAATAACCTGTCATCGGGACGGTCCATTAGCCCTCATAAATTGTGTCCTAGGCTTCTCCCTAACTGAAATCAATATTCTTCAATGCCGTCACGACCCTGTCTCCAATAATACCCCGTAATTTTTTCTCTACCTCATCTATATTCCATCGTTCCGACCTCCTTCAAACAACCGTTTCTTGTCAGTTGAACCGTCCTGTTTACATTACGCTTACTTAATTAGACGGATTACTTCTCTCGTTCCAAAAGCAATGAGTGTGATGTTCCTAGAACAGGCCATGAATCCTCCGAATGTGTTGAATCTTAGGGTTGACTGGTTAACACTTTACAAGTGAATCCTGCAATACTACTGTTTGTGACGGATTGAATTAGTATTTAATTACAAAAAGGCTGACGCTAAAAACCCTAGAGATTGAAAAAACAACGCGGTGGATCGAGGGACGTTTCTCCTGTCTTAATATTTACTGGGCGTCCTCTTAATGTAAATAGATACGTAGTATTGGATTAGCGGTGTTCTGTTTGGATTGACAGCGCGCCGCCCCAGGGGAGATCTTTTGTTTTCGAAACCCCGGACTGGTAAATTTATCCGGTGGACCGCGGGCCACGCTGTGAAATCTATTACAGTCCGAATCAGGGACACCATAAATAGAATTTTCCCAGCGCGGGCGGTACGCGGGGGCGAATTGAAAAAAAAGGCGCCGTTACACGGCCGTCGGTGTTGACAATGGGTAGGGGGTCCAGTCCAGCTCACCCCCCCCTGCTGTGTAAATACTATACAATGGCCCCGGCCATAGCGGCCCTTATTTGACGACCGTCCGGGATTTATTGATAGATGTACTACTGTCTCGCTCACAATATTTCAACCGAACGGTGGTGGGGGGAGGGAGGGAGTTTTTTATTTGTTGGGTTTTTGCGTGTGCCGGGGGCGGCGCGGTTTTGCACGTGGGGCGCTCAACAGGTCAGGCTGACCCCCAACCTGTGATTGAGTGTGCCCGCCCACACAGAAATTCCCTACTTCATCGATGTCCGACCGTATTTCATTCTGAATATCGGCGGGCGATAAATAGCGCGCGTTTAATAAAAGGACGCTTGAAAAGAAAGGAAAACCGATGACGATATAGAGCGTTCTCAGGATTTTTGTGGCAGGGTGAGGACCAGTAGTGATAATATTCTCCTTCTTCGTTCTGACTTTTAGCTATGACATTGCCTGCTTAAAAATCATTGCCAACATTTTTGCTGTATCGAGTTGCATTCCAAATTATTAGTTATTCGCTTGCTTTAGCTCCTACAATAGTCAGGATACTTAAAACGAAACGTTTCATTTAATCTTAAATTCCAACTGAAACCATGCACTAATATCATTCATAGTAATTCATTCAGAGTAATACATTCATAAAATTATTAAAAATTTTCAATTATCATATATACAAACGACAAATAGACATTGCGTGCTGCGATAAACTAATCATACGAAAAATGTAGTATAAATGAAATTTCGTTTTCTTATAACATAGTATATCAAAGTATATAATGAAATCGAACCTTTACGATAAAAACAAAGTTGCTGTTTGAACATTTATATATAATGTTTTGAGTCTTTTTTTGAGTCTAACGGCCACGCTTTGTTCATGCCTTTTCAACATATTGTACGAAATTATAGTCTGTGAATAAAAGCCGGCGGTCTTTCGCCTCAACTGGCAACAAACTGTAGTGTAACAGTTGATATTGAAAAGCGAGTAGTAGACTTCCTATGGATTGGCTGAAATCTCTTCATGACTGTACAAGTTCAATGTTGGGCTGCAACAGGTTCACAATTCCAACTCAAACTGCTTCAACTCCATCCAACCGAACCGAATCACTATTGTAGGGAGAGACCGCCCAGTGTCCTCTGTATTGCTCGGTATGTTTCCAAGCTGCCTTTTGTTCATTAACAGACTAATTTCCGCTCTGTGCTTCCATTCCCGGCCCCTTATCGTAGACGCATATACAGCCGCTTGAAAGGACTCTTCACTCTTTTCGAATTACTAATATCAATTCGTACCAATATCTAAGTGAACTCATTCATAAATTTAAATGAAAAAAGCCGAAATTAACGGGTATTTGATTACGTACATTGACCACTGGTGTGGGCGTAGGTGAAAAATTATTTTTTCACTCAGGACAAAACATCCCTTAAATTTCGACATTATTCGACGGAGGCTATAGCCATTTCACGAACATCGTCAGTACTAAAATGAAAATCTTCTGAGTGTTGTAGTAGTTTCTATTACGAACTCTTCCAAATGTATGTACTGAGCCGGTAAATGGTTTGTCCCTCGTTAGATCCCGTGTTCCCGTATACGTACCGCTCCTCGATTCATTTGCCGTCCACTCTCATTAGTAAACAGACTAATTACAATTACAAAGGGGCTCAAATCAATACAGCGTCGCGTCGGATCCCCCACGCGGATAGAGACCGCTCGGTAAATTAAAATTGGACCCGTCCTCGAAAATAATCTGTTGGAGCCTGTTAGCGAAGTGAAGAGTGTTTTATGCGATCCGCGGCACTTTAGTGGTCCTAAAGGGACGCCGCCCCCTCGGGAATATTCTCGTTCACCGGCGGCACTTACTGAAAATTACACTCCGCGTTTCGAGCGTGCTCCGCTCCGCTAATGAATAAATTATCAGAACATTTTAGCCATTAAGTTGCCTCCCCCCAAATAAATACCTGCGGAAGTCCGTAGTGGACAGAATTGTAGACCGTAAGGATATTATGTATTCCTCCCCAAAACCACGATTTACAATCAACGATCGAACGGGTATTACAACAAGCGTCGTAAATTTGAGTAATAATAATCTTTTTATGATTAAAAGATAATCATTGTAAAAGTAATACGTCATCTGGTCTAATTATTTTGATTAAAATTAATTTGATATAATTAACAATTTATTATATAACTTAGTTATTATATGATATTACTAAGTAATGCATGAAAGATAATATACTGAGGTACTTTTCGGAAAGAGGCTCATTAAGGTGTATATCATATGTTTTGTGTCAAAACTCGGTGGCGAAATAATAAGCCTCAAGTAATATCTTCCATATTACAGTCGTTGGTACTCATAAAGTGGTTGTTGGGTGGTAGGGGGCCTGAAAGGGTGCCAAAAGTGGCACTTAGTGTCCGCAATCGGAGCCCATTGCCTTGCCCCTTCCCGCTATAACAATGTACCCTCCCTCCCCCACTGTAGGCCAGACTTTCGGACGCCTTATTCAAATTAATTGCTCCTCTCCACTCTCCCTTGGGGGGAGATCCGAGATCTAATCTTCTTTACAAGAAACGGCCCCTCGGGGCCATCGAACGCGGCCCTAATCCCACAAAGGGACAACTTCTCCTTGGACAACTGCTCCGAACCGCTTAATACTAAGTTCATTTTCCGATCGAGGTCCCCCTATCGCTAAGACCCCCGACAGTTGGGTCCAAATACGACTTACAGATGTTTCGCTAATAGGTACTGGAGCGATGACGACAAAGGCGATTCGAAGGTTTCTGACGTAAGCGATCGATTAGTGTGCCTAGGCCGCCTAAGGATTCAATTAAACCATCCCAACTTTTTTACCTTACCTATTAATTATTTCTCAATTCCCTTAAAAATCCAAAAGAATACTTGTAATACTTTTATATAAAACATGGGAACAAGATTGTGAACATTTTTGTACTTAGCTTACTTTTGTATATTTTTGATGTATTATTTTTCTAGTGAAAAGCTAAGTATTTTTACTCGTGTAATCCTTGGCCCCTTATGGTCCATTATTTGTGGGCTTGGCGCTTTTAATTCAAATCTAATTTCCTTAGGTATCCTAGGCTTAATGAATTCGTCGTTTCACGTATTGGTTCAAATAAGTAACGTCGGGTTCAAGTCCGAGTCTTTAATTATCACACTCCGGTGGAGAGGTTCACCGATTAGCATGTCGACGGATTCTCATTGACTGGTAGCATTTTAGTTCAGTCGCTGACTTCTTCTCTCCCTCTACCTCTCTCTCTCTCTCTCTTTCCTCCCTCCCTCCCTCCTCTTCACCCGTGGCTGGTCGCGTTTCCAATTGATCGAGCGTGCAAATAATGATTCGTCTCCTCCGATAACCTTCTAATCGGTCACTGGAGCGGGGAAGGCTAGTATTTTCAACTCCTTTTAGCAGCTTCCGTAAATGTTAATGATCGTCTCATAATCGACTGGCAATAGACCCCTGAACTTTTAATGGTACTACTTAAGGCCCTATGTTCCCCATCCTTATCCTTGGCTCTCAATTTCTTTTAATTTTCTCCTAATAAAATATTTATACATTCATACGGCTATGTAGTTCTGCTACGATATTAAGCGTTTCTTGGATACTTGTAAATAAGAGATATATAACAGATAAGTTCTATGTAATTTAAACCTTATATCGCACTCATTGGTTATTGTAAGTTTACAAAGTTAATCATTTTGATGTGTCTCTTTTGATGTGTTTTGAAATGTCTTCTAATTAAACGGAATATTGCAATGATATATCGTTTATATCTACAATATTATGAGTAATTGTGGATTTTTGGTTCCAACGCTAAAGGTTGGGCCCTAATTCAGCGCCGATAACTTCACTTTTAGCTAACCGCTCAATCGAAGCCGTGCCCTTTCCTCGGGTGTCCTGTGACCGATTAACATTTTAGTCAACCGTTGGGCAAATGCCAACGTAGATATTTGGGCACGCGTTTGTTCAAATATCACCGAGCACATTTTCAATCGTTCACAAAATGGAAATAAAGTAGATAAATATTCAAAATGAAATGAAGTAATAAATATCGCGAAATTAATCAAGCGATTTAGTGACCTAGAGAAAACTTGATAATACAGGATATTTTTGGAAAAGGTTTTAAAGGTGGAAGAATATTAAAATCATTTATTCATGTTTACTCATTTTTTAAACTAGAAACACTTCATAAATAGGTATAATTTCCTCCCGAGAACGACTTTATTACCTGTAACGTTTTCAATGTCTGTTGACGGGGCGATTGTGACGTTGGCAATTAGTTTTTGAACGGTACCGGTATCGTAAATTGTAAAATTGGAGCCGGTATTTTGCCTTAACTGTGGGACGGTGGGTCGTTTGTTGAATTCGGGGCTCCAACAGTGTGTCGGGGGTCCGAATTGCGGTGTCGACCTCCTATCGCTCCCCGATAACGTCTCTATACCCCGTCCTGTTACACTCCGCCGCCGCCGCCGCCGCCGTCCAACTTCTAATGAGTTCAACGTTTTGACATCGCGTGGCTGCGGGCCCAGTACGTGACCTCCCTACCTTTATCGCATGCGGGCCGATACCACAGTGGAAATTCATTACGACTGGACCGACTGAACGGTTCAGAGAAAACTATTTTTTCCCCGTCGTTTCTCTTCGGATGTATACAGTTTTGTAATAAAGCTCTGGCAAATTTGGGAATTCGCGAGGTAAAGCTTTTACTATAATGTATAAAAGGTATGTGGAATGAAAGCATCCATCGTTCTGGATTCCTACCAGTTGATTTATATTTCCATTAGCTGGAATACGTAAGAGTGGATCTGAATTAATTCAAAATAAAATTTCAGTAGTACTGAATGGTTTGGAAAATTCCTAAAAGAACTTTTAGATCATACAATTTTATATGATATTGCATTAAAAAACACCTTATGCTAAATGGTAATATTAATTTACTGTGAGTAAATTTATTTACATGTAATAATTCTATTGGGGTAAAAAAACTACGCTAAATGAAGTTGAATGAATTAGGGTAGTCCCGCACTTTGTAGTTTCATATCTAGAGGTAAATAGTCCTAATAGTAATCTGAAATTTGGTTTTCTCTCACTCTATCAATTCATGAGCACGCGCTTCGCTATTCTCCATTTTCTCAAATCCCAATGCTTAATTCCCAGTGCCCAGTGGCTTTGTTTCGGCTGTTAAATTTTGGCAGCGCTGTGTTGTTGGCAAAGAATTGTGTAGCCCGGAGCGGGACCGGCCTTTAAAGGCAATTACCGCCCGATCGCCAGCAGATTGCAGAATGGAAACCTCAGTGCCTCGCCTTTTTGCCTGAGGCAGGGGCCCTGTTATATAAGAAGTCGGGGCCGGTCGGGGTTGGGGCTACACTAACAATTACAATAGGAAACACGGTAATTGATCTTTAAAAAACAAAATTTACAAGGTATATTTGATTGCAGGTAGCATGAATAACTGATTTATGTTTGCAATCGCGCTTTTATATAATTACTATAATATAATGTAAAATGAAAAAAGACTCTGTAATTACGCAGCAAAACTAAAAGAGGTTCGATAGAACAAGTAGACAAGTACATTTATCGTTTCTAGAATATGTGGAATGCAAAAAATGAATCAAAATCTCCTTAACGCCTTCAACTATACCTCATACGGCGATACTTTATTTATCTTCGTAATCGCCCACTTAGTTAACTTCAGTGAGACAGGCCTAAGAAGTAGTGGAACTCACTTACTTACGTTAAGTTGCCAAACTTGCCTTAAGTTCCGTGGAAGGAGAGGAGGACTACACTACAGAACCCACTTTAGTTTTGGGATGGGAAAATTGAACAAAGAGAAAAGTCCATAAGAGGGCCGAAGAAAGTCCACCCGAACTTCCACAGAAGAAGGATAGGGGAAATTAAAAGGGTCGGAACACGAAGGTCTGGACAGTTCACTGCGAGGAAGGGGGTTGTTTTTAATGTAATTCGACGAGAGACGAAACGTTGGATGCCTTTCACTTGAAAGCGATTTGATAATGGAAACATAGTTGAAAACGGATTTCTAACACTTACATATGTTCCTATGGTGGCATGAGCTTTTAGACGTCAGGGAGATTAGAGAAAATATAAATAAATATTTCGCGTCGCTTGAAATGTCTAGGTTCTGGATTTGAACTAACAGAAAGGGTTAATTTTAAATATTAGCAGGGAAAGTTAATTTCCTGCCGAATTTCATGAGTCCATATCCGCTTTGCCTTCACCCTTCCTACAGATAACCTAAATTTGAGGCTTAATGAGAATTAATTTAATTAAGGATAAGCTCCTAGTTAGAGCCGGTGATTTAGTGAATACGTCCGGGCTGTCCGGGAGTTGTACCGAGAGTTATCCGGATTTGTCCTCGCAACTCGCCTGAATAGTGTTCGGACCCGAAACCAACTTTCGTCCACTATTTAGCCCTCTGCCGGCCACCCAGTCGCCGAATATGGCCCAGCCTAATCAGAATTTGTGTCCGCCAAGCGGAAAATCGCACAGTTCCAATCGAGGGAATAGGTCAAGGATGTATTTCTCTAAATATTTCGCAGAAGAGTTTACTTTTGTCCACACAAATTTCTACCTTAGCGTAGTTCTGTTTCCGCTCCGTGTATTTTTTGCATACTCCGCATTTCGACATTGTTCTTATTATGTGTGACATTTTGTTCACTTCCGAGTGTTTTCCCTTATTTTATTTCCCACCTCCTTCAATAGTGGTTTGGGGGACATTCAGGCTAGCGGAAAATATTCTTTGGTTAGGGCTGCGATAAGAAACTCCCCGCTCGTCAACCAGATTGCATCTGCCCGGTACAATTTGCACTGGCTCTGTCTCGCATTATCGTAAGCAGAAAAAGAAGAAATCTCCCATAAGCAGTCGTCTTCCCCTTTTATATATTCCAATTTATTTTCTCCCCTTTTCCTCCCGTCCTCTCCCTTCTTCTTATATCTTCGATTCCAGTTCCTTTTTTTACTCTCTCTCTCTCTCTCTCTCTCTCTCTCTCTCTCTCTCTCTCTCTCTCTCTCTCTGTGCCGTGTCGGCTCCGTGAATATTTTATACATTACTTGGGAGTCCACCTTCAGATTCGCATAAACGCCGTATAATTTCAGTACCCGGCGGCGGTTGTCTGATAGTTACATAAGATCGATAAAACAAGATTACTATAGTTTTAAACAATATATTATAGAATAATGGATTACAATATGGACCGGCCCTGGGTAATCTACGGGTGCACAGTACCTGTTTTCTGCGTTTCACGAACTGTCTGTGGAAAAATTAATCAGCAATATGCAATGTACACCATTCTGGATGTATATGTATTTCATATTTAAACAGTTTCGAAGATTATATCAGTAATGATTAAAGTGAACAATAAAAGTATACCTTTTATAAACAATTGCTTAATTAATATTCAGCTTGATCGGATGATATTTATTCTCCTCCACTTTTGCATATATGTTATATGCATAATCTGTTAAAAATTCATACGTACAGAGTGAACAAAATGAAGTATTTCTATTCGTTTACCCAGGGGAATGTAAAGACGAGCTCTTTTTCGGAGCCCGCTCAAATATTTGTACTGCCGGCTACATACTGGCCGGTTGTAGAAAAGGGGGTTTCGAAGAATTTAAGCGATCTTCTTTGTTATTTCATTGTTATTTTTTTAAAAATAACTCTTCGCCCTAATGCTGGACGTCGTCAGGTGGAAATATGCGACATGTATGTACATCAAGATTAATTGAAGTCCAGTTATTTTCGACTTGGAATTCACTGGTACGTGCTTCGAATATTCTCGGTCCCGTATTAAAAATATTAACGGTGTTGCGGAATATGTATATATATATATATATATATATATATATATATATATATATATACCCATTATCTGTTCACTACAATTCAATCGTGTTTCTATCTTCCTACTCTTACGGAGTTTGCATATCTATAGAAAGTGGGTTATTTTTAGGTATAAATGTTCCCATGATTAACCGAAGTAGAATACGAGTTGGCAGATTCATGTACTACGAGGTAACTTGGGAGTTTGCCAAAATTAAGCAGGGAAAGTGAATTACTGCTTGCGTTTATACAAATCCTGTAATTTGTGGTAATATTACGAAGTACTATTAATGTACTTAATTATCATGGTATATGTACTTAATTATTACAGTACTATTATTTAATATTAACGGAACTGTTAATTATCTAATTAAACACTATAAAGAACAATACAATAATGTTTTTCAGCAATTAAAGTATGTTCTATATATCTTATCTTTTATTTTTATAAATATATTTCATAAGTTTCAATGTAAATACGTTGCCCGTGAGTAAATGTTTAAAAATCATTACTTTGTGATTAATGTCTCAGAGATATTAATCACAAAGTAGTCGGACTTTCTAGTAGTCGGAAACATAGGTTGATACATATTGCGAATTAGAATTAATTCGTAACTGTATTAAAGTGTATTTAGGAATTATGAAAACGCCCTATAATCAACTTGAATTACACAAACTAAAGTTCTAGAATATGGACCATCCGAGAAGGCCGATAATTGATGGGATTCTTCTACTTTGGAAACAGTTGGGCCTCTTCCTTGCGGTACACCCCCAATTGGTTTCAGATAGTCTGATCAATCCGTAAACTTTCTTTTGTACTACTTGAACTCGGGGCGGACAAACTTTTCTGGGGCTTTTCAACTTGCGACCGCGTCCCGAAATATATAAGAAGTCTCTCGGGAAATTGAATCGCTTTTACAGGCCAGATCGGTTCTCGTGTTCGTCGTCGATTAGTTAATGAAAAGTTCAGAGAAGAAAAGGGTGTCGGGGGAATCTGTAATGTGAATTGCTCTATTTAAGGAATTCAATATAGTTCATTATCGTCTGAAACAGGTTGAGTCAATATCAAACCTCCACCAGGATTTTATAACTTTATAATGTCCATTGCATTTTTACAGTTTCCTTGTATTCTAAAAGTTTCCATCCAACTTATAAAAATAGCGTTGACATTTCTTAGACCATTTTGGGAGTATATTTCAAACTCATCTATTGGCGCAGAGCCGTGTATACATTGGTGATGATATATTCCGAACTCCATCACTACGTAGAAAATCGCTGGAGAGGTGAAATTCCCATTGTGCCTTTGTCTGATTGATAATAGTTCAGTTTTATAATTATTATTTATTGATATAATTAAAAATTAACGAAATTTTATTGCGAATTATTTCTTCCCATTTCGAACATAACGGAGTTGTCCCGGCTTAGGACGGATTGTTTCAAGCTTAATTCCCTACTGGTATTGGCCTCCCATTTATGGTACATCGTTTCCTACCCGTTCATTCAGATCAAAATGGAGAGAAATTCATAAGTTTTGCAAATTCGATTTAGATCGAGTGCAACAGAGGGTAGGATCTCGTAACAAATATGTTCCTAATATCAGCTTATCGTTCGAACCGTCAAGTGCTACATTAAACTGTCACGCAGTCGGAGATAAACGTCGAAAGAATTAAGTAAGTTCTGAAAAAAAAACTGCCGATATCTGGCTTATTCATAGGGTGTCCGCTGAAAAAAAACAAAAAATAGGACAAAAGGAATGTGGGTTGCACGCCTATTGTAGGGGACCGGCCACCAACAATGCTCTCGGTCGCTACCCGATACCGGTTTTCAAGGCGCTCCTCTTCTGCAGCTTTTTCCTTCACGACGGGACTTCATCCATCAGATTTCAATCGTTCGGATTGAAGCGACATCGGTCCGCTTTCTAATTTAGTACGTCTAAGACAGTTTGTCCAAGAATGTCGTCCCATTTATGTTGTGTTCTCCACGGTGAAAACAAACCGTGGTGTTGTACGAAATTAAAATATTTCTTCGGTGTGTGTAACCTTATATCAGTTGATATGGAATAATATTATCCTTAAATACTTATTGCCGGCCTTATGACTTATTAATATTTTGAAGATGCTGAAACTGAACCCCAAGAATATAACAATTCGTTCGGAGTATTTGACCGTGACTCGGATTGGGTTTCTATAATTCCGATTAGTTGTGCATCCACATGTTATTTGATATCAACTTCAACTTCGTTACAGATTCCCTTCCAATCTCCTTCATCTTCTCTGGCTCAAGAACTTGTATACCTCGTTCTTTTTATAGTGTTGACGCAAATGGTTAATGCATTATCGCTCTTACCCTTGCTTCTCGCCGTTCTTGCGTCACGAAGTTTCGTGAAGGATGAAATGGTTCTCTGTCTAATCAGTCAAGCTGTCAAAAACTCCTTGTTTCTTTTAACAAAGCGTCACATAGTGTTGATTACCTATAAATAATATGAAAACTTTTGAAGGGTCATCCGAGAACTTTATTCCGCTTTTCACACCAACAAGATAAAACACAATTTGAGTTATTTTATTTAGATTTACAGTTCTTTTATCTTAATAATGTGTGAATTACAATGTGCTAAATTGACAGAATCTACATGAATGAGGAAGCAACTCAAATGAATTAAATTTCCTTTATTGTTTATTATCTTTCTTTATTCATTCGTCCTTCGTTATTCTGGCAACAGTAAAAATCCGTAACATTACACGATTTTAACCCTCTTAACTCAATTTGAAATTCAGTATGGGCCGTTATAATCCGCCGCCCACTTTTACCGAGATAAATTCTCTAAACTGTTTTAATTGTCCATCGTCTCGTTTATTTTTTCACGCGTTATTACCGCGTATTATTCCTGTGTACACAATTTCTCCCGGCCCTTTGTTGCGGCTTTTAGCGGCATAAAGGAACAAAATCCAATAAAGTTGGCCTCAAATGTACTTTGCTTCACGGAGTTCAGAAGCTTTTTTGTAAACAAACTGTTATATTTTAATAAATATATACACGTATGCATTGACTAGTACAAATAAATGTTATATTTTAACATAACAGGTCTTTGTAACAATTAGAATATTATAATTAAGAAGTCGTCTTTGACGTTTTGAAATATGATGGCTCGTAGTGTTATTGGAATAAATTCCTCTGTTTTATTTCGTTGCTCAATTGAAGTTGCTAAAATGAAGTTTAATTAATATACTATGTTTAAACCATTTTACCAGGAGTATTCTAGTTAGAATAAAATTCGTGTTAGAGGAAAGAAATTAAGCAAACTCTCTGATATAAAGATGTCAGTGAACGAAGCGTACTGTGGCGGAGTAATACACTACTGGTTTATATACTTATGTATGTAAATTTCAAGTTTGTGTTGTCACTATTGTGGCTTGTCTCCTTTTGTAAACAAGAGGAACAGGAGTTCTCGCAACGCTAAAGGAGCATTGACGATGCGGAGAAATAGAACGCGGCACTTCCACCAAACTGAACAGCTCTGAAATAATTGAAGACAATCACACGGAGGACGGAATAGTACAAGTCGTTATTCTATGTATGCCTTATTATTATTTATTGAGATATTGAAATCGAACCAGTCAACCGTATAACCATCATTAATGCTACAATATATTGAACATAAAGTTGGGGAACTGATATTCGGGTGCGCCTTCCATTTCGAATTATTTGTGCTATTTCGAAGTATTTCTGATTTGTAGACCACTGCATTTCTTCAAAATACCTATTTTGACGTACACACAATAGTGCAATTCTACCTTTGTCTCTTGTATCCTTTGCGATCGTATTTATTTATGTGTAATCGCGGGTGTTTAATAGACAGTAATTTTGATGATATCTTCTCGAAAAGGTAAAAGGAAATCTCGGAGGTCGGACCGAGTCCTGGTCTTGGATTATTTGAATTGCTCGTGTATTAAGTGCGTTGATTAAATTTCGAAGAAGAGGGTGACGGTGGGCACCGGCCGGGCGGGGGTTACTTTGTGTTTTAGATGAATTCACGTAACCGGATTATTATAGCTATTTAATTGGGAACGGGGGTAGTGTGCTCCGTTCGACATTATTTAATTAAATGGTGGCTTTAATAAGACTCGAGAGGCCCAGAGGAAATCATCCAGGCCACCCAACCTGGGTATTTTCAAGCTTAAATAATCCTCAGAATTTTTAATGTCGGAGCTCTTAAAGGCAAAAACAAATATAGTGTATTTCCTACATAAATTTGTATTTAGTCGTCCAGTTATTCATTAATATTCTCAGAGTATATATTTTTTCTAGTATATTGCCCTCGGGCTTTCAGGTTTTGATTCTGGGCGCATGTATTGTATTTAGGCAAAAATACTTTTGTCCGTATTGCGAAAAGGAACTATAACTTGTAAGTTTTTACGGAAAAATAAGGTGACATATACGCTCGATATACGCTTTGATAAGGAGGGGGTATGTGTCCCGATGAATAGCCTGGAATTGAACCGGCGTCCTTTAGAGCTGCCCGATAAAACCATACAGCCGCGGCATCACCCCGATCGCGTTTTATTCGTCTTGTGTTTAGAGATCAATGACTAAAATGCCGTAATTCTTGAACACCTCGCGCTGGGATACTGCGAACTAAGAACGTAGTGTAGTCAGGGATTGATGGATTCTACCGGGGACTGAGCCCGTGCAAAATGTGCTCCTCCGAATACCCCTAAACGAATTAGTGGATATGAAAAATGTTACAGGGGATCTGTGGGTGTAGGTGTAATCCGCCCCCCCTCCCCCGGCTCTCGGAAGCGGTTGTCCTCCGCTGTCCTTTCTATGAATAATGACCGTCCCCTTGGACGTCAAGGAAAAAACCGGATCCGCGTCAATTTTTTTCCCGCACAGGAAAGCGGAAAGAGTTTTTTTTTTACCCTTCTCACGTCCCTCGTTAGGCGTCCTGCGTCTGCATTTATGTTAAGTCGGGATATGTCCCCGCTTCTCATTTCAAAACACGAGAGGGCTCATTCGAAAATTGGCCAATTATCGGATGAACCGTGGACCGTGAAATATGTCCGCCCTTTCAATTAGATTCGAATCGTTCGGTTACAACTTGTAATTCCTAAATATACAATTTGATAATTAAGTTTGTAATTAGGAATCCCGATGGGCATTCACTGCCATTTAAAAGAAACGAAAAAATGTAATTAATTTTACGCGATTATTTTTTACTATAATACATTTCCCAAAATTAAATTCGTAAATTCATTTCGAGTTTTTAAAAACAACAAACTGCGAAAGTTCCCATTAAGGTTTCTTAAAATGTGTTAATAATGAAACATTGTTAGAGTCTCGGATCTTATCCTATTTTGTTCATTTGGATAATACGAATTTACATATTTCGGGAAATATGTTTTCTTGAATAGTGTCAGTGAATAATAATTACAATCAGTATTCTGTCCACCTTATCGCATTAATAAATTTAGTTTCGCCGAGCGACAGTCCCCGAAGTTATCCGGCGGGCGAGTCACAGATGGCTTCAAAGTATTGTTCGGAAGTTCGGAGGGGAAATGGGAGGGGGCCACTCGCAATCGAGAAGTAATATCCGTCCTATTATTTCCCCATAATCGGTACAAATGATCCAGGTGATTGTATTTATATTAGGCGATCGACGAAATTCGATTTTCGATGTTGGCGATCTGGCTTTAGTTTTAATGGCTTTCAGTCAATAAAATTTCCTGCCGATAGCCGTAATTTAATTTTTTGGTTTATTAACATTCAAATCATCTGTTCGGTTTCATATTGCAGAAGTATTCCGGTGGTCCGTTTATTTTCTCATTGGATCAGATTTCAAAATTTCCTTTAGTTTTATATTTTCATTAATTAATTAGCACACCAAATTCCACGTTATATTAAACACATTCGAAGAAAATTATTATTAAAAAGGCCAATAGGCAATTTCCTTCGGCCACTTATAATTAGTTAATTATTCGAAAAAAAGCAGAATGAACCGGAGGTGTAAAGGCAATGAAAGGAAATCAAGCAGTATTCAATTCGATCTTTTTTAACCAACCTTCAGTTCTTTTAATTGACCTTTCAGAAGCAAGAGTGAAACGAAAAATCAGTTTCAATTATCGGTTTCGTATTCAATATTTCTGTTTGAGTTTTGGTCGGGCGCTTTTTTCCTTGTCTCCGAATCAACCTTTCGGATTGATCCGGGAGAAAGTTAAAATCTTAGAAGGAGGCGAGGTGGGAGGCGGCGTTACTGGGGCGATAAAAGGAGGGTAGCCCATTGTTGGTGTTGGGCAATGCTGCGGGTGGCCCCGCAGTTTAAAAGCATCGCCTTCCGACTCGCGCCTGCCCCAACGCCTTTTTCAATGGACGGCCGTCGCCTCCCTTTTTTCATGTCCCGGATCATTCTCCGGGTCTTTTTTTTCATAAAACCATTAGATCTTTTACGGGTGGGTTTCGTTTTTGCGGCTCATTGTTGAACAATCGGCCGGTCCTGACGAAATACTCGCCGAGGAATCTGGTTTGGCAAACTTTCCAGCCACGATAGCGCGTTTCCTCCCGTTCATGGCCAAGTTTCTGGAAAGTCTCTGTCATTGATTTCCTAAGGCCGTGAAACGTTACCAAGATAAGTGTAAAGAGATATAGTTTTTGTAAAGGGTTAGTAGGCCTAACTTAAACTAAGATATAGTTGTATTTGTCGGGTGCTAAAAATAATCTGGCTTTGCTTGCTTATCTTTGTGTTAATACATCTGTAGATACCACAGGTTGTAAAGTAGAGATTTGAACGTTTAATTAATTAATAATTAGTCGTATACTTGAGAATACGTTTAAGCTTGTATTAAAATTATGCCCATCAATTAATTTCTCTATTGACTCTGTTGAGGGCTCTTAGTGGCCATAAATGTACTATAGTGTGTATTGAAATTCACCTCTCAATTTCAGAATTAGGGGAAAATTACGTTTCAGTCTTAATTTCACGTCATATTTCAAAACATTAATATCTAAAATACCGTCCGGTTATATGTATGCATCGTTCCCCTCCACTGTTTTACCATAAATAATTTTGAACTGTATAATTCTTCTTGGGAATCGTAATTTCCTTCATTACCCGACGCCACCGGCGACAGCCCGAAAACACAACTCCCCCTAACGAGTGAAGTTTGAAATTTATTTCTACTTTATTCTCGTTAATATGAAACGGAATTAATGAGTATAGGGGGCGGGGGCTGTTCCCGGGTATAATTTATATAATAAATTGCAGTCGGCCGTTTATAATGTAAATGCAGGCGTTATAATTGCAATTCTGGGCCCGAACCGGAGAAGTGGCCGGTTTCACGCTGTGTTATAACATTATACAACGGGCTAGATTGTGTTACAACACAACGCCACTGTTCCGCACAGCCCGTCTGTAACACCGTGATTATCGCGGTGATAATATTGTGGAGGCGCGACCAAATGTTATCGAACTAAAGGAAAACAATCCGTCGCAGATTTCTGGTCCCTCTCAGTCTGTCTGTTTTGCATTTCAATTTCGCCAATAAAAATCTGCTAACCGGTATTTACAATTTAGAAAATTAGAACAATTGTTCGCAATGGAAATGAAGCAGCGGGAAAGCGTAAGGTACTATAGTACCTTCGAAAGAGTATAGTCTAGTTGAGGAAACCGAGAATGGCCTATCGGTATTTTCAAATGTCAGCAGAGAAAATACGTCAATGAATCAATACTGTGAATCTCGGGGGATTTATTTAACTTCTTTTTTTTTAATTTTCCAACTGATTGCAGTTGTTTTCATTCAATTATCTCCCACTCAAACCGCTTCTACGCCCGGTATCTTTTATGAGGGGTAGGGGAAGGGATTACCGGGTTGCAGTTTATTAGGGACTAAGCGGGCCCACTCAAAATTGGCCTGATCCGTTTTGCAATTGTTTGCCGGAACGATTTCCGCAAATATTGTTTCAGCGGAATTGAAAAAGGAAAAAGAACGAAGAGAAAGGAACGAGAGGGAAAGAGCCGCGGGAACTCTGCCTTTGTTTTTCCAATTTCCTTTTTTCGGGAGCGGGCCGGTGTTTCCGCCGTTCATTTCCGACCTGGACAATAGCGCGGCTCAATCCCGGACCATCCCCGTTAATTCCCGTCCCTGTTTCCAATGATTCTACCCTCTTAATTAATTGAGGAGCTGGCTATACGTTAACGTTGGTTCTCACCCCTACGATTTTCGTCTAGCGAGACACCGGGGTCTCTTTTGGGGAAGAAGGATTTGTAATAATTAAATAGCTATCCCTGATTCCTATTCATCCCGGAGTAGAATTCTAGGTTTATTAATCTGCTAGTGACCACTTCAGCCATTTAATACACAATTATATTCATTAGGGTATCTTAAGGTTCAAAAATGTAATTTATATAGCTTAAATACTATCAAATAACAGATCTGTTATAAACCAGAACGTATCCCACAAACGAATGTGGCAAGCCAATTGGAATTTCCATTGCCGAATTTCGGTAACCAGGAATCCGGGTATTATTCCGATCAATTAGCCTAATGAAGAAAAATCCAATTCCTCCATGGTTACCGACTGTTCATGGTCTCAATTCTCCGCATTCGCGATAGCGGTCTCGCGCTTAATTAGTCCTAATAATTGATACCGGCCAGTGTTTCGGAGACCCGCGCTATTACGGCTCTCCGTTTCACATTTATACACGCTCCAACAATTACCCTTCACGATTTTCTCATGTTGTACAGATTTTTAAATGATCCGGTAAATAAATTTAAGTTAATTGCGTGGAATAATTGTTGTCACGTACGGTTAATTTAGTGTTACATAATCAAAGTTGTATTCCGGCGAGTTATTTTACCTAACCTGTCCGGGATATATGCAAAATAATGCGGTAGGAAATCTTTGAAAGTATCTCTGTGGACAGATTTTCTCGCCGTGTTCATTCAGGAAGCCTGGCAACGCTGAATGGCCGGACGCCAAAATCTCTAATCGTAACTCCCCTATACAGTGGGGAATTCAACATTAAAAAGCAATTCAAGTCAAATGTAACCGTTCTGTATTCTTTTTCTGGAGTATAAAAAAGCCAATTTCTGTTTCAAACGAACCTTGTATTTATGTAGTTTGTTTTATAACCTCCTTTCATTACACTCCCGGTAGTTTTTAGCGCCAGAGTAATTGGAAAGTTTTCATTACTAATGACTCCCCCTCATTGTCATCAGTGCCAGCTTGTTCCCAGTCTATTTCATAATCATTCTGTTTATTATTACATTTTACAACTTGTATAATAAGTTGCGATAATCATTGGGTGGGGGATTTAAGCGAGGGAAATTTATCCCTTTATTTTATATATTAAATAGATTCGTACCTCATCTTCGTGAAAAATTAGTTTTTTATTTTTACAAAACATCTGGAAAAGAATGATTGTCATAATATATGGCAGTGCTTCATATTCAGAACCTAAACTTAAAATTTTTTGGCTAAATAAAATAGATGGAAAGACATTTTTGGGAAATTATTACAAGAACTGCGTACAAAAGTAACCCAAATTGATTACACATTATGCTTTTTATTTTGCATAATAGATTATATTAAGTCAGATTATAGCTCAATTTATTATTTATATTTTGTATATTTTACATTTTAATTCATTTTAGTATATAAAAAAGGCAGGGAGTTAGAAGACCCTGTATAAATAAATGATTTCAATTTTTGTTCGCTATTGAGAAAGTTACTCTATTGGCTAATACCTTGTGGTTTATAAAACCGTCTATTCAGACATAAGTCATGACCGTGAGTTGGAATAATAGTGTAGTATGGGAAGGGGAAGGGTTAGACTGCCCACTCGTTTCAAGTAGTGTTGTCGATGCTGTTGTTGTTTGGTGCCTTCGCTAGAAATTCAAACTCCGATTGAATGCATTCGGTTCCTCATTCAACCCCCTTAACCCCTTCACCCACCCCAGCCGGTAGTTTAATTGGGTTTGGAGCGCCTGCCGCTACCCACTACTCCCACTTTTGGTTTGAACGAGTTGGCCCGCCGAGCGTTCGCCGCTCCTACTTTTAACCTGATGCTAGCGGACTAGAATGCGGTATCGCTTTCCTACCGCGTTCTTAGCCAGTATCAGCACTCTAATTCTGACTGCTTCCGCCCACTTCTGCCATATCGTAGACTTCAGTGATATATTATTGGATTAAAAGTATTTCTTCTTCAATCGTCTTACTCGTCACCGAAGCGTATATTTCGTTATTCTGCCTATGTGACGGGACAGTGTTCCTAATATAAAATTACTTATGCTTCATACTAATAATAAGTTCGGATATTATTATTGCCGTAAATAAATCGAACTAAATCTATATTCTTGTTGTAGGCGTACAGAATATATTATCATGAGAATCTATCACACACTACCCTACTCCCCACCAATTACCCTAGCTACACTTTGGGATCGGTTAGTAGAAAAATAGACATGTATACCTGGAGGCGAGAGCGCAGGTATAACGCAGGCCTCAATTTTTAATTCGGCTCGGAATGAAACCGCGAAAAAACGCGGCTTCGTACAGCGAGAGGTCGGCCTGTATTGAAGCGGACGTCGATTTATTTTCAAGGTTTAATTTCAACCGGCCTCCGGCCATGTCGGTAATGGGAATTAGAAAAATCAGCAGTTGTGTCACGTCCGTAATTTGCGTTCGGAAAAAGGGTTAGTCCCGGGGGTGGAGGAGGCGGAGGAGGGGAGTGTCCCCCGCGGCGCTAGGAGAGCCCTTAATATCGGCCGGGGCTTGTGTATAAGAGCCACCGCCCCAATTACTTCCCACTTTACATCGGCACTTGAGTTTTAAACACCGCACAATGAGACTCGGCGACTCGTAAATTTCCGAGCGCCTTTTTAACTCTTTAAAAGGTGCTCGCACCGAGGTGGGGGCCCCTCGGGCCTGCAGATACCGCCAACTCATGTCTTTTTTTAACGCGGCCACCAGAAGGGGACTTCTTTTACCGTACATTAACATTTTTAGCAACTTTGTTTTTTTTTTAAACTGTGTTCCAACCCGTCATAAACAGTACACCGTCATACAAATATCTCTTATGTCGTCCTCTCCGAAAAAATCTCTGCCTGATCTTTGTAAATTGTTAATACTAATAAATTTGTAGTAATATAATTATAATAAACGATACGTATGATCGGGCTACATTAATTATCCGTGTTATATAATAATATCTCTTTTAACGCGATCGCATTTATGTTATAAAATTACGTAAAATATTCCCCTTAAAATACCCCTTGAAGTACTCTAAGCCGGACGGACTCGAGTCCTCTTTTCCAACTCCCGGTTTGAGCCTTCCTCGTGGGGTACTCGCAGGAAAATGAAAACAAACCCTCACGGCTATCCCTAGATAGGACCCTCCGATATTCTGTTCAAGAATTCTCTCATATCGCATCTTCTTCTTTTTAAATCAATATTTTTTTAGTTAAACAAACTCCCGGATTGTATCGTTCCCGATTCTGGTTGAAATAACGTTCGTCATTGATGCGACGCCCACCCGCACAAAACTGTATATTATAATCAATTGATCGAAGACAAACTACAAGATAAACCACTTCGTTAGCGTGATCTGCTTATTAGTCCTGAATGTTAATTCTGTAGTTTCTATGCATTACAGATAGGCTATGAACATTGAATCGTTTCATAGCATAGAATACTACAATAGTTCCAGTGTATTTTTTCCACAAGTACATTTAACGTTCCACCGGCGGTAGTTGTCTCTCCGGTTGAAAAGTGCTGACAAAATCCCTCCCCGAGATAGCCCTTTTGATATCTACCCTTCCATCGGGACCTAGATTCTACGAACCGGAATTGTAAGTCGGCAGAACTTTTATTTGGACAGCAGAAAACAGACGGGTATTGTCGAGTTGTATCAGATTATGCATGTTTTGTGTCCAATCGTGCCGAACAAAACATTATTCGCGCATCGTCAATAATTTCATTTCTATTTCCTATCACGATGTTAATAAGTCAACGGTGGAGAACTCGATTTATGTCCTATGTGGATAATATTCTATGTTTGACACTAATTTTATTTCCTGTTTATATTATACTTAAAATGATAAATTGTTTCCGGGTCTAACCTGTAATTTATTGTATTAAGTAGTTGTCCGTGGGGGAGGGCCGGCCCCCCATTAGTGTTGAAAAGAGGAGGTGCTCCCGGCGACATGAGCCCTCTGCCTCTGTGTTCAACAATAAAAGGGAAAGAAAGAAGAAAGTTTAAGTCCACTTCGGCATAGAACTGCTAAGGGTTAGTGCTTAAGGCACACTCCCATCTAACCCGGTCATTACTTTCTCGGGGCGCTAAGTTTGAAATTCTCGGCAAAGACCTCGGACTTCTTCCGATTCAACGAATCGGCATACTTACTTCATCCAGGTGATTTTTCAAATCTGGACACCCATGTATCCTCCGCGTAATATGTTTTCCTAGGCAATAATTCCAGTAGAAATTTCTATTACTTTGTTAACCATTAACAAATGATGATCCGATCGCTAGCTTTTAAATCGTACATAATCGTATATAATCTGAAAGGTGTACTAACACATATTCTTTAAAATAATAACTAAATATAACCATATTATAATAAATGATGGTCCCTACGTATTATTTTCCTTAAAGATAGATTTTTATAAATTAAACAGAGCTGTATTCTATCCACGCCTATATATCGTGTTCTGAATTGATTATGTGTTTATATATGTATGTATGTATATATATATATATATATATATATATATATATATATATATATATTATATGAATAAATTTACAAATGGATGTAATTTCTGGACTTGTATGGTTAATAACGCCGGCTATACTCAGGAATGCAGGGAGAGGGTTGAATAGCTAACATGGTTGTACTATTGGAGGTATGAGTTCCGCCTTAGGCTAGAGACAGAGCCCACGGTGGCCTGTTTAATTAACTTCGTGCCCTCCGTTTGATCAAATTCCTCCCCGCGGCAACCCAATACACAGACACACAACTTGTTATTAAATCCGTGTATACGTCATCCGCGCCGAAAAATCGGAAAAAACCCTCCGATATTTTAGCCCAACGCTTGGGCCGTATACTGTATACCTTTGTAAAACGATTTTTTTTTAAGTTTATGAAAATACCGGAGTGTACTGAGATTCTGATTTCTGGAGATATTTGTAGGAGATTTCACCATTGGGCAGTGTAGATTAATTTTCCTGTCCTAGCTAAAGTCTTTAAAAATATATAGAATCAATTATAATTGGTATACTAGAGTTTACGGCGTAACCGGACCCCAGTTACCGGTGACTTGGGAATTCCTCTCCAATTTTCTGCAGCCAAAGTATTACATTTCCAACTCATAATTCCTGCAGTCCCTGAAACATATCGGTCCAAAATATCACACATTTAAATATTTTATCTAATAAAGTGGGTCCACCCAGCCGTACTCGATGGCAGTGCGCTGTAAACGCGGGGTTTCGTCGTCCCGGCGTCGATATTTGTTTTTGAAGTGGCCTAAGGGTTTTCGCTAGATGGTGGAGAATGGGATATCCCTCGGCATAAATTTCGAGTGGCGCCCCCCCCTCCGCCTGGTTGTGGGGGATGAGGGACCTACGTGAAAATTTAATTTCCTTCTGAAAGCCTTCGCACCTCCGTTTTCCCTTTTAACACTCGCTCCTCCGGCTCCCTACTTACTTTCTGCATACGCGTTGAACCGACGATCTCTCCCCCGCCTTAGTGAAAAAGTTGGCAGTCGACAGCATCCGGCTCTTTGACCGGGAGCCTCTGAGCGGCGAAATTATTCGGGCGGAAAATTGAAAAAGTAAACATTTTGCGGTTTTGAAAGTTTATTATTTATTTGTTATTCCACCGGAGTTTCTCCCACCCCCATCAACCCACCTCCACGGGCTCGCTACTCCTCTCATAGCAACCAGACCTGAGGAAAGAGGTTTTGTTAGTTTTAAAGGGTGGCGTTAACATAAGGTAATTGCGTTACAGTTTAGGGTGGTATTACGTGATACCTCTCTTCTTCATCTAGGTACACACATATTTGTAGCGGCCATTTATATGTTATTGTTGCACAGAATATTGCCAGTTTTCTCCATTTGAAATTTGATTTAATGTGCACATCTTTGTACAAAATGTGTTGTCCCCGTGTACAATCAAGAGTTGGCACAATTTAATACCGGCCAATGATTTTGTTTCAATGCAATACTACGTTTAAAACTAACGAAAGACGATATATATTTTAATGGGATAACGATGTGAGAGATTGCGATATCAATGATTTAACGGATTGAATTGTAATATCCACGTTGTTGTATATAATCAGCAATAATATAATCAGCTATAACGATTTTATTGTTGGGTATTGTTTATTGTTGGAGGTCGTATTGTTATCAGATCTCATTGGAGAGTTCACAGCTGTTTGTGATAATCATAAGTTTACTACATTCTAATATATAAAATGGAATACAGAATTAATAATTGCCCAGAACAATTCCCCTCCCCATTAGAAAATTTCAATGAATTTTTCTGTTTGAATTATTTTATTACGGTGTCCGCTTAAGTTAGTGAGATCGTCAACGGACGGTCTACTTTGCAGAAACTGCCGGGAAGTTGACCGATTCGTCGGAAGCACTTAGGTTGTAAGTGGGGATAGTTGCCTATATTAACCGGCCGCACGAGAGCATTGTTGGATAATAAACTTACAAAATGTGTTTGGGCCCCCTCTGGTAAGCCCAAACCGCGCCGTTTCCGTTTCCCAGAATTTCAGGGTTAATAATCGAGTGTTTTAGCGATCGAGCGGTGGCGGTTGAATTCCTCTTGGCGGGCGTGCCAAAGTGGCCGGTGGGAACGCCCCAGTAGTTAATTGTGTTTGGGAATTTATTATTGGGCCTCCTGCACCTCTGAACAAAGCGAGATTCGCCTGATGCATTGAACGTACCGCGATCGCGTTTTCCGCCCACTGATTGCCTTTTTTTCGTGTCCCTATCGGGTCGGCGCTTGTGAATCCCACACGCTCAATTCCTGTCGAATACTTTTGTTCTCTTTACCTCAGAAGAATATAATTTTTTTCTATTTTGCGATTTCTGGAATTCTAGAAATTTCAAATTCGGTGTAAGATCACCAGTGATTGGGGTCCGGTCGAATCCTCGCTGCGTATCGAAATTTCCTTCAATTAAAATTTGCAACTAATAAATAAAATATTAACCTAATTATTGAACTCCACATGATTTTGGGACATTATCACTCGTGTGATTTACTGTTTACGTTCGCATATGCTAAACTAGACTCGTAGGCCTTCCGACGCCCATAGGAGCATTAGAAATACAAACTCGTCATTATTAGCTAGCAGCGTGCTCCGCCTATTAAATCCTTCATCGTTTATCCTAAAAAATTACACAAACACTGAGGTGTCGGGTGTAGCTTGTTAATTAGCGGCAGAAATCGAATTAGCGAGCAAAGTTCGGATACAAAGAACTTGATTTTAGACGTTTAATGTGGACATATGTGTAGAGAAACGTTCAGATCACAGTACGTGTACATTCACAGTACAGTACACAATACAGATGTCCCCTATAGCCAATATATCTGAATATAATTCCAGATCCGACGTACTCCTATTCGCGAAATCCTTAATGGATGTCGCTTCTCCGAAATTTGTATAGGTAAATCTGATTTTCAGTTTCCAAACTAGAGCAAGTACCGTTTGCCAGTTTAATCGCATCAGCCGACCGGAATCTGGTTCAAATCTCCGTCAGGAGCTCACAAACTCGGGGTTGCATTTGAGAACGCCGTCACTGCACACTCACTGCGTCATTGAGATTTCGGTTAATTAACCTATATTCCTGATGGATTTGGGTAAGTGGATTTGGATTTCCATCCATTCGGGTTCCGTAGAACATCTGAGAAGTAGAGAAATAATGCTGGCTTAAAATTATTAGTGACCGAAACCTTCGTGAGGCCATTCTGAAATGCCATACGACCAATCTCGACTGATAAGAGACCGTTATCTTAATTTCAATATGAGTCAGAGGCGGTTAGGCTTAGTAACGAACGACAGAGCAGGATAGAAAGGTGGAGAAATTGGGACCGCGTCAGAGTGAGAGAAAAGTAGTTGGGAGTGGAATAGAGATCAAGCGTGGAAGGGGGAGGGAGCTATGGAGTTAGGGACTATATTTCAGCGAGGAGGGAGCGCGGGGGGCTGATAGATGTGGGAGGGAGGGAGGGTGCCCACTTCACCAGGTGAATATAACCTCATAAAAGTTCTCTTGAGTTTACTGCCAAAAGTTTTATGGACCTCGTTTTAACGCGCAAAATATGGTTGAACTCACCGGGTCGGTTGGCTTGGGCAGGGGAGCTCCTTTTATTATACCTATACCAATCATGTTGCCACTTGACTCAAATATTTGGATATTATACGCGGATATTTTATACACTTCAGAGTAAATTACAGACGGGACTAAAACTTTAGAAATCCTACGATGATGTTCGTCAGCTGAAACAAGTTAAACAAGTTCAATAGTTAAACAAGTAGAGTTGTGTGTGTTCTCAGTTAATGTATTAATTTTATTATTTAAATACCTAACTGTATGATTATTCTGTTTATATATATCACGAGTCATGTTTGGTTTATGACGTAAATTTTGTATACAAATTAATTAGTTGCAAATACATTAGGTACAATTAGTTAAGGCTAATTTAAGCAAACTCTGTTATTTAGGAGACTGGATCGTCACCTAATAATTGCATTAATTTATATGAAATGTCATCCTATTCGATGTCCAAAATTTGTCTGTATCGTTGTAAAGAACCTATATTTAATTATGTTATAGTATGCGTCGAATTGACAACATTTCGCTGTACCGAGTTTATTTAATGTGCCCCGTATCTCTAATTGCCGTGATGTGAGGGGCCCAGTCCATTATTGGACGTTGTTTACCGTTTATTCCATCCCAATTGTCCTGTTTGCTTGCCTCCGGGTAAAATATTATTGTTGGTTTGACACTCATTTGTATTAATGCGGGATACAATTTATTCGTACGGCTAATTAAATATTGGACGCCGTTACGATTTTCCGCAGTCGGAATACCAACGGAACGCGGATGAGCGATGCTGGCCATTTTAAAAGGAGACCGCTGCAATTAGCAGACATATAATTATTATAACTTTCCGAGGGGTTTCACGTTTCCTGACACCCGTATGGAGGTGGTTCGTTTTATTTTATTGCGGAAGAATATTACTATTATTTGGAGATTAATAATAGGCGGCGATTAATAATATTAATTTGATATTAATTCGCGGTATAATTAGTATATAACTCATGATGATTACATTTCAATGTATTATTCAGCATACAATTCTCCAGGTGCAGAAATTAAAACAATATACATTGTGGAGATTCGTCGAAATTCTATTTCCTCAGAAATGTACTTTCCAATTAACTAACTCATTTTAAATACGCGCTGAACGATTTCGCATGTTATTCAGATTCATTACTGCGGGTTTATTGCTCTGTTAACTATAAAGCCGGCTTTATTCGTCTCTGAGTGGGTCCAGTAGAGGGCCGTGGCTTCGAATACAACTTGACCCATAAATCATACGAATAAAGCGCACAAATTATATGAACAGAAGGCGACGCGTCGTAGTTTATAATAGGCGCGGATTTTACGGGCAATATGTTTCGCTGGCACAGAATCATTCAGTGAACAGCTCCGGTAATCTACAAAATATTGTAATGTAATGCTCCGATCCCCATCGCAATAATCATGCAACTGAGAAGGAGAAGTATAGTTAATGATTATCGGCATGTGAATCTTGAAAACCGAGTTTGTTTAAAAGATTAAGTCACATTGCTTTTTATAATTAATTACAACGGACATTAATTAACATCACCGGATGTGCTACATTGAATTTAACGTCTGACTCTCCTTTTATGTGGCGACACACTGTTGTCCAAAAACCAGTACAACTCCAAAGAGGCAAAAGTGACCACCTTAAACCCGTTTTCAATGAACAATATTACTTGTCGGCATTATGAATGCAGTTGAAATTAAGTTACAAAATCCTTTCAAAATTTAATCTGGAATCTCGGAAATCACTTCAAAAGTTTTCTTCAAATTAATTTTAACTTATTCTTTCGTGGCGTTGAATTGTAAAATTATCAGGGGCTGTTCTAAACTTTATTTATATTTCACTTACAGAATTGTTTTTCAAGAGCAAACAGTGTTCCAAGAGGTGTTTAAGCTTAATGGCCTTTGAAGCGTCCGTTCTGGTAAATGTAGTTCAATAATTTGAAGTTACTCTATTAAATAAAGAAATGCAAAATCCCAGCAATAGAAGGATGATAAGACGAATCTCCTGAATCATAATATAGGAGCTGCGAAAAGCACTGAAGCACTTTGAGTATAGGATTTAAGGATCGGCAGATTCCTGATCGGTCATCATTATCACCTACTTCTTTTTTCGGTAATATCAAAGTGTGGTGCTCACCGGTTTATGATTGCTAACATATTCACAAAATTCTTTTCTAATCTTCGGTCATTTCAACTGAACTTTATGGCCGTTACCTATGGCCTAGGTAACAAGGCTAGTTTGTTTCATTGATTAACCCATTGAAGGCCATTCAAAGGAGCCTTTCGCTGTGTGACTGGTAAGTGGCGGCGGGTATGAAAGGTATATGCGCTAATACTGCCGTGGTATAATTAATTACATATTTGAGGGGATATACTAGCGATTTGCAGCGAACCCTCGCCGAGCCAAGATTGATGAGAGGCTTTCTGGTGAGCGGAATTTGCCCGAGTAAAAAATATCAAACCTATACAACGAAAAGGGAAAAAAGGGAAAACTCTAACGACTTGTCTATAAATAGGGGAATTACTGGAAAGAGCTAGCTTTTCCTGTGAGAAAAAGGTGGCGTTGCTTGAGTCGGCTGGAACCATTAAGGACCCGGACCGAGCTTCCACCATTAATTCCCGGCTTATTGCCCAGTTTTCTTTCTAATAAACCCGAATTTACGTCTCTCCTCACAATTAACTGTAAAGCTCTCCGTTTCGAACGCCGCCTCCGAAAAGCCCCCGCCCCCGCCCCAACCCTCCCGCGAACAATGCACTCCCCCGGCGAAATTTTACTGGGTTTTTACGCCCGGAAATTTATTGGTGGGACGTTGTAGTAGTAGTAACACACGCCCCCACTCTCTCGAGGGAACGGGGATGAAAGCCCCCCCCCGAATCTGGGGTCGTATAAATACATTTGGAGCGTTCCAACAGCGAAAGTCGCTATTTCATTTCGATATCCATTGCTAAGGTTTCATCGAATCTTGCTGCCGAAAAAGTCTACTGTGGTTGCATTTGTAATTTATCACTCTTTCTGCTAACTTTTTAGTCCGGTCAAGATGATTTAAAGTTATCTAATCGGCTGTTATAATGGGTCGTCTTTTAAGCGATATAGCGAGCAACATAAAACTATCGTCTATCGCTAGAGCTATTCGGCGAAGAAATTGTTATCACTCGATGGTGACTGTGCAACTATCGATATGCGAGGGTGATATCTCTGCCTTCTGTTGTTCGACTGGACAACAATCCTATCTCGGCGGCTTCGTCACCGATAAAGCCGCGCTTACGCGCCTTTCAAGTCAGTCGGGGAAAATCGCCATTTGGTCTCCTCCAGGCTATCTTGCCGTATTTCTGTGGAGGAAAAAACATCTTCACTTCTCACTGTCGATTACTCGCTTATCCCACTCAAAATATATGAGGTAACAGAATATCAGATGGATCGTAATATATTCGATAATATTTTAGAGGAGCTACTGTCCACTTATCCTTTACTTCAGGTCGCTTATCGGCCGGCGTGAACTTTGGGAACTTCGCATTCGGACATGCGGACATTTTTTTTCCTCGAACATGTTTTTGTAGAGTCATGGTGTCAAACAGAATAACAGGAAATGAGCCTGTCTTTCGCCTCTCATTTGGTATCGCGTTGAAGATACAGCTATGCTTGTTGATTACCGAGAGCATCCTATTAGAAATATCACTATTCTGTTTCTGAGAACGTATCCGGTCCATCGGGCCAAACGCGATTGCAATATTCAAATTAACATATTTTTAATATCAGTTTTGCGATATGAAAACCGGATAGCTGACAATGAATATCACGGCGCGTGTGATTTACAATATCAATTTGGTTTATTTTAGCTTCTGTCTAGAAAATAGCCATAAGCTTATGTTTCTCAAAAACATTTGGGTAATTTAAAGGATAGGATATCATTAAAGTGATGAATAACTAGCTATTTCGGGAATTTTTAGAAACTGGAATTTTGTTTGTATTTTGTTTGAAAAATACGAGACGGTGTAACCTCTCTTGAGATCTTTCGGTAATGTTTTCGATGCTCCGGTTTCCAAATTTGAGATCCCGGACATAAAAACCGATCGATCGGTCCTAATCACCCGGCGCGAATTGAAAACGGAAAGCATGTTCCGTGCCTTACTTCCCCAACTGTAATGGATCGTAAAAAGTTAACGACACGGCCCCCCTACCACCGCCCTTCGACTGTTAACACCGACTTGAAAAAAAAAAGCCTTGATGCCAATAATTGAGGAACAGCCATAAATTCAGTGCGAGTTTTAGTGGCGAAATTTTATAATTAGAAATAAACGCGAGAAATTATAAACCTCATGAATATCGTTATATGTGGACCCATCTAATTTTAGTCTTGTTTAAACCGGCAGCATTTATAATTTATTACTCGCGATAGAACTAAATTATTATTAAAAGTCCTGTACTAAATATTCTGTTCGTAGTAAACAAATAATGTAATTATAAATTCATAATTCAGTTGTTCCGGAGCGTGGAGGTTTATCGCAATTGAAATTAGACTGGTTTGATCTTTCGGTGTCAATCGTTAGAAAAAAGGAAAATGAAATGTATGTTTCCATAAAATATTCCATCTTATCTCATAAATATTTCCATTATATTGTTATGGCGTGAGGCCAAATCTGTGTCACGATAAAAGGTAAAGACTAAAAAAAAGGCGACTTCCTGTTACAGAGTAAATTCAAATTATATCCAGCCCCGATTCGATCTTCATTTCTCTTTTTTTCTCGCAGAACAACAAGATCGGGTACGTTTAATTTCGATTGGCCGCACTTTCAAAAATGAAAATAGTTGTTCTACGTAAACATTTTAATACGGCGCGATATTTTAATATATTTATAATTTACAAATGAATTCTTCGTTGTGTTGCAGCTTTATTGACGGCCCCTTTGAAAATTTCCCTTTAGATTGAAAACCGCAACGTAAAATGGGAATAATAAAAGCCCTAGTGAATATTTCCTGCCGAAATCAGTCTCCAGACCGCACAAAGTAGAACCGGCCCCCACTATTCCCCCAACTAATGTTTCAATCGGAATTAAATTGTACGTCGCTCCAGCGCAATTTCCGATCGCTGGTTCAAAGGACTTTGCGGCCCTTTATAGAAGCTATGAAAAATGAAGTAGGTAGGCTTCGAGTGTAAGTTTTGGCCGTGCCCCAAATTAAATTCCAAGATTATTTCGTACACTACGATTAAATGTTAATATTGCATGTACAATATGTTGTATATTGGTCTTGAAATCCGTATTATAGTTTTTGCTATCAGGTAATGTTTATACATATAAATAATACATTCATGGTACTATATATTCTTGGTTAATATGAGTTCTCAGAGAGTGACTTTTAATTACCCTTAGTTAATAATATTTAGTTCCATTCATTGATATTATCTTTTGCTCGTAAGGGGTAGTTCGGTTAATATGTTCCCCAGTAACGAACACAAAGACAAGGAAGAACATAGTTTCAGGGAAAACTCAATCGCTCAGCATTCTGAAAGAACCATATTTGGGTCACAAAAATAATTACCATAAAAAGTCGGACGCATATCAATAGATGCCAGGTAATGCATTCAGTGTCATAAATAACAAAAGTAGGATAAAGAAAGGAAGAAAAAAACATGAAAAGTATATGTCAGAAGGTTTGATCGATGTAGGCTTTTAACTTTATTATTGCGGGCTGGCTGTGTACCCTATTAAACCCTATTAAGGGGAAGGGGTCTTTCTGTTTTAGGCCAAGTCCTGCCTTCTTTATGGCCCCTCTTAATACTTCATGTTTTGTGACTCAAATCAATAATGCTTTATCGACTTTATGTACCGTATAACCATGGGACTACAATCCTGTTTTTGGGGTGGTCTTAAATGGAAAAACAAATGCGAACACGAACACTGCCTGAGCAAGGCATTCTGATATTGTTCCGAAACAGAATATTGGACAGTTGGTAATAATACTTATAATATCTTTATCATGGAACAGTGGACACCCAACGATTTTTCTAACAGCATTTTATATTACAGAAAATTATATTAGGTATATTTTTTTCATAACACTGTTTCAACATAGAAAATTTTCACGATCACATGAAAACAAAATTAAGTATGAAAATACGTTGTTTTCCATTTCCTTACCAATATAACTGTTAATCTTGTGGATGGTATATGATAATGGGGTATGATTAAGGGATAACTTTCAGTTTAAATGAATTTATATGTTATATTAAAAATAAATCTGTTTTTGTAAGACCAGACTGGACGCTGAGGTAATTTCACTCGTCCCGAACCCTACTATTTGTCAGTGAACCGGTAACGCATCGGGGCACTTCTGTATCCTCGTATATAACTAAGCGCTCTCGTTTATAATGAAGTGTTCCTCAGAGACAAATAACCCAATTGAGTTAAATGGGCCTGGAAGATACAAAGTGAAAATAATGGGGCCGAAACCTTCGTTCGTTTAAAATTCCCTCTGGCAGGTGCAGACCCCCGTAATGGCCACCGTATTCACTTATTCAAATACTATTGTATAATATTCTGAGGACTGGGTCCAATGAGCGGATCTTTGTGTCCTCTTGTCGCGTAGGGAACATACACGATTGACAAATAATAATAGCGAATTATTTGATTTACTTTGTTAAACTTGAGCATATATTGTTATTTATATTTACTCGGTTATAGCTCGGCTACCCGCATAATAATATACAACAAACCAGAAGTAATAACTAATATAATTCGTTACAAACATCGGGGAGGATTTGAGGCAGAGAAAAGGATTTATGTTAGTAAAACCAAAATACTAATTGTATATAGTGGCTTTTTTATGTCTCATCTTTTTAGGTTTCCTTAACGATGTCGTAAGATCACTGGCATATAAAAAAATATCTTGAATGTAGGCCAAATAAAATTTTAACCCCGTCCATGGGCTTTTGTATCAAAATATAAAGAATATCCTTCTGCGGCATATCGGTCGTTTTATGTTGCAACTCTGATAACCTTCTGCTGTAAAACTGAATAAATGATTACGAAATTGTAGCTGTTATTCTGTGGTCTGCCACTGACAGTTTTGTATAACTCCGGAGTGGTCGCCATCTCCAGGACATTCAACTTCTATGACATTTGTTATGGCAAAAGATTTGTTTCGTTATTTTACGATTCTGTAATTCTGAATTTCTGCTGGTAATGATTTATTTACTTTAGAATATCGGAACAAAATGATTTAAGTGTGTCTGGATATAAAAATTGGTACATATTATTTCATAAGTAATCCAGTGATGAATCCATGAAGATTTAAGTATTATTCCTCTGGTCTTAATTTATACGCCATTATGATATCAGAAGTTTATAATTTTATTTCTATTCCGTAACATTTTATCAGAAATACAAATCGAGAAATAAAAAGGTCGAGTGAAATTTGTAATTGAAGGAAAATTACACGTTAACGCCCCTACCGCTTTAACCACTAAGCTATTACCCAATCATCTGTGGTTTCGGAATACCCGTGGCGGACCAAATTTACCTTCAATTACAAATTTCGATTGATTAAACGAGAGTAGCTCATAAACCCCAGTATACAAAGTAATTATGAGAGATGTTTTAACGGTTTGTCACATCATATTATATTGGTTAAATTGACTTGTAATTGATTATTTAATTAACATTTACTTGATTATTTATATATATTAGTGGTAAAAAAAATTGTAGTTATTTGTGATCCTCACCGGTCTGTTGCCATCATCATGTTGGGGAATCACTCGGGCATGGAATCGATATTATTATATCAGTGATGTTGTTGATTAAATGGATGAAAGGGGGAAGCCTTTGAACAAAGGGTTATTGTCTAATCACATATAAGGTATCCCAAACGTTTAAGCATCAAAGCATAATATTATCCCGCACAGTATTTTCAGTATAGAATGTCCATCAATTAGAAGTTTCAACTGATTAAACGAATGCAGGTATGCACACATTAAAGTTCAATTAGGGGATAGTTCCTTAACAACTAGTTACCGCCTAAAAGTGGTGGGGTAAATAAATAAGGATAGTATAGATATAGATTTAATAGATTAAATCGGAGAATAGAGGTCCGATATAGCTCAGCGAAAATAGTGTTGCGGCCTTAAGAGCATTGGACCCGAAAGTTCCGTTCTCCTTGGGCGGACTAAATTTTCCTCAATTAAAAATAATAACTGAGATATAACATTATCGATACAAGATGTTTCAGACTGATGCTGCTAGTCGCTAATGAATTTAAACGTCCCTGAAAGCTGTTTTCACAGCAGTCGTATTAAATATTAAAATGTTTTTAGCGGCGCAGTTTGCTCCATAGACGGCGGCCTCCTAAACGGCCGCGAATAGAACATCTTTAAGGTCTCATCTTGTCGTGTTCTCCTTTACCTTTCCGCTCATTCACTGAGCGGGTTTATATACGAGTTGTCCCACTCTGTTTCAGAGAGTTCTTTGCAGGGACGCGTTGTGTGTAGGTTGTTGGGGCCTTGTAGTGATGAAGTTGAAGTGTGAGAGGGGCGGTGGTAAACGACAAACACGTAGGACCCTGTGTTCCGTGACCGGTAGCAGTTCCAGCTGCGGGCTCGGGGTTTATCGTGGCCGGCACGAACCCCCCTTCGGCCTCCCTCCATTCCCCAATTTGATTTCGTTACAGAGATTGGGATCCGACCGCTTGAATTTTGCGGGGCCAGTGTCAAAGCTCTAATTGAACGATACGGCAGAAAGGGGCCCTTTTGCAGTCCGTGTCCCTTCCCCAAAACGGCTTCGGGCTCAATTTTCTTGTTGTAATCCTGACGTAGTCGTTTTGTCCGACGGAATTGTCAATTGTTCGATGGACATCGAATAATTATATCTCCAAAAAATGTACTGTTTATGCACGTTCGATAATTAAAAGTTTTGTTACTCGAAAAAGGACATCATTTCAAGCAAATATTAAAGACTTTAAGAGTACATGCACTCGGGACTAACGTCGCCCGGATGGGAAAAAATATAACGCGCCAACAAATTGTGTGTAAATATGTGATGACACGACCCCAAGAACGCATGATTCAGAGATAGGGGGGCCAGAGACCGAAGCCCAAACAGAATGTAATGAATAACGAAAAAACAGCGCGACTTCAAAATTCGATCCTTTTCTGGCGTGACGCCCCTTCTCTCTTACCTGTAAGATACTGGATCCGGATCCCCGGAGACATCGGAGTTCCCTCTCAATTCCTCCTTCTCTGCTCTGAAGCCGCTCTGATTATTTATGGACATCTCTGTATTGCGAGCCGCTGCCCAATTTACCTACCTGCACTTTTTTAAGGGGACCGCTGGTTCGATTGTCGTCATCCTTTCGACGTAATTTCGCCTCAATTGCTAATTTCAATTCGAAAACTCATACGAAAGTACTTTCTGTAAGTCCTTTCTGTGCTCATACCAAGACGTTTGTAGGGTTTCGCGCATAAGTTTTCCGGGACCAGACGGTCAGGGCAGAAGTTCAATTTTGAATGCCACTGAATTATAGGGTACTTTACATGCTCTACATCCTTATCGGAGAAACTTTTTCGATCGGGTGATGTAGACACAAAAGGGGTGGTGGTAAAGTTTCTAACCGGAGTAGTTTCTTGTGAGATATTTTTGAATGATAATCGTCCAAAAATGTCGAGGTTTAGCCTCATTTCAGAAGATCGCACGAATTGAATCGCAGTCATCCTATACTGTAATAAAATTCCTAATTCATACCATTAAGAACTACACGATCCCTTTTTCAAATATACTTCAAGTACACTTTTCAGCAAATAATATATTTTAAAAATATGCAGTAGAAACGTAATTTCATAATTTCCGATTAAAATATTTGTACCGAATAAGATTCCAGTATATGAAGTATGAAAGCATCCAGTGTTAGTTCAACTTATTAATATTATCAACAATTTAGCAAATTATTCTTAATTTATTCCTACGTACTCAGTCTATTGTCTCACTTTATAATAATCCATGTATTGTGGAACAAATCGGGCCTTCTCGAACAGGATATCGATCCCGTTGCGTAAACATATTTTATCGGGGAACGGAAATATTTTGAGAAAGGAAAACCTGGAGGGGGAGGATAATCGGTATTGAGTTGGGGACAATTTCTTGTCCTGGCCGTGGTGGACAAGAAAGCGCGTTCGTTTCTTAAACAAGAGACCGGAGGCGGTGGTCGGGGCCCCCTTCTTTCCTGTCACCTTCAGCCCCGACCCGCCCCTTCCTCTTATTAAAAACAGTACTTTTCTTCTTGCGGCCGGGCTGGAAATTTACATCGGGCCGAAACAGACACCGGGAAACGGTTTCAGGTGGTAACGGAGTCGTTGAAACTGCCTGGTTTTGAAAAATGGGTAGGAAAAAAAAACTTGGAAACGCCCGGTCGCGTTTTGATTTGTGCGACCGGAATATCTTTATTTTCAGTGTCCACGAAAATAAACAAGAAAAAATCGAAGTTTTTACTCCGTTCTGAAACGCGTAGATTTATCATACGGTTCTTTGTCCACTGTAATTGCAACGTGGCAGAGCTTACAGGTGAATGGCGTGGAATTTGAAATTTAATGCCGCAACTTCAGTATAAAAACACTAGATATTGTGAAAGTATTCTCCGCAGTCCGTAGTTGAGTAAAACGACCGGTATCCGTTTTCCGAATAACTTTCTCCAGTTATTTGTCGCACGAGCGTATAACTTCATAGCTTATAATCTCCATTGTTTTTTTCTGTTTAGACTAACCATTATCTCTATTCAGTGTATCACAATGATGAATGGATGAAAAAATTCAGTGAATAACAATATTGTTGATAGTATTGTTAAAATAGTGTCTACAGTGTGTGCAAAATTTGTATACAATTCGAATAAAAAGGGAGACGCGTTTTTCAGCCGTATTTATTTATAACTCCAACTTTAGGGCCTAAAAGTAAACTGCTTGTAATATTCATGATTGCAATTATTAATTTTATTTGCCCATTGCCGGCCAGTGAAAACAGCCGCGATGAATAGCCGCTCGCTGTGCCGCTCCTAATTCATAATTGAATCAATCGTGGCCCGGGGTCATATGAAAGGTGACGAGTTGTACAAAAGAGTGTACGAAAACATTTGAGAGGCCTCAACGTGAATTAAATGTTTGGACATTCAGAATGGTGCAATAACGGTTTCTATGGAATATGTTTGATTAAGTGTACTGTTTTTGGTACGCCAAGGAATTATAAGGTGAATTAAAAATATATTTTAGACTAATTAGATATAATTCAGTAATTATTTCATAGCGACAGTCTGGAGTGTACGTTACCCTTCTATCTAAGGAAAATGAGATTCGCGATTTTTTATTAGTTTCTGTACAATACAGAAGCTAAAAATATTTCTTATCCCTAACTTCCGGTTGGATCGCGTAGTACTCCGGTTAGAGCCTCAGTTGGCAGTGGTTGCCCCCCGGCTATTCCGGTTAATTCAAGTTCTGTTTGCGGAAAAATTAGAAAAATGTCGTTTCGAGAAAGTGATCCCTTAATTCTTAATCAGTTTCAGTCATCGCGCCTCGCTCGGGAATATAAAAGGTTTTGCGGCTGCTTGCAAGAAATAACCGAGTAAGGAACTAGTTAAAACGATTTAGTCCTTTGGCCAGCTGGTATGGCTGCTGGGATGGAAGTGAATTAAGAGATTTCTCGGTGTCCTGTAGGAAGGCGGAGGGTGCTCTCGATGGTATCGGGGCCGGCGTTTCCGCGAGCTGACGGCGCGAAAGCCGTTTCGCTTTATCGGCCAGCGGTTTCCCCAGAAGTGATTATTCCCCAACAGTTATTTCTCAGCTTTTCCCCGCCTCGAATAATTTTTCTCTTATTTTTTGCAACGCGGGTTAACAGGGAAACTTTTTTTACGCTTGACTCAGTCAAAAACAGAGAACTAAGGAATAATCCTTTCCGGCATTTTGTGTAGTCATTAGTATTCAAGATAGCTGAACCATTAAATTAATGATTTAAATTATTACTAGAACTCAATCATTGAAATTTAATTTTTCGTCGTTTTTTCATTCATTTAGAGTGATGTTAATTAATTATTATATATTATATATGTATGTATATATTAATTAGAATTCTTTGTCGATTGAGTTCTCAGGAAGCCTTGGGAAGGATAAAGTAAGTAAATGAAACTGTAATAACATTCCTGACTGTCGCATAGGTTACTCGTGAACATATAAAATTAATAATACTCACATAGGGAGGGCGATCGTGAATGGTCCAGAGCTATAGCATAGCCAGTTACATTGTGCCATTCTTGGCCCTGTGTGCGGAACATGCAAATCGAAAAATATAATAAAATCCAATTTCATTTTATTAGGGCCACGCTCGAAAGAACCTTTTGTCGCCGCGAGGGCTCATCTCATCCGGTATTTTCTTTCTCTAAGGGCCAATCGGCTTTGAGGGTGGCACGTCGGTAGGGAGGTTTAACGGCACGTGCCCGCTCTTTAATGAAGATTCCGAGCGGCCGGTATTGCTCTTCAAATGAGGCCCCTTTCATGTCTCCGCCCCATCGCTGTTTAATTCGGCGTGACGTCCCCTCTCCCCCTCGCCTTCACTATTCCCCCCCAATCTCTTCAGTGGAAGCTGAAAAAAAATTTAATAATTAAGAAAAAAAATAAGGTGAGGGGAGCCTAGAGATCCATTGACGGACCTCCACCGGCCGACAGACCATACGGGCGTCACTAGGATTGAAAAAGCCTCTTAATTAAGACATTTCAGACGTTTTTATTCTGTATTTAATAAGGAGACCAACTTTACGCCGCATTAGATTTAAATAGCCTACTTTGATAATATTCGTAGCGTCATATTTTTAGTGCTATTTTAGAGATAAGGTCGGAATATAAATGGCAAAGTAAAATTCTAGTTTTAAATAACATCGGACAATGGTCCGATTTCAAACGGGGGTTTACTGGCCGTTTCACAATCTTATATTTTGAACTAGTTTCTAGATTTCTTCTTTTTTTCAATGCAAAGATTCTTACGGAGTGAACTTTAAAGAAGCTGGAAACCGGTCGGGCAGTTTGTAAATTATGTCTCAACCCAGGTGCGGTGGATGCCACTTTCTTTCCCGACGCGATAGTAGGTTTTCCATGGGATGGGATTCACCTGTCCCTGTTCTTGCCATCAGGGTATTTTACATTTTCTGTAACGTTTGTTTCCTATAATTTTACCACTATTTTTACTTTACTTTACTTTAATTACAGTTGTAAGATCATTGAATTGATAGTGGATTGAAAATATTTTCACGCACGATACCCACGGATTGAATAGATACTAATCAGTAATCAGGCTACTAATCAGGCACTATTTTAATTGTTCCATTGACCAATTATTAATGACTTGAAAGGACAGCACTACATGTAGACCCGAGAAGAGACCTTCAAAATGAGCCGCATTTTGCTGTATTATATAGGGTATATTGCTAGTGACGTGTGCTGATCTAAGCCGCCCGAAATGGGCTCAATTAAGCCAGCAAATTGTCCCGCATTAGTGGGGATAGTTCCGGATTTGGATGCGCCCGGATCCGTTCGTGGTGTTCCGGAAAACGATCCGCCTGCCCTGTTCCGCCGACCCCGAATATTCATCGAATCTTCGCTTAAACGCTCGTAAATTACTGGCTCGTCGTTAATACCAGTTGTGCCATGAGCGTAATGAATAAGAGAGATCGAGCTTAAGTTGGACCTTCTTTTATAAATTTTTGTTTGCAGGGTGGGTTTCAAGGCATGTCAGGTCAATAAGCGTGCGTAAGATCAAAATTATGGTTAAATTATTCTATTTTCGATCCTAATCTTTAAGTTCTGCCCCTTCTAAACTGATATTTAGGCCGACGTATGATAATTTAATTGATAGCTCATTGATTTCTTAGACCCGAATGAACTATTTATTCTAGGTCCCAAATTAATGGCAACAAATTACTGCGATTTTTATTATGAAACATATGTACACTGTTGTACAGTATGCGCGTTGCTTTATAGACTGCCAACGGTTTGTTTTAACACATGCTAAATATAGACTGGCGTATTAACTGAAGGGTCAGTCTACATGAATCCCCAATTCAAATAAATTACATGCAGATTGGGGACGACCTCAGTGTTAATCAAACCGTTGGTGGCGTCGTAGTTGGTCTTAGCAAAATCATTTATGTGCCTATATTCGCGTCCCGAATTGTTCTCCCGATAAATTTCCGAAATCGGGTCACGGCTCTAATAGGAAGTGAAGTAATCAATTTTCATTTTTTTTTTTTGGAACTCGCGTCAATTTTTCAGGGAAATTTCGGAAAAAATAAATGTCAGAGCGAATGCTCGAATTCAACCTATTGGAGGCCGGTCTACTTTATCATTTAAACGACTTCCACTTTCTTAAACGCTCTACCTAAGGATATTGGGATCAGGAAGATATACCGCTTATATTCGCTTGTGTTCTCAGGTTAGGCAGGAAATATTTACTTCAAATCATGCAATATTTCTTTTCCAAAATATCTTTTTCAATGTAATCGATACATTTTTAATTAAAATATTGTTAAGCATCGCATTATGTGCAAACTGATGAAATATATTAGAAACACAATGTGATACAAAGAAAGAAAGTTTTTAGTTTTCTTAATGAATTTTTTTCTTTTTTACAGGTAAGAAACATGAAGGCTCTTCAAGTTAGCATTTTGGTATGTAAGTAACCAGTATTATACTTTTTAATTCATATTTCAGATCAACGGTTTTAGTCAATTAAGCATAGAAACGTTTTCGGTATATTTCCCGTCTGCATATAGAGGGGTATATTTCCCGTCATGTGTGTAGAGGGAAATGCCGTTTATTCATATCGCTCTACTCGCAACGGTCCATATTAGAAACGGCTAGAATTCAGAATTACATAGGGCCGGGACAGTGATGAATATAAGTTAGAAATTCTTGGCTCCAGCTTTGCATTTTACTCTCATTGCTGATGGACTCAACTTCAAAGTGAGCGGAGGGAGCTGTATTTTTCAATGTAATCACGTCGGTCGCAGGTTGTGAAGATATTCGAAAGTTGAAATTGGAGTTTCTGAAGTAAATATTGTACTCGTTCGTGTTCTGAGGCTAGCTTTGCTCAGCAATTGTTAACTTGCTAACAACTTGCAAACAAGTTATCCCGTTAACTGGATGTTTTATCACCGACCGCGTCATTATATGCAAAATTCTTTTACGATCCCTTCACGCCCAAAACTCCGAATCACAGTCAAACCGACACTAGCGGTATGAATCATCGGTTTATCTTCTTGATTATAAGAAACCGAAAAAGAAGCCTTTTAAAACTGAATACTAAGCATTCAAAGTTTTTATTGAGATATTCCACAATACCGTTTTATGGGGTCAGTGTAATACTATTACAGCAGTTTTGTTTTATGAACTGCTTAACCGTATGCCATATTTTTAGGTCAACACATAAAATGTATTAAAATATAGTCGACGTTGTTAATAGTTAGAATATTCAACTGAACGCACATACAGTATCACCTGTAAATTAGATATTTTCCAACGAGCGTCGTTCCAATATCGAACATAATTGAAAGTCGGTCGATCCTAGGTTCGGAGAGGACTAGGAAAGGACTTATCGGAGTTTTCGAAACGATTCCATTACAGTTAAACCCCCCCCCCTCCACCCCTTCCCTCCGGCAGTAGTTTGGACCGAGCTAATTCGTTAAATTGGGAAAACACTTTAATGAACTTTCTGTTAAGTGATCTCTCCCTCCTGCCTCCTCCCTCCACTTACCTCATCCCTTTTTCCCCTCTCCCGCCCCGCTACCATCTCCGGCCAGTGTGTTCGGCTGTAGTTAGTCCCGCAGCTTGTTTCCAGACGTTGTCGACGTTCGATGCCGCCGTTTCATGCCTTTGTCTTTGTGCGTGTGGGTGCTCGCTGTTAGTGAGAGGGGAGGCCGGGTCGCTCTTACACGGTGACTCTTCTTGTCGGGCGGGGCAGATCTAATTTGTTCAATTTAAGCCGAGCACTTAATTAGGCCGTCCCTTGCCCCGATTTTGGGCCCGCCTCCCTGTCCCCGTCCGGCTGAAGAAAATGAACTAAATTTTATTTTTGAAATAAAATAAAAATCTTCCTCCGGAGAAGGAACTTTTATTTCTGCGTCGCTGAAAATTTGAAATTGAAAAACCTAAAGAGATTATTAGCAATTAAAATTAATTGCTCCCGTTTCAAATTAATTTTGTGACGCGGTCCTTCAAACCAAAACTGATTTCAAAAAATATATAAATAAAAAGAATTGGTCAATTTTCAACATTCTGGAGTCCTTTTTTATTTACTACTTATATATTAAAACTATTAAGAATGAACTCTTAAGACAACTAAATGTGTTTAGAGCGGGAAATGTATGAACAGACACTAGGTCTCGGTATCTACGAAGTGGGCACGATTGGTTCGAAGTAACGCTAGAAGGTAGGTCCGAATTAGGTGGGAGACGTGAAATACGTTTCGACGTTTACGAACCTCCCACCGTACCGGAAATGAATGATGATCGGAACTTCGTTATTTTCTGTTTGGCGTTCTATACAGCCCGAAATGTAGAAGGCGGTATATCACACTCAAGATGTCGGCACATTTTTTTTATTCCCTCGATAGTTCTGTATGAGTATAGATTACTATTACCGTTCATATAGCTTTTTAGGACTTGTTATTTTCAGATTCCCCTTCCTTAAAGTCTAGCTAGAACAGTGTCGACAACTCTCGTAAGTTTGCTGTAAAATTTCAGTTATTTTTTTACCTAATCGATTTCCCTAATTTTACATGTTCATACATGCCCATATGTTTTATTATATAGATTACCATCGTATTTTAATACCTGTATTGGATTATATTTATTGTCTGTCGCTACGGAACTCCGTTGAAAACTTTGGCAATGGCTCATTTTGTGCTGAGACCGTAAATTTTCCGAGGGCGTGAAATTAAAAACTGGGAGACACAGTCCAGTCCGGGATTGGTGAGGCGGAATTATCCAGTCAATTCCGGCTGATTTATCGCATACCAACGCATAGAATACCGCTAAACCCATCGTTCTGTTTATGAATCGCTTCATTCCCGACTTCGGACACACCCCACCCCCTCTATTCGCTTATATAATTAATACCGAATACAGCCTTCCGCGTTAAACCGAATTCTCGGTTCAGAATTTTGCAAAATCCGGCAAAATTGCCGGAAGCGGGATGGAAAATGACTCGACATATCGGAGATGTGTCGAGGAACACAGAGTTCTAGATGTCTGTATGACGTTGTTTTCTCCGCAATGCAGAGGCGTATGTTTCATTGCCTAGTTAGGTGATCCTTTCTTACGCGGGTAATTAAGAAAATATTACGTTGGCGCGCCATCTCTCAGTGATCGCCCAAATATCAATACATCATTCAAATGCTTGGAACAGTAATAATTTTTTTAAACTCAGTTAAAATTATATTTGTGAAAAAGTTATCATTTGCGGAATAATTTTGAATATTTGAGTAAGTAGTTTATAATATTTTCTTGTTTTAAAAATTCTTGTTCGGTTTTAGTAGTTTCGGTAAGTAGACTGTAACTGTAAGTTAGAAGTCTAGACGGTACCGGTGGGGTCCATAAGACGATGAATAAAATGGAAAGGCGAAGTAAGGCGAAGGTAAGCCTCTGTAGAATAAAGAGGTCGGGCCGAGGGAGCGATGATTGTGAGTTGATAAGGAATGACAGGTAGTCCTATTTATAGCGAGCTGAAATAGAATGAGGCAGTCGATGGAAGTTGGAACGACAGACTGTGTAGGGGTAGGCTTCCATTCTAATAGGAATTGACGAATCGGACGTCGACACGTTTCTCTCCGCGATAACTCTTCAAAATCTGTGAGTCTAAACTGCTCTGTTTCACTTAAGTCGGCATAAGCGGAGTTCCGTTTTGTTGTTATAAATTATGATTTTTTATAAATACAATTTTAAAATAATTTGCAAGCAATATTTTCACGACGGAAATGTGAAATGCCGTTCATTGAGGTTTTTGAATTTTTGTTTTCACGCTAACTTCCACAATGATGACCCGTATTGTTTTCTAACTGTGGGCGCGGTTCCACATGTCCGGATATTTCTGTTGTATTCCAGGGGAGGAGGAAGAGGTAGAATTAATAATGTATTTGACGCCATTGGTGAGTCTACCCCCGAATGATTCCCCTTTGCGCGGTGGTTTGGGGTACGTGATACTGTATAAATGCAAAACCGCCGGGAGGTTGGAATTGGGGCGGTGGGGGTCGCGGCAGAGAGCCATCCGAGAAAGCCTCATTTCCATTGGTTGTTAGTTTGCCTTTGCATTTAATTATAGAGCCGATTATACGTCCTCTCTCCGTGCGTTGGTGGGGGCACCAAGCGGCGCGGGAGATGGACAGAATGGGACAGAAAGAGAGAGATAGAGAGGTCGAGATAAATAATTGAATATTCTAGGACAAACAACACCCCGATGAATGCAATTAGCCCAATGATGTATAATTAAAGAGAACGCCGGTGAATGAAAGCATCAATTTTTTACCCCGATAGAGCCATTTATAGAATTTAATTTACACTGGGCTTATGAGTGAAACGGACATTTTATTCAGACCTCGGGCTTACCTCGAGAAGGTAGTCGAATCATTGAAGCTATTATAGAATATAGAACTGTACATGTTTTTGAAATATTCTGTATACAGATATGTAGCCTTATTTCTTCATTAGGTTCAATATTGTTCTGTTTTGATACATCATTTCGTTATGCAGAGTGAGTATTAGTCAAAAATTTAGACCCAATTTGCACTACACAGCGTAAATAAAATAAATTTGAGGTTGTAAATATAAAATTTGAAACATTAATGTATAACATTAATGCCATACTGTACGGCTCTATGTTTCACTCGTGTCTACATTTTACTGTTCGTCGGATAGTTTCGTTTTTTTCACAAGATGTTTTCCATAAAAAACCCATCGTAGTGTAGTATATTTCGTGTCTTTCTCAGAATAGGCGGAAGAGGCCGCCCGTTTCGGGCGAGTCCGGGCAACAGGTTCGTGAAGGGGCGTCGGCACTGTAGCCGCTCCCCCCTTGTCCCAATCAAGACTCATTCGGTTTATATATGGTTTTCAATATTGGCCGTCGTAAATTATTGTCCGGAACGGCTCGTTTCCCCCGATAAGGGCCCACTAAATCATAAGTCCCGTCCGAGCCATTAATTTTACCGATGAAGGCCCACCACTATATATGTCTCCGCGTCTGGTCGACTTCATTGCCCTTCGGAATTAACATAGTGACAATCGGTTGGAAACTGACACTATTAAGGTAAATTCTTCAAAACTAGAAAAATTTTTGTCTTGTTAATTTCGTGTATTTCATTTGGGGAATGAATTGCCTAATAGTATTCTAATACTATTCAGAATTATTATAAAAAAACCTTTAAATTTAAACTTATCGATTATTCATGAACCGAAATCTATGAAAATCGAGAAACCCCTGCAATTACTTAATTATGCTTTCAAAAGAGTAATTAACGATTAACATATTTTATATAATAATACCTAATTTTTACTTCTCCATTATTTTAATATAATTTTTATTATACTGATATATTCTTAATTACACAGATATGTATTCTTAACACGTTCTTCAGTTTATAACACTAATATAACTCTTATGACTAAGATCTAATCCGAAACTGGTACCGTATTTTGGTAACCTGGGGAAAAACTCCGAACGCTTGCACGGGTTTGCGAGGTTTCGCGATGGCAAAGTTGAGAGAGGCACTTAATTTCCAGCTAATTTCCGCTCCGATCGAAACTGGTTGAGCCGAACTAAGTGTCGGCGGTTACGGCTTCAGTGTGATTTTATCGGTTTCGGTTGGTACGTGTTCATTTTAGCTGTTCGGCGCAAAACGTTCTTGCCGGTTTCGAATACTGAACATATTTGCTTTGGAAAATAATTATATTTAAAATAAATATACGAATACGAAATTATATTTGAATTATATTGAATGTTTTTTAAAGGTGTTGCTCAGTTCATATTCATTCGCATCAGTTTATATTATTTCCTTACTCTGTACATTGCGGATATTTTCCTAATGTTAATTTTTTGTTATGTAAATTCAGGATGGTTCCCTCGGCTAATTTAGTCTAAAGACAAGCAGTTCTTAAAATGTATTCAGGTCGCATGTACCGCGCACGGTGGCGCTAATTGTCACGTGTTAAATGAATTAGGAGAGGGAACCTCTGTGTTCAAACACAACCACCCGTTTTAACCGGGAGTTTGTAAATAGGCCCCGGACGCTGGTTGAAATCCTATATGTATCTGAATAATAATACGGTCAAGGCTGAAGATTTTGAAGATTTCAGTGGCACACTTGTGTTGTACCTGACTGTTTAATTTCGAAACAACGTGCCGCATTTTATAATTTTTCCAATACGAGTTTTTAAATCGATGAAAAATCACAGTAGTAACTTTGAATGGGTGCATAACAATAATTTTTTAGATCCCTGGCGTTTTCCAAGACGAACAAGCAAAACGTTAGAGGGGGTCCATGGCCCCAGTAATATTAAAAACTCTTAGCACCTCTTTTCCTGGTCCAATTCAGATTCCTGAGGAATAATGGAAATTGGTGCAGGTACGGACCGAAATAGGTAGAGGATAATATTCCGGACCTACTCTGTTGTACTATAACATGTAGTTCTCTTTATTCTTTTATTGCTACATTTCTTACAAACGGTCTCTATGAAGTCCAATCTCGCACGTATTTGTTCTGTTTTTTTCAGCCAGACTTCACACGGTGTGAAGATTACCGTGTGACCACCCGCCTACTAGGCCTAATTAGCCGTCTCCCTTCATATTCAAAGCAACCCAGCGTTTCACTGGATAATTTTTGTAATTAGCTCGTTCTTACTCTCGGCTCTAACATTCGCTTGAACGAGCCGGGGGTAAGGTTAAGCACTGTGTATTGCGAACCGACCGAGAATAGATTTATATAGAATATATCAACTATTTACACTCAATTTCGTTTCCATTTAACTTCGATAATACAACCAAATATAGGTTTTTCACAGGTATTTGTCACTGATTTAAAATTTAATGCAGTATTAATTAATATTGTTTTACATTACGAATGTATATTCATTAAAATATAAAATACTCCTGACTGATTACCGAAAGTATGAGTGGATCGTTAACATAAACTAAATATCCAATTTTGTTATAATTTCTGACATATCTTATTGAACCAGTCCATTACATAAAAATGTCGTGTTTGCCAAATGTTTTGCCCATTTTTCGCTGCTCTAAAAACACTAGTGTAGTTTTTAACCAACATTTACATATCTATCATGTTTTTAACCTTTCACTGGGCGCTATGGGTCAAGTTCGTTGGGTATTATTATTACAGGACAGGATTCTTTTGACATTTGGCAAAATACAGAGCGAAGCGAATTTCTAAGGGAAAGGTCTTATTTCAAGAGCAATAAAAGTAAAAAAAAGTGTGTACAATTGTCGCCCCTCTAGAGCAAAGGTGGTTGGGAAATAAAATAGAATTCCTCGGACTCGCTTACACCTCGATGGAAAACTTCTCTCCCTTCAGTTTTGGCTTGCTTTATTTCTTTGGCCTCCTTTTATTGGACCTCAGCCCGCCGCGCTTCCCTTAATATCCGTTCCTTTCGCGCTCTGAAAGTAGAAAAAGATATAAATAAATAATAATAAAAAAAAGCTAACTTCTTAGATTCCCAGGTTTTCCGAAGCCCACGCGGCGAAATGTGACCGAAGTGATTTTCTTTCCGATAGGCGTCTTTTTTTAAAGGGCAACGGTTTTTTTTGACATTGATTCCAACCCTACTTCTTTTAATGGGATTCTAACGTCCCCTTTCTCGAACGAATTCTCAATTTTTTCGTATGCATCCAAATTCCCTGTTGTAGTTCGGACGACCGATATTTGATGACCGAAACGTTTGATAGCCGCCTAACTTGTTAATATGTTTTTCTTATTAAGACCGATTTTCAAAGTATACAAGATAGACATGACTTTAACAAATAGCTACAGAAATATTTTCATATACGATTATCATTATTTAATACCGGTGTGTTACGGCGCCCCCAATAGGCAAGTCCAGCAATACGTGTATGGCGGGCTTAGTATTACCAGGCGCTGTTAATTTCATGCCCGATCAGCATTATTAGATTTTTTACGTATTTCTTCGTAAATTCGGCCTCTGAATAATTAGAGGCTCTCTTCCAAATTTCAATGAGCAGTTCTGAAAAGGATAATTCAGCGTATTAACATTGAAACCAATTTGAACATTTCAACGATTATTTTTCCAATTGGTACCGGGCTGAACATTAAAAATGATTAAATTCTTAATTATTTTCTTTGTATAATAGCGTTTTTATTGGCACTAATTTACTTATTATAAATTTGACATTCTTTTGCAATGTTAAGTCAGTTATTCATTCATTGTACGAATTTAAAATTTTAAGATGAGCTGTAACAATATCAACTGTAAGTAAGTACCTTAGTTCGGCCGCAATTCCTTAGACTTCAGCAAACCTAATGTAAGATAATTTCAGATCGGGATGTAGTGAGTTGTGGCGAGGGCTTAAGGACTCCCGATTTAGACATTAAGCCGGGAGGCGGATAAGGCGGAGTGGAAGGGGCGGGAAGGGAAGGGAAGGGAACAGCAGCAGCAATATTGATATTAGGAGAGACGCAATAATGGCAAGTGCGTCCTGCTTCCCTCCCCCACAGCCTACTTTACTTATGCGTCATCTTCCCCAAACACGCACGCAAACCCTTTCACTCTCTTTCTCCCCTCCTTGTAAACTATATGAATGAAGAAAGTTACGCTCATTTCTTTTATATTGTACTTTGGCCTACGAATTGATTTTTAAAATAATGAGCAATATTTTAAGAGTTCCCTCATCGGGTGGGCGATGGTAAAATCGCTTTAAAATCCACAAAAACGGCTCTGTCGACTCTCAGTTACGATACTGGCTGATGGGTCGGGAGCGTTCGGAGAATTGACTCGCGTTGAAATATACGGTCGACGTTACCGGGAGCGTTCATTCATAATCGAGCAATAGGATGGAGAGGGCACGGGGTTTTAGTGAGCCCGGGGTGATTAGGGCCAGAGTGGAGAGGGATAAAGGGGGCGGGCATAAAACGGCGTGGGTTGGAGGGGATGGGGTTCGGCATAAAGCGGTTGACAGTGGCCCGTTATCTGGGCGATGGTTGGGGCCGATATAGGCCGGCGGTGAGCATGCAAACGGCCCTATTCCCCGCCGCCCGACCCATAACGCCCCCGCACCTTCTGTCCTAGGCCCTAACATTTTCAGAAGCTCGGGCCTCATTTTACCGGCTACGATTGTTCCTCGGACCCCCTTTCGGGAATTCAGAAATATCGAATGGAACTTATCTCGGTCCGTTCTCGGGTTGCCCCTAGTCCCACCCACTATCGACATATGCGCCACATTTTTTTGTTTATCTAACCCGCAGAAGTATATTTCCATTTACTAAGCGTGGTATAATGATATAATTATATGCGATTTGGCGTTTTGCCCAAGTGTTCTCTGGCGCACATTTTTCACCTAACTTTTGCGTCAAGTATTAGTCTACTTATATTTGGCATTCGTGTATATCCTACGTATATAATGTTTCTGCCTATATCTGAGGCTCTAAACTATTTATGAAGGAAACAAAGTTTGCCGACCTAAACCTGGGCTTAACATTTATCACGACCACGCTCCCTAATACAGAACTAAATTAATGCTGTGACTTCCATAATACGATTAATGAAGTAGCTGTTTTGTTAGACTCGGTGGGCATTAACTCGGTCTCGGAGAGAAGAGACAGGGAACAAGTGAGAAAAGAAGACTGTATTTATGATCCATTCTGGTGAGCTCGACCCGACGGGCTTATATTACCTTGGCCGTGTTAACGTACCTAGCGGACACGATGCGCTACAAACCACTATATTCCCTGTATGAACTCCTTTCTTTAATATATTTTTATTTTTACGACCCCAGTGGCGTAAGTGTACAGTTACAATGTTTTTACGATTACTTATATACTTAGGTAGTACCTAATGCTTGTGCCTTCTCGGTTATAGTGTTCTCCGTTCATAAAAATGGATATCAGCAGTAAATTAAAAAAATAAACTTTATAAGTAAAGTAAATAATTTAGAATAATATAAGCGTAACAAATGAGCTGGAAAATGTTATATAGTTAATCTCTGAAAGATTAATAAATCTGTCGAGTAAATAAGTAAAGTGTTATATGACGAAGATAACTACATTTCGTCATAATGCGATATTTTGAGGTTGAATGACTTCGAATTGTTCAGGGGAAACCTAAATGTCGGGACTGTTAAAAACGAGGAATTATTGCCAGTTTTAGACGAAGACAAAGAATCGTATTCAACATACGAGTCATATTGGAAGTCATTATCGATGACTGCGGCGCGGCTTAATTCCTGAGCGGGTTAAGCTCTTTACCTCTGTCACGTTGTATGTATTAAGTTCATTGTTAGGGGCATTAATGTAATTTATTAGCGGGGGCGGTGCATGCGTGATTTGTCGCTGCTAATGGGGTCGCGTGCCTCGCACGTATTAACCGATTCCGCCCTACTCCCGGCCTCCTCCTTCGGCCTCTTCCAAAGCCAAAGGAAAGTGGTTTAAATTTAATAGCGAAACAAAGAAGATTTCAGAAATCGGGTCAAAATTAGCAATTAAATAGTGTTCAGATTTCCGCCTTTATCGCGTTTAAAAACTTTAAATTTTATTCCACCTTCCCGGCGTACAACCGAATCGCCGACTGGAAACAGAACACCGGGAGAGCAAATAAAACTTTAATTACAAACTTGGCAATTTCCGTGGCAGTTTCGAGCGGGCCGTTTAATATTCTGTACGCTGTATTTTCGTCTTTACATAAGTTAGTAATTCCGGAACTTAACCGAGTATAGAATCGTATTTTCAACGTGCGACAAAGCTATGTGTCGGACAGAATTTCAGAATAGTTAATCGTAATATAGATTTTTCCGAGTCTGCCTTTCTTTACAGAATGGAAAAAACATTTACATTAAGTTGTTTCCAAAGAGAATTGCAGTAGTTTCAGTTTTCTTGGGACCGACCCCGTTTTCTGAGTTGTTCACCGCCCGCGATTATCATTTATCCGGGAGAAGCACTCCTGCGCGGCGGTTAAAATGCCAGGCACCTACCGGAAAGGGGAAACACTTGGTTTTGCCGCGGCTGAAAAATGATCTTAGCGGCGAAAGTAAAAAAAAAAGACCGGTTGTCAAAACTAAGAGATTAATTCGTGCAAGGTGTAATGGGTCGTGAAGAAACGAGCAAGACGGACAAAAAATGGAGGAGAGTCCAACCGAGAAGGGGCAGTGAACATTTACGTTACGTTACGTCCAGACCGTCCACATCTTCAAACCGGCTTCTATTTGATTAACTATATCATGTAGTAGAGTAAACAATTATTTATTTTCGGCAGGATGTAATTTACATATAAGACTTCTGTCAGTATACCTTGCAGTACACCGTCAGTGTCTAGTTAAATCCGATGTAAGCACAGACTTCGGCGCAATACGTTCCCTACAAAGTGTTTTTAACAGCAAATTCAGTCTGAAAAGCGGTCAATCCCTGATAGAAACGTTGAGGTATCGTAATTTTTCCAAAATGTTTGTATTCGGTCAACAGTGGTCCCAAAGTGAGTTCACGAACGGGCAATAAAAAACGGTCGGCTTTTTATCGGGGCGCGATGCGAAAACCAAGGTCTTAAAAGAGAAAAAAGTTCTCGCTACACGGGATAATAAGCTCAGGCCCCGGACACCTGATTACTGATGCCTCCGACCACCTCCGCGACTTTCGCGCCTCATTAAGTTAATGTCGGTAAAAATAGGCTTCGGTACGTTTTACTTTTGTGTTTCTCTTCAAAATGTAGGTCCGCTACTTCCAGCGTTGAGCCCTGAATTTCAATTAGTCGCTCTAGAATTTCGAGCATAAACCGAAAAACACTTGTGAATGAAAAGGTAGGGCGTTGGGAGAATTTCTCTCAAAGTTTCGTTCCTGTCGGCCGAATGTGTGCTGCAGGTATTACCTAGAATAATATTACTTCGCTGTGCGCGCTGACCAAAAATTAGACTGGAATGTCTACAGAAGGAATGTATTCGGTATATTCGTTGCGCCTAAAATGGGCTAGTATGATACCATAACGTGCATATAGAACTGCATCGTTATGTCAGGAAAATGGGCATGTACATAAGTTTACTGATGTATGTTTTAACTTGGCGATCGGAACTGCGCGTGTGACGATAATGAAATTTGAGCCCATTGAAATATCCTCCCGGGGCCCATTTTTGCTGGCGCTAGCCAGGCGACTGCATTTTCGTTGTTAAAATTGGTGCCAACCGAAAACCCATTAGGGCTTTATTAATGGGCGGTGAAAGAGTGGCCAATCAGCGTGACTGACGACTACAGTTTAAAAGCTTCATTCGTCTCTCTCTCTCGCTCTCTCTCTCTCTCTCTCTCTCTCTCTCTCTCTCTCTCTCTCTCTCTCTCTCTCTCTCTCTCTCTCTCTCTCTCTCTCTCTCTCTCTCTCTCTCTCTCTCTCTCTCTCTCTCTCTCTCTCTCTCTCTCTCTCTCTCTCTCTCTCTCTCTCTCTCTCTCCCTCTCTCCCTCTCTCCCTCTCAACCAATAACAGAACAATTTAACTCCCCCGGGCCGGTCTAGGACCCTTTTGAAACCGGTCGCTCTCGATCTCGATTTTCTGAATAGCTAGTCGTCTGAAATTATGCTCACCGCTTTCACTTAATTTGCCCACTGTTTTTCCACTCTAGCATTCGATTCAGACCAGATTCCTGTTACCGAGCAGTTGCCGCTACTATGGCAACAAAGCTCATGCCGACAAAAGTTCCGTTGGAAATACATGTAGGTTTTATGGATAACATTTTTTTATTATCATTTCGATATCGTTCGGCAAACCTAAAATATCGACGACCTGTATGATAAGTCATGAGTCAATAATACGATAAAAAGTAATTGAAGGTGATTACTTTATGATATTTTATTTTAGGCTGATTAGGAAGTGTTCTAGCCCGAATCCGGACTAACAGCTACTGAATTTAAAGTTTCGTATAAGGTATTTTACTCGTTCAAATGAATGGAAAAGACTTGTACACAACCGGAAGATTATACAGACAAAAATAATATACGGAATACATATCCACGATAAATATTAAGCTTTGGCAGTGTAACATAGTTGGTATTGAGGGCCGCCAGTAGTTTGTAACGTCTCTGTTACAGTCGCTGTATATCTTTCTAACTTTTCTACTTTTCGCATATCGGGACTTGCTGAAATATGGCTCAGGAATTCCGGAGTGGGAGTGGAGGGGAAAGCACCTCACGGTTCTTCCCCTGCACCGACGTCCTATATATTTTTCCGCCGTTCATTCGGGCCCCGCGCTGCGGGTCCTATTAAATCGCGTTTAATATATATGGCTGTAATTTATTTGTGCGGAGGCGTGTAACGAGAACGGAGGGAGGTTGCGCGCCTATTGTGGGATGGTTTAGGTATAATAAATTAATATCGGGGGGCGGGCAGGGTCCAGAGCAGATTGGGCGGCGGCCCATTGTGGGCGGTGAGGGGACCCTCTTCTCCCTTCAGCTCGGCCCCATTCTCCCCGCACCGACTTTCGGTCGCCCCCGAGATCGCTCAACAGAAATAGGGCTTCGCAACGGTCAGAAAACGAATACGACGGGCGCCCGGTCCCATCTATCATTCAGCTCCGGATATCTTACATTAGCGACATCTATAGGATGTATACGATACACTGCTTTACACAGGTGACACTTTAGTTAAGTACGTTTCCGCACCACCCTCAGGGGGGCGCTAGTTTACCTGTGCAAGTGCACCAGACGAACTTTAGTTAAGTACATTTCCGCACCACCCTCAGGGCGAACTAGTTTATCGGTGCTAGTGTACCCAATGAACTTTAGTTAAGTACATTTCCGCACAACCCTCAGGGGGGGCGCTAGTTTATCGGTGAAAGCGGACCCAACGAACTTTAGTTAAGTACATTTCCGCACCACACTCAGGGGGCGCTAGTTTCACAAAAATCGTTCATTGAGTTCACTTGCACCGATAACCTAGCACCCCCTGAGTGTGGTGCGGAAATTTACTTAACTAAAGTTCGTTGAGACCTTTTGCACGGATTAACTAAATTACTAAAAATAAAGTTACCAAAAAAGGTTAAAATCTGGTGCCTACTAGTCTAAAAGAATAAAAGAAGTACGGCGCCAAGTGATACTAAACGCAACGCGTTGCATTTAGTATCAGCTGGCGCCGTATTACACTCGAGTGCACTTGCACCGATTAACTAGATTACTAAAAATAAACCTTTTTCAATAAATTTAGGGTCAACAGGAAAATATTTATGATCGTAAATACGCAATAACAGATAGGTTTCCTGTCATATATTTGGAAGGCAGAACCTAATAGTAACCAGTTGTGTGATCAAATATATATTTGATTGATAATCCGAACAAAAACTTATGCCGATTAACAAAATCCTCCCAATCCAAATAAGACAAGCAACATCCCCCAAAAACACAATAACAAGACATATATATATATATATATATATATATATATATATATATATATATATATGTACAAACGACAAATAGACAACCACCACAGTACAAGTGACAGTGACAGTGCAGGGAGGATGCCCAAAAAAGTGCCAAAGTGACTAACACAGCTACGGTTTCGACCAATTAAAAGAATAATATCTCTGACTGTATAAACGCTGCCGGTTTAAACCTCCCACAATAAATTCAGCATCAGCCGAATCGCGCATTGGAATGCAAACGGATTGCGTGGCTTGATAATGGAACGAACATCCGTTCATAATTTAATACTCTTTATCGAGTATTTGACAGTTATGGGTGCAATATATTCGTTCCTATTTGTTATCGGAACTGGAATAATGGGAGCGCGCATAACTTGGCGCGAGTTTGTTTTCTTTTACCATAATTCCGCACGTTTCCAACCGGTCATGTCAACTGACGATATCGAAAAGGAACTTGGAAATGAGCTCATTTCTATTTAGCGAAAGAAAAGGGCTGATTTATAAGATCAGAACTTTTTTTCCGTTTTTCATAGCGCTCAAACGTTTGACCATAAACATCGGCGCATGGAGACATACTCAAAACAACTATGGTCGAGTGGAAATTATTTGTATATTTGCGCGTATTTCTTTGGGTAAGATTATATTTTTTAAAGATAACTTAATTTTAAAGAACACTTTTAGTCATTATTTTAACTTTATTCTGAACCCTTAACTACTCTTCCAAAAGAAGAGCGCGGCTTATTTATTTAGAGTAGTAATTTTGTTGAAACGAGTGCATTATTTTTTAATTGCAAAAGAAGTTTGTTATTTTAGAAAATACCATTGTACCATATATTTTAAGTCGGGATACTTCAACCCATAAATTGTTGAAAGACTATAGTGTATCGCAGTATAGTTTCGGACTATTTGGAAGTCAAATAACTGCAGAAAAAAAATAACTGTTAGCGTCCATAGAAGGAACAGGGGAGATATTAGCTACCGCTGGCGAGAGTTTACCGCAGAATTGGAGTTTCATGTAGCTGGAGGAGAACAAACCCAGTTGGTCCATTAGCGTCCCGAGATGGGAAAGACGCGAGCCATCAGCCCTCCACAGCCACCGCCTACCCGACGGCCAAGCTTAATGCACCGAATAACGTTTACAAATTCCGATTAAACGCCCATTTATTATAAGTGGGAATTTTAATATTGGCTCGTGGGATTTGAAGTGGTTTGTTTTCTCAATTTGTCAGTCACAGATTAAATCTTTTGGCTTTGTTGTTTGCCATATGCCTATGTATTATATATGCCTAACCTGAAAAACCAAATGAGAACGATATTAAATAATTACAATATTTGACGGCACTCTCTTTGCTCTAAGTCCGATAAAATGTTTTCATTGATTAATGTTTAGATACGATTTAAAAAAAAATTTTCAAGCAATAATATTTACTGAAACAACTTTGGCCGAACCTCCTGGTCTTGAGGGGAGGGCTTATTTTGGTAGGTGTAAAGAAGAAAACAATTCCAATCTGTTCATTGCCGCAAAAGAGTTTAGCTTAAGGTAAGGGGAAAGCCGACAAAGTTAATGTTGGACCTCTCTCGGGCCAGGTTAAGTATGCGCGCCGCCGCCCCTGCCGAAATTTGTTCACTGCCTTTCTCCTCACTTACAGCCCCCGCTTTCCGCATTATGCGCTCTGCTGGGCGCCCAGAAATCTTATTATTTTAGGCTTTCGAATAATATTTGGCGTTTCCACCAACTTCGGCCCGGACCCGCGGGGTGCACAGCCAGCCATTTTAGCCCTAGCACAGCGATCCCGCTAAATCTATTCTGAATATCCCTCTCGGCTGGAAGCAACGACGGCATATTCTGTTATAATATTACTTTCATTTCTTGCCATGTAGGAATTACGTAATTTTCCTTTAACATTTATTACCGAGTACACCGACGAATTCTGTCGGGAATTATCTAAATTAATTATTGTTGAAAATGATTCGGACGATTGTATTGACGGAAGCGTAGTCACAATTCATTTAAAATATTTGCGTCAACATATTTATTCTCCCTTATTTAATAAAATGAAAAAATACGATGTACAAAAATGAAATTTAATACTGTATTGGATCCGGGACCGAAAGGAATCACCGGAGTGAGGTCATTCGGCCTAATGTCGATGATGGAATCACTCGAGAATCCCGAAACAGAGGCCTTGTGAACAATGTTGCGAAGGTCTCAGCCGTATTACCGGGTCATCATTTCCGCCTATGCGGTGGTAATATCCTCCATTTAGCGCTAATACCGTTGGTTGTAATGTCGTTTTGGAGCCTGTGACGGAGGCGCATGGGATCGTACAAATCGAGTATTATTCGAGTATTATTTTCCCATTCGTCCAGTCCTCTCTTCGATCTCAGAATTCCATTTTTATTAGCCACCATAATTTTTATCAACGAGAAGCAGTTGTCATTTTATTTTCTTAACATTACAATATAACACAAACTATCCTGTAAGTGTATTTGCCAAGTGGCGGAAAGTAGGGGCGGAAGTTTCGCGAAACAAAAAAAAACGAAAGAAAGAAAGGAAAAGTAATAAAGTAGAAAGCAGCTAGATTGCTCTGTTAAGTCGGGGCGAAAAATATTCGGAATTAATATTGTTCAAGTTATTGCCGGCTGTGGGCCCATAATTTCGAGTGGTTTAACTTGAATTAATATATTTCCCTCCCTACCGAAAATATTAAACCCAAAGCGGTTTCCACTCCTCAAATTCTGTAATGCTTTTAACGCTGTTTTTGAAGCCGAACTTTTACACTCGCGCCCCTACTCATGAATTCTAGTGGGTTAATAGATTATTCTGATCCGATTATAGAAATTCGTTAGCTTAAATATTATTAAGTAAGAATACAAATGCGTTAATTATCTATAGATTGACATTTAATGTTAGGAAACATCACAATGTATTTAAACGTACATTCAGGTTATGCCGGATATATTGGAAATGAACATAGACTATAGGAATAATATGGGAACACTATGTGAGAGGGAAGCTCACATAGGTAATGGATATGTAGGTATGCAAGGTTAATTAAATGCCGGATAGATAGGCGGAGAACAGTCGGTTCCTACGAGAACGGTAGGACGGTTTGGAATATCATCACTCGTGTGTGAGATCCCCACACTTCTCCCCTTCCCCTCGGTCTTCGAAGAGATTGTTTTCATCTACCGGCATATGATATACGTAAATAGAGAATTCTGCATTGCTGCCGATAAAGAATTGTATCGACGTTATCGCGCTTCTACAGCTTGGAAATTCATAATTGATTTTAAAGTAAATTACCAGCTTCTCATACCTTAAGTTATGTGTCACTATTTCGAAAATGCATTTAATGCGTACAACATTCCAAAACATCAACTTGTATTTCTGAAAAATCCGGCTCACTCTCGACGTTTCCTTGGAAATTAAGAAAACTGGCGGAGAAAGCCGGAGATTTTATGTTCGGATTCGCTTTGAACAAATCGTCGGGACCGATTCCCAATTATATATATAGCTCTCTGTAAATTCATTGGATTTGCTTTCCCTTATTTTCTCATTTATCCTTGTATTGTTATCACGGTCCAATTGGCCCGCCCGAGCTCTGAGGACGCTTTGAGGTGACAGAGTTTCTGCGGTCTAATGTAACAGCGAAGATTGAATAATTCTGAAAATACGTATGTAATTTGATAGTGTGTGATCTTGGAAAACTCCACAACAACTACAGTTCAGTCTGTAGAGACTGCAGTTCAAACGATTACTGTAATATTCATTTAACTCCGTTTAATTTGAGAGGCAATTCACCATTCTAACCTTCGTGGAATTTAAGCGGTTTTAAGTTTTAAAGAAGATTTTTTTACGGAACAAATAATGTGTTCTTTAACGGCGTTCTAAAGATAATTGAAATAAGGAGTGTTCGTAAAGTGTTAGTCATCCGAAAGAAGATTAACGTCCTTCGAGCTGTGACTCAGCAAGTTTAAAAGGCAGCAGGCGCCCCAGATTTCGCCCACAGTCTGTAGTTCCAGTGTTGTAAATTACGAGTTATACGCCTTTTATTATTGCTGTCTTATTATAGATTTAATTGCCTTTAAATATTTTCTTCATTCGCTAAAATATTATCTCCTCTCTTATCCGCACGTGAATAGCTCAATGGTCCTTGAGAGAAAGTTAATATTTAATTGTTTAATGCCTTATTTTAAATTTCTTGTAGATTTTTAGAAGCAGATAAGAGTAATAGGAACGTAGTTCAGAATTTAATTTTGTTTCTTACCTTAACGAACGCACTGTTTTAATAGCCGCTCGACCACTGCTCTATCTTCTAAAAAAATCTAAACAGTTGACATTTTTAAATTGCAGATAGTTGGAGGACTGGGTGGGGAGTGGGAGAGGGGGGCTTATCTTGTTTGGCGGAGTGCAGCTTGGGGCCCTTGCAGCTATGATTCTATCCGCCGTTACGTCCTCTACCCTTTCCACCACTGTGAAGAGCTTTGAGATGGTGGGAGGGAGTGAGGGAGGGAGGGAGGGAGGGAGCGAGGTCGCCGGTTCCCTGTTGACTTTGCCAGCGAGCGCTATCTCGCGGCATTAAGAGATAGGGTCGGGTTCATAGCCCTTCGAGCCAGCTTTCTCTTAGCGTCGTAAAATTTAGGGCCGGCGTACCCCGGCATTTCCGCCGAGCCGCTTGTTCGAACCGCGCTCCGTTTTCAAACGCCCCGCCTTTAAAACGTGGAATGCGTCTGTCCCACTATAAGCCTTGAGAGTACAGCCCAGAATACTTGGCAGTTTACTTGAATTCGAAATTATAACTGAGAAAAATGGTGTAATACAGAAAACCGCATCTCTGCATAATAACCTGAATCATTCGATGAAGCCATTGGCAATAAAACATTGAGAAATGCTTTGGGATACCAACCCAAAACATTCTAGTGGCACTCTACCTCAAGTACCTTGGTTTGACAATCTGTTCTAACGCGAATTACCTGCTTCCGTAGTTGAACAAAGAATCACGTCCAGGAATTACAGATTCGTGATGTAAATTTTCGGACGTTCGTATGTCTGGAAATAACGGGAGAAAAAGAAAATAAACAGACGCAGTATGAATAGAATTGAGGTGGGCACGCTGTTCAATCGACTCTCTATCTCCGCGTTTTGTTTTTTTGCCCGTGTACAGGATTACGGTATGCGGGGGGAGCGGGGTCGGCCTCTCGACGGGTTTTTTACAGGCTCAGCTTTAGGAACCGGGCTCTCGAACAATGACCGGCCACCGTATCGCTAGTTTTCTGCCCTGTTGTTCTTCCTCTTGTTGTTCCGCGCGCGCAAAAAAAAAATATTTTATCAATTCTGACGATTCGCACAATCGGCCTCGATTTGTGGAAAAAAAATGCTGGCGGGGGCAGCGAATTTTACCCCGCGATATCCCTCCATTTGACCCGGTCTTGACGTTTTCCAGCACTTTTCCTCACTCCCAAAAAATACAGGAGTATTTGAACGCCACAGGGTTGTGTGTTGAAACTGCCGGTCAGTACACCGAGCGCCTTCAGCTCTAAAGTTATACTATCCCTGAATACACCGGGCGCCGTCTTTTTCGCGCCATACCAACCCGCAACACACCGAAAACCTTCCGGTCACAAGTTGTGATAATAAATATTAATAAAAACAATCATAATTCGAATAAATAGAAAATATGGGGTGTGTGACTAGCAGGAGTTGATTTTTATATGCATTTTATGCTTACATTTTAAAGTTAATTCCGTTTACATTATTTCGCGTCTAATATCGTCCTAACTTGGCAAGTGGCGGGCATTACTTCTTCAAGTCGTAAACAATATGTACTAAGTACTCGAGTATTAAATATCCCTTGATTTTAAATATTTAATACCAATTAATAGGCTAATTTAATTTAAACTAATCGAACGTCGGTAAATTTTTTTTTATATACCGATATAAACGTGCCGACAGATGTAAGACGGTTATATACTAGGAGGGGGGCGCTGTCGGAAGATCCCACGTGTTTTTCCTTTTTCTTCGGCGATAAATTGGATTGTGAGAGTAGTAATTTTCGGTTAATCGCCAATTCGTTTCCTCTGGTAATTGCCTGTCCCACGTCCCGGACACCATTAATAATATCTCTCTCTTTCTTACTTTAATCTTTCATAACCGCCCCTCGCCCCACCACCGATGCCAGTTTAGAAGGCATTATTCCCCGAGCGATTCGCGTGAACGAAATGCGAGCACTAAACCCTAAACAGCACCAGCATGTCCTATCTGGATATATGCGATGATCTTTGCTTATCAGATCACCAGATGTTAACGACGCGCTGCGTTGTATCTGCTTCCGTTGAACATGCGATGAAACTTGCACAGGAAGTCGTACGGTTGAAATCGAATCAAGGCTAGTTTAATAATGTATTTTTGTTCAATCAATTATGTAGGTAACTTTGTTTAGCGCGTTACATTTTGTTATAATGCGCTTTATTATTATAGAGGACAAATATAGGATGAATCAAAGGACCGATGTTTATCAACTCTAAACGGAATAATAATAATTATTATTAATAATAATCCACAATTATCACAATGTCCTGTGGCAAGTGGTCAGTTAAAAAATGCTTCGTTTCACTGTATTGTTACTAACGCCAGGTAGTAACAATTAGGCCAACCGCCGGCCCAATTAGTCGATTCAATGGGAGTTATTAACTAACTGCAACCGTATCGCATAATGCGGCCCGTGATTGTGGCATTGAATTCGTAAATTATTAACCAATGATGGTCGGTAGTGTTAGTGAACAATAACGGCCGAGGGGGTCCAACGGTCAACGTTTCCGATCGACTGTATGCACTTATACCTTATCGGTTGTAGAAACAGTTATATCCAAATCTATTATTATTAACTCTATCCTTCATTTTTAATAAACCCAAATAAGAATCGCATACTTAAATGCGCGTTAGTTAAATGTTACATCAGGTCATGGGTATGACCTAGCTTCAAAGCTAGGTTTATTACCTCAAATGAGTCTTATAAGAATATAAATCTCTGCTAGGAGCTAGAAGCTTTTCTCTCGCTGTATGCGTTACTGCTGACAGTTTTCCGAGTTTGTAGAATACTTCATATTGCCTTTAAAAAAAATTATTCCTTTCAAGCGGTCTGTAACGCTTGCATTAGTTAAAAACAGCCATTAAATGGAGAACTTTAAACAAAATTATAAAGATTAACAAGTTTATTGGCCTGAATGAAGTTAAGAACTTTCTAGACCTTTAAGAATATCAAGTTGGAAACTAGGGTCTTAAAAGTAAACTGTGGCCTGATGAAGGAGAAATGTCGTCCTCTTATTTCTCGCTTCCTCTCCGCGAGTGGAGAGCAATAATATTCTAACGCCTCGTAATAACTGCCTGAATCTGAGTCTGAACCCATTCTATTGTTAGACGACAATGGTAATATGTACAATGTACATTTCTGATGTCTCAAAGCACGCCAACTTTGTTCTGTTATCAGCTGTATTCGGCAACAGTAATCTCACCTGTATATAAAATCACCTGTATATAAAACCACCTGATTTACAATGCCTGACTGATCAGTTAATGCCATTTCATTTTTCAGGCACAGTCACCTTCATAATCGGATTCACTGGATGCGTAGGAGCTCTAAGAGAAAACACCTGTTTACTAGCAGCGGTGAGTATTATGTCTTTAATGTAAACTGCCCAACTGATAAGTAATTTATATATATAATAAATAAATAAATGAGCCATCACTTCAATAATATCTTCAATTGCTATTTTTAAGACGGCGACGAATATTTCATTGCTAGATTTAAACAATAAATAATCTCTGTTCCTATTTTCAGTACGCTTTGTTCCTTGCAATCATTCTCCTGCTCGAAATGACTGCTGGTATCATGGGTTTTATTTTTAAAGACTGGGTAAGTGTTCAGTAAGACAGGGACTTACCTAATATTTAGTTGTAATTTCGTACACTTCTTTATGCGTTATATGTGTCCTTTCAGATCAAACTGCAAGCGACCGGAGGATTCCAGGCTTTCATAATCCACTACAGGGAAGATCCGGACCAACAGAATCTCATAGACTGGATACAGGAAGACTGGGTAATTTTAAACCGTTTTTTTTTTACTTTTTCACCGTGTCCGACGAATCGTACTTCATTTTAAACTTGCATGTCTACAGTTGCAGTGCTGTGGTATCGAAGGTCCCAAGGACTGGGATAAAAATAATTACTTCAACTGTTCATCGCAGGCTGTAGGCAGCAGGGAGGCTTGCGGAGTCCCATTTTCTTGCTGTAGACGGAAACCGAACGTAAGTTCTATTTCAATAAATATGCTTATCAAATCCCCTAAACTTAATTTGATATGAAGTCGTTTATAAAGATTATAGCAGTATATTTGCATATAATCAAAATATACTTTGATTATCTATTAATAAATTTGAAGGTGTAACGTCAATGTACGCACACTGTAACGCCGTGAAAGAATTAAAACGGCAGAATATTTTTTAATAAAACAAAAGGTTTTATGCAGTGACGCAGGTTGAAATGAAATATGCCGTGTGTAATTAGTGAAATTAACTAAAGAAATAAAGTAATGAGACCCTTTCTCCTCGGAGATACAAACCGCCCCGCCCTGGGATAGTTCTTGCCCAATTACATTTATTTGTTTAAGCAGTCAGCCACCTCAATTTGCATTAATCACTTTAATTGTGTAAAAGTTCAAAGACTGAATAAATTCAAAGTGCAAGTTCAGCCTTCTGACTGGTGTAGGAAATAAAATTCTAAAATAATGTGGTTAAAATATGAAATCGAACGGTACTTATTTTATCTATATGTCCGGTTTTAAAGAAAGATATTGGCAGATTTACTTATATTTTTAACTTAAATCTATTTAAGGAATTATAGAAGTCTAGTGAAACCCATTCACTTAATTGTCTAGTGGCCTCTTTATTTTTCATCCCTCCGGGACACTTTAGGGAATCGACCCTGCAGAAGGTCACAGCCAAAGCCAATAGGACTAATCCTATTGCTCTAAAGCAGCCACCTAACAGAATTTATCCTATTAATTATAAGAGGATTATTTATACTCCCCTAAGAACAAATAACACTACTAAGTCTTAATTTTTTGAATTAAGAAATTAATAATTCATTTTATAATAAAATACCTGCAGTAGCATAATACAGAATTTTAAGTGAGGAATTATTGAACTATAAACAAATATAAAATTGTTAAAAATACCGTTTATGTTTCAGGAAATAATAAAGAATAAACAGTGTGGTTATGATGTCAGGAGAAATCCAAACGAAGGATATGTGAGTTCATGTTTGGTTATACGTTATATCGAAAATATAAATATAAAAGAATTATTATTTAATTATTAACAATATAAAATATTTATATGTGTGTCTATAAATTTATATATGATGGTGTATAAATTTGGTATGATGTTTGGAAAAATATGCATAGTAAAACTTTATGTTTGTATTATAGGAAACAACGAAAAAAAGTAACTTAATGTTCTAACTGCTTTAAATAATCTTACTCGATTGAAGGATCAGATGTAAATTGATTCTTCCTGACTGTAAATATTCAATTTCGCACTAATTATTTCCATATGCACGCAATGTTATGAACCTACCTAACCTGACGCCACTGCCTACTCAAAATTAATGTTGACCGATTTCGCAACACATTTCCGGTGATTTATGATAATTAAAATTACGTTTTATCTAACTCGCGAGATCAGAATTGTTTCATAAAATTAATATTTTAATTTTATCAACGGGTGCTGTATCATAGATGTCAGTAATGAGTTGACGGAGCGAAGTTGTTCGTAATAATTGTAAACGGAAACAATTTCTATAACAGATCTGTACAATAAGAAATCTGGAAATTAATCGCAACGCTCGATCTGCTGCATAAGAAGTATGGCTTCATCGCTAGCGGTTTACCTGTTTACGCTCGCCTATTTGATCTTAAGCTTGATGAAATATTTGTATAGAATTTCATTGACTCTACAGGATTTTCCTTCAATTCGGAAAGACTGGTTTCGGTGATGCCCACGTAGCTTAAGACAACAGGAGCGGGCGTAAACAAATTTACCGAGTGATGACTCAATTGCTGACCACTCTGAATGTATCAATCAGTTCTCTGTTCTCTATAACCGTTTGTCTCTATAATTGACTTTGGCACGTCTAACAAGCGCTCTGACTAACAACAGAAACCGCTTTCGAATGGTGTAAGGTGGTTGTTGGGCATGATGTATATACATTAGGGGTGTTTGCTTGTTGTGGCCCTATAGTTCGCTGACGGCTGGGCCAACCTCTCGCCCACCCAGTCCGAAGAGAGGAACATCTTCGAGCGGGGCTGTATGAGGGCCGGCGAAGAGTGGGTTGAGGCCAACCTGATACCAGTCGCAGGAGTCGCTGTCGGGCTCGCCATAACCCAGGTCCTTTCGCTTATAACCGATAATTTTTCCTTTTGCTCTCTAATATATTATTATTATTATTTTTCCTTCTGTTTTTACTTCAAAAATTTCAACCGGCCACTGACCCGTACGGTTTCTCGCCATCGTCAGTATTCTGCATGAACGGGAGGATTAATTAAATTGGGACAAAAAATTTTCAGGGAAGGGTTTTATCTTCTATCTGCTCAAATCATCATAAGAGAGAGTCGAAATTTCACTTAAATATTATTAAACATAATGTTAAAATAGATCGTCGGAAAAGGGCCCAGCCGAGTGTAATACGGCGCCAGCTGATACTAAATGCAACGCGTTGCGTTTAGTATCACTGGGCGCCGTACTTTCTTTTATTCTTTTAGACTAGTAGGCAATCAGATTTTAACCTTTTCTATGGTATTATCCGGCCCGCTAACTAATTTTCGCATTATATATAATACAAATTAAAATTTTTCTCTCCTCTTTTATGATTTGAGGTGATATTTTCAGTGAATAGGTTTATTATAATCCCGCACTGATCTTCTATGTTATTCAAACAGAATAACAAACATAATTTGTCTTCTTATATAATATGTAGTGATTATTTGTCTTTTATGATTTCAATTTCCGATTTCGAGGGAAGAAAATTATTTCTGTTTATTTTATAATGAAAATGTTAATACTGTCCTTTTGAGTTAAAGCTAATTTAACTTTTATACTATGCATTTCTGTCTTAGAATCGTAAGATTAAAGGGATTACTTAAATTATTAAAATTCAATCTAGTCCTAGAATTAAATAATGTCACATAAGATGACTTATTCCAAACACCCCACGAGCTTGAGATTTTTTGGCATTAGCGGTGGGCTCAATGGTCCGAAGTCTAAGCCTCTAGCCGTTGAGGGACAGAGAGGGGACCGGGGGCCCTTTTCGGCCCTAATCCTCTATGGTAGGGCATGAAGCTTGTATTCTCTCTTACTTACTTACGCTCACTGCCTCTCCTTTGCAATTCACTTATTCCGATCCACTTTCTCCAAAGTAAATCCTCCATAAGAAGGTAGTTTTGCCCCCGGTGTCGGTCCCGTATCGTAAGAATCCACACTCCTACTTGACTTTAATACGCTCCAGTTAATAATTTCAACGCTTCGACCGTCATTTCCAATATATCTTATTCATCGCGTGTCCGATAAAATGCTTTCCCTCGCCAATTCCCGGTTGCACGTCCGTTCAAATGCCTCAAGACTGTAATTTCACGCATTTGTTGGGTCGTATTTGTTCTTTTCCTTTCTTGACCGATTGCCTTCCTTCCTGGCGCATGGAGCAAACAACGGATCTCTAAAAATCACTAACTAAAGGAGCGGGATATCGGCATCGTAGTTTTATCGAATTAAAATCAAATCTTGGACGATTTCTTTCGTTGGACAGAACGGTGCTTCGACCGTGATCAATGAAAAGGGATGCATACAGGCAGGGGAGGAATGGGTCGAGAGAAACTTACTGGTCATTGTTACTGCCGCAATTGTTATATCATTTTTACAGGCACGTATTCTCTTGGTTTATTATTATTTTCTTTATTTCTTTTTAATTTATAATTACGCCACATTTTTATTTTACGCCGAATAATTTTTAACTTACTTTATTTTTCAGTTTTATTAATATATATATCTCTCTCTATTTACAGACATTTCGTACTGCAAAATTAATTGTTCCACATTAATTTTCTAAATTTAATGATTAAATTAATTTGAAAGTGTATAATGCACGTAGTTTGCCTTTGTGCAGTAGAAATATTCGAAATTAATCGAAAATGCAAAATAACACTGAGCAAGTTCTGGATTTTTTTAAAATGCAGAAAGTTTTCAAGTGAATTCAATAAAAAAAATAATGTTACCCCAACAATTTTTAATCTGCTCTCTGTAATTAATTTGAATGTATTTCGAATTCATTATTTAGTATCGAGTTAAATATAATTGTTTTGTTTTTTTAACGTTTGTCTGATTTGTGGTTGCAGATCCTTGGAATATGCTTTGCTCAGAATTTGCGCGCGGACATTTTCGCCCAAAAAGCGAAGTGGCATTGACAATTGCCCCTCCCCACTGCAGTATAGCAATCGCTCGGAGCCAAAAAACCAAAAGTGATAATCATCGGTTAAAATTGGCTTTTAACTGTGGGCGAAGCAGTGCGGGAACTTGATGACTATTGAAACTTCGTTACTACTACTACTACTACTGCTGCTACTATTACTACTACTATTACTACTACTACTACTGTTACTACTATTATATCTGCTGAATAACAAAACAGGAAAAGAGGACAGCTTGAACTGTATGCTGTAGCTTGTACTAATGTGTTCAGAAATGTTTCTTTCCCATCCCAGATATCTATCTAATAATGTCGGTATTCGTAGGGAATATAATGTTTTTGTTTTTTTCTCCTTTATTGTGAACTATATAAAGTTTTGCACAATATTCCTTGCGACTACAAACCAAAAGGGGAACTCATGCACAAAAGAAAGGGTGTAAATTTATAACCCTTAATTTATGTATGTTTTTATGTACATACAGTTGTAATTCAAATTGTTGAGGTAAAGAAAATATGTGCTTTCAGACTAAAAAGAAAATGAAAAAAATAATATAAAGATATTGTATTTTGTGCTCATTGATGCAAAAATATTACACTTGTGTGATATTTAACAAATGCTGTATATATTCAGTATTAAAAAGAATTTAAAACGTTGTTTATCGACAAACATTTGGCTGATAAGTGTATCTTAAGCGTATGTAAATATAATGCTCTCTATATTTATGTAACAAAAGTCGTAGTACATATTATTATATAATTAAACATACATAAAAGACGGTGTCATCAGTGTTGTTTTTAGTATTTTTAAATATATTTGATGAGCTAAAAGTTTTTCATTTCATATTTATGAAGATGATAACAAATGTATCTCAGCTTGAAGTTACTCTATTGTAGCTTGTAGTGAAACAGTAACCGTAAAACATGCATAACATAACGTGAGATAAAAAAAGAAAAAAAGGACTTAGAAAAGATCAATATTAAAATCCATTCCATACTAATACTAAAAATTACATATGCAATTTATGAATCTTTTTGAAATGTTAACATTAAAAAAAATATTGTTTATGTACAGACTTTTGACATATGGAAAAAATATTGTTTTGTTAGAGTATTATTAGAATTATATTTGTATTTTGTTCATTAATGTTATTTGTATGTAAAGCTACTCCCTTCAATTATATGCTGCAATATACAGTTTATAAAATTCTTATTTAAATACATCAAATAGTTACATGATAAATCAGAAGAAAATGAATAAATATGAACATTGATTTATATAAATTGATTACCACAAGCAAAGTTCATGTTAGAATTGCTCTGAACTAACATAAAACAAGGAATTAAAAAAGGCGTGTTTTCTTTTCATTCTTATGTGTGATTGATGAGTGTTTGTAAGCCCAATTTTTAAAAAAGTATTGTCAGTTTGTGTAAATTATTTGTGTGTTGAATGATGACTACGAAATATGTTTCATTCCATGTGAATTTTAAATAAAATGTACCGCATAATTTAAATATTTTTAAAAGTTATACTTGTTTTCTGTGAACAATAATTGAATAAATTAATGACAAAAATCCTATTATTTCTTTTCTATTGAAACATTTTACAACATTGAACCATTCTAAGTTTAGAGTACCTGTTTATGTATATATGACAGGAAACCTATCTGTTATTGCGTATTTACGATCATAAATATTTTTCTGTTGATACCAAATGTATTGAAAAAAGTTTATTTTTAGTAATCTAGTTAATCGGTGCAAGTGCACTCAACGAGTGTAATACGGCGCCAGCTGATACTAAATGCAACGCGTTGCGTTTAGTATCACTTGGCGCCGTACTTTCTTTTATTCTTTTAGACTAGTAGGCAACCAGATTTTAACCGTTTCTATGGTATTATCCGGCCTGCTAACTAATTTTCGCATTGTATATAATACAAATTAAAATGTTTATCAGTGCAAGCGCACCCAACGAACGATTTTTGTGAAACTAGCGCCTCCCTGAGTGTGGTGCGGAAATGTACTTAACTAAAGTTCGTTGAGTTCAATTGCACCGATAAACTAGCGCCCCCTGAGGGTGGTGCGGAAATGTACTTAACTAAAGTTCGTTGAGTGCACTTGCACCGATAAACTAGCGCCCTCTGAGTGTGGTGCGGAAATGTACTTAACTAAAGTTCGTTGAGTGCAATTGCACCGATAAACTAGCTCCCCCTGAGGGTGGTGCGGAAATGTACTTAACTAAAGTTCGTTGAGTACAATTGCACCGATAAACTAGCGCCCCCTGAGTGTGGTGCGGAAATGTACTTAACTAAAGTTCGTTGAGTGCAATAGCACCGATAAACTAGCGCCCCCTGAGGGTGGTGCGGAAATGTACTTAACTAAAGTTCGTTGAGTGCACTTGCACCAATAAACTAGCACCCCCTGAGTGTGGTGCGGAAATGTACTTAACTAAAGTTCGTTGAGTGCAATAGCACCGATAAACTAGCGCCCCCTGAGTGTGGTGCGGAAATGTACTTAACTAAAGTTCGTTGAGTGCACTTGCACCAATAAACTAGCACCCCCTGAGTGTGGTGCGGAAATGTACTTAACTAAAGTTCGTTGAGTGCAATAGCACCGATAAACTAGCGCCCCCTGAGTGTGGTGCGGAAATGTACTTAACTAAAGTTCGTTGAGTACACGTGCACGGATTAACTAGATACTAAAAAAAAAGTTACCATAAAAAAGGTTAAAATCTGGTTGCCTACTAATCTAAATGAAAGTACGGCGCCGAGTGATACTAAACGCAACGCTTTGCATTTAGTATCAGTTGGCGCCGTATTACTCGTTGAATGCACTTGCACCGATTATCTAGATTACTAAAAATGAACTTTTTTCAATAAATTTTGTATCAACAGAAAAACATTTATGCTCATAAGTACACAATACCAGACAGGTTTCTAGTCATATATCTGGAAGTTAGAAACTAGTAGTTTATTGATAATCTGGCAAAGTCTTTAGCCTCTCAACAAAATCCCTCCCAAACCAAGTAAGACAAACAACATCCCCCAAAAACACAATAACAAACAGACTATACAAGTGCCAAAGTGACTAACACTGCTACTGAAGATGGCAAGCAGCCGCAACCGGTCTAGCAAAAGACCAAACCAGCGAGAGGAGACAGAAACACACGAAATGTACGACAAAATTCAGGTTTTATTATTCATAGTTTTGTTAAATACTACTAGGGTATAGGATATTAAGGTAAGGGCCAATATACTACTTGCTCGCCAGATTCTTCTGTTAATTGATAAATTTACTTGGATTTCTTGTTAACATACAAATGCATTTTTAAATAACAGAATCTGTGACAAGGGATTAGTTGTGAAATAGGGAAATGAACAAAAACACAATCCAAAATTATTAGTTATTATTTTATTACTATAATGCATAAATTACATAATAGTAATCAAACCTATAACAAATAAAACTTCTTAGATGTATATGAAAACATAAATTGCAAATATATATTCTCCTTAATTTAATTATATTTTGCACACAGATGGTAGCAATGTGCAAACAAATAGATGACTCTTAGCCTTTTGATTATTGAACATAAATTTAAATCTCTATTAATTATTGCTATTAAATAAATGTACATTTCATTAACTATATTACTGATTTGTACAAAAGATTCACAATTCCTTTATGCAACTAGAATGAATAAATTTAACACTAACAAAAAGAAGTCCATAATTTTGAGTTATAGGCATAAGTTTGATCAACATTTCAACTGGTAGAATAAACAAAATCTTAACAGACATATGGTTAAGTAAACAATTTCTAAATTTCATTGTGAACTTAAGTAACTGGCCAATAATGTACAATTTTATATATTCAATTATTTTTAATGTAATGGACGGTGATAAAGCATTTATTAGAAAATGCCATATACAAAAATAGATTTTATTAAGCACCCGATGGTACTGCAGCACTACAGCATAACTGCAGTGTAAATTAAGCTTTCAGTTTGATGAAAAAAAACAGTATGCATTTTTAATAAAGAAATTGAAAACCTACAAGTTTATACAACATGGCACTTGATTCAACTAAAATTATTATAATTATTCACACACCAAAATAATAACTAATAGGTCTCGAAAGATGGAATAGTTTAGTGACTTTATTTTAGAAAAATGGCAAGTACTCTTCCACTATTTTTGTTTCGTTACTGAAACCTAATGGACACAAAAATTCAGAGAAATATTCAACTTCATCTCTGCTACTAAAGAGATTGCTGACCTCCTGATCATTAATTAATCCCACGTAAGATCATCAGTTCGTGTCTAAAATAATTCCCAACTCTCCTGCATTTATTTTCAGACATACTAATTAATTATTAGTTTATAAAATTATTCAAACAGTAACATTAATGTTATTTATTTCTATAGAGGCTATTGCACATTTTCTAGGATAATTATATAATGCGCACTGATGCACAATAAATCAATCGAATGTGCCTATAACGGCAATTCATAACAAAAAATAAACTTTGTTTAAATCATAAAATTTATGAGGAATAAACTATAGAATAACTTTTTTCTCAAATTACACCCAACTGAAATTATTAACGAGATGAGCTGCTCTATAAAACATTATCCCTCTTTAATAAGCCCAGCCATAATTGTTTTCTTCTTGAGTAATCCAAGTATTAATTGTGTTTCTGTTTAAGTAAGTTAAATATATATTACTTTAAACACATAGAAAGACATACAAAAAATTAACAAGTTAGGAGAAGAACTATATAAATGAACACTGAATATTCTCATATTAAACAACATTTAAGCTACTCGATACATAGCTTTTAAACTAATAATTAAATACATTTGCACATATATTTTGAAAACGACAATAGCTACCAACATTTTATATACTCTTTAATAAGTAAATTATTTATACAACATAAAATTAAAGATCTGTTTTTAATCTTCAATTTACACACAAAAATATCTAATTAAAGGGACGACGATTGCCTAATAATCGCATTTTATAGAATGCTAAACTCAACAACTAATCTAGAGTCTGTCCAACACTATTGATTTTCTTACCTCTGACAATGCACATATAAAACAAATATATTTACCAATATTCCAACAACAATCCATGAAATGAAACTAGCAACTATGCAATATCATAAGACTGATATATGATGAACAAATTTTCAACAAACATAAAGAATTACCGTTTTGTTTCCACTGGAAAAGGTAGCTCTTTTCAATTTTTTTTTCTTTACAACATTCATTCTCTCTCATACACACCAAAATCTACTCTATATTAGCTGCCTCAACAAAAAACAGCGTACAATTTAATGAATTACATACATGCATGAGTTTCATGATAGTAAACAATAGTTTCAGAAAAATCAACAATTACAGAATTTTCACTTCAACATTAAATAACAGCAGATTTGATCTGCAAATTTTATAAATTTATACAAACCAAAATTTGGCACACTAAGGGGAAATTTAAAAGTAATACAAATTTGAAATTCTTCACCTTTAAGATTCTGAAACCCTTAAGAAAATGAAAGAAAAGTATTGCAGAGAACTTAGAGGGGGGAAAAATTAGAGATTCTCAAAACACAGAAAATAGAAAGTCACGATTGACAAAAACAATCGTTGAGTTGTTTCTAATACAGGATCCAAATAAAATAAATGTTAGCTGTAAGAATGTTTTACATCATTTCAAATCTTATAATTTTTTTTATGGTTAGATCGTTACACATTTAGTTAACATGCCTATTTCATTACTGCATGTTATCTACTTTAGTACTTCCTAGATAATGTTTAAGTAGATAATTAGGTTATACATTAAACCAAAAGATAGATCAGAGTAATACTGGAAAATGAGTATTCCCAAAAAACAAATCTTGGATAAGCAGTAGTAGTGGTAGTAGTAGTAGTAACAACAGACAATATTGTTTACTATCATACAATAGTTTATACATCGTACTTAGGTTTTTATTTTTATCCTTTTTTTTAATTAATTTTAAATTATTAAATCATAAATGCACAAAAGCTAATATTTTGTAAATAACAACTACAATTAATTAAGTAGAATTGAAGAAAAAATAATTTTGTACAAAAATTGGGAGAGTATAGCACATTTTTTTTTAAGGATCAAGGGTGGGGTCGGGATATTTTTGAGTGGAATCGGGGATATAAAGGAGACAAATCAAAAGCAAGCAACAGTTCTAAGAGGGGTATAAGGGGGAAATTTCTGTGTGCAATGCAAGGCAGGCAGGTGTGTACATAAAACTAGATAATGTCAAAAACGACAAAAGAAAAGCTCCTGCCACCAAATATCAAGACGGAGTTTTTTTTTCTCATCGCAATTCTTAATCTTATTGTACTTCGCATATCCGGTAGTGGCAACCAATAACAAGGCATAACACGTAATTACAAAACTACCCGCAACGAAGAAAGTAGACTATGACAAAAATCAACACGTAGTAATAATAATAATAATAATTATATAGAAGCACTGCAGAGTGGAAATGACAAGGAGGAAATTAACAAACAAAGAAAAATTGATTGTGCTATACATATAAGTTATCTGAGGGGTTTTGGGGGGGGGGAGGAGGAGGCCAGATTCGAGCATTCAATTCAGAATGCGCACAATTCAGGCCTGAAAACACCCCCATATTATCATTACTAAAGCTATATATATATATATATATTTATATATTATATAAAAAAAATAAATGAGTTAGAAATTTCCTGTGGCGGTTGGGTGGTGTGACGTCCCTTGGGTATTGTTAGAATGAACCACAGTCGTGCGAGATGTTAAACAGGGGGTCCAGTGGTTAGAACGCCAAGCCTAAGGCCAAAGGGTTAAACAAGAAAACAGAAGGTTAGTGTTTCATGTACGTGATTGTTTTTTTTTTTTCAGCGTTTTACTATTTTAAATTTATTTCACAATACTCTTTATAAAAAAAAATTTCAATAGCAAACCCATGGGGCGAAATTTAAAAACAAAAAACCTACGGTAGAAATCTGTGTTATTGTTTTTAGAGAGAAAATTAAAAGAGGAAAAATATTTACACATTTTGAGGATACAACAAAAAAAAAACGTTTTCACGAAATTACGTGTATTGAGCTGTTCAACTGAACTGAAAGAAAGGAAAGTTTCTGTTGGACGTAATGTTAGATTCTTCTCTATATTTACTAAACTGAAAAGAGAAGTCAAATAACAGATAATGTTAATACAATATTTATATGTTGCTCATTATATAGAATTTAAGACAAATTTTACTGATATTTGGAGAAGGTGAAGAAGAAGAAAATAGAAGTTAATGTACTATAAATTATTTTCTTCGATTAGATTGAAAAATTAGAGTTCTGCGAGGATTTGAAATATTCGAGTCCTAATTGAAACATAATTCAATGCAGAGAACTCGAACATAACCTTATACATGGTGGATGATAATATTCTGGGATTACTTGTCTGAAAAGCGAGGAAAGAGTAAAATATAATATGGACTGGCCGAGAAGCTTCAATATGAGGCGTGTTTGTTAAAAGCCAATTGGTAAAGCTCAACTGAAATTGTGAATTGTCTTTGTCCAACAGAAATTTCCAATAACAACTATTCAGGTTGCATGCGTCAATACATAACAACTGATAAGTAATTAATATTCATTCACTTTACAATTATGTTAAGATCAAGAAAAAATAAGGAGTTAATTCTTTCCTTTTAGAAAAATAATGAATTGTCAGTCCACAGATTTCAAGTAGGACAGTGAATTCATGACCAATACTCATTCGCACTGACACCAAAGTTTATGAGTGGCTCACTTTGAAAAAAAAGAAAATAAGGTATTGAAACAAATATTCAAAATCAGAATGCAGATTTTGATTTTGTTTTTACATAATTTTATAAAAAAAATTCCCACTTCCAGCCAAGGGCAGTAGTAGTAACATAAGTATTATCTAATATTGGTTATTAGTGCCACTATTGGTTTTCTATATTTTTATTTTAGGTTAGGTGCAAAATGAGTAGTAATGCATGATTATTCACAAAAGAATTTGCTATACATATCGTCCCAATCACCGGTAGCATACTTGGAAAAAACAAATAAGACATTCGTCAGCACACATTTCCAAAATAAAAAAATTAAAATCATTCGAGGAGCTGAAATTATTTTTCTTTTTAAAACACAATTTTTGGTTGAAAATATGTGATTTGGAAATATGTGCTCTTTTTAATCAATATATTAAAATAACACTACAGAAGAGATTAAACCAAAGCATCCCTCGTGTACAAAAGTGTACATGAACATGGACAATAAATATATATATGATCGGGTACAATCGAGATAAAGGATTTTGGTTTAAAAAAGAATTAAAAATACTGTACCCGATAATACTGTCAAAAAACAAAATTGGATTATACGAAGTAAACCGCCGAGGGTTTGTTGCACTTAGAAAGTGCAAAGTGAAATTTTTACCGCGTAAGCTACAAAAGTTTGTTAGTCAACTTGGCCTTGTGGATATTGTTTTAGTAATGTGCAAATTTAGTTTCCCAGGTTCCATTAGCAAACAACAAGAAAATTAAATTCATTAATTACATAGATTACGCCATTAATCTATGTTAAAAATTTACCCCACCGCCAACAAAAGATATCATGTTTAATAATGAACAATATGTGCCAATGTTAATTAAATTATCGTTAGGGGGAGAAAAAAATAATTATATTATGAAATTGTTAATAAATATTTTCTTGTAAAGATTACAATAAATATGTGTATGTATGTTATTCTAAAAGAATATTATTATTAAGTGGGTATTTCAGTTTGTGAGTTAATTTTAGTAAGTAAATATGTGAATGCTTCTAGCGCTAAAATAACAAGGTGCAGACAACAGAAAGATGGGGGAAATTATTGAATTCAATAAAGAAAAAATGAAATTCAATGCTTTACCATTTATTAAACCGGATGGCTGTGCACCACTTACACATTATCTTTCATTTTAGCAGTCCACAGGCACAAGTTGTATACATCGAAATTTTTTTGTATTTTTTTTATGATATAATAATAATAATAGAAATAATTAAAAGTAATTATAGAATAGATATATGTATATATATATTTATAAAATACATTTTGATTTGAAAATTTGTTTTCAACAAAGACAATCCTGATTTAAAAAGAAAATTAGAATATATTTAGATAAAAATGAGGAAAGAAGGACGGTTAAATAAAATAAAATAAATTGAATGTAACATTCTCAATTATCACCTCTCTTGTTTATAGCACTTGTGTGAAGTGAGTGTTCACAGAGGAGGTTCTTCCCTTTTAAAGCTATTTACCAATTCTCGCAAACCTAACACATCGCTAACTTAAAAAAATCGGTTACATACACAGGGTAGTCTTTATATAAAAATATATAAAATATATATATAAAAAATGTGACTAGTGATGTCATGTATTTTATACTGGTATATCCGGCCCAGTTTGCTCCGGAGTGTCCTTCTTTCCTCTCGAAGGTTCCATTTTGGATGTGTTACCTTTCCTGGAATTCTAAAAAAATATTAATATTTTAACTGGGAGTGGATTGGACAATCCAAGGAAGGCAACACATCCACTAAAAAAAAAAACTTTTCACCTGAAAGATAGACTATACAATAACAAAGAAAAAATCACTTATAAAAATTCAACAAATATAAATTATAAATTAGCTGTAATTTTTTTTATAATATATTATATATATATATTTTTTCTGGGAAAACACATGGGAAAACTAACCTTTTTGAGGGTCGGAGCACTGCGAGAGTATTTTAAACAAAATTCAAGACAGTGCGCCTGCCCTTTGATATGGATGTTCTCGAATTCCCAAATGCCTGCGTTGCTTAGCAACTGCTGCACCTGCACCCGCAGACAGTTAAAACATTTGCTCTCAGCACATATAATATCATAACAAAAAAAAATAAGGTCCAGGCTGACTGGTAACAGTAACAGACACATAAAAACATGACTACATTTCTTGTATACACACGCTATATACCTTTTTTCAGGCTTTTTCTTTTTCTTTTTTTTGCAAATAACTTTCAAGCGTCTCTTGTGTAAATCCAAATAATAAGCACACAAACAAAAATAATAAACATAAAAAATTGTACACATAATTAATGCAATTTGATTACGGGATTCGACCGATGGCAACTAGAGGTACAACATAATACGAATTTTGGGGATGTTACCAACTGAATGGGTTGCCAAGTATACATATACATATTGTTTTTAAAAAATCATTTAAATTCGAAATTAATTTATTAGGAAATTCATTTCAATTCGTGTAGTCAATGTATTTCATTAAAATTAATAAATACACTGTTTATGAGGAGTTTAGAACTAGAGATTGTTTTTTAATACAAGATGTTGTAATGGAGTTAAAAATGAATAAATAATTTTGATCCAACCCGCCAGTAAATAAAAACCCCCATTGAATTGGACCAGCCCTTGTGCACAACCGGCAAGCTAACTCCTATGGCACTGACACTAAAAGGCAGCCTTTAATTTGTAGATAAAAATGACAGAAATAGTCGCCTATATACACAATAAAATTCTAATAAAAATCCCTCATTTCAATATACAAATTTTTTAAAAATCATTTTTATTTTTAAAACTCTAAACGTAATCTGCTATTTGTAAATACATATAGATACAAATATAAAAGTGATTGGAAAAAAGAGTATACATAAAAAGTGGAAATAAAATAAACAAAAATTTTTTGTTTAAAAAATGAAAAATGAAAGTCAGAAAGAAAAAACTTCGGGCATTGTAAAATCCTACAGCAGTGACTAACTCAATTTGTTAATTGTTTGTTCCTAGATAGAGTTGTTACTTGAGTTATTAGGAGAATTGGTTAATTTTATATACTATTTACTGTTTTGACATGTAACAATTGGTCCCCTCGACAGTTTGTTTTAGTTATGTTATGTTAAACACTCGATGTCTCTACACAAGCGAGGGAAGTATTGTTAGCTCCTGGAATTCAGTCTCTTAGGAATTTAGCATCCGCTAAACTGATAAGATTATTTTTGAACACGCAAATTAAATAAACAAAACATGAAGGACAAAATAAAGAAAAAAATATAAAAATATATGCCTCTAAAATAAAAACTTAAAATAAATAGGGCGGGTATATCCTTGAAGGTTATATATAATTAGTGTGATGTGAAATTCAGAAAACTTCTACTATTATTCGTAAACCCTTTTAGAACAAGAGATTTTAAACATGTATTTTTAAAAGATTTAATCTAAATGCAAATAAAGGGAAATACTGCCACCTTCTGCTAAAGCATGAGATCTGATATAATATTTCACCGAATGAAAGAAATGGACAGAATATAAAGCATAGATATGACAAAGCCTAACACCAAATTAAGGATAAAAACAGTGCAAAGCAGCCTTGGAACAGCTTACACCTGAAGCAATCACATTTGCATATAATAATACAATATTTTTTTATACTCTTACAATTCTAAAATAACTCAAAATATATATATATTTATATAAAAATGCACTAAAAACCCTGGCAGTCTTTGAGTATCATATACTCAAAATATTTCCGCCTTATTCGTAATAATATAATAATAAGAATAGTAATGATTCATTTTTATGAAACAACTAATTTTTCATCATAATAAAAGTAAATAATAATTACATAATACCTATACAATACTATATATATTTCACTGTAATATCGTTTCAATATTTCAATATGCACGTATAAAATACTTATATTTTTACTTCTCACTGTACATTCAAACAGTAACAATCCTAAACATAGTTTGTATAAATACACATTTACATTCCACATATACAAAATGCTGCACCAATAAAAAGATGGAATGAAGATATAAACGTTTGAAATTCAGGTAATAACGACTAGATTTAAAAATATTTAGTAACACAAATTATTTTAAATTAATAATACAAAGTTTTAATACCATTAATATGTAATTTAACACATAGAAACAACATTTTATTTTAGATAATATTAATAAGGACCAATGACTTCTTTCAAAATGTTGTGTAATAAATATTTATTTAACAAGTAAAGGTATGGCAAAGGAAATATTTCTTTAATATGAGAAAAAGTACTTACATAAAATGTACTAATACCAAATTATCAAAAGATTGTCTAATTCTCATGAAATGAAATTTCTTTCAAGTAATTAGCATAAAATTATCAGTGTAGTTTTATAAATTTTGGCATAAATCTCAACAAGAATATTCCATTGGTGATTAGAAGAATTAAAAACAGAAGGCGCAACAATTGTATATATCGAGTGTAAATGGAGGCAAATGCGCACTTCGACACACATACAAGAAGCGAGGAGTTTTGTGCTTAAGGTTAAAATGATTGTGGTAATTTCCGTTACCACTTTTAACCCGCAAATACTCCTACTCTACACTTAACACACTCGTTTATATATAATAATGAATTTATTTTTTATTTATTTATATATAGCACACACGCAACACGCATAAAGTCACGGAAGAGAATGAGAGAGGAACAGTTTATTTCAATAAAGAGAGGCGCGGACAATATAGAAAGAAACAAGATAGCTCTTGGCAACGGTTTACACATCCAAGACAGCACTCATCTCAGGAGCTTCCAACCTAAAATCAGAAGCCAACAGTTCAGCGGGGATGTTCATCATATTGAAATATTTGTTGTAATTCAAAAATTAAAAAAAAAGATATTTTTCAAAAAACCAAAATTCACCCAAAACCTTTTAACATCCAAATTTAAAATACCCACAATTCCCATTATATAATGACACCAGGGCATCAAAAGACAGATAAATAAAAGGATTGTGTTGACAACTTCTGATGTATCTTGAGCAGCCCATATTTCCCCCAAATAATACAGCTAATAAATTGTTGTTGATCAGAAGAATAATGATCTAATAACAATATAATATTTTATTCTACATATTCAGTTAGGAAAGACTGATATATTCCGTATCATGCCGTAGTAGAATCATTTTATACTGTACAGAGAGAAAAACCACTTTTTATTTTGAAGGTGGAAATTCATAGTTCCACAACTGGCACAAGTTTTCCAAAAATTCCATTTTAGAATTAATAATTTAACGTTCTGAAATATAAACCCAGGGGTTGGATAACTTTTCTAAAACTTTTAAATAATCATTAATGATAACACTTTGAAGAGAACACCATAACATCTATAGTCATAAAATGTAAAACTTTTACAAATAGGGTGGATGGATGCCCTGGTGTGGAAATAAGCTAAAAAGTCTCAGTGTGGCTTACCTCCCAGTGTGATCTCGGGTTGGCTAAAAACCGTGTGTTTTCAATTATGTGGTTCAAAACAGTTACAAAGGCCTTCATACAGAATTATTTTTGGATATAGTGGATATTGGTTGCAATTTTTATTCGACTGTAATCTGCACACTGCACACATGCAACAGATTTAAAAAAAAAGAGGCAATGATTCCTGGTAATACAAAGTAATTTTTTACATAGGCATTTTATGGGATACATTTTAAAAGCCTGGCCTTTCTATATGAATCTTAAATGTCTCACAAAGTATAGTCATTTATAAGAATTAAAATATAAAAATTAAAAGGTAATCTTTCATAAATTTAAATAATCTATTAACACGATCACTGCCATGTAAATACCAAGGAAAAATATGACTTCCTGTATAATACTGGAGAGAATATAATTACACAAAACAAATGTATAAATGATTATGAAATAATAATACTGATTATTAAATATAAATTAATTGTGATTCTAAACATAATTTGTGTGAATACTAGCTTTTGCATGCTTCTGAGGTTATCGAGTTTTGAACATGTTGGTTAGAATTAAAGCAACATCATGCATTACACAGCAACAGGGGGAGTAATCAACTTTAATTCACTATTCTAAGATATAATCAGATCAAATGTTTCAATCTTGTCACAACAATCAAATGTGAATAAGAACAAATAGATCAAATATTTTACCCATTACTAAAAATAATTAAAAAATTTATGAAAATACTCACGGGCTCTTTAAAGCACAGATCTGTAAACCTAAATGACTACAATTAAATTTTACACTCATGGCAATCACCGTGTTATCAGACGATAATATATTGTAATATTAACACCATTTGGAGGAGCCTGATCTTTAGAAATTAATTTAGATGTAAATATAAAATGAAGACAAAATCATAAAAGAGAAATTTCAATAATGAACACCCCTGGCTGTCAGGCTATGTAGCAGTGGCCTTTAATTTTAATATCTGTCAATAGTACAAGAAGGAAAGGCCCGAAATGAAAAAAGAAATAGAAAAGGAGGGTTATACAATAAGATCAAAGTGGGTAACTCGCATTATGGAAGGGCCTAAGAACATTGTTACTGTCTTCTAGCACCACTAATCTATAAGAAAGTAAAACCACTATATACAAAAATTTTTCCTTGAGTTAATACCATTAAAAATTATAATTATATTAATAATATGTAACCCATTGCTTTGGTGGCTTCTACATAACTGAGAATTATTTTCATTTTAAATTGCTTACTTGCACGTTTGTATTATAGAAAACACAATTGACAATATGTCATATTGTTTGTACCCCCTCCCTAATAGTACTGGCTAAATTTATATACACACTTCATTCATATAAATAAATATCATATATATATATATATATATATATATATATATATATATATATATATATAAATATATTAATTCCACAATTAATAATCAAATCACTAAATAACAACCATATTACATATATATATATATATATATATATATATATATATATATATATATATATATATAAATCATCTAATACTTAAAGCTTCTGTATGTACCTATGAATATTTTTTTAGTAATTATTATAACGTGATGTAATTATGAAATACTAAATTCAAAAAGAGATTTCAGGCATAATTTAAAGCAATTTTTTTACTACATTACAAATGCCATAACAAAAGTATTTATGTTTACTGCTACTGGTCAGGTATGAATTACTGTGATGTAGACTGAGAAATCAGAAAGGAGTTGCAATCATGAACAATATATAAAAAATGGCAAAATTCTGTAACTAAACAAAAAAAATGTGTAGTTTGCATGCATGTGCTTGAAAAATCCAAAGATGCAAATAAAATCAAATGGGGACAGTCAAATCTGGACAACTAATAAAACTCACCATTAAATTCATAAACTTTCCAACTGGCTGAAATATCATACTTCAAATAATATATGTATACATACATATATATATATATATATATATATATATATATATATACATACTAATAAAAATATTATTTTAAAGCGGCAAATATCTATAATCAATAATTCAATAATTCCAAACTTCATACAATTTTACAAAATATAGTCCTCCTAAGTAAACATTGTTACACACATTATGTGGAATAAAAATTGAATTCTGACAAGTAAAACCAATAATGAAAACTCATCATTTATATTTTGAAAATTTTTGAAAGATTTATAAGAATGAAATAAATGAGAGATTGCTCTTAAACTAAAACTGCGCATGCACTAGTTCTTTATTAAAAAATTCTATCAAATTTTTATTTTTATTTTTTTTATGAAACTGTTGTATGAGCTTTCACGGTTATAAATGTTTGTAAGTAATACTTTTTGGCTACAAGAAAATTATTAAGCCGGTTATGTCCAGTATATGATTTTTAATTATGTTACGAAATGCGTGGATTAATAGTTATTTGTGTTAACAATGAGGCATAAATGTAAGTGTCATGTTATAAATTAAGTCGCATTGTCATTTAATAATCGGATGTCGAAACAAAGCGATTCCAGAAAATGAACCATTCTCCTCAAATTAAGCAAAAGCGCGTACAACAGTAGTGACTAATAAAAAGTAGGTCAAATTTCAAGTTTAGAATTTATCAAAAATCTCCAGGAACCAGATTCACCATAAACTACCTACAAAAAGATCGATCATGCGTGCTCCAGGCTCTACCCACGCTTTGCATTACTATACAAAAGGTCATTAAAACGGCGAGGTTTAACTCGCCAAATCCTAGAACCTCGCAATTATATACCTAGTGCATCGTGGTATAATGAAAACAGAGTGAAAATTCCAGAAGACTCTTACTTTCATTCAATCGGAACCAGAAATTACAGCTTTATGTTCTAAATTCTACAATTCGTATCAAAAGTAAGAAACGAACGCGTTTCTCCTCTCCTCACAATCGAATTGTATCCCGTATGTATATAAATATATAATTTCTGTGTCGTACGAAGCCGATTTCTAAATTCGAGATGGTGAGCTTACCTTCGGAGAACAAACCGACAAAAGATCAATTCACCGGTGCCCAGGCTGGACTGTCCCGCTGCTCGGAGGCTCGGCAATCCCCCCGCCCCCCAACCCACCCGACAAGTCGGTAATCGACATCGAGATAGAAGGCGGGGAAAGCGGCTACAACAGATAAAATAAAATCAACGAGCAAACAACGCACCCGAATGGTCGGCGGTGGCGTAGTCCGAGATGAGGGGGGTGCCGGCGAGGGCGGCGTAGTTGGTGTAGTCGGCTGCGGCGGCGGCCGCCGCGTACGGCGTGTAGATCAGCTGGTGGTGGGCGGCCGCCTCCGGGGGCGAGAGCAGCGGCGCCGCCGGGCTACCGTTCAACAGCGAGGTGCCCGTCGTCGGCACCGGGATACGCGGAGAGAGGATCAGAGGCGCCCCCAGAGGATTGGCCGTCGAAGTCCTCAGCGGCGTACCCAGACCCGGTATCCCCGGCGACATCAGCCTCTGCGCGTCGGCCGCCGCGGCCGTCAGAGCCATTCGCCTCCATTCCTCGTCTAGACAATACAACATGCCCACCGATATAATCAAACACCGCCCGACACATTTCTGTTCGAGCTTATTCGACTTCTTCCGAATTCTTTACCTATAATTTAACATTAATGACTAGACGGGTATCCTCCAGAAATTAAAAAGTCAATATATAAAATAAAGGAGGTATTTCTATAGGCTTAACATCAGAAGAAAGCAAATAAGCGGAAAATAAATAAATAAAGACACCGTTAAACCACTAGCATAAATAACAAATATGTAATAGCAAACATTCTCACTTTCTCCATCAGTAGGATATAAATGCATCAACATAATAACATACTATAATATTCAAATAGGAAATAATTATGTATATGTGTATATATATATATATATATATATATATATATATATATATATATATAATTTACCCACTTTCTATGGAGAAAGGAAAATACAAAAACTGTATGCGGTCCACACTTAGGATCATAAAATAAAGCTACCAAAATATTAGCAACTGATACATACTGCAGTGCAATATTTCAATATTTTTACAAAACTTTAGACTTATCAGACTGTATACCCTAATGGTATACGTTACTTATAACTGCAAATTAAATTCAGTAAATTGTTGGTTTCATCTAAAGACCAGAAATTAAGTTGAATAATTTAGTTTCTTGTTAAAGATTCTTAACAAAACTAGGTTCTGTTTTACATTTTTGCTGTTTAGTTTTGGTTATGAACCGCATACTAAATATGAAGGGTTGTATATAGTATGAGGGACAAGAATGTTTTGTAAGAGCCGTAAATACAAGTATGCATACTTTGAATGTATCAGTTCGTTCAACGTTAAAATATGTGCACTTCAATGTGGTGTGAAGCTTGCTGGGTCCATTGCAATATTTCTATACCAATATAAATCCATTATCAGTTTTATCCTACAAAGGCGGTCATTTTATGGGAGTTATTTTTGTTAATCACATTTCCAATTTTAGTATGCTAGTGTTAGTAAAGAACTGTTTAACAGAATTAAGGAATTCTGGAGGGAGTGGAGTTAAGGGTACTCAACATTTGATTTGTTTACACATAAGTAAATAAGCACATTTTTAGGGCAAACCAATGAAGCATTTGGAATGCTTAAATCACATTATAAATACTGCAACCCAAAATAGATAAGGAAACCAACACTGGGCTAAAAAACCAAAAAAAGCAGAAAATAACACAGCGATCAACAAACATGAGTGCACACAAAATTAAGATAATGGTCACTCAATATTTATTTAAACATACAACAGAAGAAACAAATACGATATTTACGAATTTAACTCAGTCAGTATGCATACTTATATTTCAAACTTATTAGAACATGTATGTACAATTCTAATATTAAAAAAAACGCATATATATATGTGTGTTAAACAATTAGGAGAAAATTAAAGTTAGATATAAAAAATATTAAAGACTGCTTTATACAATAAATTATTTTATTTCCAAAAATGTCAAAGTGAAAAATTCTTTTTTTAATATGTTTAATTTTCTTAAATCTTAGTTTTCCAGTGTGACATAAATTATACTAATTAAAAAATGCTAGTTATTTAAATAAAAATAAATCTGTTATTGACAACAAAAAAGCAGTGTAGAGAGAGAAAAATTTTAATGGATGATAAAACTTATTTCACAGCCACAACTGGAAAATCAAACTATAGAATTTAAACAACAGTTAATAAAAATATATTAGTAAATAAGTGGCAAACTAAAAACAAGTTTGAATTTAATTCAAATATGTTAATATTAAACTTGTAACTATGTGTTGTTTTTAATGGCTATTTCTTGTTAATTGCGGGACTTTCATTTTTATGTGTACCTTTATGATTAAAACACATCCCTATGGTATTTATTTAATAGAAAGTTATTAGAATAATGGTTTTGTAAAAATATTGGGACAAACCATTGTTCAAAGAGTTCAGAAAATACTCTGTAAAATCTGATTCCGGACTGAAGGCTTCCAAGGCCTTCATTGGAGGACTCAACAAACGAGAAGATGCGGTCACCACAGGACAGCCTAAAAGTATTTAGTGAATAAGTTTATTGTAAAAAAAAAAATAAAAAAATTTGATTTTTAAGATAATGGTAAAAGATGAAGAACTGAAGAAAAAATAGAATAACTGATAAAAAAGAAAAGAAGAATAGTGAAAAGAATAATTATCATACATAAAATTTCAAACATTTAGATCATAATATTTGTTTATTATTAACAAGTAGTAATATATTAATTAGGAAAATTTAAGGACATGAACAATACTTTGAATGAAACTGAGGCTTGATATGTTTTAAAATATGAGCTACTGTTTGCAATAAATGAAATGTTGACAGTATGATTGATATAAAATCCTGGTACTGTAAAGTGACTGGCTTAAGTAAAGCGAGATAATTGTGGGAGATTTAATGCCCGACTCATTAAGGCTGACTCATATCTCACACTGTCCTGTCACATAAGTGATCACCATAGCCAACTTTACTTAAATTAAACAAAGTCCCTTTTAATATTATGATTCCAAAATCCACAGTTATCATTTTGTACTTGATATTTCACAAATGAGGATTTTTTGGCTTGACAGTGTGAAATGTGAAATTAATTAATAAGAGTTTTAGGAATTAAATTAAAAATAATAAAAAAATGTTCAAAGGATAAAAGATTAAGATAAGAGAGAAAAGATGGTGAAGATAAAAGGTTACATAAGGAAGGTTATCACATAAATTAGATAGAAGCAATGAATGATCTCATACTTAATTACAAAATATTGTAATTTGAATATGAAATTTATTCAATAAAATGTATAAATGTGCTAAAAAAGGCAATAAATTAAAAAAATAAACCAACAAATGTGATACATAATAAATAATATTAAAATCATGCACTTTAATTTTACTAGTTTAATTTGTTATTAATCCTATTAACCTGTTTGCCATAATATGAAATTTTAATTATTATAAAATGTAAGTAATATTACATTCAGCAACAAATTTTCACCAACTCCTTTTATATATATATAATTTTTCTTCTCATAACCGAGACAAAAATAAATTCATTTAGTTGAAAAGTATAATTGAAATGTAATAACAATGCAAACAATTAATAAGATTAATATTTTAGTACACTGTTTTACCCATATTATATTGTAAGTAAAAAACAAAAAAAAAACAAGCAACTCTGTACAAATGCTGAAAATTAATCAGCCAGGCAAAAGGCATCTGGCAAAAAATGAAATATAAAAAATTGAAAATTGCTATTGCAGATTATTTGGTTATTTGGTGCCATGCATTGCTAGTATATTTACTTCCACATAAAACAAATTTACACCTACCTGCAGCTGCAAGTGCTTTGGCATTTGAGTCCCTGTATGTGCCATTGATAATAGCCAATTCCATTAATTGCCTTTTCTTGAGTTCGTCCTCACCTTCAGCCTAATTTAGATATCAAATAATTGAACCATAAAATGTATAATTGTAAAATATTAATGTGTGATCTATGCATTTTTACTCATGGAATCGGTTAGATACCAGAGTTCTAATTAACATCTCAATAAGGAATATTCTGAGACATACAGGTACAATCAAATTCTTGACTTCTTCAACTGCCCTAGCAAGTTTCACCCTTGCCCTATTTTCTGTATCTTCAACTGTGATCAAGACATGGAGGTCTTCATTTAAGTGTTCCCAATTTGGTTTTCCTCTGCTGGCTTCCTCCTGATAAACAAATAAAAATATTAATGGTCAAACTCAAAAATACTACGCTAAGAAAATAAACATTCATGCAGAAATACTACCCTGACAGTTAAATATTGCAAATTTATTTTCTCAATTATTGTTCATTAAATAATGATCCCTCGAGTGATAAGAATGAAATGAATTAAAACCCGTGTACATCTCCCTCTAGAATTATACAAGCTGACATGCTTAATACTGAAACAAATTCACAGAAAGCTTAGGAATAAATTCTTGAATCAAATCAATTTGTCTAAATGCTCTAAACAAACAATACCCAACAAGCGAAACATAAAATATGGAAGACATCAGATGCTATTCTATTATATACATACCAATCGTTGTGACTCCTTCGGCATCCTTGATTGCGATCAAACATAAGCATAGTAAGATAACTGATATATAACTTTACAAAAGATTACCTACTAAAAATATTGAAAATCTTGTTGATTTATTTATCAGGAATAAATAAACCAAAAATATGTATTCCTTATTTTATTAACAACCACTTAACAATTATTTCATAAATTAAAGGCATTATCCGTGGAAAAATCTTCAGAACAAAAATTTAATGAATAAGTTCAGCACAAAATATGCATCGGTTTTTACATTTAGTTATGTATTAGATTTTACACTATGTTAACCTAACCTAACCATACCTAAACCGAAGTGAAATAGTTAATAAATAATACAATACGCGATGTCCAAAAATTTAATTTGTTGGTGAGCCCAAAAATGATGATGCAATCCGAATGATTTGGGGGCAAAATGGTGGAGGGAGGGAGGGAGGGAGGGGTAACTTACCAGGTCTACCAACTACACAAGACGTAAATAACGGGGATATTCAAACGATTGCTTGAAACGTTAAATTACAATATGATGTTACATGTTTAAATTAACATTCGATTGATTCTTAACTTAATAAAATCGTCAGCCGACTTAGGAATAAAAGTCTTAACAGAAACACCCCGGCCATCCTCGGACAGAAAGCGAGGAGGAAAACAGACTCTGCTGCCGCTTATATTTTAATGTCGGCTCCAAAATCAAAGCTAGAAAGAAAGATATCTGTGTGCGTCGGAGGGAGAGAGACGGAAATGGTACGGGAGGGAAGGTGGACCACACGTGCAAGTTTTAGAACCGGTACCGAAAATAGCCCGCCGTAGCGGCAGCGGGGGCGCTCCTGCCCGGCACTTAATACAACTACCGAACGCGTCCTTCTATTTATGACTGCGTTACACTTTTATGTTTTACTGCTTTCGTTGTTCCCCCACTTGGAGACGTTCAAAATTAGAAAGATTTTCATTAACTAGAAATAACGGAGACCGAATTTGTGGACCGAAGAAAAGGTGGCGGCCAGGAGCGATCCCTCGACTGCTGTAGCTGATATAGTCCACAGAATGGTTTAACAACCGAATACTGTTCAAAAATCCTTCCGTCAAAAGAGAGAGGAACCATATTTTCCCGGTCAAATAAATGAATAAGAAAAGATTGCGGAGTAGGTGGCAATTCTAAGGTCAGATAAAGTCATTTCGGTATTCTTCTTTGAAAAAACAATACACCCGTTTTTTTGGAGTTGCTCCATTTTACACGTGGAAAAGCAGAAACGATGCCAGTAGAACGGGAGCTAGATTTAGCAATTCGTTATTTCCTGAGCTCACAGCGTATCAATTACTTCCGACCATTACATAAGAATAACGATATCCAGAATATGGACGTTAACCAAAGTTTACTCTTATTACATGGTCAGTCTTCACCGGTCAGTGTTCACCGTTTAAAGAATAATGACAAATAATAAACCAACGGATTCAAGAACTTCACTTCTACCTCTGTTCACTTGTTTGTTTGCATGGTAAATCAGTATGTCGCAATTGTCACTAATATAGTGTGGTGCCTAGGCACGCATGTTGAAACCGATCGGGACATATTCTCAGGATATATTTCCGGTGAAAAATGAGTACATCCGGAAACGGAAGGAGAACAGCTGTAGGTGGGTACTGGAGGTCGTGTTTTAAACATCAAGATTGGAGCGGTGGTCGGTTTGGCGACCGGTCGACCCATTAGGGCCGAAGTCGTGATCGAGCGGCCCCCATCGGCTCCGCGGGCCCTCACCGATCGCCCCTTTCTTAATATGATTTAATAACCGACTACTTCTGATCTCCGGCCGCTAATTGGCACGTTTTTCTTATTCTCGACAACAACTAAAAAAAGTCTCCGATTTATCTGTCCCGTTTTACGGGAAACGTGAGAACACTACAAAGAGTGCATTCTGGAGAACCCCCCCAGAGTGAAAATACTAGGTAACCGAATTTCATTTACAATTCGGATTTAATTGCAAATTCAGGAAGAAATGATGGTCCACGTATGGAAGATTAAGATATTGGAACCATTTGAGGTTGCAGAAGTACAGGTCTCTCGGAGGTTAAAGGATCCGGACGTGTTCAAGGTTGAATAATTTAACTGCAAATATTAAAATCAATTTGAAAGTTATTATTTTCCTAGCAACGCGTAATACAGTTTAAATTGCGTTGTAAGACATCGATATACCTTAAACCAATAAAGAAGTAAGTTTTCAAACTTATCATAATAACAGTTACCCTATTTACATGAGCCAAAATGTTTAAAATGCTTCGTGCGTTCGGATGCTTGTGTTTGTTACATCTATGTATTTAGGTCGACCGCGGTTGGATTGGAGTCAACGCACAGCGTATTCTTCTCGTTTCTTATTATCAACTCAACAACTCAAGTTGTCGATTCACCGTTTTGCTCCGCTTTTTTTTAGAAAAACTCAAAAATAGTTTGACGCCAATTAAAATTAAAAGGAACGATTACTGGCCTCAATCTAAAAATTTTCAAGGCGGGCCGGTACAAATTTAGTAGTCGTTAGATCCGGCAAGCCAACAATATTTCTGTGCTCAATCCTACAAATGATCTCTTAGCATTGGGGGGAAAAAAAGAAACGCGAGACTTCGGTCTTGGACACGAAAATGCCCGGCGAGCATTTCAGTCAAAAGGGAAATCAAAGAAAAATGCCCCTCCTCCGCTTTGATATTAGCTGGAACCGCTGGGGCGTGCCAAAACCCGGTTTTGACAAATTTCTGGTGGAACAGAAGAGCTTTCTGTTTCCACAAAATAATCAACACAGAAAGAAGGACGGTGAGGAAAAAATGCGGGGGGTGTTCACCACCCCCCTCCGCCCCCATGATGATAGGGGCTCTCTCTCTGGCACACCAACAGCTCTATTTGTTCACTACCACCACCCTGTCATCATTTAATATGCCCAACCAAAGCTAATCCACCCACTAAAAAAAAAAAAAAATTATTTTTACCCTCTAAAATAACCAGTTGTTCTCTCATATACAGCAACGACATACGCAACGACAGGAAAATACTATATACATGTCCAGAAATTAAATATAACAATTTCCGGAGCGTATAGGGGTTCAAAAAACTAGGACAAAAAGTCCTTTTCAGATTCTTGCCAAAATCTAGTCCAGCAGGGGTAATGCAATACAATGTAATAATCTAAACATAACCGTCGCAGAAACCCATCGCCATATTAAATATTAAAGTATGTACGCGGCATATTGTGGGGCATGTAATTCACTCGAAGGCCTCTGATGAGCAACTGACGAATTAATAGGAGAAAGACAGGTTTACTTCAGTCTGTTTATGTTTACATTCCTGACCACTCTACGAATTTGTCAGTTATTGATCGGAGGCTTTCAAGAGGACTTCTCACAATAATATATCGTGTATTGGATTGCGCCCATTTGCCCTTATTGGGCTGTTTATTTGCGATGTTCTCCAATACGAAGCAGAAGCGAGCACGTCCCCAAAGGCCTTTTTATCTCAGTTTTTCAAACATTTCTTTCGGGCTCCCTGTACATTCGAAAAAGTTAATATATCTACTACATTACAGAGGTTTTACTCTAAACTGGACAATCAAATGCTTTCAAGAGGACTTGTGACAATAATAACATTTCTCTTACTGGATTACTTAATTTTCGGATACCCTGTGTATTCGGTGTCCTCTGGTCACTTCTGTTGTAATTTACCCACAAGTTATATTTCTTCCATGGGCCTCAATTTTGTGATAGGTAATACTGTGTTTCGACAAGGGGGAAAAGGACATAGATTTTAGATATTCTTGCGTTATTACGGTGCTAAGAAAGGATAGCTCCTCAGGGCTAGTAGACTGACCACGTGAATACACTCCTTGCTATGAAATTACATAGTCCTACATCTTCCGATTACAGTTTCAGAACCCCCCCCATCCTAGACTTCTAATAGGCAGATTGCTAGTTGTAAACAGTCCACATAGTACACTGCCTGTAATTTTAAAACCCTTGGATATTGTATAGGTTCGTGCTATCCGGGTTTTCGCTAAGGCAATGCATTTATATGTGAAAGCCAACGCTCATCGTTGACGAGCGAGTGCTCGTTTACGAAAGTACTTTCTTCCAACAGAACAGAACTCTTTATTCGTGGTATAAGAGCGATGGCTAGGGAGGGAACAAAAAGGTCTATCTACCCTGAAGACGATTAGATTTGTACGATAGTGTTGGTACTTTTTATTGGGGTCGACGGTCTAAAAAAAAAAGAAGTTCCATTTCTAAAATTAACCGTCCCGATGATTTTCATAACTGCTCGGCTCCATTTTTCATAACAGCCGCGAGCCTTGTTGCCGACTACATACTACGTCCCCATTTCCAGTGCACGGATATGGGCAAGCGGGTTCTTTTATAACGAACCTGAAAAGCAGCTCATCGAGCGAGAGAGAGAGAGAGAGAGCCAAAACTAAAGCGGCTCACGAGGATTACGCAAACTGATTAATACTGCCATCAATTAATAAGTCGTTCCCAATAGCTCGTCGGGACACCCCCCCCCCCCCCCCCCGCGATGGACTGTTGGATCGGATGACAAAGACTTCGGCTCAAAGCCGCAAGTCTACCACTTCATTATTGACACTATCCGGTTGTTAGGGACTTTATTTGTTATCTCTATACTAACACTAAAATGAAACACCTCAAATTAAGCCGTATAGGACACCGTTCCACAATGGTCGGAGGCGTAGGACTGGAACCGTCGAGAGATCTGGTTAACCATACCCCAAAAACTATACGCCGAGTGTTTAGGCTAAAACACGTTATGAGAATTTAAACGTAAGGATTTTGGCCCAATAAAAAATATATAATAAGGCGCAGACACTTCAAATTAAAATCTTTAAATATATCAGGATAAGTTCGGCTTACTTGGAAAACATTTTTTGACGTTGGTTGTCAAAACACAATTTTATTTAATGTTTGATCAATTATTATTAATAGACAAACAACTATTCAATGGATACTTTAAACTAGCGTCACTAAACAGAACAACCGTTTTGTTTTATTTATATGGAACAAGGTGGAATTAGGGCTTATAAAATATCCAGTTCCAAATTGTGTTTTGTGGGGTTGGGATCTTGTATTGCGCCACAGTTGCGGGGCTCGGGACGTCTTATTTCAGAGTCCGTCCGACTGGAGCAGAATTCACAAAGGACGAATTGCACAATGGGGGGAGGGGGAATGCAAAGCACTTGCACCGACACACTTAACGGAGACGTCATCTCTTTCGAATGCCCTCCCCCCTGCTTTCACTTCGGAAGAATTGCAACAGACCTACAATTTGGCCAGCGAACGAAGAACAGCGTACATACACGAGTAAAGATGAACCCGATTTAAGTGTTATCTGATTGTGAAAAGTATTTGCGAATGACAATCGAATTTCAGGAACGGGATAAGAATTCGAATAGTATTAAACGAATGATGTAAATTCTACGTGTAAATATGAAGTCCAACCCCGTTCAATTCTATCATTCCCATGTCATGATTCAACCTGTCTTCAACTGCAATGGAAGCCAAATATTCAAAATTTTACTCTTCCCATTTGATTTACCATGTCTGTAAATTATCATAAATCTGCGATCATATTTCATGTATCGCTGATTCGTAGTTGAAACCGTTTTAGCGTATGATCTAATAATTGAGTGGAGGTAGATTGCAATAGATAATATACATTTAAGAAATGTTCAGGTTTATAAGCGATTTGAAGCTTTAACATGCCCACTAGGAATATTAAAGTTGTTCGAAGCTACCTGAACCGATTCTACCCCGTCGTCAGTGCAGAACTTCTGCGGTACACAGTTTTCTCGATACCTTTATTCGTTTGTTTCTCGCGTCGACGTAAATTATTAACTCCAACATGAATATTTCAGCACTCCCTTGAAAGGAATACTAATTATTCTTAGGCGTCGTGTAATGAAGTCGTAAACTTTAGGTAGGAAAAGAACAACAGGACGAGCGTCCTGTCAATTTGTATTTGACTCGGGGAAAGGAAAACAAAATACCAGTTGCTAGTGTTGTTACCAACGCATACGAAACCGGCCAATAATAATATTTACCTGGCAAACATAAACATAAACGTAGCTTAAACACCGGCAAGAAAACACCCTAAACATCCAGAAACGTATATATTTTGTACAAATTTTATAAAGGATGTTCACACGGTGACTACTGTTCAAAAGAAGGTGACAGGGGCGCCGCTTTTTATAATACTCAATTTTATATAATCAGTTAAACTGACACTCCGTGAGAAATATATTTCTGTATATATCTATGATTTCGGAAAAATAAAGAATAAAGAAATGTTGAAATTACTGATTTTTGTAGGATGGCGGCTGCGTCGGAAAATGCACGAGAACTGTTCCATGGCTGCGTCAGCAGGCCGAGGGGAAACACAGCCGGAAATAGACACTGACGATAAACCGATATTCTTCATATCCCCGTACAATTTTCGATACATACGCCTCGATAGAAGTGCGTAAACCGGAGTCGTAATGACGACGGCGCGTGTGTCAAATCGGACAAAGCCGTGATGGAAAATATCACTTTTAATGTAAATTCGTTATTTGAATATGACAGCGACAACAATGGAAAAATAGCGCCATTAACCCGAGCGGCAATTTCCAATAGATTAGCACCATTTAAAATTCACAAGCGCGCGTCAGATTAAGTGAAATTATCATTTGTCTTTACTGCCTTAATAACAAAATGGTTGTCATTTACACGATGAAATTGATCATAATTACATACATATCTACTGACTATCAACAACGTTCAGTCACACATATACACCATGTAAATTTTTATAATACATGTAACCCCGTCTAATGGGGCTATAATTAATTAAGCATTGTATAAGTTTAAATAATTTAATTATTAAATATTCAATTTTCCAAAGCCTAATATTTTATTTCTCGCGAGATTACTGGCATTTATTCCGGGATTCGAACCACCGTAGGCAAAACCAAAGATCGGGAACAACCCACATGGTCAGCGCGGGGAGAAATATAACGGAGAAAACAAGATTAAACAGAAAAGAATAGCGCGTAAATCAGTAGGAAGCAGGTGCGGATCTGCGGACGAAACGATGCCTGAAAACAATTTGCCAAGGGTACCGGCCAACGTGCATTCCCCGCTATGTTCTTGGCTGGGCCCGGATCCAAAAAAACACATACTATTGTACACGATTGCGTAACTTTACTTTCGACCCGACGGGTGTTAAGGGCGTTCTATTTTCACGCCGGCGGAAGGTCTCTATAGGGAAATTATAGAAATCGCGTCCCAGACGTTTCAAAAAGACATCAACACGGAAAAACGTTTTCCCGCCAATCAAAGAAGTTTAATAGAGAATCGAGCCGGCAATAAATATACAGCCAATAATCTTATTTTATGGTCGGTTCGCTTCACAACAGCCCAATAAGAATACGAATGAATTATGGCCGCAATTAGCGTTTATTTGAGGGGACCGACGTTAAAAGAGTCGGCAAAACGGAGGGTTGAAATTAATCGGGCGAAGGATGAAAACGGAAAAATAAAAGGAAGAAGAAAATCCGTGGATTTTAGCCGAACGTGATTTCAATTGCAATAACCCGTCGTCACGAGCGCCCGGTCGCCCGGTGAAAAATTACGGCCAGCCCCTTTCGTTCTCGACGTCGCATTTATTTTCGATTATAATTGAAAGCCGAAATAATTGCAGAACGCTGTCCACTGTCACAGTTACGGATACCTTAGAGAGACCTCAATGTTTCCTTAAATTGCCATTACGCCCAAATCAATCGACGTGAGGGGGGCATTCCCTGCCGACCACAATCTCCGGTTTTGTGCAACGCTTGTTGTATTTCGACTGGTAAGAACTTTGTTTTTATTAAAAAATACTTCTGCCGCGTTTGAATTAGTGCTAATATTAATGTGAATATAAAAATTTGCCCATTATACCGATTGTCGACACTATGTTCTTACATCGGCAAAATAAGAGAAGGGAACGTTCATAGAAATGTACAAAGTTAAAAGACAAACGATTACCTTCTTTTTGTCCCTCATCGAACCTTTTCCTCTGACCATGATTTTGCAACCGGTTTCGAGTTCAAGCTGTTTCGCCGTCATTCCCCTCGGCCCGAGGATTCGCCCGACGAAATTGAACTGTAAACAGAAAAATAAAACAACGTTAATAGGCGATTAAAAAAAAAGCACACAACGAACAAGTATTGGCAAGAGGTTATTCTGAGTTCTGAGACGAGGCGTTCCTGGTCTTCTGTTCAAGTGGAATAACGGGCATTTGGTATCCGGGAGCGGTTGGAAGGAAGGAAAATGGGTACGATGGTGGGACCGGCGAAGACCAGTTTCCGATGGGCGGGAAGGCGGAGCGCACAAAAGAAGACGATAGCCGCAATTAGAGGGACGTAAAACAAATCGGTCACGGCCAAGATGGAATATGATAGGGGGAGATAACAATTAACTCCGGGCTGGATTTATTACAGCGGACGCCGGCTTAAATACGGGTCATCGAACAGACGTCCTCATCTTCTGCGGGACGGCTGCAGATACACATCTAATGCGAAAGATAGAGGAGAATTCGCTACTGAATTCAGAACAGGGTTTACGCAGCGGTAAATGACCGGGTATAGGCCCTCCGATTGTAGATCTGAACGGTCCACCTTTACCTTGCACCACTTTTTTGAATGCTATCAACTAACGTTGTCAACCTTATTAAGACTATATTTCACATATATCCCGATACGGGGACAATATCGTGGCCCTTCACGATTAATTATATAACCCTTCAGTCCGACGGGAGAGGACTGCTGTAAAGGAGAGAAATTCTAATAGGAATACCTATATTAAATGATGATAAAACAATGGTTCGATCTACTTTTCACTGAAATGGAGGACGTAGCGGGTTTGAGACCCGGCTAATGGCCCACAGTTCAAGTAGTAGTAAAATCTCAACCGCAAACGAGAATACTGAAATACATAATGCAGAAAGAGTTTGCATTCTATTTCCTTTTCTTTTTAGCTTTCACATTTCTTAAGGTATTTTATGCATCGGCCTTCAATTTCGTAGCGGCCCCATCGCATCACGCATCGATAACAGTGACGCAACCTGCCTGGCGCCCGCACCCCCAGCGATGAACTTCCCCAACGGTGAATTCTGAGCGATGACGTGTTTTTTAGAAACCGATCACGAGTAAGGAACACACGGAGGCGTTGGTGCGAGCCTGACGTAACGTTTTATTGAACGGTACTCCGAGAGATCCCGGACCCGGTTGACCGATAACGAATGACCCCGATGTAAGTTTTTGAAGGGAAGTCGGACTTCGCTCTTTCTCTCCCCTGTGTTTATAAACGGCCAATGCAGTCACCGCCGCATTTAGTCTATACTTAGACCGGTTCCGGCCTTCCTCCGTTTACACCAGAACCGTCCTCTCGTAGCGGTAGCCACATGGCCGCCATGTTCTTTTCTTTGAGTTAACGATAAGGTCTGGGCCAAACACTGCGTGTACCATAAGGACGGAAAATTGAGACGACGAATTTGGACCATAGTGCACTTTGTATCAACTAATCAATCGTGCGAATCACTATTGCGCCACCGACGACAGAATTTAGTGACATCGTCAGCTCAAGTATCTCAAAATTATACCGGATTGCTCCCAACGAACCCGCTAATCAAATACAAATCAAGGTATTTAAATTTGCTTAGCATAAAAGTCGTTTAAATCAATTTGCCCTTCGAGAACTTCAGTCATAGTTGACTGAACCGCGAACTCCGAAATGTGTTCAACATTGGACCGTTGTCAACGGACGCGGTTTTTCGACGTTCAGAATTAACGATGGCGCTAATAAGTTTTTAACCGAGTCTAAAAAGTCTCCGGATCGGGATGCCAATAACAGTTAACATTCCGGCCCGGCACAGCCGCCGTTTACAGGCGGTCGGCGTAAACAGAACCGCCCAGAGGCGAAAACTGACGAGAGTCCTATTCTTGGACTAGAGAGAAGCAAATAGGACGAAAGTGGGAAGAGGCAGAGAGAGAGAGAGGGGGTGAAGACACAAGCGAAGGGCGGAACCGTGAAAAGAATAGAACACGACGAGGACTTGGCATAGATCATTAATCTATCTCCTGTGGGTATACCTTTTCTTCAGTACTGTTCCAACCAAAGCTAGGGTATTAGGAATAGATGAAACGAAATTTATTAGCAAGGCTAGGTGACAAAAATACACGCGATAAGAAAACAAACAGGAATAACATTGATTCCGGAAGGTGCTTTTAATCCTGCGGTTCCAACGGGAGTGAGAAAAGGATGGCGAGAAGAGGGGAAGTTTGAAAAGAGAGGCCATTAAGAGTGGAGCAGTTTGTGCTCTTAGTTTTAAATATACATAGAAGAGCAGCTGGCCCCCCTCATTGTAATTATCAGCCGCTTCTGCCGCTCCTACTCTCCCATCTTCAATCTTCAACAGCCTCAAATATACACCTAACGGGTATACAGACTCCGCCTGTTCATGCAAGTTAGGTGGCCTTCAGAAATACAGGAAGGTTGCCATGCGAGCTGTTAATGTTTTGGTACCGATTTATCGTTTATTTGCCGAAAAAAGTGACGACTAAGAGTTTTATTTTATAATTCGGTAAAATACAAAATATCGATTAAACGGATTGAAATATACCTGATAGATGCGAGCGTACAGAGTACATTATATGAAATTATATTCGGTAATAAATTGTTTCAATAGGAACTCGTGACGAAGTAGTTTCACTCAAGGCATTCGTCGGAATGTTCTCACTGTTCATTGCGTTTCGCCAATGGACTTTGGCAATGCAAATTCTGTAGGTAATGTTGTACGAATCGTCCAAATGGGGCAAAACCAGCCTACAAATTATTTACAAGACGTGGATCGCATCCCTCAGTCGAGTAACTTCAGTTAACGACAAGTCAAAACCGATTCGCTTTACGGGACATGTCCCCGGATCGCAAAGATTTTATAGCCATTGTTTCTATACCGTCCAGTTGGGTTCGGTAACGGGAATAAATAAAATTGTACGGAGGGGGCTGAAAGGCCTGGAACGTCTCCAGTGGTCGAGGACGCCTCGAGGGTGAATTTAAATTTAGAACGAACTGTTGATAAAGGCGGCCCCAACAAACATCCCAGAATTCAGTACTGATTTAACAGTCTTTGGAAAACAAATTTTTATCTCTAGTTTGGCTAGTAAAGAATCATATCCAATAAGCGCAAAATATAACTTCTAACATCCTTATATCGGGATCAACTGTACTGTTTAAATCTACAGTACCGATATTAAATAATTGAGGTAAATGAGCCGGATACGTTTGTCAGATATAAAACCAAATCTTTTGGTTCAAACGTACACAATTTCGCGAATGGAAACAGTCGATAATAACTTTATTAATAATCACCGGTGATACTGTGTATTGCTAACGGCCGCGAAGTTTTATCCGCAGCAGGATCTCTTTTCCTCAACAAACGAGCGCCGCGATTTCCGATAACAGCAAGAAATGCAGTACGTTCACCGCTATTCCTTCAACACCGACGAAGTGATGTTAAAAGTTTTATAAAAATACGTCAGAGTTAAACCTACTCATGGTGAACGGCATTGGATTGCACCCTTCTGAAGGTATTGGACATGGGAGATGTAAGTCATAGAAAAATGTAGGGGGGGGAGATACTTACAAGTAAGGCTAGGAGTTTATTGGAGGGGGCCTGGCTCTTAGACAAGGACCGCCCCCGCCCCCATCGGCCCCCCCCCCTTGCACAATTTACAACACAGCGAGGAATCTGTACGCACCCGCAACAACGTGGACAACCGCCAACCGTGCGTTATGTAACTGGAGGACAACTACTTTCGATTCGTTCTGTCACTACTATATAAGAACAATGAATGCTCCGTCGGCCGACTGAAACGGGACGAATATATGATACCGCACCGACGGTGTAAGTTGCCACCGAAACGCGGTGGGAACGCTCAAGAAATCCTTCTTAAGATTAACTAAAAACATTCTTTCCTGACATTTGTCTTCCTACCATTCGCCGATGCATAAATTACAACAATGTACATCAAATTCCCTTAAAGGTTTTAAAGCTAATTCTGGACTAAAATCGCGAACTTCTCCACAACTCGGAAACCGGAGAACAGTTATCTTGACAAAGAATCGCAGTAGGGAACCTCGTAGTTCGAGCCGTCTGGCAATTCTGAGAGCAATTTCTCACGCATGCCGGCGATATCTGTAAAGGAACTAGAAAAAAAAACAATGATTTGATATTTTCAGCAAAAGCGTCTACATGAATCTTATTCCTTAGTAAACATACGACGCTCGGTATAACTCAAAAACATCCTCTGTAACGAGATAATTTAGCCACTGTGTAAAATAAGTCAAAACCGAGAAGGGAACGTCGACGCGATGACTGTTGGTTTCCGTTGCCGGGGACGGTAGGTAATTTGCCACAAAATTAAATTGAACCGCCATTTTAACAAACGCGCGGATAATTTATAGCTCTATTGTTCGCTTATCTTCTGCCCTTAACAAACCAAAAAAAAAATAAATTAAGAAACTTACATTCCGCAAATGACGTCATAAGCGTAACCTTGCGCAATCCCGACTAGTACGCAGGTTTGTTCTGCCGCGAGATTGCGGCGTGTTTGACATTTATTCGGGGGACATTTTTTACTAATAATATAACAAAGGAAGTTGGAACGTAGAGGACGCCGTTATTGGTCGCAGACTGAATTAAAACAAACCTCAAAACTTTAAAATATAAAACTGTACTCGTTTAATGCTCCTACAAACATTTTAAATACAAAAAATTAGATTCACATCGTGAAATGAATTCGGAATGATGATGGAAATCGGACGGAAAGGGAGATAACAGACGCGGGCAGGAAACGCTCGGTTTCCACGATTTAGACGCAGCAGAAGTATGAGCAGAATCCCCGGTCGGAATGCGAACCGCTGAAATCTGTCGCGCGCTAAAGATAGCAAACATTCTGAGAAAATATCTAACAGGAGCGTTAAAATGTGCCGCATTCAAAACGGGAATAATCCACGCTCACATGAATGCAGGAGGGCAAACTGAACACACATCACCGGCCGTTTACAATAACAGTGGACTGAGGGAATCGAAATCATTAGTGCCAGGGTTATAATATTTGGAATCGCAAATTTCAAATTAAAAAATATAAAAAAGCACAATCGACACCCCAATAAAAAAAACCCAAGATAACGTCATATAATTTCGACTAGCAAAAGCCGGCAGTATCTACAAATGCGTATTCTGTTGAATACAAATTAAAATCATTGCTGGAATATTCCGAACCACCGTGGTCTTCCGCCAATTGCCGATGGAAATATCCATTGAAAAATGCTAATTTAAATCGAGCGAGGCCAGAATTTTCTCGTGTTCGCGTTGAAGCTAAAAACGCTTGAGTTGGTCGGGTTAAATGACTTGAGGCGTCCCGCCCGGGCCCCACCCATAACCGACCTGACCACCTCCCATCTTCACGTATGGAAATCACCTCCTACCGTATATTTCTGTTCAAATTACACGGCCGGTTTCATCGGCGAAATTAAAATGATAATTATTGGAAAAAAAATATTCATCCGAGAGGGACATCTCCGACGGCTTTCAAATGTTTCCTCGGTAATACGGAAGCGATTGGAAGGAGGACAAAGCAGATGTGGCAACCTATTTAGAGCAGATTGGATTAAAACTTTACATAAATATTGAAATCTATATTTCAACGGTGTTTCGGAATGAGAGTAATAAAATTTAATCGGACATTAAATACATTTTAAATGTAATAAAAGGGTCACAGCAGCAAGTGTTTTGGACTTTTTGGACTGGTGGGCCGAAACACACCGGAGGAATGTTAAAAGACAAAACACCCGTGCAGCAAATAATTGAGTTATTCACGGTTTGTTTCTTTAGCCCCTTCACGGTGATTTATGCCGTGACACATACGGGAGGAGGAGGAGGCATCTTCTATCACGACCGGACAGAATTATAGGCCTGTAGCTATTTAATTATAATCTGCGAGCGCCTAAGAATTAGAATGTCTAGCTCCGATTAGAAATAAGCCAATTAAACGGTACTTCATCGGTGAGAATGATGGAATGTGAGGTATTTTTCTTTCACTCTGTCTTTTCATCAACACCAGTCATAATTTTCGGAACAGTATTCGAATACCAGTTGTAAAAAAACGGGAAAATAGATATTCATATCTACAAGGTTTCATTATTTTAAACTACATGCTGAGTTGCAATAACGGCGATTTCCAATTCGAATAATGAGGATACTGGGCATGTGCACTCCAGGCACAAGTGAATCTCTCGTTTGGCATTCAACTCTCAGTTAAATTGTGCCATTAATTGTCCAACTTATCGGGCGCTTTTTTTTTGTCGGCCACCAGTCTTAGCGCGCCACCGTGTTAAGCAAGCGCCAATTAAGTTGAGTCGAAGAAAAAAAGTTTCCCAACTGCCCGGCCGAATATCGCTCCAGCACTGTGACGAGGATGACCTCCTTGGCTTCTGGCGAGCCCACTTCGATTTCACCCGCTGACTGTTTTTCAATCACCGCCGTACATTTCCTCTGTAATCACTCGCTTCGCCGCGAAGACTTCGCATCATGAAATATGAGTAAATGCCCAACAGTCATGTAGGACCTAACCTTTGAAAGGCGACGAATAAATAAATAGTCGATACACACAAATGAGAAGCTTAAAAGCTTTGTCCTTTGGAATTTAGAAAACTCTGACCTCACCTCATGACATAACGCCGTGTGAGGCCAACCGGGCTGAGCACGTAGAGCACGAGGACCCGCCTGAGATAGATATATCGCTTCGCTTTGTATTTATTCAAAACTAGGCTTACGGCGAACCGAAGGTACTCCGAACGTGTATATTCCCTAAGATTTCCGAGACTTTCGTGGCAAATATTCTAAGATTTCATAGTCGATTAAGAGATAATTGTTTTATAATGCTAATAAGTGTTGATGACTGCATAAAGGATGGGCGATGAGTCGGTTTTTAAATAAAGCACCGAGCGTTTCGCTAATTTTAGAGAGCTCGATGCCGCAAAAGACACTTTTCATTGTTTTAATTTTATATGTTGGGTAACACAGCACTGGGGCCCGGTCCGAATCGCGACTAATGGGTCGTCTAACCGGCAGTTTATTAGTCGTGCGTTGGACGGAGACCGAGGCGTGCCCACGGCGGGTCGGCTTCCTGGAGGTCGGCCTGGAGCCTTCGTGGCGGTCAAAACTGTACCGATATTGCTGAATATTCAGATCCACGATTTCCACCGTGGAGTCCGGGCTATGTAACGCCGGCAGCGCTGCAGAGTTACACGGAGCAATCTAAATGAAGCGGGGCCAGAGCCGCGCCACGAGGCTGGCTGGAACTATACCGGACCGCCATGCCAACACCGAGACGCAATTCTCTTCGATCTTGACACTGAGACCGCTAACCGTGTCCAATCCTCAAGACCACACTTCTGCCTACAACCTGCGCATACTCTTCGATGACTGGAATCATTTTATTGCGGATTCCTCCACAAATTCTCCACTCAAATACGGAAATATTGTATGTTACAAATAATAATTTCCTGCGGGTGAAAACCAGTTTAATACTTTATGCAAGATAAACGTATCCTTCGCGATTAGGTTAATTTCCAAATTCAAATAAACGTTAATTTACGGGATAATTATTGCAACAATAGAGTAGCTATGTAAATATAATTTCAAGTGACGTGTCCAAAAGACGGAGCTTCCCATCGTTAATGGATTAATCGTTACGTAGCGTATTAACGGAGACTCGTGCCGGCCGCATCAGATATTTTTGGCCGAAAGAGCCGGGGAACAAAGAAATTAAAGATTTAAATCGGACGAAAACTCCCAGGGGAAGAAACAATGCAGACGGCTATCGCGGAGAGCGCGGCGGTGCCGGGCCATTGTGCCGGCGATTTCGCCGCTCTCCTCCTCCGGTTTCGTTTCATATCTTCTCAACTTTACGGGTCATCTGTCCGGCCGGCCGGCTTTCCACAGATTCAATCGTAAACGCCCCAGCTTTCTCCGAACGCCGCAAAAAGTGAGTCGGGGTCGACCGGTAGAGATTTAATTTTCGGCGTAAAAATATTTAGAAACGAACGTAAAATCGTCTACGAGAAAATACTGTTTTCACAAAGAGACACCGCGGGGTCGAGATAAGAACTGTTAAAATTAGGTCGCCGAGAAGATAACCGCAACTATTAACACGAGACAAACAGGCGTGTAGTGTAATTCTCGCGGTTCATTTTCTCATTGCATAATTTCTAACCCAAAAAGTTATTCATATAGATTAATCGTTTTTCCGCATTTGGTTATGAGTAGAAATTCATGACAATATAGACCTAATAAGGTCTAATGACCTGTCCGCGCGCCCTTTCCCAGTTATTAATCGACTACCGGATTCACGGTAGGTCGGTAGCGGGGAGTCGGTCAAAATACCGATTGGAATCTCATCAAAATCCGTACTTTTGCTCGGTAGCCGGCGTAGGCAGTTTATGAATAATTCAAACTGCCATTAGGTCCCCTCCCATGGGAGGGAAGGTACGGGGCGGCCCTTATAAGTCCCGGGAGACGCACCTAGTACCGGGGGAGTCTCGGCCGGCTACGGTTTACCCATAAAAGTCGAGACCCGCCGACTTGGAGAGTCTCGGCCGACCCCAGTGTACTCGCAGAGCCCACAGAACAGCTACGCCCACCGATAGGCATTTCCCACACGGATACTATGTCCCCCGCGGGCTTAAATTACACACACACACACACACAAACACACTAGGTCCACCACCTGGCCAACGATCCACACCGAATAAGGTAAAAGAAAACACTTTCAATTATCCAATACGTTTTAATTCTAGCTAAGATAATGATATTTATACGTTTGCATCTCTAGTTTTGAGAGCAGAAAATTGTGGCAAAAAGTATGAACCATTTCACACAACAGTTACTCCAGAACCACAGTCGAAATTTAAAGGGCACCACCTGAAGTTATCCGTTTACGGATAGAATTTCCAACTTTCTAGCCCAACAGTAGTATAAATCAACGGTCAACAGAAAAATGGCGTTCAGAATACGAAGCCATCTCAGTGACATCTATTATTTTTCGTAAATAGCGACAGTAAATCTTTATGTGTAGATTATTGTTTTACGATGAGATACACAACGGAGGACGGGCGAGAAAGTGAAGAGACCGATGGATGTGACAATCTAAAATTATTGCTAGGGCAAAAATGCTGTGTCTTCAGTTTTTTATGAACACAAGTGGAAAGGACGAAGAAACTGGAACACGATAAATCATTGCAGCAAATAGACTCAACGTGGTGGAGCTTTCCAATAGTTTCAATCTGACCATCAATTACATAGTTCCACCGTTGTGCGGCCTCCAAATAACAAGGTATATAGAACCGTATCGGCACGCTTTAGACGAGACAGGCCACACCGGTCTCTCGGCCATCCTGGCTCGTTATACACAGTGAGAGGCGTTTTAAAGGGGGCTCGAGGGGAGGTAACTACCCTTAATTGAATGCGGTCTCGGCCGAGCGTTTAAACCCAGGAATCCGCCTAAGGGCCGCCCCGGTTAGGGGAAATGCCGACATCAGAAAGGGGGCCAAATGTCAGCCAGAAACCGGAACACGGAGCGCCGTTTAAGGAGCGCAAATTGCGGCAAGCGGGGGGAGGAGCAAAGGTCAGCTATGACCAGGTGTTGTCTTGTTATTATGAGACCCGACGCCGAAATGGATTTTTCGTGAGGACGATTTAATTTGTGAAACATTTCGGGCGTACGGCCGCATGACTGGCATGGCGTCACCAGCGGCCACAACCGCGTGCATTCGAGTGATAAACCCCCATATAGATGCATATTAACGGAAGAAAAGACCTTTCACTCGATGCGGGGAGACAAAAGTGAAAGGGATACAGACGAACGCCTGGATGTTTGATCAAGTTGGAATACGCGGGATACATTCTGGAACTGTCTTATATTCCAAGATACCTATTTGGGGTTCCTCGAGGACTTGGAATATCACTCTTGAGATCTCCTGTTGAGGATCCTTGATTCTATCTTACACCAGGCTGACATAAGACCTAATCATAGAGTGGAGACAGAGGATTGTATTCAAAGACATCAAGAGCTACCTATGATCAAAAGCCCTGGGATTTATCGGTCTAAATATAATAAGAAAAAAAAAACGATTTCTACCTGGATTTATGCTACGCGAAGATTTTGAATAATGTAGCCGAATGTTTAAAGTACGTTTGAGATACTTCTATCACTTCATTCGGAACCCGGTTTAAGAATTATATCACCTCTAAAAAAAAACCCATAAAATATTTAACGCCTCCCGATTATTTGAGAGCGCTGACTCAATGAGTAAGAAGAAATTCGGAAGCCGCTCCGCCAACACCTGAGCGCATTCGAAAGGTTTAAGTCTCGCCCCACCTCTACAACCACACCAAGTTCAGAACTTGCGTAGTGTAAAGAAAGCTATTATTCATGCAGGAGTTATTCGAGGGGAGATAAACTAGGAGAGAGAGAGAGGGGGTGGGGTGGGCGCCGTCACATTCTAACCGGTCGCTTCGGATGTTTTTTGTTTCTGAGGTTATTTTAAAATAAATCTGATCTCATGCTGTTCTCCCTCCCCGCCGCCACATTCAAGATTAAGCGAACCGCAATTCTGACGTCACCTAGAAAATGCATTATTGTTATTATGTCATCGTCCGACAGCTTTGTTATGACCGGTTTGTCGGAGCAATGATCAATTAATTTCCCGACAGGACAAGCGCGCCCGCATATTAAAGTAATATATTTCGAATCCGATACAAATAGGTATCGAAACGGTCAATAAATAAGTACACTTTTAGGAGTGACTAACTACTGACGGCTTTTAAACTACTGTCTTTATGACATCAACCTCTTGTTCCGATATCGACATTTTACGCTGGAGACAAAGGTAATAATCTAGATCCGATTACAGGGCTATTTGTTAACTGAATGAAAAATTAGTAAATTGTAACATTTCGCATTTAAACATCCAACACACCACTTTACGCACGGAAACAATATTAAACGCTTTAAACGGAACTTGATCGCCCACATCCCTCCCTCCGCCATACAGTGACACGAAATAACGTTCAAACACTTGAGCGCGGGGAAAAACGAATTTTCATGAGGCAGGAAATGCCCGAAAGGCGCGTAACGAATGACTCGGTCTAAACTGAGGAAAAGGTTCCAAGACCTGCCTCGGTCGTAAGACGGCTGCAGGTATTAGGAATGTCGCTATAAAAATGCACCTTCGGAATATATACGAAACACTTCCGTTTCGATCACAAAGCTATTATAATTGTATAACAGATTTTGAATTCCTTACGATGACTACTAATATTAATATAAATTAAATGGTTTGTAAACGAGGACTGTACAATAAAATACACATCTGGCGCGTCAAAAATTTGAACATTGTAAGGACGCTGAACTTTACACTACATAATGCTATGTTAAATTTTGCAAGAAACATTGTAAATAGGTGAAAACAACTTTTATGAGGGTTAAATATCTTGCTCTCGTATTTGCCAAGACAGTAATTCTCACGGAATTAAATTTACACTTAGTTCTACGTTCTAATCATGCCCGGGAGGTTTTTCATTAAATATAACAAGGCAAAACCCGAAACAATTTACCGCGGGGTGATTCTCGCCAAAGCTCGAATGCAAGTCCACGTTTCAGCTGTTGGGATAGTGCCAGTCGATTAAACTGCACCCACCCCCTGCATTATCATGCCGGCTCTAGCTCAGTCGCGTTGAATTTTCATCGCGCTTAATTTGCCACTAAACCCAGACGCTCGTCGTTCGAATCTTAGTTAGTTTTCTGCCCGCGCGATGAAAAATGTTACCGTGAAACCCGCCGCCCGAGCGGGTGTACCTGTCCGGTGCAGACCTACGTGCACAATTAGCGGACACGGCCAGGAGGAGGCCATGACGGAAGCGTCCGATGCGGGTCACGTTCCGGAAAGTAAGAGAGAGACGGACTGGCGGATAGGGCAACCGGCGAGAAAGAGAAGGGGAAACGGACGTCTCATCTATAATTCATAATAAGGGGAACCTCGGGGGCTCTTGCTTCAGTAGGCAACTTGACCGCTGTGGAAAACTTATCGAAAAAAACACAATTACAAAAAATTTAATTCGATAACGGAACTTCCATATTCGCAATATCAGGCTCGAATTTCCTCTGCAACATAATTCCTTGCAAAAAGGATCATAAACATAATTTTTATTAGTATTGTACGGTATTTACGGAATTAAGTTCACGGTTTGGACTTAAAGCACTAGCTTCAGAACCTGCGTTTAAAACGCCCGACAACGAAATTGTGAAGCTCGAATAAAACATCCACACTTTCGAGGTTACATAACGAGCTCTGCTTATCGTCCGTCGGTTTCTGTCTCTCCGTCTGTGTGACTGGTTCGCTATTTTAGGATTGTTATAACCGAGACACGCTCGCCGCCCACAGTCGCCCTAGGGAAGCGGTACCGAGTATTTTTTTCTAGTTCTGAAATACAGACAAAAATGATAAGAAAACGACAATTATTTGGATTAATTACATTCGGAAAGTTCTCGAAGGAATGAATTTGGGCTACAAAAGGAATTATTTCGGCGACTGAAGGGTTCAGAATGTCCGGAAACTGTAGGCCCAAGGGGCCGGGCTTTCCGCGGAATAGGCCGGCAAACGAAACCGGTTTACACCGTGTTCCCCTGCGTGCCAGGAACGCTGATCTGAATATTGACTCACGGCGATAGGCAGTTTTTTAAAGTTCAGTTTAGTCTTTCAGTTGGCGGCATGTGTGAAATGTTTGCTTCCAGTATTGCTTGGAGAGTGGTTCTATAACACTTTAGGGATATTCTAGGGGTTCTATACGCTGGTTAGGGATACTTTTCCGAACAAATCACCCAATCCCAGTCCCAGTCCGATGAGCCATTAACCCTCAATACGAACCTTAGCACGCAGTAACATGATTAGACTAGAAATGATATGGAAATTATAAATCGTATTGTATATAATATATACAGCCTATACCGAATTACCAAAGCAGTATCGTGCCGCTTATCCAAAAAAGATTTGAGTTATAAGGCGCGAACACAGAAACTGAAATTTTATTCCATTTTCAGTATTCTTCCCAGTCCTCTCACGAGCGGACAGTCCATGACAGGAAAATATCGAAATTCGTTCCATTTTAATAGTGTAAGTGCATAGATTAAAGTGGCTAGGCTGGTGACCGGGAATGTCAGTTTCGCGATGTGTTTGAAGGCGGCTTGAGGTGGTATTATGGATGGTGGCGGATAGCGGTATTGGGCAGGGCAGAGGTAGAGGCGGGTGGGCGCCTAAAGGATGTTGTAAATAAATTGAGCGGAGTGGGAGTGAGGCAACCCTCCCCCACCCACACAACCATAACACCCCCACCGAGTATTTCTGTTGAACCGGCGAGCGGAGAAAGGAGACCCACGCCCCTTATAAGGCTCACTAACACGTAACCTGAGCCCTCCTCCTCCTCCTCCCCCTATCTCTATCTCTATCCCTCTGTCCAACACTGTCCGACGCCCCATCTCAATCCGATCGTGAAAGCTGGTGTAAGTTTCCAAAATTCGGAATCCGCGCGACGGGATTAACTGCGCCTCTCGTGGCAATTTTCGACCTTCATTCAGTTTCAATGCCTACTCTATTCGGAAGGATAAAGCCAAAATATCGTAATTAGGTTAAAAATGAACAATCCAGCTTTCGTCTGGAATCGGGCGATGAAAAAAGTTTTTTTTAGTAATCTAGTTAATCGGTGCAAGTGTACACAACGAACATTAGTTAAGTACATTTCCGCACCACCCTCAGGGGCGCTAGTTTATCGGTGCAAGTGTACCCAACGAACTTTAGTTAAGTACGTTTCCGCACCACCCTCAGCACTCTAGCCCCCTTTGTTCTCTCTCCCCACCCTATATATACGGCTAGCGTAAATCAATTTCAGTTCCCCCAACCTATATTCTGTTTGCTTGTTCTGCGTATCTCGCTTGTTTACAGCGACAGGTTCGTATCCGCATGCGGAAGAAACAACCACTTCATTCGCTGTTTCATTCCCTCATTTATGTGAGGAAATGTAACAGCCAAAGGTTCTATGCTAAAGGACACCAAACTAAAAGTCATGTTTCGTACTAATTTTTTTCAAAAGAACAGAACGCCCATTATATTGTTTTATTGACAGGAGGGGGACATAGGTTCATATATAGTTTCTCTATCCTGAATTATATCACTGTAGGAATTGGAAAACCATTGCATACTGAGGGCTGATAAAACGTGACGATCGTGAGATGATGACATTATTTCTTTGAAGTATATTTAAGTTGGAAAAAAAGAAAAGAAGAAACGATTCGGTCTTCCAAACCATCTCTGCGACCTTTCGCGAATGAGAACGCGGGGGTACATGCGGTCCTGTCGCAATGAATATTACATACTGGGCCGCGAGAGGCGAGTAAGGACACTTTTATTGGGTCGGACAAAAGTGGAATAACGGTTAATCCCGAGTGTCGCAACCGCGCACAATTTGCAGCCCAAACACGTTCTCGGTGGACATGAGCGGGGCCCGCTCGCGTAGAAAACGCGGCCTCTATTAAGGGCTGGCCGTGTCAGATCCAACGATGACCACTGGTGGAATCCACCATAAAATACCAGACTGAAGTATTCTCTAGTTGGAGCCTGGACTTTATTTTTAATAAAGTCGGGCAAAGAGGAAATACCTTAGTATTTAAATCTGGGATGTTAGACTCGATTGCGCAGAATCTTAATATGTTTTACAATATTTTTTGATATATTACTGGACAAATAATCGGGAATACGATGACGGAAATATGTTTTTCACTAGGTGTCCCTTTATTTCAGAGAGTTATTCCAGCCTTGTAACGTCCTTAAGATAAAAAACAGAATTGACGTGACCTCATGTTCAGTATATTTGGGGAGACTCGAACTGTGTATACAAAACCCCCCGGGGCGGAAATTCCCCGGATGGAAACACGAGCCCTCGACTGATTCATAGCCTAAATGCGTGCGATTGCGAATCTGTCGAACGACGAATCGAACGAACGACGCCTAAATCAGAACAGCCAGGTCTCGGCCGGGCCGGTTTTAATGAGGCGGCCCCACCGCCTATGAATATTTATGACGAGGCGTGTTCGTCACGACAAATAAATGAAAAGCATAAACAACAAAAAGCGGAGGATGGAAAACGGGGCTCCCATCTCGTTAAAATGTCTCGCCGGATAGAAAAATATATTGGCGCTCGAGCGAGGCGTCACGCGAATTTCCACCCCCAGGTATAATAAAATTGCCCTTTGCCAATTGCGGCCGATAAATTACGAACGGTAGTTACACTTCGGATAGATTCAGATTGGTCAGTGGTTTCTAAAGATATACGCCGTCAAGACTGAATCTCATTTCCAAACCTTAAAATATCGAACAATATGCCACGTACTTTGAAAAGTAAATAGTAAAAAGAGGTGTCTATCGAAGTATGAAATTCAATTGGAAATTCCTTGCACAGTTAATTATCCTTTGGACCACGTTTTGCAAATCATTCAATTGCCATTCAATGTAAACGGAAGGTCGCGGAACCGACGGGTAAAAATAACCGCCACCTAATGTGCCAGGCGTCCCAATATTGAACTATGTTTCAGTTTGGAATTAATTTCTCAAATTGAGGATAATTTAAAATATAAAATACGGTACGTTGCTGTCTCATAGAAAAATGCCCTGAGGTCGTTGAGCATTCCAACTAGACGGGAGTAAGTAAACTTCAAGATAGAGGATAAGTTTTCTATAGAATACGAATAAACAATCCAATGTATTACCTTACATCCGGATGTAATTGTAATTAGGGTATAGTAATTCAATCAAAACATCCTGCGGACAGGTTTCTGTAATATCAGTATGTAAGTAGGAGATGAATAGAAATGTGAGAGGGATGAAAGAAAGGGCCGGCGAGAAGAAGAAAGGCGGAGAGGATTGGAAGAAGACTGGAGTGAGCAGGATGTTGTATGATTAGGACGGGCACGAGACACTCATTATTAGCATCGGCCCACAACAACGTCTAGAAATGATCCTCGCCCCCTCAATACTGCCTAATATTACCCAACCAATTTACACTTCCATACACAATTAACTTTCAAACAAGCAATATTGGTTTGTTGCATATATGTTCACATGGTAATACATTTAAAATCTATATCGTTTTAATTGGGAGGGCCAAAATACTTTAAATATATAATAAAGCGTATTGGCTGGATGATATGACATAAGCCCTGTTCCACATCTCATTTGTCATTTGGTCCTTGTTGGTTATAGTTACACGACAGAAAAGTGAGAGAATGATAAAGTCCTAAACAGAAATTAGTGTTAGGTTAGTGTTCGGTAATATTATTACTCCAATGCGTGTATTTCCCGATCTGGGACGTTTTCTGAACCCAGAAGTGGACGGCAGGCCTCTACTAAATCTCCTTCTAACGAAATGGAGCGTTTCGAACGATTAGCCAAACCAGTAGATGAGTGGATGCGGTCGGAGTGTGAGTGGCCGTGATAAATGGACGAGATGCCGCTGACGACGGTACCATTAAATCCATCCTCGGTGCAAGAGCTCGTTTGGTAAACGCGTTTCAATTAAAAGTTCTTAAGAAGAGAGACCCGTTTATTTATCCTGGCAGAGGACGCGGTGGGTCTCTCGCGTCGATGTTCGGATTAGACGAGGATGTTTTCCGTATCTGTCGGTCGGAAAGCTTCCGCTTTTAGCTTTTAGCCCGATTACTGTCCGCCGAACGTTGAAAGGTATACAACAGGAACAAGTGCAATTCAAGTGAAATTCTCGGCAATACTCGAAGAAAACGATAGTTTTTCGAAAACCCGTTCAATCCTGGTGATCGTTATCTCCGGGGCTATAAATAAGTGAGATGGGACAAAAAAAATCACGATTAATAAAATTCTTTTATATTTAGCGCAAAGCAGTGTTCCTGTCGAAGAAAATCGTGTGCCGCCACTCGAAAACATGGGCGACATGTCGCACTTTCATCAGTCGGAAGGCAAATTAATAAGCAGGTTTCGTTCGATAATTCTCACCCCGCCCCAGCGGCCGTAGAGAGGGCGTCGTCGAGGAACGCTGAGACCAATTTAGAGCAGTTAGCGGGCGATTAAGGAGCCCGGGGCTGGTCGCGCCATCTCCCACCACCAGCTCATTAGCGGCCGGCCATTATGCGACAACGGGACTCCCAGTTAGGCTCAAAAATTTATGACGACCCGTTTCGAACGAACAGGGGACGAGCCGGCAGGAAAAAAAAGTTTATCGGCCGAGATGAGGAAACCTCGGCTGAACTAGGAAGCGACCGTGTCGGCTCCACTATCTCGAGCGGCGTATATCAGCTTAACTACAGCATATATAACTCCTCGGTGCAAAATGGGAAGACACCTATTGTGGATGTTTTTTTTATGACGTAGAAACATATCTTTGATTGCCCAATTCTAGAACAAAGGCAGCAGGAGATGCTCCGAGGAACATTGACTAGTGTATCATCTAATCTTCAAAAGATACTTCAAAACAAACAAAGCGTTGGTTTTGAAAACAGCAAAGCTTCTCTACGGCAGTGATATGTTCCCATTAAATAATGCTAAAGCTGGCAAGAGTAACATAGTCTGTGAGCAATGTATAGGCATATAAATACCCATACGTTTCCGGTAAATAAGACGGAAAGGAAGTTAATTTCCAGTTATCATTCATTGGCAGGAATAATTGAGAGGTAAATGGTAGATAATGCGGGGCAAAATAACATAAATTCCAAAACTCCTATAGTAAAGTACACGCGGAAGCATAAAACTCGGGGTGAAAGTAATTAAAGACGCCCTAATGAGCAGTAAAGTAAATGGACAGACAGCGCCCATTAGCGAAGGAGGTAGTTTCTCCGTGAACATGACTCGAATTGAGAATCTTTCGGATGTGATAACTCTTCAGAGACAACGGCTCAGTCTTGAAACTGGGCATAATTCAACCTCGGACTGCATTATTCGGACGGGGCCATAAGTATTCATAAGAACGCCACTAAAAGCTGGACGAGGGCATATTTCAAGTGGAGGCGGTTGGTTCCGCCCCCGGCCCGACCTATCTGTCTTAAGGTTTCCAAGATTTCAGAATCACAGAAGCCTCTCTCTCCACACTTCTATTTATATCGTCCTTTTTAACTTCCTTCACGAGTAACGCGGCAATGACGCTATACCGATATAAAAATATCTAGGTGACCCCTTATCGCTCTCCCGCTCGGTTCCTATTACGCGTTTAGTCACTTACATATCGTCAACTCCTTTTATGAATCAAAAATATTCTTGACAACGGCAGAAACATATTATCCTGTCATTCCCTAAGCAGTCAGTTCTTGGATTAATTTTTAAAACATGGAAGTCAGTGGAACAACATGGTTAGCTGATATTTTTTATAAACAAGCCTCGAATTGAGCAAAGTTGATGAAATGTGCATTACACGGCGAAAATATATGTCAAGTACAATGTCACTCTTCAAAAATATTTGTGTCCTTTCATTATTTATTTTTGTTTTCCGTATAACAAATAGACGGGCCGAACATTGTACCGGAAATTCAGCCCATTACTTAACTTGAAACTACAACTACTTTTGGGCGCCGACCCAAAATGGTACATTCAGTTCTTGTTTTTTATTTCCGAACCTCTTCCTAACGAGACTTGTACCTGTTCCGGGGGATGGCAATTAAAGTTAAAAATAGGCGCTCTTTTTCTTCATCTCTCCCGGTACCTTCAGCCTCCTACCGGGAGGCGGCGGCTCTTTCTCAATGAATGATAGCAGGAAGTGTCGTCGTCGTCCTTAGCAACCACCTCCCCGTCTCCCAGAAATAAAACTGCCCCAAAAGTTTCGGGCCAACAAAAATAAGATTTTCACACAAATTTAAATTCCCTAACGAAGTTAAAAAAAAAAAATTCAACCGGCCGAAAGGTGCGAGAAGAGCCGTTTTCGTCGGGCGACACCACCAGCCCGGCTCCGAAATATAGTGACCCTATTTATAAAACGCCCCGTTGGAAATTTATAGTTTCCGCCGCTCCGTCCGGCCGCTAAGGAAGTATTGTTTGGCGAAGAGGCTGAAAATTTATTACGGGATTTCGAAACGGGATATTTTACAGCATTCATTACACGGATTCGAGGCTAAAATTAGTAAACCCGCGAAGCGATGTCAGTCCGAAAATTAGCACTGCCGCAAAGCTGCCAATTTTCTATAAGTAGGAACGTTATCATTACCCCCAAATAACAGGATTACTCGCGGTCATGTTCCTCATTATATCAGTGACGGAGAAACCGAAACCGGTCTAGCTCGAGTGAAATAAGTGGTGCATAGATAGCTGTTCAAATAGATTGAACTAATTCTAGATATTCATTGAATGGCGAAAAACAAAATGAAAATAATTTCCCCATAAATCATGAGATATGTGTTGTACTTTTCCCTACAAAATTCATCAGTTCATTTCGTCGATAATGACTAATTACTATGATAGAGTATCAAACACTACCGAGTGTGTATGTTTGAATTGCAACATTGAAATTTACCTACGAAATCTATCATGGTACTTCGTTCGCATCTCTGATAGAGATGAATCGTTCGAGCGGGCATTGTGATACAAATAAAATTTTTAAAGAATGCATCGTCCAAGTGTGTCAAGATTGTATAGAAATGAAATCTTGTGGGCGTTGGACCTCTTCCAGGACGTCACTCCAGGCGCCGGCCACAGGGAGGACACTAATCATGAGCAGCGGGGGAAGGAATACCGATGTTCCTGTCCGAATTTCTCTTTTTTTTAACGAAAATATGTCCCGAAAAAAAAATCGGAATCGGACGGAGGCGAGAAACTGAAACTGGCCGCCCAATCAGACAGGGTTCGTTGAACTCCGGAGAATTTACATAATCTGACCCGCACGATCCCACAATGAGCAGGGAGTTGCGTAATGTGGATTAACAAAAATGGAAACTGCAGAGTTATGAATAAGTAAGTCTTTCGACCGTTGTTGAGTCCTGCTGCCGGCACGAAGAAACGCCGTCCATGCGACCTGACCCTTATGAATTTCTGAACACCGTTGACCCCCGCCCGAACCCAACGCCAATCGTCATCCAATGTATTCTCCGCCACTTTCCAAGCCTAAATATCAATCCGTGAAGAACCCATTTTACCGGGTCAGCATCTTGAATAACCTCACGAAGAGAAATTCATTGAAGAATGAATTCATTTTTCTGCGAAATAGGCAAAAAACGTAAGGGTCGACTACAATTTTTATAAGGCCTAATCGTGATTTCAGTAGGGTGAGATCATTAATACGTAGGAATTAATAATCCAACGTGAAATTTGTAAAAAAATTCAAATCAAACTTTATTATCTGCGTTGCATCAGGATGAATCCGATATTCTAATCGATTTTGAACCTAATACTTTAAAAAAAGCAATAAAAATTTAAAACAGCTATAAGATTTAAGACAAATTTAAGAAGCTATAAAAAACAAAACCGAAGCCATTATACTATAATATATCTCATATATTATGAGAGGATATGAAAGGACTGAACAAATAAATGGATCCCGAATTTTGTCAGTCTTTCGATCCTCTATTGAAGGCGGATTGCCAACGACCGTCGCAATCTGAAAAAAATAATATTTTCCAAATTTAGAAGTTAACATCTGACTTTATCACTTTGGGCGAAATAACGCGGAAACGGCGCCAAGATAGGGACAGTAACTTCCCACTATCGAGTGGCGCTCTGAGTACAGTTTCTGCATCCTGTTCAAAAACAATCGACGCTTCCGAATCTACTGGTTCTCAATCGGACGCCGAAAATTTTAAACGCATTCACATTTCTGAGATTGTAAGAAATCGATGGTTTTCTCCCCGACAGTAAGATTAACTATATGAAAGACAAAATAATAGACAAGTAACTACGTTCTGAAAAAAGTTCGGTTTAATACGACCGATGAAACGACCCAAAATTCATTACTCGTCAGTAACTTACAGATATGGCGTAAGTCCACAGAGTAGTTCTGAATCTCCGCTAAGAAATTAACAGTCGGTTGAGTTTTGAGCGATGCTCGAGGGGCGGGGGCGGGGGGGGGGACACAACATGAGAACGACCTTAGGCCTGTTAAGCGGCCCGTACGCAGTGTGTGTCGGTCGGACAGTCTTCTCGGGTTTCATTCCCGCCCCACAGCTTTCATACTACACTTACACTCGAGCAGGCCATTTAAAATCCTGCGCAAAACCAGACTTCCAGAAGTTGTACAGAGAAACTTCCTTATAATACTATTGGCCGATTGCCGACATACCACCGAAAACACAAACCAGAGGTTAAAACCAGACAGGAATGCACGCCTTTCTCATTATAATTTTAAGTAAACTCCACGAGCGTAAGTATTACTTAAATTTAAGGAAAATTAATGGACCAGAAATATGACGCGGGAGAATGGTTTTCAAATATTTTTTTGGACTCTTTATTCGTTAAATCAACTTCGAGTCTGTTAGGTCTCTGTCGTGATTCTGATTATTCAATTCGAGGGCCGGGTGGGTATTTTTAACTGGGGACCGACGGCATCATCCTTGGCGGATTGTTCCCGAAGAGTACCGCCGCCTCCAACTCCTTTGTCCTCATTGTTGGTCCACGAATCAAACGGGCAACAGACCCGTCTATAGGGAGCAGCGTCTACGCCATTGTCATGTAGGCCATTATACGGTGGAAAAAAAAAGTGCGGGCCCCGAGATTTCAATCGGCCGAGTGGGCACTAAACCCTAATATTTTGCGACCCTAATACTGGGTTGTCTCCAAATATGGCCTCCTTGTTTAGAAAACTATAGCTATTAATTTTAACTGTAGATCAAGCTGTATTTCAGTAGTGCTTTCTTTCATTTACTCTCCCTCTGTATATAGCAATTAACAGATTATTACCGATAACTACGAGAGTTAATGTTATATATCGGTAATTCGGGTAATATTTTACACTGACAGTTTTTTACACTGTCTTTCAGTCTGTCACGATGGCACAATACACATTTCCACGGGATTTAAATGCAGTGAAATACATATGCCTATATGTAGGCATATATATGCCTGTCTTAAGGTTATGTTGGATCCAAATTGTTAATATTGATAATAATATGTGGAAACAAGCCTCAGTAGTAATTTACTGGCAAATTAGATAATTCATTCAGGATTTGTATTTACGTGCCCCATACTACCGAAATGTAGTAAAGTAACCTAACGGAGTTAAACCCGAAGGACGCCCCAGTGACCCACTGGAACGAAATAACAATTGTGGACTCACCGAAACGTGGAGAATATGATAATTCGGTCTGGAAGGTCCTTACTACTAATACGGGACGGGGTAAAAATATAAAATAGGAAAAAAAAATAGAGGACTGCGCAACAGAGAGCGGGCCCGGCGTTGTGAACTACTCTCTCGTGACCGTGCTGAACCTAGCGGAACGCCTATATTGCATAAACCCCACCGACGGCCTCATTACACAAGGAAACTGCAATTAAAACAGCAATCAAACTAAAGTATACTGTCGGACGACGCGTTCGAGTTACAGCTCTATTATTAGGACCCCTCCTGGACGACTAATTTGTAGGTCTCATTCCTCGGATTGCGCGCTGTCTGGACGGAATGTCTTTTATTTAATACCGTATTGATATCGATCAGTGAGTTCGATCCAGTACTAAGGCATAACTAGAAAATTATTCGAACTTTATTTAAATTAAAATACATATATTTGGCTAGTTTATGAAAATGTCGGCGAATACCGGTAGAATGACAAACAAATTCTAAGAACAGCTCTTAGGCTCACCAGTGATGTATAAGCTGAGGTGACATCAGCCTCAGTTTCTACATTACCGAACCGGCCAAGCGAAAACAAGAAGTGGCCACTTTTGTAAATAGGCGGCGAAGAGTACAGAGACTGTGGACGTATTTCGCGCTGGGTTCGGCACGAGAGCGAGAGCGCTAATGTGAGAACAGACCTTGCCCACTCGGCACGGCCTTGGAAGTCCGGCCGTGCCCACACCCGTACACAATCCACCACCGTAATATCTCATCGGTACCGACGCACTCTAAACCCCCCGTACAAACTGCAACAATACAGTTGGCAATTTTCGCCAACTGCGAGGGGATATTTCAAGTATGAAAGTACCGGTTCAACGTTCAAAGGCAGACCTGTCTATTTTTAATACCAGGTTGATATCGTTGACGTACACAATTGGAGAGCATCGGTCCTAATTATTTTGAGACAGGATGTGTGAGGGAGACGCTCCTTTGAACTCGGGGCTTACGACTTGAACAGGAAACGCAGAGTGACAAGTCAGATGTGAGGCGGACGGCCTACAGGGAGTATCCCCACCCCCTTCCACTATAAAGGGTTAGTGATGTGCTTAGGGTGACATTTTTTCTAATTTCTTAGGTTCTTAGTTTTAAATTAACTAAAAATAGTATTATTCGATCTGCCGAACTGAGGCATCAATTTAAGAGAATAGTGAAGTAATTTTTTTTTTGTAATTCATTCATCGCATTATATTCAGGTATATAGCGCTGTAAATGACTTCCGCTTTCCGTACAAAGAGGACAGAGTCTAATTTTCGGATGTCGTAATTATTAACATTAGAGATAAAATGTCTTTTCTAGATCCGCTTCATTAGACCGCAAGCGGTCCGTCCGCCGCGCGAGAGCTTTCATTCTTAGAATTCATTCCGGCGAAACGTCGATTTCATAAATGAAATCAAAGCAAACCGCAAGCAACGGACATACAACCGACCTCCAACACGGGTCACGCCCCTTCAGGAGGTAATAGGCAACTGTATTCCGCTGTTTTTCACAAGTTGAATCGTTGCTACTGCGATGGTCACAACGGCATTTTTAATTAACGGTGCAGACCTCAGAGGACTTGGAGTATAACGAAATTCTAAGAGCGGAAAGTGAAATTCCGCCCGGTCAAGCCGCGGACCGGAAATTCGTGATGGAGCCGGACAACGGTTGATGTCCAAATACATAAATTCCTAGCCGGGAGAAGAGTTGGCGGAGTTGGAGCCGGAGGGCCGCCGGCCATCGTGAACCCCGCCGGCATAACAGAGGTCTTTCTTTCTCTTCCCGGTTGCATTTGCCCGCATACGGGTCATGCATTCATGCATACAACATGCATACCCCAGTCGTGCCTAATGCCGCTGCAGTACTCGTAGGCCACATCGGACTCCGGGGGGGGGGAAGGGTCAGCTCTTCCCAACAGCAGACAAATCAAAACAATATCGTTGAATTTTAACGAAGTAAGAACTACTACATAAATACGATTCAAATATAGCCATTAAATTTTATACCGCCGACCTTTTATGCCTTGGGAATGTATTATTACAGTGATGGACATAACTTATTCGGAGGTACATAGCGGTCCGTATCAATCCTTAAAGAAAGTTAAACACGAAGATATTTACTGTATTATAGCTTATACGGTAAACGATAATTTCCCGCGATATTATCGTCAAATTGAAGTCAATTTCGGGGCTGAATTTACTCGGCTGAATGAACTCGGTACACGCAGGAATTCAGGAAAGAAGAAGAAACTCTGTGCGCAATTAAATTCCCCCTCGTGTCCCCACCACGTCAATAAGTTGGAGCCGACAATAAAACGTGAACCGGACAAAAAGCGGTTTTTCCGCGGAAGCCTCCTCGGCGTCCCGTGTTCATCCTGTCCGCCGATGAACTGAGTGAATTGGGCCCGTAAAAAATTCGCCCCTCAAAAGATTCGGCGATAAGACGTCCGAAAACAGGCGTCGTAAAAACACGCGATTTCGTCTCAATTTTCGGCTCATTAGTCCGAGTCATTAAAATTTTATTGCCCGCGCGTTATATAAAAACGTATTAAAGAACATCATTCCGGAGATTAAAACGTCGTCAGTTATCTATGTCCAATTCTGCCTTTAAAACATATCTAGTGCGCTTTATGAAAGATAAAGATTTAACGAGTTAAAAGCGAAATTCTACAAAATGGGCACATAAAGACACTCAATCTACTAAAGTTTATTTTGTCAATCGTTCCATTGACCGGTAACGCGGTTACCGGTTACAGCCTCCCTCAGGGGTAGTATCATCCAATAGCATTAACTCGACAAAATTAGAAAAAAACACCGAATTGAGTTTTGGAGAAAAATTTAACACTTTCCCTATTCGGAAACCGATTTAATTTTGAATTCGGTCTTTTCGGGCTTGTGGCCAATTTTATGCCAGAGATTGAAAAATTATAACAGGCCCAATAGACCGGTCCAGGTCCATTAGCGCCATTTTAAGCTTTCCATAATCGGCTGCCGGCAAGATTGCCTCCCCGATCCCGAAGACGAGGGGAAATTTTCGATCGGCGTAACACAGGTGGCAAGCAAGGCTGATGAATATGCAAAACGAGTCAATTTTAGCATGGAAGACACGCTCCATTCATAGGAGGGCAACGGGGCAGATATGACATTAGATATAAACGCCCGGGCAATTTAAGCCCATTAATGTTTGGTCGGGAATATGTTTATTCATGACTCGGAGCGCCAAAATATGAAATCCGCTTCTTCTTGGCATTGGGCGAAGGGTGAAGGAAGAAAGAAAAACCAATTAACAAGTTCCGACCGAACGGTTTCGGGGTCGGCGCCGAGAGGATTCTTGGCGAAAGCGCTACCCGAGCCTGCGGGAGGTCCAAGACTTATTAATATTAATTTTAAAATAAATATGACGCGAAATGAGTCCTACAAGCCAAATTGTTGCGATATGCTGTTCGTAGCGGAGGTAAAAATATTTACCAGAAAACAGCCCACTGGGACTAAACTAGCTTAGAATATTAGTACAGATGAACTATGTGTTCCGAGCATTAATCTGATTTTTTCTCTTCTGTGTAAGAAATGCGTCTAGTCAATGGAACGGTTTCATTAATAAACTCGAATGACCTAAAGAGTAACATTCTTTGTATAACAGAATTTCAACAAATCACAAAACCTTTTTATATTGGTTAACAAATGTTGAACAAATTAATAAGTTAATAAATGGCTAGATGAAAATGTAAATACTAAGGCCATGCGGTATTTTTTATTTAATAAGGTTTCTAGAGGTTCTATTAAATATTCGGACCGGAAAATGAGGATCAACGCAAAGTTGAATTCAACCTCGGGAAAATGATGCCAAGTTCCGTTTAGAATGGCTTTTGAATGGGGGAGATCCTCGACATTTAGATTGGAGTCATTTTAAGATTAACAACTGACGACCTTTTCACCCGCATTTAATTAGGAGTCGAACCCAACGAACTGAGGTAGGGAGGGAGGGAGGGCACACCCTGCATTACCTCATCATACCAGCCTCAACCGGCCGGCTAGTTGGCTCTTTTGCTTTACTACCTTCTTTTATACTTATCCCAACGGACTTCGCGCCTGAGAAATAAAACGATCACAGGGGAACAAAGGGTTATGATGATCTATTGTCCAAAGAAAACACTACCTTCGAGGCGAAACAGGAACAACGAATTGGATTCGGTAATAACATAGTGATCGTATACGTTTTAGTTCGTTATACGAATTCAACACTTTATCATTTCATTAGTCTGGGAATGGTATATGAGGATTTATAAAAAATTAACATGGTTTCTGATAGTTGTTCCTGAATTATAATCCAGTTCGTATCCCAGCAGCAGCGGATTTCCACTAGTTAGGATATCTGGAGCAACCGGTACCGGGGCTAACTCGTAATTTGTCCAAGACAAAATCCCCGGGTGGGAAAAAGCGACAGGTGTCGTTTTAGAAGAGGCGTTTAGGATCCGCAAATGAACGACTCTGCCAGGAGGTTGGAGAGACTTATACAGGAAGTCGATTATGAAAAACCGGTCCTTATCGGCTGGTCACGGCGGCGAAATCCTTTTCCTATTTCATAATGGATAACGCTAATAAAAAAAAGAAACGGCGAGAAAGTTCGCCCGCTTTTATCGGTCCACAACTGATCTCGAATGGGGGCCACAATTCCAAGCGTTCGAAAAGGTGTATATAGATACTAGACGTTCATACGTTTATAAACTAATATATATGCAATATAATTTAATAGTCCGAAGCTGCAATGAATATATTTATTGTCTAAGACATAATGAAGGACGTAATACAAAGTATTACGGAGGGGAACCGTTTCACTCCAACTCTGTAATTTAATTGAGAAAATTGAAATCTGGGATAGAATCACAAACAATGTAAACGAGAACTTATTTTCTGTAACGATCGTCATTCATGCTATGATACAGAGACGTCCAGTGAATGTTCCCAACAGGATCAAAGTAAAACTCACAAGTCGACAATTTATTCAACGTGTCAGGCAAAGCGGACAACCCGGACGGAACACGCTTTGGAGGGTTTATATTTGCTGAAAGGTGTGGACCTATCCTATCTCACCCCTCCAATCTGAGGGAAAGCCCCCTCCATAACCCTCATATCCCACCACACCGTCTTGGCAAGCCTCAGCCTCTACACAAAACCGGGAACCGAGATCATTTATCCCGAGAACGAAAGAGGGATGCCAACGGGGGCAATATCCACAACCCCGAACAATAAACTTCGGGACCGAAAATAACCGTCAATTCGGGAGGGATGAGTCCCAGGCTAAAATTAAACTTCTCACCGTACCCGAGTACACTCTTCTAATGCTTGCAATGCGTTACTCACCTGGAACAAAGGAAAAAAACATTGAGTTAGTAAATCGTTCGGTAAATATTAAGAGGCAGATTTTTATGCGATAGAATGACCGTGACAAGAAATGGATTACCGTTGACGCATGTAAACACTGTTTTTCACATCCGTCGATTTATTTGCATAAGTAGACCTATTTGACGTTCGAATCGCAGAAAAGATATTTATGGATATCATTGCACAAAGAGTAGGGTATCATTGGGTTTAAATAATTATATTATTTAGCAGGACGGAAACCAGTAAGGCCGGATTGGAAAAAATATTCATTAATCTATAACAACTTCGTCTTTATCGGGCTTAATTTGCATTATACCGAGTGAGTGCGGCGCATATTTTATGAGACAGGTTGACGCGAACAAGTTTTCCATTACTGCGCCAATCAATTTGGGTCGTCCGTCCCTATATTACTGGGACTTACCGATATCCCTGTAACAATTTAACAAAACGAAACTACGATCGTTCAGTCTGCAACGTATAATGCGGTAAAGCGAAGATGAGACTGCGGTAATGATGGCGGTAGGTAGCTCTGTCTAGCGGATGCGGTACCAGCGGGGGACAGACTGCACCGGAAATCGCGGCCACTCCCACCCCATTAGCCTACCGACGATTATTTCCGCCCAGGTATAACAGTAACACCGACAACTCGATACAAACAACAATCAGCATACGCTAAGAAACCGACGACCGTTGAGAAGATCGTGTCGAAATTACTAGCGCAAAGTTTCAGATTCCGGTTTCGGGTTCCCCGAGGACTCGGAATACTATAGAGAAAAATATTTTGCCAACCAATGTAATGATAGCATTAATTTAGCAAAAGATTTCTCACCAGGGAAAGATTGCCGAGAAAATGAAAAGGGGGGAATACGGAGAGTTGGATGTAAGATATATGCTCTTATCTTAAAAGAGCCCGAATCGAATCTGCCCCAGTTTTTATACGAGGCAGGTAGGGTAGGACTGCGCCTCCCCTAACCGTTCCGACCCGCCTTTTTTATAATAACGATCTCGACCCTCCGATAGCCAGTCAATTTAGGCGGGGTTCGTTCGGTACCGTCGATCTGACTATCTCGAGACTCGGTTTTTGCGTTACCACTCGGAGTGGGGCAGGAACAGTCGGCAAGATAAGCGACAGGTATACCGCCCACAAACTACCTGGCCTCAGAGTTTCACGCAGCTTTCAACACCGCTTTACATTAAACACGGAAACACTATTTCCTGGCGTTTCACGTGCGGCATTCCGCGTACACTCGGCCTTTTGGCTCAATCCATCTTCAAAACCTATTTCAGCTCAGTCACTCAGGGTATGGATTTTTTATTGCCCTGCAATCGATATGAACTGTACGGAACTGACCTGCGCTTGGGATTGAGTTAAAAATTTGTCCGGTTATGCGTGCAGAGGCAAAAAGAACTGTGGAGAGGGGGAAAATTCTGAAGAGAAGTGTGCATTGCGGGTCTAGCGAGAGAAGCCCCGTGAACCAAGAAATATGGGCCGCCATTTGTTTCGAACCCGATGTCCGGCAGTCGATACTTCACCATTTCCGACCGCCTCCTGTCCACCATTTATCTTTCGGATGCGAGATCCGCCGAGATATATATTATTTTTAATATGAAGACTACAAGACCGGAAACCGATCGTTGGCCTTTTATTAATTCGTTTTGTTTGCATATCTTTGTTTTAAGTATAAGAGAAAACTAACGGGTTTGTATTTGTTTTAATTTGAATAAAATATATAACCAAACTTGTTTTAGTATATCACACGGGGTAATTTCTCATTCAATACATTAACGATCGTTCTATATTCAGCACGAAACGAATCGTCCAGCCGCCTTAATATTTCACACTTTGTTCCCGTATGATTTATCGCCCGAGAGCGGCGGTACCGCGTCCTGGCCATTAGCACAAATCGCTGGTCTTTCCCACCTCGGGTCGTGAGGTTTCAAAACGGCAACGCGGCTTCGCGACGGGAAATATTACCATAAAGTTTCCCATTCAATTAGGCCGGGCGGACAACGGAAAGGTGTCGGTGGATAGGTCGAAACCAATTGTGCGACGGGGTTTGGGGTCGGAAACAATCGTTTATGGAGTCGGCCGGGGTCAGAGCAGAGCGTACAAAATGGCCGGCGGTTAGAAATCAAAGGCGGCCGCAAAAGTGAAATAGAAAGAGGCTAGAAGGCCGCAAGGCGCCCCCGTCCGTAAGCCACAAATGTATTAATCCTGAACATCTACCGGCGATGGCCTAATGCCAAGACTCATCTTTTATAGGAGCGAAAACTGGAGCGGAAACTGTATATCATAGGGATAAACTGAAGACGGCCCAGTCGAAATTTATACTCCGACTCAATGATTCCAGTTACATAATGAAACCGGTGTCCGCAGATATTTTCGATCGGACAAATGTACACTTCTGTAAAAACCGACGAATTGGGCTTTTTAAAATAGTCAACGTATCGCCGACGAGTGCCAACCTACGGTTTTTATAAAGATAAGGCAGCCAGGCCATATAAGAAAGTATGTCACCGACGTAAAAGGAAAGTGAAAAGAAACAACTTGTAATTTTCTATAAGAGCTTTTCGCGCAAACAGAACTACTATTCCATTTCAAATGAAAGGCAACGGAAACGCATTTCGATAGATCCCGACCGGCTGACATTTGAGACTATACTGCGTTCCTGGGATGTATGGCCAATTCAAATGAACTGGTGAGATCCGATTGAGCTTTGAATCCGCCCAATCAGTTGCCATTCGGGCTCGGCCGGCGAGGAAAGCCGGCTGAAAACCGATTCATCACAGTCGGGCCCGGTTTTATGAATAGTTCTGATTGGCGGTTTATCGCGCGTCATAATTCAGTTGACGTGAGGGAGGGCAAAAAGGAAATTTCCGTCGGGATTTGGCCGACCTCCCGCAGCGAGAAAAGCACTTAAAACTTTGAATTGAGATGCAAGAAATGGGATGTCAATTTAGGTAATGTTATTGTTCGTTTTGTTATTAACAAAACTTAATTTGTCTCAATGTGTATTTCAAGCTAGGCGACAGAGATATTCAACAGGAGAACTATGCAAGAGAGCTGCTCAAAGGCTTGTCACATATACGCACCCATTCAGATCTCGGATTCGTGTCTAATCGTCGACAGTTCAAACAGAGTTGGACGATCTTGAGCTAGAGTCCTTTATAAATTATGGAAATTCGACAAGTAAGCGAAAACAGCCTCGAGAAAGCTACGCTCCCTATTCAGAGTGACGCCGTCAATTTTAACTCGGTTTGCCGGCTATAGGGGGAAGAAGAATTCGAACAAGACAAAAACATTAGCCTTTATCGACGCTAAGGATCCCATTCAATTGTACCCATGGATCCAATTGTACGGGAACTAATGAATATTTAACAATCAATTCAATGCAACACGTTTACATTTCCTTTTCAAGTTTTATTCTTCTTTCCCAGTATTTAAATAAACAGAAATATACCAATCCATTTTACAATATAATACTAGGAAGAAAACTTATTAATAATACTTCCTAACGCGAAGTGTTTCATAATTCATATGAAATATCCCTGGGCCGCTGACGTCATGAATGAATTTATGTGTGCCGAAAGGGAAGAGAGATGGAAAAGCAACTTTAGGATACCAGATTAGGCATGTTCTGCAATAATTTTAGGTTTGTGTGTTAAGACAAGAGACATTAGATACAGTAGTATAATTAGTATTAGTACCTGCCGAGTACCACATTACTCCACCAGTACCAGTATTCAATTGCATACAGTCGGTTTGTTTTGTTTTTTATGTTAATAATTCCATTCTCGTGTTCTCACGACTCGGAAAGAAAAAAACAGTTCAGCTCAAGACCCAATTGGCCTGTGGGTAGGGAAGATAAATTGATCGGATGGTCGTCATAGAAAGGGAGCATAACTCGGAGTATAAAATAATGTCGATTAATGGCGGAGAACGTTATCGTCCGCTAACAAAAGGTTAAGAAACTGTCTTTTTCTCTCTCTCTCTGTTGCTAACTGCTCTTGCGAAACCGATACACGGGGCGTGCTCCTACGAGCGGTCTTTAATAGCTCAGATTTAATATAAGGAGCACACGGAATGCGAGGTCGGAGATCGCGATTAATTCCGTAATCTACGAATTAGTTGCGACACTAATCTCTAAAGCGCGTACAGCGATCACCCGCGGGATTGTTCGTGAACTCCCATTCGGGTCTTAATAGTACTCCCCAAATTACTCGCCAATGAACCGGGTTCGGCTATGAATCATAAGTTGAAGGAGCGCTGCTCAAGGGTAGGGCAAATGTCAAATCGCATTCATACTTATGTAAATGCCCCTCTTTTTTGTTTGGCGTGACACTGAGAGTCCTTTTTTTCGATATCTAAAACTAGTCCCATCATCGCCGGTTTTGATGGCTGTTGAACCTCTGCCGAAAAGGCCGACATACCTGGAAGGGATTAATGCTGTACAATCAATAACGGAAAACACGGGGCGGCTCGGATCATCTGTGGATATCGAGGCCATAACTATGCCAGCTGAGAATGCCAAGATTCAATTATAATTCACGAGTTTTCCCGACTGATTTATTGGACGGAAGATTTCCTGGCACTCTCTCAAAACAAACATGACAGAGCGCGATTCTTTAAAAAAATATTCAGATTCCTTTCTTCGTTATTTAAAGGAATATGCGACCCGGTGCGCCGATTAGATCATTTCCTAAACATGAAAGCGCGATTTTCTTATTCTGAAAGGTCGATTTCAATGCCGGACGGTGGCAGATAAATTTTGCAAACAAATGGAACCCTATTGAGCAAGAATTATAGACATCACGAATTCTAATATTTAAACTCGACATGGGTCGAATATATATTACATCCGTATATTAAGATATTATAAAAAAGTTGTTTGGCATCCACACTGGATACATCACGCCCATTCCATTGAGAATAAGAATTATTGACAGTAAATGTCTTTAAATTTCTTTCCCCGCATGATTCAAGTCGATATTACTATGTAACAATAAATCCGAATTCTTATTCGGGTATTAATTCTAAATTGTAATTAACAATTTCATTCAGGCTAATATTTTCTCAACCCACCTTTCTATAAATGCTCCGATAATATAAATGAAATACGTCCCGGAAGCCATTTAACCAATCCTCTCCCTCCCGCTGTAAAGTAATTAGCCGGGAAGAAAGATTCTCACAGGCAGTCTCTTTTGAAGACTTATGTTGACTCCGTGCACTTAAGACACGAAGCGACAGGTCCAATTTAGGATGTGAGCTCCCTAGGAGGTTCGCCGCCTACCGGTCCAGGACGTAATAACAAATCACAAGTTTATAAACCATTCTCCCCTTATACTTGTAAAGTTGTTTGGCCTCAATCCACTCTGCACCTCGAGGCGATATTAGCCGGGGAGGCTTAAAGGGACTGCCGTCGTGACCATAAAGACCACGCCGGCCGTTCGGACATCCTCATCTTCCCCTCGGGCACAGTAAAATATTTCCTTCATTGTCTTTATTCAGGACAAAAAGGAAATAGCGAAGTGTGCCGTGCAAAATCAGATATGAACAGGGCAGACCTAAATCGGCGGGGGAACGAAACCATATTGTAAGTCTAAGTAATGCGTGACATTAAAATTTGGCCAAAATAATCGCTTTTTTGGAAGTTAGGTATAGAAACCTTTCTATTTCTTATGTCAGAGTAAACTAATAGATACACCTGCAAGAAATAAGCAGTTTAAAGTTCGGACTTTCTTTCGGTTTCAGGATGAAGATAAGTGAAACAACGGCCGGCGGTGTGGTGGGGGGGGGGGGTGCGTCCGGGGTAAGTAGGCAACGCAGTTACCCGGCCAAGGTGTAACCGGGTTTAAAAATAAACGGAAGTCGGGTTTCATAAATTTTAGAATTCCGTCTTTCCTGGGGGTTTTGGCACGGAGCGTCGCGCTTCGGGCTAAACGAAGCTGCCTTGAAGCCCGACGGGCGGGGGTTGCCGCGGCAAAAAATTTAGCGCGAGGGTTGTCCCGCCTCTGGGCATTTTTCACCGGCCTAGCCGCTCGTCATTCGGCAAACACTATAAAAAATTACAACCAATCCGAGACGTTGAAAAAAACCCCGGTGAGTCATCCACGCGGTATCGCATGATTTCAGTTATGTATATGGGCTGTCGTAAAACAATGTACAAACTACCAAGAATACGCCGAACAGGGATAATACAAGCAAGTATTTTCCCTAACGAATTCTAAACCTGAATTTATTCCTACTATCATTTCACCAATAAATTTTAACTGTATTGAAACTCGTGTGCCGTACGCAAAAACTCGTAAAAACAGCGAGTAGCGGATTTGATTCTATCTATATCGAGATGAAAACGTTACGTATTCGTTGTGAGAAAACACATATTCGTTGCCGATTGAATTGTTTTTTGTTTTCGATTTGTTTGATAATAATATTTATTATTATTACTCAGAAGTTATAATTGCGAGGTTGTTGAGTCGCAACCAATTTTGACTTCGGCTTATTCAGAAGTAACTTATACTTGTACGCCCGATGAATGGACTTGACATTGAGAAACGCCGATGGCATAAATTGGAAAGCTCGCGGGGTGCTGGGGGTACCACGCTGTGGCGAAAATTGAGCTAGCTCGCCGTATCAACAGAGAGAGAGAGAGAGAGGGCGCGCTTCTCGCCACGCTTACAGAATAACTCAAATCTCCTGTTAAATGAGACCTCTGACAGGTTTATTGGCCAACGGGGGGAGGGGGGGTGCCTTCGCCATTACCGCAAGCACGGTGCCGTCCAGACCGAACGAATAAAACAGCGCATCGCTTTAAATATTTTGTCGGAAAATTATTTCGGCCGACTGTACGCAGCGGGGAGGAAATTGCTTACTCGAGAAACAAAGCAAAACGGTAATTATTCCACGAGATAATCATCCTACATTCTTCGCAACACTGAGCTCTAGATTTTGGACGAGCTTCACTTCATTAGGTATTAATAGGACTGTGATAAGTTTTAATCAATAGCAGAAACTTTGTACCGAATGAAACTGTAACATTGACAAATTGTTATATTGTACCCTTCATTTCATAACGAGATATTGAAGTCATGACTGCAGTGAGAATATTTTCAACAATATATAGTTCCGCTGGTGATCGATGGAAGTTATGAATTGAATTTGGCGAATTTTCATTCTTTAATAACTTCTGTTATACTTCTGGTATTAAATATGCCAGTCGGAGGCAGACCGATACCTTCCTTTGTTCCTGTTTTGTAGTCACACTGCCAAATGTTCGGGCTACTGGAAAAATGGTACACCGACGCCGACGGTAGCACAGTGCGGGTGAAGAATCCGCCCAGTAAATAGTACGATATTTGCCGAACAACTAAGTTTATTCAGCTGCCAACTAGGGGGAAGTCTCAGGGTCATTTCCTTTATGGGAATGTGCGAGAATGATGTATTCTCGAAGGGGCTTGGACGTTTGAAAGCGCTCGGGGATGTAAGGACGCGATGTCGATTTAATTGCAATGTCAGTTTAGTTGCAATAAGTTTAATAACAGTTGAACTAAATAAGTTTCGTTTTAGTCTTGTTTAGTTTGTAATAAGTTCATTAGCACAGTGTGATTGTTCCCACCTCTGAATGAAAAATCCAAACGGTGAGAATACACTTTTCCGATTGCCACAATCGGATGCCCTTGTCTAAGAGGTAATTAGTCGCACATAATATAGATCGGATCTATACAAGCGGTCATTGGTCAGGAATGCTATTAGGGAGGAGACAGCGGACGACAAAGAGAAGATCTGATCAGGCCGCTCGACAAAATCGATGATGTCCCGATACTGGAACGGCGTAGGCGTTAACGGTGGGACATGGGCGATTGTGATTTCGTTGATTCGGACGGAATCTCCCTTCTTAATTGAGTTATTGTTCGCGCTTTCAGTTAGCGATCGAAAATCAATGGATAACAGTACAAAAGAACTTAAAACTTAAATACCGAGCACGCAAGTTTGAAGTAATTAACACAGGGGAAATTCAAATGTGGCACCCCAGAGAAGCGCCAACCGAAGTTCTCCATCGTCAACAGCAACGGCAAACATATTTTATGTCTTAAATTTTTCACCTCCCCGGCGGCATATTACGTATGCGATCGTAAGCTCGGCTTTCTTGCTCGAACAACCGGAAGTTGCTTCATCGGGCGGAGGCGACCCGATGGACTCGAATCAATTCGAAGAGTTGCCTGGAAGGAGTTCCCATTCCGCCTTTCACCCGGGCTTCTCCTAGTTTCGCTCCTCCGCAGAAACTAGTTGGGACGGAATAATCGAACGAAACCATAAATTACTACAGCGGCGGCTTCGGTGAATGTTGTCGGGCCCAAATTATCGCGGCGTTTATCGCTTTTCTGTTAGCAGAACTGAAAAGACACAAGTCTATAAGCGCCGGGAAATGAACCGGCGCGCGTTTACTTTCACGTAATTCGATTAATTCTTGGTAAGAAATGTGAGATAAGACATAGATAAATGCAGGAAATCGACATGGAATCAATTTCAACAACAATAACAAAATTCCAACAAAAACATCATTATTTCGTGCCAACAACGTAACTTGAATACACGGGCAGACCAGTGCATAATTTATCGACACAGTTTTATGTCAATGATTAATAAATGTACAATTAATTATATATAAAGGTCAGACGTTGGGAAATTTGGATTTATTACTAGAGAAATTACAGGTGGATTACATGAAGTTCATGCATTACAGTTGGTAGGTCGTTACACACACCCATATATGATAAGACTAGGTTCAGGAAGTAAGTTTGAACAGGACTTGTAAACACGTGTTCGAATTCCGGTGTTGAACCGAGGATGAAACTGATATACTACATATAAGTACGCGATTTATAGTATAAATGCGCATAGAAATTTAATTCGTATTGAAAAATAAAATGGAGAACAATGGCCACTAGGAGCCAAATCTTGGATATGTAGAAGTCCGATCAGGACATTTAAATAAATATAGAGGACCGCCCGCGGGGACACGTCTAAATGCTGGGGACGACATTAGCATTCTTAACGAGGATCGCCCCACCCTTCATCTAAACCGTTCTAGAATTTTGGGCCGTCGACCAAATTCTCACGGACAGGTGAGGTTCCACGTCCCTTTCTTTTTAGTTCCTTTTGTTTTCTAGATCTCTTCATTAAAACCTTTAAAATCCAGAATCGAGTACGAGGAAATTATTCCGCCCTGGAGACAGTTCTTTTTTTTCTGGGGCCACGTTTTGGCACGCCCGATCGGACTCTTCTCGGTTCCCGAAAATCTTTGTAACCGAGTCGTTCACCCTGAATTTTTAACCTGGCTCTCGCCATCGCCCAGAATACACACTGATTCACAACACTCCCGGGACGGTTCTCAAAATATAGCGAATGCGGTTCAAGAATTCAGACAGTAATGAACTTCGAAACGTATTAACACAAAGCGTACAGTCTTTTTTTAGCAAAAAAGATTTCCAAATAACAAAAATATGTACCTCAGTGCTTTTCTCTCACTCTCAGACACGGCACACTCATTTTCTGTACTTGATGCAAATAAAACTATCTGGTGGATAACAGACAAAGTGGATAACGAACACTTGGCTACAGCCAAACGTTTAGCTTACGAGTCATGACGTACTTGTACTGTTTGATGATTTTTCATAAAAAATATTACAACCTTTCGAATGATATAAATGTTCAACCGATGGGAATCTGTCCGAGTTGGGAATTGGGACGGATCGAATCACGGCCGAACGTAAGGATCTAGTGTTACAGAAACATATATTCTTCTTTGCAGGGTAACGCCGTTGGAATAAATCACAGGACGGGGGAGCCGACCCAAAGAGTTTTTGGGAACCGCTCCCACTTCACTTGTTAACAAGGACAAGGACAAAACAGAATTAGACGCCGGGAGACAAATTTTATTTTTCAGCGAAGTATGACGCCCAACAATAATTAATAAGCAGAAGGATAATTATAATCATAACGCGCCGTCGGCCTGAATTAATTAATACCGAGGAGCACTCGGATCTGGCAAAAGGCTCTCACTACAACATTCACTGGTGGGTAAATATTTTTAAATATATTTAAATATTACTTACTGTTACTATGATAATATTTATAAGCGCTTTGGCCTGTAATATATATAGAGAGAATAAATTCTGAGCCAAATATAGTTTTTATATTTCACGGTGACACGTCATAAGTAATATTTTAAGGAAATCAATTAAAACATAAATTGCTAGACCGTTTTTTTTATCACATCGAACTGTGGGAGTGGGAAAGTTGAAACTGGCACTTATCGAAACGTATACGTTATTTTCTGGAATTCAGAACAAACATCCGTTTTCGAAGCAATTCTGTTTCTACACCGTCCTACAGAATGAGGCGAAAGGAAATATATCAGGCTCGGGACGGTGACTCTGGTACCAGCAGATGTAAGAGGGAGGAATTTGACGGAACATTCTGAATTCCTGCATCTGTCTTCTGAATCATTTCGGTCTTCAGTTTACTGCGGCTCTCGATGAAATAGTGGAAGGACGCGGCCGCCGTTCACCCTCGGCTCGCCTGCTGCTAAAATTAAGCTTCGGTTGCGTAACTTCTCGCCGGGGTATTAATATCAACCGGACTGGTCCGAGTATGACAAAAAAAGAAGCCGCGAATCATTCGCTGACAACAAAATTTCGAAGGGAATTTAACGGGTGACATCCGTGTTAGGGGACAATGCTTTCGGAGATATCCCTCTAAATTATATCACGAGGGCCAAAATTACGTTTTGAGTAACGTATTTTGTTTAGTAAATTGACCAGTTCGTTGTTTCGCCAAACTCGTGCATTTTACCAAACGGGAATTAATTCATCGTAACCATTGACCTAACTTCACCCTAAGCTTCTCGGAAAGAGTAGAGTATAGCGTTCAGTGGAATATCAAATCTATGTCTTCAGTCTCACGACATATACCAGATTTTATTCTACGCGATCGGGTTTTTATCTGGAAGGAAAATTCTTAAAACGGAGACTCTCCAATATAAGAAAATCTTTTTTTCGTAAAAACGTTCGGGCGCCGCAGAGATTATCGGTTCCGACGCAATTTAAAGTTCGTCAGAACTAATAAATCGGCCCAAGTTAAAATGGATTCCTCGTTAAAACGAACGGAAAATTACACGGCGGCGAGACCTGCGAATGCTTAATATTCAGTCGGCGTAGACCGTTCAATCCGTCCCTCGAGGAATTACCGTATACGCATAAACTAGAATTCGAAAGTTCAATTTCACGTTTTCGAGATCAAAGCGGTGCACAGCCCGCCAGTACCGCCGGGCAAATATTGGCAAAAAAGACACCGACGTAAGAGACCGCGATATCCTGCTGCTGCATCACCGGCCAATCGGGAAACGATTGGACCCTCTCAGCTGCCGTCGGAAAGTGCACCTGCAGAATATTACCGCCAGTAGTGAAATAATATGACCGCAATAAACTCGGAACTCTGAAGATTTCAATAATTTCTAATCGATAATAAGAATCAATAGTCCCTCTTACAGTGCCCTTGGCATTTGTCCAAATGTCAAAACGTCAGAACGTGGTGTATCCGGGGGTTGTTTAAAATAAACAAAACTCTAAGCAAAGCACAACTTGTCAATCCGCCGATATATCGAAGGCCGCCCCCGCGCCCTCAGACGGGTTTCGACGTTTGTGAAATTTAAATTTGAATTCGGCGTTCGGATTCGGCCGGTAGGTACAATTCTGAAGCGGTCCGGTTTCCGCGCTCGGTTCAGTTTACAAGTCGATCAGCACTGCTGGGATCGATTCGTTTGCCGAACGGGCTACGAGTTGTTGTGACGAAAGGCGCCATTCAAAACGAAAGAGAACTGAAATTCGGGCATAAGTTGCAATGAATATAGGGAATGGCTACAAAACGGGGAAAAACCAGAATGTTGAAAATTGCCTTTCTTTCAATAGCCTGAGACTATTATTACTTGGTTTTTCTCAGTAATCATACTAACGGGCAACAATCTGTGATGCTCAGCTATAATTTGAATTGAATTCAGCGAGGTTCAATACAATTTTCTCTCGACGAATTCAAAACCACAAACCGGTCCAACTGGGGAGTGTGCACAAGGTCTAACGGCCGGATGGGACGAAGACGTGTTCTCGTCGACGTGTCGGTGCCCGTTTTGTTTGTCCACCGGGACGGAGGAATTTCGAAACGCCGCGTATGCGCCTAAAGAGAGTGAGCGGGCGAGGAATGCGGGTCCAGGCAAAGGCGATAGGGCACGACATGATTTACCGGGCCCCAACTGCGTCCCAACTGAGTCAATCATCTCTCTCTCTCTCTCTCTCTCTCTCTCTCTCTCTCTCTCTCTCTCTCTCTCTCTCTCTCTCTCTCTCTCTCCTCTAACACACACATAGAGAAAAGCCTCCGTTTGTCTTCGAAAATCCGATCCTCTATCTCGCCCTCTTTTACTTCTCCTTCCGTAAATGGAATTCCGGTAATTGGGCCGTAACGACACATTACGGTAGGGAGAAAATTTATTGGACGCGAGGAATCCCCGAGCGTTTGAAAGGCTCCAGATTTAAGCCTTACGGCTTACGACACGCTCACTAAAATCCAACCGGCAGTTTAATCTTAACGGTTATTTCGGTCATCAGGAGGCTGGAATTAGAGTGATAAATTGATATTAACCCCGGGTAGAATCTCGGACTTGCCCAATAGAGGTCAGCGAGCTCTGTATGCCGCCAACTGTATTATAGTCATACTTCAATTATGACTTTTTTTCATTGAACTACTAATTACTACATTACAAGTCGTAGTCCGTAATCGGTGTGTATTTGATTACACCAAATCCTTTTGGACTAAAGTGGTCAATTAATGAATTAAACCTCCCTGTAATATCTCTGTACACAGGTTACAGAGATATACTATTTTTATATAAATGGAATAGTACCTACTTTATGAATTAATAATAATTAATCTCGAGGAGGTCAAAAACGCACATTATTATTGGGACAATCGGCGATGGTTCGGTTGGTAACTCCGGTGTGATTTCCTCTACGGCTAATATTTCAGTCATGAAACCGAATATAAAGCACTAAAACCTCCGAGTGGGAATCGAGAAAATTTGGAATATTTCATAGGAAATATTGTAGACTGCACTGTTTACTGAAATATGTATGGCAGTAGAGGAGTTAATAAGAAATCTGAAAACAAGTGCGTAAGTGATTTCAGCAGCCGAACACCCATTAAAGGAAGCCGAGGCTCGTACATCATCCATCGGCACGGAATCGGGTTGGAGTTCTCGTTGAATAAATCATCCGAGCCAAGAGAACACAACCGGCTAATAGATAGTTTTGGAGAAAAATGATTTATCCCGGATGGGAACAGTATGAATGTCGAATTCATAAAGTGTAAAATCCGAATTAGTTTGTTTTATTCTTTCAGAACTAAACTCTAGAGTATTTCTGGGCCGTCTGAAATCAGTTACAATGTTCCTATAACTAAAAAAACGATGGGGCAATTCTTCCTTAAAGGTTCTGGCCAGAACAGTTTCGAAATAAACCACTCGTACGGGAGGAACGGCCTAAAACGCTCCCTCATCGGTTTCAACGATAGGCCCTTAAAGCGTTTAACGACCTGTTCATTCCCCAAAGCTATTCCGGGACGTTTAACAAATTGTGGGCCCCAATCAGCTCGAGGCGGCTCTTGAAAATAATAATAAAAAAACACCGGATACGACAGATGAAAGCCGTAAAATGCTCAATCAAAAACCGTGGCAAGGGCACCGGCTACAAATGTAGAATGTCCAAGATAGGCGGCCGAACGGACACTAAAATTAATGGATCGCTCCTGGACTCAATGTGTCATTGACACCGACAGCGTGTATGTCCGACGCTCCCCTTCTCATTAGAACTTACAGAATTTTGTACGTTCTGCGAGAGTAAAACTATGAACAGATTATAATTATAGACAGTCAGTTGAATAATTCAATATATCAATACCAGCAGGATTGTATTATTGCATTCTACTGGTCTTCATCACTGCTATAAGTAATAGACGAACGCTGCCTAATCCTGACACATCGCCGACGAACGAGAGAAGTCGGGCTAAGACCGAGAAGGAATCGACAATCTCAAGTTGCCCACAACGGGAGAGGAAGGCTAGAAACAAAGAGAATCAGTCGCATTCAGTTCTGCGACAAAGGGCGCCCCACCATCATTAGCTAAGAGAGTTATGACGAGAGTTGTTGTACCGGCTATTATTAAAAGAAAGCGCCTGCACATCGGTATAAAACCTATGACTTCACAATGATACTAAAGGAAGATGATGGCGACCTTTCGAGAACTTTGGGAACAATAAATTATTTTGTTTTACTTTTTGTTAATATCGAACTGATTTATTTCCATAAACAATATTAGCGGTTATCGTTTTCTATGAGATTTCATGAGATGTAAAGTGTTATGAAAGTGTAAATTCAAGATTCATCGTATTAGGCAAATTTAAAGGCGTCCATTTATATATTGTAAATTGACCGAGAATCCATAACGAAAGCTGCGACAAGAATTCCGAAAAGAATTTTTTTTTCTCATCAGAGATTAGAAGTAGGAAATTAATATGAAAGCACAATCGTGACGCTATTGTGCGCGCCCGTGTAGTTTCTAGAGCCGACGATGTTTTACAGATGTTCGACTCTGAAGTGGCCCATCGAGAGTCGCATATTTGAAGACGACGAGTGTAAATATCTTATCTGTAATTGTCGGTTACGCAAGCGGGAGGAGTGCGGGCCGCGCGCGTGTGACACTGTGCGCAGCGTTCACACTGTGTTCATAAATACGATAGTGTCAAATCGCGTACAATGCTTCGCAACTCTAGCGTTATCCTGCGCAGCGACAAACACCGATTCCCTCGGTAAAACTCAAATAACAATCGCCCCAATATACAATACACGGCTTTAGAAGAGAAATTAAATACAACGCCATACGAATTTAAACATTAATCCGGGCCTGAACCTTCCGGATTTTCAAAATTCACAAGCTTAAATTTCGAATAAATACAACAGATTAATAGCTGCCTATTTAAAACGAAATAAACCAAAGAAATTGAATCCATTACGTACGTAAAATTTAAAATAATATTAAATTATTTAGAATCATTATTTAAAAGAATATGTAGGCGACATATTGTGAGGCATGTAATTCACTCGAAGGCCTCTGATGAGCAACTGACGAATTAATAGGAGAAAGACAAGTTTCCTTCAGTCTGTTTATGTTTACATTCCTGACCACTCTACGAATTTGTCAGTTATTGATCGGAGGCTTTCAAGAGGACTTCTCACAATAATATATCGTGTATTGGATTACGCCCATTTGCCCTTATTGGGCTGTTTATTTGCGATGTTCTCCAATACGAAGCAGAAGCGAGCACGTCCCCAAAGGCCTTTTTATCTTAGTTTTTCAAACATTTATTTCGGGCTCCTGTACATTCGAATAGTTAATATATCTACTACTTTACAGAGGTTAATCAGAAATCTTCACGCTCAGTTGTTTCACGATAAGTTCCGTTGAAAATAAGAAGCCTCTTTGGCCATTTGCAAACAAAGGGCGTACCGGTTTAACGCGAACACGAATCGATAAAATATTCGGATATTATTCCGTTCTGTGGAAACATATATTTATGCCAAAAGCAAAGTATCCACACGATTTTTGGCAAGTGATCACATCCTTTCGACGGCGGTGGCCAGGGCGGAAAGCACGTTCCTCCTCCTCCAGCCACCAAGAGCCTTCACGATCGGAATATAATTTAAAATTAAACCACTTCAGTCCGGCTTTAAAAAATAAATAGGTAATCATAAATTATTGTTTCGTGCGTTTCTTCGATTCCCTTCCACATGACGCGTCTCTCAGATTGGACGTTGTCCATCACATCCTCTCACTTCGTGGGATTTACTGAATTATTCATATAGGCTGCATGTAATTGAGATAGTTATTCATTTTTCAAGGGTATGTTAATACGTCTAAAAAAATTATACGGTAGAATTACTTCGTTAAAATAATGTATCGAACAGAAATAAATATATTCATGCATGTATATCGTATCCCTACCAACATAATTCCTATTCTTCATTCGCAAATAATTCGCAAACATTTTGTGGGATTGCAAGAGGAAGAGTCAGCTCAGCTCTTCTTACTACTTGCATGCCAACAATATTAGTATTGTACTGTAACATAAAATGGTTTCTAAAACTATAAATGTCGTTTAAATGAGATTTATGATTCAATCAAAAACGTAATATTTTCCAGACCAGACGACCGTTTTGTTTTGTTAGTTGATATTTCCGAAATCAATCAACCCGGTAAAATGAATTTTCATTTTATTTTGATCGGAGGAGAGCAAAAATTCTGTTGTGAATAGAAATAGTTCTAAAACTGAATGAAACGTCCTCATAGGCGGCGCCAGAAATAGAAGGGGGAGAGAGGGCGCCTGAAAAAAAATTATAGGCAGTATTCCAAAAATGTACCAGTTCTACTCTCATACCCCAGAGAAAGAGATAGAGAGATAGAGGGAGGGATTGTGAGGGAGGGAGAGAGAGAGAGAGAGAGAGAGAGAGATGCGGTGACAGTCATTCGTTTCGTCCTTCGGTCGAAATTAGGCCCGCCCCGGTTAAATGGGCAAATTGTCCCCGCTCTCGGTGACGCTCCCGAGTTTTAACTACTTATCCACAGACCCGAAGGATTTAGACGCTAAATCCCCAGTTCGAATATCTCCCGGCTTGGGATGTCTGAAAAAATTACCCTATCTTCGATGTAACACCGTGTAACAGTGATAAGTGTGTGTCAGTCCTAATTGCCTATAAGGTGCGGAGAAACGGAGAAAGATAGAAAAGAATATGCATAATGTTCAAAGATATTTTTACAGGGCGATTAACTTCCGACTGAATACAGGTCTGTCTAATTAGTTACCTGTCACCTTCATACTTTCTGAATAAGAAAAACGTGAAATAAAAAAGATTTTAATTCTAATCGGGACGGTGCTGGGAGTCACGAATCGAAATAAATGTCACGAGAGTCCTGGAGGCCTTAAAGGACAGCTTAAAAATAATATATATATAGAGAGAGAGTGGGGCGGGACAGCGTCCTAAAATTTCCGATATCTCAATCCTGCTCGAGAGCGGGGCCATCTGGGAAACTGGAAATTGAAGCCGTCCGATAAAAGCCCCAGAATTTTCCCCGTTCTGAAATGGGGCCGTCCTCCAGACCTAAGGAACCGGCACAATTAGCTGTGGGCGGGGCGGGGGCCGTAAACCGAGATAGGGGGCCTATCTAAAGAGGTGCAAAACGCCAGCCGACAACTTGCCCAACAGGGAATGGACAAAGAGCTTGCTTGTTCCTTTTAGCGAACCAGAATATCGGATTCGTTTTATTCGCGTACATACATACAGCCGGGACACTTATAAAAAGAACCAGCCTCGGTGTCCCCGTTTGAGACGGCTCTATTTCGATGGATTCGGATTTGATCAGCATTTTAAATATATCTCAAACCTAGACACAGAGGCCAATAGAGTAGGTGACAATTATATTTTATCAGTACCTGAACAAAACGATACGCCATACCTCAAATTACAATACCACACGGTAACTTAGGTAGAAATTCAATAAATTTTTTTTTGAATTAAAAATTGTGAAAACTTGAATTTAATTATATTTTGAATGACCTCTCGCCGTAGCAACCGAATCCGGGTAAAACCAGCTTAATTATATTAAAGGATTCACATTTTACCACTACATCTGACTGATTCTTGGCGCTGATATAAGAGGAAAAAAGCAGGAATGTAATGGACACAAAATGCAATATACGACTGTGGCATCCAGGTTTTTAAGACTTTATCCTCAAGATTGATCCGAATCATTTACAGTAAATTGTACTGGGTACAGAGACCTCAAACGTTGCATACAGGACAGTTACCTGCCTTTGGGTTAAGCCATTCGTGGTTTGCCTTTTTAAGAAATTCTTTTCTGCTCATCTCCTTATTTATCTTCAGAATATTCTCAATTCTGGCTTGTAGATATAAAAAAAGATTCTACCGTACCTGGGACAGTACATATAGCTATATATATATATATATATATCTTTGGGTTTCTCATGGGAAAAAGTTAATCTTACATTCTGATATAAGTTTACCTCCCTTAGATGGAATCACTGAAATCGTTTAAGGAGCTCCCGCGTTTCTAAGTCCAACTAAACTACTGAATTCCGCAACGAGCAGGAAATGAAGAACGTGGAGTCTTTTTAACGGATTCGAGTAAGTAAGTAAGTAAGGTTCGTGATTTTATAAGCCGGGCCGGGACTCAATCCCCGAGATAACTTGCGGGCCTTTCTCCACGAGTGTGGATGATTAAACATCTCTCTCTCTCTCTCTCTCCCTTTCGGAGTTAAGTGTGTCAGCCGAGAGAAGACATACCGAGACAGAGCATCGCAATCACCGGTACGTCCAAAGGGGTAGCCGGCACCAATTAACGTGTCGAAACTAACTTCGGTCCCGCATTTTACAGATTTCAAGTGATACCGACAACTCTCGAGTTAGGACACAGATACTATGGTAATCACCAGCAAGAAGTGTAATATCTTTTCCGTCCTGTTACGATTGGTGTTCTCCCCATCGTCGTGAGCTTTCTGTTGATAATATTATTAAGTATTTTGCAGTGCACGACACGCGTCATTGCACTGTTGCTACGTTCGCCAGACTGTGATCAGACAACCGAATATGTACCTCACTGTATTACTGATGGAATGCAAATGACGGTGGCGAGAAGCCAAAGCCAGTCTTCCTTAAGAATTATAAAAAAAGGGGGGAGAAAATGGCTCGAGTGAAGGTATTCAGGAGACTAGCGGATCCCTCTCTCGCTCTTCACTGAGCATGAATCACTGTTTCCTCTTCGGACGTACGATCGTTATTAATGCGGACTCTACGCGCGGTTAATTATAATAATCGAAAAATCGTTTAATTTTTTTCGAACACTAAATACTAATCTAAAACGTCGGAAAACTTTAGATATTTTCATAACGAGCACAGGCAGAAATGTGGGCTTGGCCCGGGAGGCGCAATTATCTAAAAAATTCCCGCCTCGTCAACGCTGAGGGAAGAAGGGGGGGAAAAAACGACCGAAAACTCCTTCGACTTCATTATATCTATATTTGAATATTATCTTCTTTTTTTCAATTAACCCTCCCTCGGCGCGAAAGCCGACTCGCGGCCGGGGAACCGGTCGAGGACGGCCCCTAGGGGGGAGGGGGGGGGGAGGCTACCGCTACACAGGGCTGAGTTCCCCCCGGGTTCGAGTTATTAATACTGGTTTTCGAGTATCTTATTTTTCGTTATTTATTGGAGGATCGGAGGCGACGGGCCGTGAGTTAACGGTTCGATGGAGGCCGGCGGAAGGGGACTCCCCGAGCGGGATAGGGCCGCGCCCGCGAGGATGAATATTAATAAGTCGGCCCGACTGACTGACATCACCCGCCACCCGCCACCCCCACCCCGGGTACCCCCTCCGCTACCGCCACGCCTTGAAAATTATAATCCCCACTGATATCTGCAATTAACCTAACGACTGCCATTGGCCACTCAATGGCACATCGACTACGGTACACCGCTGATCAACCCAACGCTTGGATCAGGCGTCGTTCCGAGAACCGTCCTCTTACGCTAAATACCCAAGTTAATGGCACATACGCTATTCCGGGGAGAAAACTTTAGAATCTAAAGTCGAAACTCTATAGACCGCAACCCGCTACCTACCCTCAGAAGATATCAATATAATCATCCTAAAAAATCAACATGAACATCCGGGATAAAGAAACCAGTTTTTCTATGGAGTTCCTTATGTTATTTATTACTAGTAAGGCATATTTTGTTATATGCTTTGAACCAGTGACACAAAAAGACCTGGAACATGGCAGGAGTGTTTGGGGAAAATTGCCGCGGCCGAGGATTCTCAGGGAACCCATTCCAGAGAGGTTCTTCTTCTATTTACTTTAAACGACTTTTAATTTTTTGCAGATTTGTTTTCTAGAAAGCGTGAAATGGATGTCGGACAGAAGAGGAGTACACGACTTTTTGCCACAACCGCCCTCCCGCCGCCCGGAACATTCGTGACTCCCCCCCCTTTCTCGTTCCCCGGCTGAAACAGCGCCTCTTTCGGGTTTTTTTTTTGTCGCTCCTTTTCGTGACTCATGCGGCACACCCGCGCCGCACGCATGGTCGAAAAGCCATGTCCAGAAATTAGGGACACCGTAATAGGGCGGCGGCGGGAGGCGAGGGGCCTCGAAGGTCGACAACTCGAAACGATACCCCGGGGCCTACCGATAAAGGTTCTTGACCTAAGGGCACCCAATAAGGAGCGAGACCAATATAGAGTTTTAACTGTACGTTATCACTCGGCACTGAAAACAAAACATCATCGCGAGGTATAATTTGGTATAAGATCCTACTATACTTTTAGGATAAATCCTGAAAGTAAATCGATATTTTAAAGGTCCTACGCGCACTTCTTCAACGATCATTCTTCTCGCTACTGATTTAATATCAAAGGAATTCGTAGTAGTGATTCGGAAATAATTTCAGGATACTCACGTCTGGATGATCTTTGACTGGGACGAAGACCTTTTCTGTGAGCGTTGTCACTTCCCCATCGGGCTCCGGAAGCACCAGGGGCTCCTTCTTCACGCCGTCAACTTGGAATAGGCTGGACCTTACCCTCCCGATTTCTGGAAAGGACAATAAAATATTTATGAAAAAAAGTATAAAATCTAATATTGGCAGTAATTCGTCCAATACGAATTTGTCCCAAAGCGTCCCAATATATTATAATGATATAAGAGTTATATAAGTTGTTTTTACACATGATAGGTCTACACTAATGACATAGCACACCTCGGTCACTAACAGAATTCTTCGTATTCAAAATCAATGTCCTGAAATAAACGGTTCCTTTCTCGAAAATGTTTGTAATGAGTTACTTGAAGATTAATTAATATGTATAAGCGGGATGTAGGTAGACTGTTATTAGGGTAGGAAATCTGTTTCTATCACTCCGGGATACAAAGTCCCATCCTTCTCTCGTATCTACTCCCGTGCCCAATCACATTCAAGGAACCGGATTCGATACCGAAACCAATTCCGGGAGTGGCGTAGCCCCGGGGACCAGTGATGTCACAGCCCGAGTCACCAACGCACCACATCACGTCCACCGAGAAGAGGTATGAATTCAAATTGAACTATGCAAATTGCTCGCCTCAGGGCTACGAACTGGAAATCTGAGACCAGAAAATACTGGTGTACTTTTGTTCGAAAAGTCAATTCGAGCGGGTTCAACTCGAAGATTGCAGGCTCTGAAATCTCTCAATAAACCGTGTAACTGAAAATATTACGTGGTAGGAATGTTGATGTGAACAATGCTCAAGATTTTTATGCAGACATCAAACTTTTAAGGTGAAGGTTACGGTAGACATTACGTTCTGTGTGAACATCACTATAATGTTCATCCACGTACTTTTATGATAAAATAGCGGTCCTACAAAAGTGTGCTGCAACGTGTCAGCGAAAAAAAAATTGCTTTAATCGCACCTATTATGAAATCCCGAAAGATAGCCCACTCTTGAACGGTACAGAAGACTCTCACCGTGAAAATCCTAACGAAATATTCAATAAAATAAGAATTGAGAAACGAATGCAATATTGTCGGCGAATCCCACTAGGAAAACCGAAGAAGTACAAGGCGGTACATTCTGCTGAAGAGATAACGCCGATAAGCGGCAGATAAGGACTCCCATTGTGTATGCGCCGGCGGGAATGGTCAGAACAGATTCTAAATGAGTAATTCCCTTTAGCACGACAGCCTCTGGCCATGAATGTTGGACAAGGATTCAAGCTGTCAACTATGAAAAGAATGATTAATAGAACATTAGATTGGTTAAAACATTTAGACGAATAAAAGTCGTTGCTCTAATAAAACGAATAACTCATTTAAATATAACATCCTTAATTAAAAATATACTTATAAAACCCCTTAAACTATTATTTATTATTCGATTACCAAAATGTAACACTTTTTAAAAATTATAGGACAAATAGGAGATCGCTATTTAATAATGCAACAACAAAAAAGGAACAGTTTTTCTATATCAATATTTCAATACGATTGGTCTAAATATATTTTATAAATGGCTGAACGAGCTCAAAACCTTTATCTTTTCGCAAACGAACCGTTCGTTGGGGGTAACATTAGATTATCATAATTACGCTGGCTGGGACCGGCAATTATTTAATTTACTGGCGTAAACGAGGTTAATTTCCCGACCAGAGTTGAAGGAAGTCCACCACCACCACCACAGCCCAATTCAGTGGGTCAATTCTCACAACAAACTAGGGGATAACAATGGCATCTTGTGGCGGCGTGATAATTTATTTTGGAAATAGAAATCTAGCTACTGTTGAGCTCTTTAAAGCGTCTCGACTCGAATAAAATAAAACGGGCGTCGTGCGGGTTTGATTACGCGCTTCGTTCCGAAGAAGTATGATATCATGGAAAGAACTAGCAGCGATCCACCAATCAAATACTGCCATTCGCAATATTTTAGTTTTAAATATTCCATCCGTCATTTCGCCAGGCGGTAAATGCCGATAGGATACTGTCAGATCGTCAGTATAATATTGATGAAATTTAGGTCCTGTTTTATACTACAGCCAAATAATGGAATTTAAAATTATACGGCCTAATTAAAGTCATTTTGTTTGTGCTTCAATGAGTACTTGAAAACGTTGCTGACAGTGACAAAAACTTCCAATAAATTGCTATTTCATCGGAAGGCGAATGGCCAAAACCGTTACCACCCGAGGTGCTATGTCATTCCTTAGGATATACAAAGCAATATAATTGTAATATGCTTCATCAGTAGCTGATCTGCTACCTCAGTTATGTCGCTAACGGTACGCGCTACTGAAGCATGGCCAGGTTTGGCTTTGATAATCGCGATAAATTATGTATATTCTGGCGTATGATGGTTTGTACACGTCGGACTCAATGTGAATTTATTTGAAGTAACGAACGGGGGGCTCTGCATATTGATATATCATCCTTACTATTGCCTAGGAACGCGGAAGGTAAGCGAAAATAAAGTACAATAGAAAAAAAAATAAGGAGACGTGTTAAGAGAAATATTGGCGGGGCCAAAAGGTCGGATGAGAGGGCGGGGTCTGGGAGCGGTGCCAAAATCTCGAGACCGGCGCGGCGGAACAATGGCCGCGTTTCCGAATGGCGCCCGCAGCACCGTGAAAACGGGAAATATGATGCCACGGCCGTCGGCAACCACCCCGCGCCTCTATTCAATAACGCTAATCGGCCGGGAAAGGGAGGCGGAAGAATGAAAATTGGGACGGCCGCGCGCATAATACCGGTCTTGAATTTCAGCCTCGCCCAACCCCGACGCCAAAAAAAATAAATCAACGATGCAAATATCGAAAATTGCCAACGACATCCTATACAAATAAATTTAAAAGACAATGGCCGAACCGTAGCCTCATACTTAATGCCAACCCGTATACTTCATTACTTTTTATTATACTAACATAGAATCTTTCAACTCCTCCTCAATATATTAAGTTCACTTCTACTGCATCATCGTCATTCCCCCTATTTTTTACAGTGTTTTGAATAACATCGTGTCCTACGTTAATTATTGGTTTTTGAATGATATCAAGTCCGCCTAAGAGTCACTGGAACACCCAATTTTGGTTGCATGCCTTGAAGAAAAAAAACTATTCACTGTAATATGCTCATACTTGATGCCCCCTCAATACTATTTATTTCCTTTTTTTTTCTAATATCAACATCATATGAAATCATATTTTATGGCGTCTCATTAGATGCCGCATTACGTTCCGGCGCGCGGCAGGAAACACTCAGACAACGACGATAATGGACGCCGAATTTAACCGGGAAGCGGTTGAAAATAAATCGAACCACCGAGAGGGTCGATTAAAAGCAGACGGTGGCGGGGACTTACTCATAACGGGCCGGAAGCAGACGGTCTATTTTGAATGGCGGTATAGACCGACAAAAAATGACTACCCAGTCTCTACTGTCACGCGTCGCCGGTCACGCTGCCGGCGGCCTCAAGAAGGGCTTAGACCCTTGACGAGTTAATATCGTCAACTACAGTTCCAGCCTAAGCCATATAAGGATAACCCACTAAACGCCTCGGCGGAGTTCCCAATTAAGAGGCTATGATTAGACAGTATATACATTGAAACATATGGTTTCTAAAAGGTAACATAAGCTGTGATTATTTGCCACAGAGTTTATATTTTATAATGCCATTCGGTAACTCCATTATGCAAAGGTCTTAAGGCTATAAAACGTGCCGAAATTACATCAAATTTCAAAGAATTTTTTTACTTCTGCTGTATCACGATCATTATTAAATTTTCTCAAGTGTTTATTACAGTATTATATCTGCGACTAAGAGAAAAACAAGAATAATTAAAATCCTCATAATGTACTGTTTTACAACATAAAGGGGTAGGCGTCGCTGGAGAGTATGCCACTACCCTCCTAAAATGTGCTTGCATATTAAGAGCATCAATTTAGCGGAACGCTGTTCTAATATTATATTGGTTCGCGATATCAACCAGGGGCTATCGACCAAGGAAAATCGGCAGTGTCACCACATTTGACATTCTCAGAGCGTCAACGAACGACCGACTCCATATTGGTACTGATCATAGCCGGCATTCAGTCACGTGCAGCCCCCTGCTCCCTCCCCCCAACCCGCCTCATGATGATTCGCGCACGATGATTTAATACGTTTCTATCTTCCATATGTCAATAGTGTTCAGCAATCGGACCCCAGCGTTCTCATCCCAGTTAATTGGAAAACGCTTTGGTTTCTAACGATGCATCATTATCGGTTCGGAAATAATTAACCAAGTGAACCATTTTCAATCTTGACGGCAGAAAATAATCTTGAACTTTCAAAATAACGCTCAGATGAATGGTTGGGTAGGTGTTGACAATTATGGACCACACACATTCATTTTTACAGAATAAGTGTATCCTTATAGTCTGGCATGATATAAAAACACGAGAAATAGTTGAAACATTCGCCTTCTTAACAAGGCTGCGGCCAACGTGGGAAAATATTGTAGGGCCACTGAACAAAAATAACGATGGCCAACGTTTTATCTGACAGGGCCATTTTCTCGTTCCCCGACGAGAGCGTCTGGAGTCCCACCCTCGTAAAACTATATCTAAACACAGTCGAACCTCCACACCAGGACACACTTGATGGGTCCGTTTACTATCTTCCTCGATGGTTCAGAATACGGCTCACCAATGGTCGGATTGGTTCCACGCGTCCACTTCATCCGAACACCAGAAATCATATCGCGGATGTCCGACATCGGACACCACGATTCCGACACCGATTAAATCTCGGTGTTTTAATGCCAATTTAATTTATAAATATCCAATTCATAACACCAATCGTAAACCATCAAAGAGCAAACCTGATAACAGTTGTCAATCAATGGAATGTCGGATTAAACTCGATTGCCTCGCCAATTACCTGTACAATTTACATCAACCGTTCGAATGTGCTATGCCTTTGAAATTACAGATTAAATTCGAATAATCTCGTTGACGTAATCTCCTTGAGCTCCCGCGAGTACCGGCCGATAGGTGATAACGGCAACATTTGGGGAAATGTGTGTCAAAATGTGGCAAAAAACGTCAACAAAATAAACAGTAACCGATAGCGACACAACATTTAAAAAATCAACCGGGCACTACAAACTATCATTATTTCAATATTAACAATGTTCCTTTAGAGTGGAATCGTTATTATCAATTTCTATTAGGGATTATTACAACGAGAACGGACACTTCAAGGAGACACTTCATGTTCATAAAGCCACTCGATACAAAATTGTATAAATTAGAGATAACTGACCGATAATGATATTTCGAAATTTGGCCGATTCCGATGCACTAATGTGGAATTCAGAGTTTACTAAAAGTTATTTCAGTGTCTAGGCTATAAGAGTTCCGAACTGGTCAGAAAAAACCGTCTGCGGCCGATCGAGCCGTGCGCGTCTTGGAGGCATTCAAAAATATTTTTCCGGCAAAAAGAGTTTTTTTTTTTTTGGGGGGGCTGGGGCTTGTGGGCAAGAAGAATTCGGCGTCAATTTCTAAAAAAAGATTTCTAGAAGCGCAGTCCGAAACAAAGTTGCGAAACCGGGGCCGGAATTATTAAAGAGAACCGGGCCCGTTTTATATTTAGACTGGGGTATTGCGATGAGAGGGATATGGAACTGTGAAGAAAACCGCCCACGCCGTCGGACCAAGAGTTACACAACGGGCAGCCCCCGACCTGTCTGTTATTGCGATTCAAGGCGCTGGTTCCATTCACAGACCTCGAGCACAGGACGTATTCCATGAAAAAGGACATAGACGGAAAATTGAATGTTATTCAATCAGGAAATGGAGACTGTTAATTTATTATATCCTTCGTAACTTGAAAAAAGTACGCGTCCCCGAAAGTGAAGACAATTATTTGAGTGCCAAAGACACATACACGTCTTCAGAGTTATAAATACAATTCTAAAAGTACACAATATATAGTCTGCCCGAAAATAAAATAAATAGAAATCGAACAGACATAAATAATTCTAATATAATTCGGGAACCCGGCCAAAAACCTCGTCCATATCAAGGGACGTGAGAAAACATGGACTGAAGTGTTCTCAACTCCTCGTCCGAAGAAGACTACACGAACAAATTATACACGGTATTGTTGGGAATCTAATGCATTTAATTAACAAATTCCTCCGTTTAAAAATATTTAAATATAACTATCGCGGCCCGGAAAACGTGATTAGAACACGAATGAAAGTTCCGGTTAGATTAGTCAGTGGAAATTCCAATCGGTGACGGGCGCTGAGGATGACTCCTAGCCGCAACAAATATGATAAAAAGAATGTTTTTCACTAGAATGAAAAAGAATACTGTATACAGGTTTAAAGTTGGAATTTAAGATTTTATACTTTGCGAAGTTTAGATTGTTAAAGCCAACCTTTTCTATTTGATTTGCAAGGCGTATATTCGGTGCAAAACGCCCCATTTGGAGAGTGCACAGAAGCCACTTCAATTACCTGACAGGCCGTCGTCACCAATCGCCGCGCAGGCGACCTCCCAAAATAATACTTTGATCACCTTTTTCTCATCGTATTTTCGGAACGACGCCGTATTCGTCTGACGGGCGCGTCTTCGGATATACGTCTGGGGGGCGAATCTAATAATGTCCGAGGGTGGCCAATTGGAGTTTCCGACAGTAGGACGTGCAGCCGAGAACAGTTGTCACACGGCGGGCTCAACGTGGACACGGGCCAAACCAAAGAACGCCCTGTTTTCCTCAACAGAAACTGACCGCTCCACTTGTAAATTAGAAAACGGTAGCGGGCAAAGAAATCTCTACTCCAAAAATGACAATTATAGTAAAATTACAAATATTTTTGTTACTAGTTTTGGTAGAAAAAATCCGGCATTAAAAGTGGTATACGCCCCCGCAGTATTACATTTTTTCAACAGGAGAAGGTCCCAAACTTAATTCCACATCTGTTTCTCAAGACAGAAACTATTCATTTAGTATAGGGGCCGAATGCAGCGTTATAACAGAAGCGATCGCGTGACGTTTGACCGCCATAGGAATACATCTCATCCATCTTCACCGTCGCCGAAGAGCAACACACAGACTGTGCCCGTATAATCGCTCTGTCCGTAGGCTCCCACTCGTAAAGTCCGTACAAGGGATAAACCAATTTGAGAACACCGGAGAGCACCGCGTCAGTTCCCCCCGGTTGCTTCACCCGCCGCATAAGACTGTGGGAAATGTTACTTCTTCGCCGACATCGTTCACAGTCTGCGGCGGCTCCTCCATGGAAGACCGTCCAGTCATTCCTCTTTCGCAACCGGCTCAAGGAAATGTGTTTGTGTGTGTGTGTGTGTGAAAACACGTGCCGGAAACGTCCATTGATTTAAAACTCACAGAGGGCATTCAAGCAATATTTCTCGCGAATACTCCCGACTGTGGTTCACATTATTTAACAGATAGAACTTCCGACAAAGTTTACTGATAAATAAGATTTACGAATTCGGGGAACTGAATTATTTTAACTACTATTTTAAGGAATGTGTTCTGCATTCCTTTGTCGTGATCGCCGCCCCATCCCGACTCGGTTCGAACTCGGCACAACGGCCGTATCCCCGTCCCGATCTAAGTCCGCACGATCCTCGAGCATAAAACTCGGTCTCACCGAGCGTTAAAGTGTAAGGATAAGTGGTCGCAATAAAACTTTTACGAGATTCCCGACGCCTAGGCTCATTTAAATATGGCAGAAGGCGTCCTCGAGGGGTCCCGCGCCGCCGGCACCAAGGTGCGCCCGCCACGAACAAACCCTCCCTCCTCCTATCGTCATCATCCCCGCTCCCACCCACCTTCAGCATCATCTCCTCCTATTATTATACCGAGAATTCTTCTTCAATCGTCCGCTCGAAAATTGCTCACCGTCTGTAATTTGATACTACATTCAATTTTTGAAAAAAATACGCGGTTAACTCACGTGGATACGCAATTTTCGCATGGCCAAACGCGGTGTCCTAATATTAACGAGACGAATGCATTTAATTATTTAATAATCGACGAGAAAATGTACATCCAAAATACTATAACGTCTCCAGTCGGCTATCGACTACCATAATTTTTAATACAGTTTTTATTGTCATTTATATTCCAATAACTACATTTAGGGGTTAGTTTCGAGATAATTTATTTAGGGCGTGTTTAAAGAATAAATCCAGTTCAGTACTGCTCAATCCGAATCTAACGTTGAAATTCGATTCCGTTTCGCGCTTTCTTCAATAATAAATCTCACTAAAATATGTTTCGATTTCGGGAAATGTGGAAACGATCGCGAATTAATTCGACCAACCCGAAACTGTTATGTCGTCGGCCTTCGTCCCAGATTATGGTTCGGAGAAGATCTATTTCGCAACACATACTTTCAGATATCCACATCACAATTCAAACAACCTACTATCAATGTGCGTGCAATCGTTCCACGAATATCACGAACGCATTCTCCAATAATGAGGAGTGAGATATCAACTCCAACCAATCAAAACCCGCGGGGAAATGGCAAATTAAAGGGACGAATCAATTAGCCGTTTAATGTTATTAAATATTCAAATATTCTTATTTTTCGAATCTGACAACCTATCGGCTTATACGTAATTAGTATTCATGGCTACAATGCTGGCTGTACGAATTCGTAATAAAATTTCCGAAATAATTTTTAAGCCGACAACAATGAATTAGATGAGGTACAGAGTGTTATTTTCTTTGGGGAAATGGGACCCAAACGATGCCGCCGATACCATGTATGGACGGGAAACGAATAGGAGAGGATGGGCCTGTTGTGTTAAACGTCATTAGTGGGCTACTGTTTGGAAGGGCCTTTTGTGCTATTTCGGGTTCTCTCTCTCCACTCTCCCTCCGTCGGGCTGCTCCTCCTCCTCCCTCCTCCTCCTCCTCCTCCTCGTTCTCTTCTGCTGTTAATATTGGCCCGGAGCGGGTCCGTTTTTCATGGCGTCAGCACGCGGCCCGAGGTGTTTGACCCTGCCACACCGGACTTCGTACCGTTGGATATGTTAAAAGCACGGACGCGGATGCGGACCCCCATGTCCTACCTGCCAGCATAGTAGTAACCACAGAGAGCAGTCAATTTTCGAAGGGTCGTTAAAAAATGTAGCAAATATAGTGTTTCAGATATTCCATAAAAACGAGTGAACAGAGAATAAACAATGAAAAGGAAAGTGCCAAAATTGTCAAGAATTATCACTCCTGGAATAATGATATAATGAACTCACTTTTCATCTCGTATAAGAAAAACGAGCGTTTGTTTTCGCGTTACACGGCAGTTAACCTGGGCATGTCCAGAACAATAAGACACGGCGAAATTTCTAAATAGATAAAAATTTAACCCCCGATCTATAATTGTTAACCCCATTATCGACGCAGAAATCATAAACGCGCGGCGAAATAATCGGCCCAAGGGGGGGGGGGTAAGACAAATTGACTTGCAAAGTTTCTTTCAGAGGGCACCAATTACCGGCTCAATGTAAGCCGTATAAATATTTATCGACCAAACCAATTCATAAATGATCTGCCAGTTGAGAGGACGTGTAATTAGCTTCGATTCGAGATGGGAACAGATCTAGATCAAAGACCCGGTGTGAAATAGGACTAGGATTTAGTGCGATGGATGGATCTGTAAAACAAAAGGCCTTCTGTTGTTTTTTTTGACAACCGAATACAGTCCTATATAAATAAATGGATAACGTAAGCGAAACAAAAATTATAAGTATTATTAGCGCGGCTGAGCTTTCCTTATATATGTAAATTATTAGGTTCATAACATCATTACATTTATCCACCGTGGAAATAATTGCATTGCAGTTACAAACACGTTCCTGCTCATCACTGAAACAAAATACTACAATCATATGTTTCGTAAAGGTTACGCATGTAAATATACTAAACCTCCTTTTCCGCGGACCATAAACAAAAAAATTGAGCGTCGAAAAAACAGATAAAAGTATTTTTCGTTTTCGGTACGTAACGAGCGATGCGTGATCGTGAATTACCGGCGATGCGGACGGGAATAAATCCCAGGGGATAGAGAAAGGACACAATGGGAGGGAAAATCAGAGGTAGAGGAAAGAAGGGGTCTGGCGTGTAAGAAGGTCGTATAAGGCGGATTTGCATATGGCTCGGGGCGAAACTGGTCCCTAAAAGAACTTTGTGGAGGCCTCCCCCCCAGAGGAGTGGCCTCAGCTTCATCATATTCTAATAACGCTATCCTTACCGCTTACACACAAGGTAGAACATCTGCTCCAAGTAAAGTGCCTTTAAGATCTTTGCTGATAATAAATTCGGGCAGTGAGTTGTACATTAATTTTCATATAGAAATAACGACGATACAACTTTGATCGAAGATTTGTTTTCAAATTGATGTAAATCGGATGCATGTAGTGAATATTCGGATTAAATAAATAATAATTTTTAAAAAAGTAAATGGGATGCCAAGTTACTATACAGTTAGTCCGTACAATTTATGCTGCTTATCAGATTTGTCGCATAAATACAATAATCATCTCGGATTTTCACGACCCACGAAGACAGGGTCGTAAGTCGTGGACATCTCCTCGGGCAACGGACTATACCCGATTCAATTGGTGATGTCACTGGTCATTCGCTGAAAAGAGAAGAAGTAAAAGGATGGTTGGTAACGAGGGGGGCAAGGAGGGGGTAACGAGTGTACGAAGAGAAATTTAATCAGTCTTTCAACTCTCAGACGCGGATTGGCCAACATGTTTTGGCTGTGATCATCACCACCGGCGATGACGCAACGCCGCCCGAATCCGATTGGAGGCCAATAGAGCCAAAATAAAGACTGAATAGTAAATCAACCATGAATGAGGGGCATACCTAATACTATTGCAAGAAGTCGGCCCAGAAACTAAAAATTATCTGGGTAATATAAAACCATTTAGCCAAAAACCCGCTGATAATAACGCTATAAATAAATACTTCCCAAAATAAATAAAATAATAGATTTCTATTTTTTTCTCGAAGATACCTGGAGGCCATATAATCTACAAGGGATTTAAACACAAGAACGTCGAAAGCGTACAACATTTTGAGGAAGACAAGAAAAGCAATAAGGAAAGAAATTGGTAAAATCCGAAACCTTGGGCCGAAGTTGAAACATAAAAAAAATAAACTGAAATTATAATTTCCGAGTAATTCATTCTCCCGGAATATTAAAACCTCCGTGGAGATTGGGACTACCATCTTTCGTGCTTTTCTCATTTTAATATTATGTATTCTACCCGCGCGTTATTATATTTTTAATTTCATAAATTATTCATCCTAAAAAAATATTCTCAGTCAAAAAAGATATTTGAAAGAAGATACGCCGCACGGGCTACCGCTTTCTTCGGGAAACGGAGGAATTTTATCAGTCCATCAACCACTTCAAGTTCATAATGATCCATAATAAGTAGGAACTGAAGAAAGTCACGGAAAGGTTTTCGCCGATCGAAGAAGTGATAAATAACTAACCGTTTCCAACTGAAAAGATCGCAAACAAACGATAGCAGAATTATTATTGAGCCAAAATAAATGTTAAATTCATGACAATCAAATTGGTGCTTCACTACAGAATAAATCGATATTCATAAATGTATAACGTTAAAGTCACCACTTTATCGTACGTCAAACATATACAACCCGATCGGATCAGATAGTTCATTGTAAATTATTGAAATTCTGCCGAACTCGATATTTTCAACGCCTTAATTGGTACAAGCGACGTACGTCCTTGATTCCGGTAATGAGCAAAAGGAACACTCAATCGTTCTGTTATATCCGAGGAGCTTCCAAATACAGGACTTTATTTGGAACTGCAACCGAAAGGTCGACAACACGAGGTTTTCTAAAACTGCCTGTTTTCAGACAGAATTCACAATTTAATTTTATGTGTTCCAAGCGGGCCGCGCCATTATGTCATAAACGGCATGATTTAGGAGTCGTTTTTCTTCCCTCCCTCTGCCCGCAGAGAAGTGCAATTTCATCATTAGGGGCAACCAGTTTATCGAAAGCGGGTCTCGTAACAATTACGCATTTTCGACCATATTGGGAGCCTGTCCATTTGGGAGGGGGGGGGGCTGTCAGGCGGACCCTTCCAGGAATCGGCGGCCGATTTTCGGCGGGAAATCGCACGAATATTTCGATCGTTTTCCCCGGACGACGTTGCGACAGCCGGATAAGTGGGAAATATCGGTTTTGCAAAAGTCCTCGTCACTGAGTCGCCCCCCCCCTTCCCCCTGTTCCCGTTGACCATGCCAGGGAATAGTTCCGACGACCGGTTGTGTTGCGAAACGTCGCATGTGTCACGTGCCTCAAACTGGGTTATGGGCCTCTGCACTACATACACACCACTGTCATCATTTTCAGAACTACAAAATCAATTGTAGAATCTCACAAAAATTGGAACAACTGATTCTTTATAAAATAAAAATCAGATTAAAAGTAAAAATTAACTGTTAATTGTCGTACTTCCCGAAACGGACTTGATTGACGTTAAAATTCCAAAAACGCAGACAACTCTCGACCGCCATTAAAAATTGGATCCACGAAATTCGTTCGGGACCAAAGAAAATAAATACCGCCCGATTTATTACCGATTCGTTCGGCTCTCTTAGCGCAATTAGGTTTTAATTAAATTTCGGGGCGGACAAAAGGAGAGGGCCAAATACTGGATGCGAATAATTTCGCGGCACCGTGGCCCGGTTCAAGGATGAGCTGTGCGAGTTCTGCGGCCTTCGTTATAATGAATTCAATTTTGGCACAATTTATGTTGTATGTCAACTGGACTGGCCTAAAGTCGGGCCCTTTAAAGTAAATAAAACCGCGAGGTGGGAGTCAGAAGTTATCGGTTTGCCAATCACGAGCGGCTCAGGGCGTACCGTTATTTCTACGGGTCGTTTTCTTTTTTTTTCTTCCTTCGCCGGCCGCATAATACCGGCACGAGAGTTTTCACAATCTAAACTGCACCGGCCCTCGAGGGTAGAAGCGGATCGGGCCGGGAAGTGGATCGAGCCTGAAACGGGTTGAAATCGGCCCTCCGAAGAAAGGTCGTGCGCCACAAGGTCGCCCCCCCACCATGGGAACGTCCAAGAAGAATTTCAAACCGAGATTTCATCTGAAGTCCCGTCATGGTGGATATCCGTCAATCGACTTATGAGTTCTTCTGTCCTCGTCCAACACGCTTATTCACGTCCAAATAAAGTCCTTAAGAAATTACCGCGGGGATTATTAATCTTGGGCCCAAATCCCGGTGACGGACCATATGTATATTTCTCGTGCTAATTTAACCTAGTAAAAACTCGATAATAAAAATTCCTTAAAAAACTCCATCAAATGAAATTTCCATAAAAGATCTCCTCAAGAGAATCAAAAATCTTTTCTTCAACCAGGATCAATTTCGATTTACGTTTTGGAAACATCTGTTTTTCCCCTCATGAAACCTTTTAGAAAACCTTCAAAGTGTACGACTTCGGACTGTACCGCAGAGTCATTCAGTCAATTACCATTATTTATGCTGAATTGTACAGGATACTGAAAGCCCATCGACTGAAATAGAGATTCATAGTGTAGATATTATACAATTAACGTTTTAGCATTATGGAGCCTGATTGTTTATATATGTAAAAAAATTCCGATCCAAACAACTGATAGGACGAGGAAATCGTAAGAGCCATTGCGAAATTATTGTACGAGTCGCTATTACATATAAAATTCTAATAATTCGATTTCGTGAGTGTAATCGCAAAGAATTACCGAAACAACGGCCGGACCTTGTTTGTAGGTGCAATTGTATTTCACGACTAATGACGCGTTGCTCCGTATCTAGAATCGGATCTGAGAATGCATTGGAATAGAGGCCGGCGGGTAATTGGTGAACGTAATGCAATGGAAAAAGGTCCGGGGCGTCGTATGCGCCTATTAAACTGTGTTTGAAGGGGCTCCACGACTGCAGGCAGGAACCTCCCCATCCCGCTCCCTCCATCTCACTCCCATTCACCGCCCTAATAGGATCAGGGAGCGTGCCACAAATTAAACCATATTGATACCCCTCTCACAGCACAACACCAATTGACTCCTATTTTAATACCCCATTATACTCTACGAATATATCAGATAAATCATACATTTCGGAGTGACAATTAGAACCACAGTGAAAAATTGGATTGTACCATTTTAAATATGTGAAGTGAATTTTTAGTTTGCACTCAATTGTATTATTCCTGGTTTATACAACGCTATCGATGAACATTATCGCAGACTACGCGGCCACTAGATTAGGCTTAGGAATGAACATCAGAAACTGATATGCGTTCATTTAATTTAAATGAGTCCATTCACATAAAATTGAATATTATAACCTAATCATATGCTCAGATAATACGTAGTTAATTACATCATCCCCATTAAAAAATCAGAAGCAGGGTTACTATTTTTATGAAACTGAACTGATCTACTCTTATCATTCTTAAAGAATTTCTTCCAGGATTAACTGAGGTTCAGTTGAATTAATACCTACAAAATGCAAATTCCTGTACGAACACACTTTGTCCGGGCAAATCTACAAGTGAATTGTGCCCACACGATTTTATCGATTAAACACGCATTTTATTTTATTCGGTTTCTAAAAACTGTGCAAGATAACTTTGTAATGGAGTCATTGTAGTCGGATATGTTACAGATGCGTGACGGCTCGGGCTGTACGACAGGAAGAGAGGGACACAAACAGACCTCTCTCTCACCCACCACCCTCCCCCCCATCGTCCTTCCCATTGTTATCCTCGTGTACACCCGTTACATACGCACTCCTCCCAAACCCATTAAACCGAATTGTTCAGTCGACAACGGTTTCAATTTTCTAAACGAGGCAGAAAACGGTTCCAAATCGTTTATGGAACTTCAATATATAGTGAAGGTTTTCGTCGTACCCGTCGGTAACGACTGCGCGCTGTGGTGAATTCACAAACGATAAAGGATACGGACGATTGTACTTCGAGGGGGATATTTCAATGTCCAGTATTACTCTATGGAGGAACCGGTTCAGAAAATATATACCATATCGGCGATGTCGGACAGTAATAGGGGGTATCACCCACCAGTTGAACATATTATATTTCACATCTGTAGTCAACCGATTTATAATTCTGAAACCAGTCTATTGGAGAAATAAATAAAGAGAAAAGACACTACAAATAAGACATACACATCCGGATGTCACTGGACACTCCTAGTCCGACCCATTATGCAAACGACAACCGAAGGAATAACGATAAAAAAAATGGATACCCAATTACTGATAGGACAGAAATCTGTTTATCATCACAGAGTTCGGTGGACCAAAACGAAATTCATATTGGACCAGACATTCAATATCTATATTGTACTGTATAATGTACTTCATACTGTGAAACGCTATGACGTAGCCATTTTTTCTTTTTCCCTTCTTCTTCTGTTCACTAATTTACATTTTCGAACCAGAAAAAGTCGGGGAAGTAGAAAAGTTTTAGGCGCAGATCCCGGGAGGCGTGGTTAGGACAGCGCACAATATTTTAATTTCAAACGAGTTTTCGAAATCGGGCCTGTATAGCCTGTGAAGTGGACGCCAGCCGTAATGCATATCTCGGGAGATATCGACTGATGCGAGTGGACACCGCGTGGGAGTCTCCCACAGTCTCTCTCCGGCCGCGAGGGCCTCAAACAACATATTTCTGACCATTCTCCCTTCGGGGCACTTACAAAATCGTAATTCATTCGACTATCCGGCTTCGGTATTTGCATAGAATTTTGGTTCCGCGGGCCTAACGAACGGAAATATGCGTTGGTCGTTCCCACTCACCTCTTCAGTTTCGAAAACGCGTCGAAATTTAAGCATACCGTGGCGGTGCTCATTCTCATGCCACTCAAAACATAGTGTCCTCCATTCTCTAGTAAATCGTTAGGTTTTCAACAGTTTATAAAGCGCAATATAATATTTTGGAAGAACTCAATGAATCTACTAAGTGTCTCGAATTAAGTTTTTATTTAACGTTAACGAAATCAACTATGAAAAGACGCCGAACGGAGCCAGGTGGGCAGCTCTTCACCGAGGGACAGACGAATGCAGATTGGGAGCCAAAACCAGTGACTCAGCCCGAACTAAAATACCGGCCGCACCCCCAGCATCTGTCGCATCACGACTGCAAACTTACCGCAGCCAATATAATAAGTCGACGCGATAGATAACTCGGAACCGGTTAAATTATAATGGTCGGAGAGAAGAAGGTGCGGCAATCGTTCTCGCTGAAGAAGCGGAGAATTCAAGGCGAAAAAAACGCGGAAAGGAAAGGCGCGACCTACGCCTGGACTTCTTATGGATCCCATTTACAAAGTATTAACTGTTGAACGCAGAATATCCGCAACAGAAATACGCCCTAACCGCCTGAATGTTGCACGTTCACTGCCTACAGGACCGCTTATAGGACAGTATTCATCCAAATGCAGACGATTCATCACCTAAGACGTAATCGAGAACTCCAATTTCGTCATAGACGCTCGAATGAGTGGGAAATATTTCTTCAAATTGTCAATGCGCCTAACCGCCACCATTTCTCGCGGCATTTGCAAATTATACAACCCAAGTGAGTGTGGGAACTATGAAATGCACGAGGAGAGACTATGTCGAAACTTAATTTCGAAAGATATTAAAAATTGTTAGTGTAATCGTATAAATAGTTAAAATTCGCACAGGTTCTATACTACAGTCACTGCCCATCGAGATTTTGCCTTCCGACACAGCTTGGACTCGGCGGTCGAGTTGGACAGTTGGACAGCAGGGTTCGTTGATCCCCGACAGCTCGATGTTGAAGTCAAGTATTCAAGGAGCGTCCATCAACATTGAACGGAGGTTAGGCGGGTCCCTCCTATTTCATACGTGAACACACATCCTCCCACCATCGGCCGATTCCAATTCGACAATTGTGATAGAAACAACAGGCGATTAGGACCTCCGTGACGTTAGAACGGCTGGCTGGATACTTAGGCTATAATTTTCTTCTAGGGAATCAAATAATGAGGTGTAATTTTTGAGGTAATATTAGATACAAAGCATTTTGTTTCCCATCGGAAAAAAATTTTCAATAGTGCGTTCCTGAGGGTTTCTGAGTTTTTCATTTTCGAGGCTAATGCCTCAAGCAGTGTCGTATTGGCAACCCACTACTCAAAAGCCTTAATATCGTAAAAGAAAATGACTCAGTCAGTAGGCCAATTACTATTATTTAATAAGCCGTACAGCAATTAAGTGAGACAGAAATTACTGACGGGGACTGTATCGTTATAGCTTGACAAAAACCGGAATAATGGTCACGCGTTTCTCTACATGGCGCAGGGTTATGGTTCGCAACCTAAACGAATCGCACGCATACGATATTCACGAAACCCCGTCCAGTTTCGGCAATGTCCAGTTCCTTAAACCGCGCGGTCAAAATTAACGACAAAAAATTTTAAGAAGAAAAATGCTTTAATCCACCGAAAGCCAATAAAGTCTCGGCGACCGGGGGATTTTCAAACTTTACTGCTCGGCTTTTACTACGCAAATTTTACTCGAGAAAGCCGCATAAAAGTCACTTTTTCGAACTCATTGTCCGATTTTATGCCCCCCAAAGCAAATAAAAGGGCTGATACCGCTTAATCGTAAAGACCCGGACATAAAACTGAGCAGCCTGTACCGACGCTTCACTCGAGCAAAAAACCGACGGGGCGTGTTGCTCGGGCATGGATTCGTTACGCCAAAGGAGACGAAAACAACTATTTTGGGAAATGATAATAAAACTTTTACATATTCGGACCTTAATACATTTACGAGGCTACGTTGCAATTTAGATGCAATACCAAATAAGTTTGTAATATGTCGGCATCTGCCTTCAAATTTTATCGTGCCATGTTATTCCAGTACAAAATAAAACAATCCCTGAATACATTAATTAAACCTAATTGCAAAACACAAAACTAATAACTACTCGAATGTTTAATAGCATTAATATACTTAGGTAAATGGAAGAAGTATAATCCGCACTTGGTGAGGATAACATATCTTCTAAGGACTGACATAACATTAGAAAACGAAGCGCCTTATCTCAAAAACACGATGAGTCACGTGGCCCATTTGGAAATAATGGGGTCGACTCCTGCCGCGGTTGTGTATTTCACAACCAGGCCGGCGGTATAACTAAATCCCAGGCGGCTATAATAAAAACTTCGTCCGTCCCAACTCGGCAAACCGATATGGTCAACCGATCTCGCCGAGTTGAACTGGGTCAAAACTGGGCACAACACTCGAGCACTGTAAATGGACCTCTTTTATTTTGCCTTCCAGAGTCGTGTTCTTTTTCCTTTTTTTTTCTTTCTCTCTCTCTCTCCCGCTTCTTTTTCACAGGCAGCGCGAAATATTGCGTCCAACACCGTCGGCGGCCAGAAGCCGGCCCAAAAAGCGGGCGATTCGGCGATTCGGGAACCACAAATCAAAACTCATATAAGGAATGTTGAAGGCGGACAGACGTGTCCTGGCTCTGACGATGTTTTTTTTTGGGCCTGCAGAAGAAAGCTTTCACGAAATGCAATATCTATATAATACAGTTAATTCGTCAAAACAATATTGAGATAATAAGTTGACGAAGCGGCAACATAGATTTTTCCTCAGTCCATGCCATTCATCGAGGACAACGGATATCATCAGTCATGTTCGGACAGGTTTACAGCCCGTAATAGGAGTATTTCATTAATACGCTAATGTTTGAATATGCAAATTACATTCATATGTATCTTCTACCGCAGAAGAGAGTCTGGATCCGCCATATGCGAATATCCATTACGAAGAATTCCATCGGCCGCTGGACTCGTCTTTTAATCTTAAGGCCTTAATCTCTCCGCGACTTATCTGAACGCAGTTCCAGCCGAGGAATGAATAAAAAAAATTTGAAGCAAATGGTGCTCATCGGAAAAACAGATGTTGCACAGACGGTAATGATCGTGGGGGCGTGTGGGTTGTGTAAACGGGAGGGGGGGTGGGGGGAACAGAAGTATGAAACCGCGAGAGACCTGTGTGTGTGTGTGTGTGTGTGTGTGCGCGTTTGTTCGTGTGTGTGTCCAGGATGAGGCCACGGAGGAGGCGGAGGAGGAGAGTAGGCGCACATCCTCCATGAATAATTCATCGGGGATGACATGGAGGGACAGAAGGGAACACGAGGCGGGAATAATGGTCGTCCGAGATATGTGTCATGACCGCGATGCCGCCGGGACACAATACCAAATGCCATGTTCAAACTGACCGAAAAGGAGACCACGAGAACTGAAATCGGGGAAGACAACGGTGATATGCACTCCGCCCCCGAGCAAATGAAAGGACACGTATGTACCCACATCCAGGAACCAGCAATGAAAATAGTCGACCTCAGTAACCTGCAGAGTAAGGCCTACCTTTTTACATTACTGAAGATACCTAAAGAGACATAGATAACACTTTTCATAAGATAAATCAAACGAATAATTTCCAAAAGCACCAGATGTCCTGAATACCTTTCAATAATACTACAGTTTTTAATTTTTCTATAGTTGATTCCGTGGCCTGGTTTGCATGTGTGAAATGTCAAACTGCCTGGTGACTGATTCTTAAAAATTTAGGACTGAATTCATTGGTTTCCTCTCTGCGGTGGGTTCATTCTTGCCACTGGTTTCTCACCGCGGAATCACAGGGTTCATGTCGTTGCTGTCGAAACTTTAAGACTGTAGACCATCGTCAATAGAGGGTCAACAAAATTTCTAATTGTTATTTAATATATGAAGTACACTAACGGAGTTTATAATGTTTTAAAATAATTTGCAATGCAATACATTAATCGCCATCATAGTATTGCGTATTCCATCTCCGCGCCCAGAGGGAAAGCTTGTTACACACCGTAAATTCATTAATCAACCGGCGCTCGACTGCCGGTTTAAATACAAGTCTTTGATAAATGCCACAACAAATGTGAATGATGACAGGGCAGGGTAGAACCGCTCGGAATTCTTGACGAATCACATTTCGAGGACTGCGATAAATATACAAACGGACATAACCCGTATATCAAACCTTGCTTCGTTATCGGTTACTAAGGGGCAGAAGAAAATATAAACAATGAGCTCAACGAGGCCGTACGCACTTTATAGACCCGAATCTAAATTTAGGATATCTAAGGACACCGGAGTTCCATTGTGGGAAGATACCACAAGCGTCCTCCATGAATTATTCAGCGAAGGACAGTTGTGCGAGTGTAGTTGTTCTTTAATGTGTTATTGGTACGTGCCGTAAAATGTAGACGACAAGTCATCTAAAGGGGCGAAACAATATAATGTACAGCGTTGACGCACTTATAAAACACCCTTTAGTTTAATCGTTCAATTATTTCTTAAATAACTACACAGTTTTAAGTACTTCCTGGAAATGAAGCCTTTTAATCTGACTAGAGGTATAAGACCAGGAGGAGAAGGTAATTGTCGAAGCGGGCTTCTGCTGTTTGGTATATATTCGTGTGTCCAATCTAAAATAGCGAATTTTTAAAATTATACGGACGTTCGACTGAAATAAGCAAGACGTTCCGAGAGATGATTTCTTTTCAACTCCAGGTGCGCCAAAAAGGTACAAAAAAAAGGAGGTGGGCCGTGAATAGCCTCCTACATCGATGCATTATTCATGAGCCGCTCCTGCATAAACATATTTCATAAGCGAAGTAACGAATATGCAAAAGGGACCTGGGAAAAAGAAATACAAAATCACGCACTAAAGAGCCCCGAAGAGAAATCCTAAGGGATTTTAACTGCATTCGAATGACAAATAAATTCCAGGATTTATGCTAGTCTTTATATATCCATTATGTTCGTATCTTCGACACAATTACCTCGTCCCCTGAATTCAAAGTATTACTCTAACAGAATTACCAATTTATAAAACGGACCGAACTGTGTGCACACTATCGCGTATATGATCGCTTGTGGCGTCAAAGTGTAGAATGGTTGAGGATAAACTTGTAAAGAAAAAGTATTTACGAGTTGGACGATGAAAAATAAAGACAGCGGATCGAGGCCTTTACCGGAGCACGGTCAATTACTGGGGCGGCCCGGGGGTAATGGAGGCCGCGCGCGGGGCTTCAAGGGAAAGCCGATCCCTTTAAACCAGTTTTACAGCGACAATAACTGGGCCAACAAACAAATTGCATTCAGCCGACCGGGTGAATATTCATTCACTCCCATTAACTGCAGACGTGCAATGCGTACGCAGGCGTTTTTGTTTTTTTTTTAATTCCGATTGCGAACCCACTTAACGAGCCGTACTGGAGGGAGGACTAGGGCGATATGAGAACGACTGACAACTGTATCGCCGGTTTCAACTTAAGTTTTCTTCGAACAGCTAATATATACATTATCGATGTGATACACGTGAGCCAAACTCGCACGTCTGCGGGGTATTGCAGTAATTTTCCTTGAAATTTATAGGACGCAAAAACGTGAGGAAATGTGGAATGTGGGCTTTCTCCGTGCCGTTAGGTGAAAATATACAGAAGAACAGACACAATAAAACTCCTAATGAGATTATTATACATATAGACACCGAAGATTTTTTGGAAGAAAGTCTTTCACCCCAAAAAATGATAAAATATGTGTTATTAAGTCCTTTAAGTTTAAATGAAACTAATAATGTGCAGAATTGGCTTTATGGTTCATTAACCCTACGGAAGTATAATTCCTTTTTTTATCAGGATCACTTTGTGATCGCATAAAAAGTCGCAGCAATCAGGTTAGAGGATATAGATTGCGGTTAGAATTTATATTCAACTGGTAGTTCTTACAATGCTCATGAGTTAAATGGTACGTTTCCTGAGTTCAGTCAGGCTTGCCTTCTTCCAATGGTACATTGTCTTCTTTAATGTTGGCACTGCTGGGCGTATTGTTGTAGACTGACGCAACGTCCCCTTAATTTATTCAGGCGGTAGCCTCCTCCCCCTCATCACTCCCACATTGCTCTATCTCACTCCTTCGCATTATTATCCTCGTCATCTCCCCCTCTCTCTCCCTCCCTCTATTCCACAATTCACCAGCGGACACCTCACAGCGTTATGGGTATCGGTATCAGGAGTGGTATATTTTATATCTCAATGCCTTGAAATGGAATTGTTGTACCTTAATAAGCAGTTGTTATAACTTATTTTCAGACACAAATTAGATGATTACTTTACGACTCCAGAAGCGTACTTTTCATATCTGCAACTCGGAACACACAGCTCCAAGCAATACCGGGTGAATTAATTGAACTCACTATAATTGAGGCTGCGTTCAACAACTACGCACGGCCGTCTTATTGGAAGATGAAGTAACGTGTCTGCAATCCCTCAGAGCCCTCGAACACCGGATTTAAATCGAAACAATAGAGCGTGCTCTTAATATGGAGAAGGCGCAAGGTTGAATATCGTTGCATAACGCAGACGGGAGTTATTTATACCTTGGCTTAATAGGCTTCAAGCATCGGCCGGGTACTTAATTCTGTCCGGTTCCGCAGTTAGGAGAGCGAGCTCTGGTTCCTTTACTGATGGCCTATTTACCGGCGGTATTTACCTGTCAGTATGAGGTCTGTTGGAACTCTATAAACGGCAACTTTGTTACCAATTACTACTATCAATTACAAATTTGAACTCACTGAACGAGTAGTGATTCAAAGTTATGATTGTGTTTCTCTTTAATACCATAAAATGTGAAAATAGTTCCAATCGTGTCGAGCGATGGATAAACTAGTCACTATAAGCTTTTGAGTCATAGGCAAATCCAACAGTAAAGATCGGAAAACGTTTATAGACGAGCTCAGCCAATTGGGGTTGTCGGCACGCCCTGGACCGATAAAACCGTCTTGGCCGTCTTCTTCCTGCCATTTTTCCATTTCAGTCCGCCTCAACAATCGCCCCACTTTAATATTTGGCCACGCCGCCCCATTGTTCTGAAGCCTCCCCCAGTTATGATACATTTCAGAAGAAGGCCCCCAGGATTCCCACATCCGCCAAATTACCCGTCGAAAGATTGTTTCGGGCAACTAGCAGAAACAATGCGGCTTTTCACAAACTGCATGAGAACAACTGAAATTAGCTATTTTGCCCACTATATGACAGAACTCCTTACACTGCATTTGTTTTGATAATACGTTTTAATTAATAGGTTTTAAAAAATTTTATAATTAAATGTAAAGATAAATTTAAATGTAAAGAACAATAAGCGGAAAGATATAGGATAACGATAGTGTATAAAACGGACCCGGAATAGTGTGGGTACTGATGACGTCAATTTGAGTCATGCCGCTTGGTCCGGGCCCGGAATACACAATGCATCGAACGCGCAAACGACGGGCCGAAAATGACACTCGGAGAAAATACCCTCGCCGTTGTGTTCTAAACGACGGGAGAGGCGGTTGGAAAAATGCGACCAGCGTATCCGGGACACGTACTGAACCCGGGCATAGGCAATCGTTATCAGCGGCTTGATTGGAGGTGGGCAGGAAACCGTGACCCAACTTCGACTCTGATAAGAAACTCATTCAAACGTGAATTCATTCCATTCAAAGTGTGTCGGCAATATTTCGCGTCCTTCAATTAATAATACGAGGGCGAATCTGGAATTTAAATTAACCGAGGGTTCCCCCCCCAACCAAGAGGGGATTATTTATTAATACGCGAAATTATATTCGAATTCAGGCTGTCCGTTCCAGCAACAACGTGCAATCAGCAATATATTAGCTTCGGAAAAATAAATACCCTGAAACCGGTCGAGGGCTTAACCGGCTTGGACTTAATTGGGATCCATACATTTACAGTTCGTTATTATTCAAGAAAAATGGAATCTGTATATTTTTTAAAGCATAAGTCTTTCAAACTATTCATTTCAACAGCCGTTTTATAATCTGTTTCAATATTAGTATTAGTTACTAATCGTTATTCGTTGTTCAAATTATTCGGACAAAAATCAGAGAATGCTTGGCGGGATATTTTTGAGTTATAGAACGCCTCCGGGTGACCCAAATTTTGTTCTCGTTTGCCCGCATCTCCTTATCGACCTTCGCCGTGTCCCGTATGTGGGCTTCCAGCCACCAATTATCGGCTATTGTTAGGGGCGTTTAAAAGACGATCGGATCTCTGCCGAGGGACACGCGTGCCGGCACCGTGAATGCGCTCCGCTATTGTAGGGCCAATAATTGCCCCTTTGAAGTGTGCGCCGATACCGGAATTAATCAGCCCCCACAGAGCGCCAACTACTCCGGCCAATAATAGCAATAATAATTAATAATTCTTTGTAATGATATTTAAGCGTACACTGCAAAATATATAAAACTATAAAGCATATATTGTAAATTAGTTAACGATAACATACTATACAATACCACCTTATAGCTAATATATCTTGACAATGTTTGTTCATTCTATATAACATTACAGGTAAGTGGAATTCATGTCTAAAATGTACATTTCAGTTTGTCAACTCTAGTTAACAGGAGGGTATACGCCCTTAACACTTCAGACTATAGACAAATGGAAACAATTTATACTGCAATACAGCAGAGTGTATGAGGGATAATAGATGCTTAAACAAATTCTCAAGTATACTACGTATATAGTTACGATAGAAAAAAATGATAATTCTTGACGGGGGTCTGGCATCGGTCTGGGGCGTTTAACGGTTGAGGAAGCTGTGGGCAGGGGGGAAATCGGCAACCCCCATGGGGGAGACGTGAGGCGGGTTAGCGTACAGATGCGGGTACGCATCCCATTAAACATAAATACAGTAATTGCCCCTTCGGCTGTCATCATTCTCGATTGAACCGGGCCCTATTTATTATACCAAGTTGTAACAGCTACCCCCTACCCCCCACGTTGGGGGGATGACGATCTCGGTAACCTATGCGCACTTCATACTTTCAAGCCACCGATCAAGAGCCTATTTCAAGAATCTGCGGGTGTCACCTATTTCATGTTAACCTAGATCGTCATCGCCTCAAGAAAATGGGGTCGGCCTACTGAGAACGACGAGAAGTCTAAGTTTAAGATTTAATTGCACGACCATTTAGGTCCCACTATTTTATATTACCCGTTTGGTTGAAAGCTCACGAATACTAAAATATATGCATTTAAATAGCAATGATAATATAAAGAAGCAATAAATAATTTTGATATAAATAATAACATTGATCTATAGGAAGACGCCTGTAGGAAGGCCATTATACTCGGAATAATTCGATGATGGCATCGTTGAGCAATCGAATTATTGCGTAACGCTAAAATATGTAAAATTAGGAAAGGGTGAGAATATTCAATGTGACGCAAACTAATTTTGAATATTTAACCGGTGCTATTTGGAATACAAGTTGAAAAATGACGAGACATGATCTATAATAATCTATTAGAATAGAATTTAGGGGTTTAGAGTTTTAAATTGAAAATGTAAGACAGGATTAGCAGCTTACTTCTGAAACAGTAAAATTATTTGACAAACGAGTCTAAGTTTATCTCCTGAGCTACAGTGAAAGTGTCGAAAATGGAAATCGGCTCCCGACGCCTCACAGAAGCGTCCAAACTGAAATACTGAAGACGCATAAATATTCAAAAAAGAACGGTGTACGGAGGGCGGGAGGGTGGTTCTCGTTTTAAATCCCGCGTGGACGGTCGGGACATTTGTTATTCAAATTTCGAGCGGGACATTAGCAAGTTAAAAGCCCCGTTTTTAGCGAATAGGCGAAGAGACGGAGGCTGGGAGAATTCCGTTCGGGGTTAAAGGCAACTGTCAGAGAGCACGGCCACTCCAAGAAGAGGGCCCCCGGACCTGTTTCAAACGCATTCCGAGACGCCTAAAAGCCGAACTCACTTTAGCAAATGTATTCATAAAACTGACAGGAGATATATGGAAACAAAAAATACAGAACGGGAGAAAACGTTTTGGTTACTGGTTGGAATTTCAAAAGGACACATAGTTACAATCGTTACCTGATCGTGTAATAATTATTTAATAAAGATTGTGCTAGATTTGGAAACCCGTAACTATGGCATGGTATCTGCAACGTGAACTTATCCACGGGAGCTTGATATGACGATCAAATAGTATTTAAGCATTAGTCCGACTTTAGGTTCGGCAGAGGTACTTAACACTTCGTGTCAGAAAGAGGAAATTTGATATTCTAAGCAATACTAATTTATGAACCCATAATAATTTGATGGGTATCTTAAAAACAATTCAAGCACAAATCGGGGACAGCTCTCCCTCGTGAACTTTAGTGAAGCAATCCGCCGTGTTTTTACCAGTTTCAGTATTCTCTTCCCTCCCCCCCTTCCCGCCTACAACAACACCCCATTTCTTGAAGGAAACTTTCACTAATGCCGTGGAATTGTGAAACTTTTAATGGCTAATTAGTGTAAAAAGTCACTTATAGATATGAAACGGCGGCTGATACCCGGCGTCGAAAGTGCAAAAAAAGAACCCGGTGCATTACTCACTGCTAATGCGGTGGCAACAATTATGCCAATAAGTATTGACACATGACCATACCTGGAAAGAAAAGAAAATGTTCGTTAGAATATTGTTTTACGTTAATACATACAGAAAAATATAAACAGCGATAAAATGTATTATACATATAAGGTTCACAATCTAAGTTCTGATTTCTATCGTAGATTTCGTGTGTTTCTGTTTCCTCTCGCTGGTTCGGTCTTTTCCTAGACCGGTTTCGGCTGCCATCATCAGTAGCGGTGTTAGTCAATTTTGGCACTTTGGATGTTTTTGGGCATCATCCAAAAGATCAAACCAGCGAGTGGAAACTGAAACACACGAAATTTACGGTATTCCAACCCCTCGCAAACCACAAAACAGGTATGTTAAACTTCTGATTTCTAATCAAATCGTTCGGTTTTAATACCTTTATTAACTTTATCTTTGCATTTTGGTCTTTGGATATTAACAATTTTCATACTAGGTCTAATATTGAGGACAAACGACAATAAATAAACTAAATAGGCGTTTCCATCATTTCGAGAGTTTAGTAAGCAAGCCTTCTGCCTTTTTCCAACTTTCAGCTCAGTAAAAACAACGGGGCCCATACTACGGGCTTTAAAGCAAACAACCAGATACCGTTTCAAATTGAAAGTCTGAGACGTTGGGGCCCCCTTTTTTCGCCTAATTGGCACGCCCACGCCTCTCCACTTCCTCCGATTAAGTGGATCGTAAAAACCGTTCTGGAGTCGGACCAAGAGGGGCGGGGGCGGTTTCTTAAAAAAAAAAAAACACGTTTAGGAAATAACGGGACCGAAAAATAATTTACTGCGGGGCCCGACATGTCCCTAACGCCCCCGCCCTCGCCAAACCACGAAGGGGAGAATTTACGACGGGATTTATTTAGAGGGGGCCCCTCTCTGATGTTGGAGGCTGACCTACTGAAGAAAGCCACGAACGAACGAAACGCCGCAAAATGAAAAAAAAACGTGTATCGGTTTCCATAAAGATCGGTGTCGGTATGCGTTATTTTTAACTAGCCAGACATGCCACTTCAAAGGAAATTAGGTTTTTCCAAACGCAGTCGAAAGAAACACTAATAAAAATTAAATATATTTCAGGGGAGATGAAAAGGGGCTTCTGGTGTAATATAACTGTCCATATTACGATTATATACTATTGTATTTCATTTCTGACGATGACTTAACGCTAAAAAATTAGCATACCGCTGAAGTTGAACAAATTCCTTCTTCTTTCTTCTTTGCCTAAGAGAATAACTATAAGTGGTACTCTCTGAACTCCGTGTAATTAATGCAAAATAAAATATATTAATGAAGCTGCGTAAACTGTCTGCGTGATGAAGCAGACGAATTATATTGGTGGTCTCTACACTATGTTCCACTGACCAGTGTACATGTTTAAGGTATTTCTGAATACACAGTGGTCTCTGGTCGTGCTTTTTATGGAAAGTTTAACTTTCTTCAAAGGAGCTGTAAGAGAAAGAAAAACTAAAATAAACTGAATGTTTGTTGCTAGAAGAAGAATAAGATTTACAAACGGGCCCCGTCATCAACAGCGGGCCGCCGGGCGCTGCCAACTGCAAACACTCGTCGCCGGTCAGAAATATCCTTCTTCCTCCCCTTCTGTTTTATAGCACACGTGCTGCCTGGCCATGCGCGGCATTCCCCCAGTCGTCCACTTAACGACCGCCACTTGAACCAGACTTGCGGGGGATATCGTTACTCTGTTTATTCTTCCGCATTCGGAGACCATCACGCAACTCCCGTCGCTCCGGCCTGAACGCTTAGGCAGAACGGATTCTGCGCGACAAGTTTTCTGGTTGACGAATAATCTTTACAAAGCCGTCTTAGGAAGACCCACAAATGTATCTGAAGGAAATACACTAGGATGATAATAGATAACGGGAAATATGATTCGCTTAAGCGCATTTTTAAAATTGATGGATTGGTAGGCTTCGTACCATTGAGACCGCTGGTGCTGCTGAGTTGTGTTAAGATATAGATAAATCCTTGGTTTATAACGCTTAGCTTAGTTCCGTAGGTCGTAAAATTCTAGTACGAAAAATGCGAAGAAAAAATCGCCCGTACTCTCGTGTTCTGTAAGCTTCTTAGGTGACCGAGTAATAATGGCACTGGAGGAGGGTTTTCTAACTAGGGATTGAAAGAAGGGACCGGGTAGTGAGAGCCCCGATATTGTGTCTGATCGAGAGAGCGGAACACAGTTTGGGGCCGGAGCTATCTCGAGTGGCCCTCGCGCCAACCAACCGCCTCGCCCTTTCTAATGCACTTCCGATGTTCTCCGATGGAAAATTCAGGAGCGCTCAACGACGACAAAATCGGCCCTCCTCCCCGGCGGCACACCGGAACTATGCTCCGCCCGGTTAACTACCACGCAACGATTTCCTTCAGAATTGCCCACCCTTTCCCCCCACCATAGACCTGTTCACCATTCCCACGACTGAGAATAGCCCAATTTAGAAGATAATAGATTATCGACGGGTAAGAAATTACGATAACGATACGGTCAGATTTGAAGACTAAATAGAGGATCACAAGTGGTGCCCTTGTTAACACCAATACGAAGGGGAGGGGGAGGGAATATTATAACACAGGCAACCTACTGCACATTGGTGTTGGTTATACCAGTTTTCTGGTTCATAGGTTTTCTGGTATACCACGTTCCTGGTCTGTATACCATCAAATTAAGACTAATCCCATCTGGACAATATGCAACAAGTCAGATGTCTGAATGGGCAACGAATCACCGTTTCCATTCAGCGACAAACGCGGCGACAAAATAAATCAAGTCGTACAACCTTGTCTTAATACGCCACACAATCGCTGTAAATGGAAACGGTGATTCAAAGCAAGAGAAAAAAAGGTATTTGTTATTAATTGTAATGATCCCCCGGTGCGGAAGGAATAAAGAATTAGAATAGTGAGCAGTAGGACTGTGGTCAGGGGGATAAAATATGATTAACTAATAGCCAAGGAGCTGAAAGAGCGGCTGGAGAACAAAAACCGGACTCTAAACACGGTGCGAGCCATTAAACGGGGCGTTGGGGGGTTATAAATCGAAATCGGCTATTACGGTTTAAATGAGCCGCCGACGGCCCATTTATACCAAATATAATATAATATAATATCTCTCAAAGTCTATGATTCAGTCAGAAGCAAAGGAACTAAAACTGTTACGTAAGAATTTTGAACGAGAATTTAACTTAGCAATTTTAAGGATGAGGGGCAAACACTCGAACAACCCCACAGTATCTCACAACATTACGTTGGAGTTATTACGATTTGCACAATGACTTTCCAGCCTTCCCTAAAATAGGCGGCCGCTATTTATTTCGCCGGGATTCATTTTTAAATCCAATTTTATTTCTGATCCCGCGGTGGTTTCAAGCTCTGCTTACCGTATCGAAATAGCGTGGGCCCGCGGTATGACTAAGGCGGCCTCCCTCCTCCTCCACACGGCTGATCCACGGCGGCGTACGCCCGCCGCCCAACATAACCGGATGTCTGCCCCAGGTGCCCACCATAAATTACACCAAATGCCAACCGGCCCAGAAGCTAAATTACGCTCGGGTCCAAAAATCTGCTCTCCACTCTTTCATACACGATGCCTATAATTCATCTCAAACAATTAAAAAAGAGGACCTAGGGCCGCCTAGAACATCAAAGGGAATTTTTCTTTTCGGGAGTCGTGCCGTTAATAAAAACGTCATCATTTTGCCCGCTTACATAATGTCATAGCTGAACGGAAGAATTTTCATCTTCCGATAAGATCAATATCATCGATATGACCCCATTCGCCCATTTGCTTCTAAGCTATATTGGTGTCAGCTACTCACCATTGTGGGTACATAATATAAAGCAGAAAAAATAACGTACTGGATGGAATACCATTTTTATTTAAATTGTTTGTTTAATCTACAACGTGTAGACATACTTCGCTATGATTCTAGAACCTAATAACAAGTGAATTCACTATATACCAAGAAATATTAAGACAATGTGCTACAATGTATCATACGAAGCCTAATTCACTGTCGTACCGCCGAAGATTTAAACTGCGAGGCCTTCTCGCATATTTCAAAACTTGGCGAATAATCTCGAAATAAATCCGCGGGCACAAAATGGATCGAAGTGTTTCCCGCCATCTGCTGTACCGCTGGGCTCTTAAATTGCTGTAAGAGGCCGAATCGGAGTGGCAGGTGAGAGAAGTGGCATTTGAAAAGAAAATATAAATATATAACCGGCTGAGGCAGACTAAACACTCCAATTAATCCAAGCGGCAGTCTAACACTGTTTTGGCAGAGGCTCGTTTCGACGATTAAAAGTTAAATCGAACGCCTAAATGCAGACTCTCGAAAGAATTCTCTAGGAAATGTATTGGCCGCGATTAGGGGACGGAAATATGACCTACGGAATGCCGGCATAAGTAAGACTAAACACAATTATTTTAGACTAAACTAATAAACAATAAAGCAATAAAAATTATCGGCTGTTGTTTAGTACTGTGAATTCGCGATACAATACTAATATTAATTTACAGGGAAATGATAAAAAAAATGAAATTGCATCGAGATTGTGGAATAGGAAATTGCGTTGAAACCTGGTTACATACAATTTGGCGACAACTGTGAAAAACCCAAATATGATTTAAATTTGAGGAAATAATCAAAATTCCCAGGTATCTGTGCATTATGTCGCTAATTATTATCCGAAACACTTTTTCCTTTTTCCACTTCCCAAACAAACACTTCCCACGAGACATGTTTTTCTTTGTGTCTTCATCGCATCGTTCGTCGAATGTGTTGCGTTAATGACCCCTATAATAAGCGGCTTAGTTTTCCGGAAACGCTCATAGACAGGGTGGAATGTTTTTAATTTCCTGTACCTGCAGTGTCTGGGCCTGTGTCCGTGAAGTGGCCATTCGCGAATGAAGCATTCGCTAATTATACACGGTACAACAATTTGAGTCATTTTCTTGCAATTTCATACTGTGGTAGAAATAAAACCACTGTAGGTAAAATTGAATAGAGAAAACAGAGCAGATTGAAAATCAGAAGGAATAATCAACCTAACCTAACGCTGAATAATCAAGATAGAGTGTTCGCTTATAAGATAATGAGCTTCAAATTGCAAGTTGGACTTTGTGGAGAGTTGTTTTAGCTGCTAATGCTGATGAGCTAAAGCCGCGTCTGAGTGTAGAGGACGATCTGTTTGTTAACTGTCGGCAGTATTGGGGACACAACGCGGAGGATTCCCCGAGGCAACCAAACCATGAAGGCCGAATCCTTCATAACATCCCGGCCGCCCCCAACCGATACCGTACGCCCCAGTGACCGGGGCAATTCTACCCTAACAATCAAAAATGTTCTTTCATAACGAACCAAAAGGCGTTTCGACGAGCGGGGCTAAAGTAAAATTGAACAGAGACCAACTGAAGAGAGTGGTAGAATGAGTGTACCAAAGTACCAAGGCCGAACGATTATAGTACTTGACCGGATAAAAACTTGCGGTCGGTGTCGACAGTAAAGCGCTATGCAAATTACGCTGATATTTAATTTTTCCGCCGAAATTATCCGACACAACATATTCGGGACAATACGGTGTACGGTGTTGGCGCGGCTACAAAAATGCAGAAATATAACGTGGGAATGGGTACAGTGGGTTTCACACATGCGTGAGAGGTGTTTACAACGCCATTGTATTCAGACTAGAAACTTAATTTGTTTCATTTTCATCTCTTCAGCCAAATCTCGAGATATGCCGTCATCGTTACAAAGTAAATATCAACGGGATAACTGAAATTTACTTCGAATAAAGTAAATTCTAGGATGAAATTTTATTACAAACTACGGAGAAATGCTAACAGTTTATGGTTTGTATACGAAAAATAGAAATTAAAGAGATTCACACATTTTACCGTTCATATTATACTATTCAGGGAGGTCGTCTTAAACCCCTTTGGAACCCAGTTGGAAACTGATCATGGAACGTTTAATTGTCTAGTACGAAACGATCGATTATGCGGCTGGTTGGTACCGCTTTAAGGCTATTGGCGAAGAGCCGACGACAGTGCCAGCTGGGGGTGTGTCGGGGGAGCAAACCCGGAACAATACCTACCGGGCGCGCATACCTACGGTCAAAAAAGAAGACGACGAGAACCGCTGGAGGCGCCCAAATCAAAATTTCGAACCCGAACTACCCAGCGGGCCGGAGTCAACGGCCGCCATTGAAATTCACGACTCGGTTCCAACTCAGAGTTCACATTAAAGATAACAATCCACGCTTTTAGTTGCTCCGTCACGTAGGCAAATCCTCCCCTCCTCCCCCCACCACTCACAAAGAAGTTTGCCCGTTTGTTGGAGGGCAATCTGTTTTCTGTCCCCTTTCCGTTTTTGACTTTCTCCATCCTCGGCGGTGGGCTAACTAACGGCTCGGGCCATGGCGGCTAGTCGCTTCTGGATCGGCGGTGGCGGCAGCGCCTGTTGAGCAAGTCCGCTACAGAACAAAAATGCGGACCAATTACTGTAAAACCTTATTCCGACTTGGATCAAGATTTATAATCTACTCGTCCGGAATGAGAACGCCAGCCCCAGAATAATGATCGGACGCCCCAAAAACTCCAGTTCCTTCGTTTTTTCCACGTCTGAAAACAACTATTTCATGAATAGCGTAATCTATTAAGAAAGATGGTTACACCGAAAATTATTTATTATACCGCTTCTGGTGTATCTCCTCAAGACATTCAGTAATTTATTAACAGAACCGCGGTCGGAGAGAAACCCGAGCCGTACCGAATTTTTTCACTGAATCCTACAGGTTACTGGAAGCCACCGGACGACCGTACGCACCATCATTCTGTAATTATCGACACCGAAATAGCAACGGTGAAACATTATTACACCGATTAGTTCGACGGCTCATAAAATAACTTCATAAATAATTCATAGACGAAACCTACTGTCGACGATTTAACTTTTTAACACCAAAATAATTGCTATGAATAAGACGCGCAGATCTAGTCTCGTGTAATTGCGATTTTCTATTTTGCCGTAGCTAACATTTGTCGGCCAATTTCACATAAATTGCCCGATGACTCCGGGCATAATTGACAAAGTGCTTGTACGCGCGAATGGAATGACGACATTAAAATGTACAGGGGGGATTCTAGAAGGGCTGTGCCAAATGAGAGAAAAATTCAAATCATTCGAACGACGACGACTATTGTATTTCATACGCATGAAAATTGCGTGCGGAGTGCCGGCATAATTCGAAAATAAATTTACAGCAGTTTAATATAATGGAAGGCAGAGGTCGAATATATGAATGGAATGCCATAAACAGCGTCCTTAAAAATATGCTAATTCGGAGGCTCTTTAAAAATAGACGTCGAACGCTGATAAATCCACTTTCAAACGGGGGTGTCCTTTTTCTCATTCGTCGTTTAAATAGTTTTTAACAGTAGGCAGACCTCGTACTACTTCGCCCAACAGTTATGTAACCATAGAAATTGACGATTCACCTGTACCAAAGACGAACAACTGTACGCTCATTAATGAATTCTCGCAAAATTGGTTTCAATGGAAGACAAGAGGCGACGTTGGGTGAGGCGCAAAGTTAATTTATATTTCGGTGAACTAACTGTAGAATACTGACGGCGCTAAATAAATGAAGACCCTAATTGAGTTATGGGGCTTAATGTGGGAGGACAATGGGCGGAGGAATGAGCCCATCTTGAACTGGAGAAGTCATGGCCAGGAGACATGTGCCGCTGGCTGTAAGCTTATAACTTAACTCCCGCCGCCGCCGGCCATTAGATGAATTCACCGACGTTTTTACTCCGACCGCAGAATCAATTGTTACGCGGACACTCCTCCCATCCCATGGGGCATTGCACAACCAGAAGAAACTAATTTCTTCTTGTTCAGCGAAATATAACAACAGATCAGGTTTGTCTTGCAGATGGATAATAAATTATATTTGAATAATTAAATCATAAGAATTCACTATACTACGCAGTAGTATGAATAGTAATTAAGAACAGCGAACCTTGTCCCACTCCGAGAACGTAATAAAACAGCTGATTTTCCCTTAAGATCCTGGAGCGGCCATTAATTTTGACCAAAACACGTCCAACGGAACTACCTGACTGACGTATCCGGATAGGACGAAATAAATAAAATGAAAAACAGAATCCAGTACACAACAAGACAGATGGTAGAGAAGCGGGGAACAGATGAGTCATTAAAACACGCCGGTTTTTCTTTTACAATGGCCCAGTTTTTCAATTAGCAATGCAAATCCCGTTTAAAATTAATCCGGACCATTAGCCCCCAACAGCCGACAGCGTATAAGGACCAAGCGACTATATGAGCAATCGACCAATCGGGGTCTCGAAACAAAAGGGCACGCCTTATAAGGCCGTCCTTATGGCGGAATGGAGCTCATCCCGTCGTACATCGATTTCCAGAGTGTAGGTCGATCGATTCTACACTTTAGACACTATACAAATTATGAACAACTCTGCCTTGATGTGTATTGTACAAAAAAAAAACTATAAAATGAAAAGTTTATGCACAAATTTGGGATCTTCGAAGAACAGCTGGTCGGTCGGCAAAAATATTTTTGAGACAATTCCGTTAGAAACAGGAAGCTTGAGGAGGTTCGGGGCCGGTCTCTCTCACTCCCTCTCTTTCTTCTGCCTCCCTCCATCTCCCTCTCGCATTCCGCGTAGGAGGCGTTATTTCGTACGTTTCAAAATTCGGTACCCTGGGAATTTCTTCCAAACGACCTATTGTCCCGTCAGCGACTCCTCGGCTAACCGGTGGGCGTAGAAACCGGACCATATGCCGGCGGCCGGCGTCGGATTTTCGGTGGCCGGACTGGGCCCAGGGACTGAGGCGTGCCGACGTCCCCGTCGCAGCCGGAAAATCACTTTCTGCGGGCTGAAGGAAATCGGGCGCGAAACAGATGGCCGAGGCGTTGGTCGAGCGCCACGTTCACAACAATAGACCTGAACAGAACTGTACTTTCTCTCGAATCCCCCTCGAGCGGACCTCCTTCCCATCGCTCGCCCGTTTTGGAGGCCGTTTATCAATCCGTTTACGCAACCCGGCCCCAAAGCAACGGTCAAACCTAATGGCACGAACACCTGTATATATATTATGAACGTATACGCAGCCATTAATTGGACACCGAAAGATCGGTAGACTCTTACCTGTGTTTACTTGTTGCCCCTATTATCTGCTCTAAATTACCAATCGATGGAGACATTTTATTGGACAACGAAATTGGCAATTTATATGCCAACACCGGTTATCGAAATACGTTTTTGGATGCCTGATTTCATTCATGGCAATTTCATGCAGCTGAAATCGTCTGGATTTCGGAAAAGTGTATGTCACGAATGCGTCGCAAAAGCATGATGTGGGAACTTATGGGGTTCTGAAAGCGATCCGGGCGTAATCACGAAACTGTCGGACGACCGCAGCCGTGGGGCCGCCTAATTCTGAAGAAACCCGTGTCGCAACGACCGCTATTATTTAAAAAGGTAATAACTGACGGTGACACGTGCACCGGGTACGGAGACGTTTTGAATTGTGGCCGTACTCAACTTTTGCAGCTGGTGGTTGGCTCCCCGGCTAATTTCCCATAGCATTTCCTCCCCGCCTGGGAAAGTAATGGCGTTGGCCTCCTTTCCCGCCCCGTTATTACTCTCCTGCTACCCTCCTACACGTTTTTCTATCCGAAGATTCGCATACCGACACCGTGCATCGCGATGAATACTCCCACCGAAAGGGAGAAATTGTGACATGATCTACTCCGAGAATAAAATTCAAATAATTATTATACCGTGAATATTAGCCAACGATCAATAACATTCTCAGAACACTTTCAGTAATATAAAATCATATATAAGAATGCAGCAATTAATTCATTCAACTACAGCACTAGAGGATCTACGAATAATTTTAATGAAAATTCTTCACGCACCTAATTGCATCATTATGCACATTCATACATCTAATTGTTTGCTATTTTAATAATGCTTGGACTTGGCCGGGCGGCCAACTACGATTTACATCACTGAGATCACAGTAGCCTTTTATAATCTGAATATGTGTTTTATAATTGTTATATTGGGACAAACCAGTGAGAGGAGAAAGAATATCGTAAAAACTACGGTATACGTTAATAATTCAATACGATATCATTTGTAATTTGATATATAGTATACGCACATGATCAGATTTAATAAGATGAAATATCTACTAGTACATTTCTTCATTTATGTACCATATATATTTATTACATAATGTATTTATAATATACAATTCTTCCAACGTATTTATTCATTTAACAGATCTTACTGCTGGCAGGAAATAGGCGAATTCATTGCTGGCTTAAGACTCATATGGCACCGATACAAACTCTGCTTTATATAGGTAAATATTCATATTTATCAACTTTATATATGTAATGTAGATTAAAAATATGTAATAACCGAATATTCAGAGACAAAGTTAGCGCTTGTTGGTGCAATCGCACCCGGTAGTTTTCTCAGTAATAAAGCTCGGGAACCCGGCAGCGAAGTGTTACGTCAGGACCTGTATTCCTTCTGCGGATGAGCGAGGGCCATCCTCATAAATTCCTTTTTATTTTTCACCGGTATCGACTGTGCCCTTTTGTCGATCGGCCATCTGGCCAATGACGCTCTACAAGGCGGCGGCGGCGGCGACGCTTCCTCATCGTCGGGATGTGATTCTCGGCCGGCCTTCGAATAAATTCCGGCTCATATTTCCATACGATAAATGAGTATTTAAAAAACGAGAACATTTAGCACAGAATTCATGGGATAATTCGACTGGGGAGATTCCTTTTTTTTTGTAATGAAATTAGCCCAAAGACGTTTCCTGGCGTAGGAAACCTTCCACGATGGGAGTAGCCCGGCGGGGGGTACACGCAAATGGGAAATTAGCGTGGCAATTAAACTTAGGTTGGGAAAATTGTCTGGGAATAATTTGGCGGGAGTGGAAACAAACGTTTCGGTCCGTCACACTTCCATTAAACTGTAACACTTCAGGACGCTAGAAGATAAGTCATCCTCCGGAAATAAATATTTCCTATTGGGAACTTGCGAAGAATGCGCGATTGAAAGGATCGTCTACTTACAACGACGTTGCTTATCATCGAACTTGAGCTTGAAATATCGGTTTCTTACCTGGAAAAAAGAAACATACAATTAGTATCAACACGGAAATAATCTTGTAGATTGTATTTACGTAAAGTATATGTATTTATATATGAAAACACGAGGACAGAAACGTACTCAGATTAATCACGAAACCAAATAGAAAGCAGGACCCGGATTCGGTCTGCGGGGCATTAAGGGTTGAACGAATTTACAATATACGAAGGAAGACTAATGTAACTGTAAATCACACGCCTAGAAGAGCAAAGTCAGTGTACGACTGCGGGGAGCAGAATGTATTGGCGAGGGATCAAGGTAGGAAAAGTAAATGGCGACAACCTCGCATCAAATCAACAACACCGTAAAATGGAACGGAACGGGCCGTGTACGTGACACAGAAAGGACCGCCGAACCCCCGGGGGCTTCCCACAACCGGCAGTCGGCCCCAACCAAACTCTCGACGCAGATCGGCCTAAGAGAAAGTGGAATTGATGAAGGTGATGCGTGGTGAGGAACCCCAAAAGTTCGAAACAACAAAAAAGATTAAAGCGCCGAACGGGAGATGGCGCTTATAAATAAAGCCGATGGGGTGAGAGAGGGCAGAGGGCGTTCTATATTTAGGCGGCCCGAATGGCCGGCGGATATAGCAACGCCGCTGGCCGATCTAGAAACGGAGCCGCTCCTCGGGTTGAGTCACACACACACAGACACACACCCCGTACGGTAAATGGTAAGAAACGGATACGTAGTCTGACCATCTAAGGCGGCCCCGCTTATACCGAACCCAACAACAACCCGCTCCCACCCTCCCCACGCACCGTTCTACCACCTTAACCGTAACCGACGTCATTTGTAAAAGGCGCATGGCGAAACCCGAAACCCGGAATGTCCGACCGTTAATTATAAAAACGGGGCCACGAATCGGTGACTGTCGACCGATGCATCAAGCACGACAGGCAATGCTTGACACGAGTTCGTAGGTTTCACCTAGAATTTGACCTAAAAAACTAGTATTCGTAATATTAAAAAAAATTAGGCCCCTATTCTTAGTATACTGTAATTAAACTGCCCTTGAACCTTGCATAAAACAACGAATGATTGTTACCATGTCCAAAATTATATAGTTATTAACAGAGAATATTCATATAAAGTGCAAAGACTGGCAATCAGAGGTAACGAATTCATTTACTAAGGAAGCTGTTGCAAATTACAAATTGGGCCAATTTCAATTGTGTTTCCAAATCGGAAATCGTGACAGTCGGGCTCGTGGGAATCTTCGGGCTTTACATAAGCGTCTCCGCAATTTTTGGTTCGCTGTTTCGGTCAGCCGGTGACTACTAACACACGGATTTTTCACTATTTCGGTCAGTTCAAAACGGGCTTTCGAAACAGCCGAGTGAACGCTAAATTCGGATGCACACCTTGGACCGGAGGAAAAGTGTTCCTCGACATCGCGTAAAATGGACCGGTCGGATCTGAAACTCTTCTATGTACCCGAGTTATCAAAATAATAATTCAAATTTTTCATATAATCCGCTTGTTATCGCGTATAATTTTCCTCTAATAAATAATAAACTGATAAGAGTTTTCAGACCAAGAAGTCAAGTTGAAGTTGAGGTATAGAAAATGATGGCAGAAATTTTGCCAGCGATTACGGCTTTCTTATCAACTATTCCACTCATTTTGGATAATTAACTAATGCTTGTCACATTTAAATCTTAGCCAGATAGGTTGTTTGTTTTACGGCTGTCCACAGATTAGGGAATAACAACAGTCTTTGACAATTCAAAGGACATAAAATGAAATAAGAATAAAACTGACGAGAATAAAATGAACTTATTTCTGCGAACTCCGGGATTACCGACTTCAGAGAAGCCATCCTAGACGCGACTCCCTTACAGAGATCTCTGAATTATGCGTGGAAGAAGGAGAGGACTCACCTTCGGTAAATGCTAGGAGCCGGCCACACCTCCCAGGGTGGGCCTCGGGCCTCCTGAACCGAGGGGTCCAAGCCGCCTAATTATAGGAGGATAAACGAGGCAATAAACATCGCTGCTGCTTCAGTGGCTAATAAGAAGTTCCCAGTATCATTCCCCTTCACCGCCTCCAATATACAAATCCGCGGCCCTCCCAATAAACAGAAATAATAACACTGTTTAATTAAAGGACGACAAACAGCTGCAATTTATTTGGCCCCGCTAAGCTCCCCAGCGCAAAACACACTCTCTAATAACTGCTTTTAAACGAACGTATGACAATTTCGAAGTATGAAATTAATACGGTATACTAAAACGTACTATTGTCCTATCGAAAGCAAGGATGGATAAACGCAATTCAAAATGTTATACCAGAAAATTTTCCTTTAATTTTGAAAGGTCCTTTTTATATAATTGATAGTCGTATAATACATTTCCACCAAGTATTAGGCAAATACACTGTAATACATTGGTACATATTACAGTAAACCATACGTCAATTTACTTTATTTTTTATCATCTTTTGAAAATTTGAATACTCCGTTTTAGAGACTTGAAATATTTTTATAAGACGTTCAACCAAAACAGAAAACAGTGTCGGTACGGACAATGAAGTCATCGCTCGGTTGGAGTCGGTGATGGAACCGGAAGAAGTCGGAAAAGGACATTATTTAACGTGACGTTACTCAATTATTGTCGGGCTACAGAAAAAGAGACGTACGCATAGGCGACAATGAAGCTGAGAAATGGCTTATTGGACCCGGCGACCCTGAGACGATAGAGTCATCATCCGTTACTCGTTACGGATCTTCAAAATTAGTTTTAGAGGGAATCGAAAAAGACCTTGGCACCTCCGTCAAAGGGAGTCGTTTGTCAACCGCGAGAGGGACAATTAGCCGCCGGGGTTGAGCCCACCCCGGAGAGACCGTGCATCATAGTCCCACTCGGACATAATATCTCAATAATGTCCGAAAGGAAATCATTTCTGACAACCGACAATAATAGTACCGACCATTATGTTTGACTGGTTTTCGCCTCGGTAAACATGACGCGGCGAGACCGCGCAACCCAGCCCATGAAATATGCGCTAACCTAGCTCCCTGTTGCGCCCTCACAATTCCAATTTGCCTTTCGCGTCGCAATATTCCGGAAAATTGCATTTTTCCGACTAATAAAGCGGCCTCTACTGAATATTTAACAGCATTAACATAAGACATGAGATCACTCTGCAGTTTTAATCTACCAGCCCGTCGGCGAATCTAATAACGACTCGGAAAACTGGTACGACTCTATTTTTGATGTTTCGCAATAGATATAAAATTGAAAAATCAACCACGGAACCGAAGACGTGGATAGTCGGTGGCGGTACCCATAAAATATTAAATTCGACCTCGGTAAATCTCTTTTTCATTCCCTGAATTGCAATACTAGTTGCAATGGCTATTCATAGAATTCCCGCATCCCGGGTTAACTATTTTCCTGCCTATTTTGAATTCGAAATAATATTTTATATCGGACCGTTCCCCGTTTATTCGGGAGAATATTTGTGCCGGCCTCCGCAGGGACGGGGCCTTGACAGCCGGAAAGGGGACGGCCTCCTCCTCCCTACTCGCTTATAAGGCCGACCGAGGGAGGCGTTGAGACGAGACGCCTGTTGCGAATCGGCTGATTCCTGTGAAAGGGCGACGTCTGGGGGTCGCCATCACACTTCGGCGTCTCCAAACCATTCGGCAAGTTATTGAACATCAATTAACACATTGAAAATAAAAGAGACATACACTGAGCTGAGCCCTCAACCTTAGGAAGTTTCCGGTCGACGTCCTAATCCAGAACTTGGTTACAATTTGACAGACTTGGGCAACACCGTAGAGTAATATCCGGCCAAAAATACCTCTTCCAAAAACACAAATTAGCCTTCTATATTACAATATTACAAATTGTAGTTGAAGGATTAAAAATATGAAATCATTCATGAGCATAAAAAGGACAAGAACTAGGGAGTTATAAGTGGTTACTTTTGGAATTAAACAACTTTCGAGCTAACGAATTTAAAAAGTTACTAGAATTAAGTAATATATTGTTTTACTACGCGGCAAAATGGCTTATTCGGAAGGACCATTTCCAACCGTCGGCCAATTACGACCGCAATCATTAGGAGAAGATAAGGCGCACGTACATTAAGGAAGACACGGGCCGGTGATAATTTATCGTCGGCGTATAAATTAGTTTATTGCATCCAAGGTAATATTCGCGAAATTCTATCCGCTTTTAAAACTATAAAAACCAAATGAAATATCGAAGCGCCCTCATCGCCATCCAACAGACAAGTAGCGGTGTCTAAATATTCGTTGAAACAGAAATGAGCGGGCGCTTAAAAACTGTGTTGGTCTCGATTGAGCCAATTTCACGAACAGAACCGTCTCGACCGTCCTAATCGGAACACTGAGCGCGATATTTAAATGCCATTAAAGGTTGAGACAGACAGCACTTTTTAGCGGCCTACTCTATATACGTCACTTTTATTCTTCGGTTGAAAATAATAAACGCTATATTTTGTTAGTTTTTTTCTACAAAAGAGGGGGGACTTGGTTTGGCCTGGGAAGCGGCCCAGAAATTCGTTGGGGGAAGGGAAGTTATCTTTTCGAACGGATCGCCATTGTTCTCCGACTGTCTCGAGAGTTCGAAAAGGAATGCCAACGGGCAACTAGGTGGAATGGGCAACTATCCCGTAAGCCTCCGTTAAATACCCCCTGAAGAAGTATGGTATTTCGTCTGCAAACTGAAACGTTATAGATTCTGCGGAATAATATAGATTTATTTAGTTTAGAGTTACCGAAACCGTTCTAGTTTAGAAAGCGACGACTATGAAAAAACAGAATCAACAGGAGAAACATACAGGCGACTTTCGTTACTCGCATGATTCCAGGATAAATTGTACGAATTCTGAAATTTCCCGAATTGAGAGAAACGCTCAACTAGGCCTCGCCAAGCCGGAGAATTCAACCGCTTTAACAGACACGGCCATGCCTACGCCGACTGATAACAAGTTGTCGCGGACTAAATCGCGATAAGATAAGAGTGAAACGGCAGAGAGTCAACAGGAATAGTAACACCTCCACTTTTAGGCCGAAGTGGGCACAAATCATACAATTATGCCGGACTAGCGCAAACGATATCGACCAACTGACCGCGACCGCTTAAGAAACTGAATGGAATCAATATAAAATGTAAAGTGTTATTGTATAATAAGCGGATCTACAATTTTCCAACCATGTAAAAATCACCTGCCCCAGGTATCTTGTCGGGAACTTGATCGAATCCAAGAATAACAACAAAAAATAGTTACTCGGTTCATCTGTTCCCGATATAACGGGGTGGGAAATGAATGGTGAATGGATAATACGAAACTTCTTTATAAGGACGATATGTTGGTAAAAAAATAGGGGACGGAGAGAGAGAATGAAGGGAGCGGATAGAGAAGTTCAGGTCGGTAGAGAGAAAGAGAGAGAGAGACAATGGCCCGCTGGCTCGACCCGGCCACTTGACCCGGCGGCCCATTTAACCGAAGAGGGGGTCGTACCCAAGGACCGAAGACGACCCAAGGTCGCATGCCCACCCCATCCTGAAACAAGCCCATTATACCAGTCTATTATAAAAGACCTGTTTCACCCCGGGAGAAGTGGTTCCCTTCGTAGCGAATGGCACAGCCAAATTCTCTTATACAGTAGACCCGCATGGCTTGACGATGTAATTTTGCTCAAAAATCAGAATTAAATAAAGATGGACATGCTCACAGAAAAATCCGGAATCTCTTCATCTGCCTTACACAAAATGTGAAAGAATTTCCTGAACCCTGCAGTCAGAATGCAAAAAGGACCCGAGGATTGAAAGGGGGTTGGAGTATTTCAGTTTTCCAAGTTGGCAAAACTGATCGCGGGTTCTAATTTAGGCCTAGGGCGGCGATACCAGGCAAATGCCTAGGGCCGGCAATATTTTTTTTGGCTCCCGCCGCATAAACGAACGCCGACTACATTTCCAACTGCTCCACTAAAATGAAAATTCCCTGGAATTTTACTGAAAATAGAAACGGACTGCGGATACGCAATTTGTGTGAAACGCGCTGCTCCAAGAATCTAAAAAAATGCCTTGAAATATTTTGAGCTCTATCGATGATGTTGCACGGTGAAAGGTCAACATAGTACTGTTTGCAGAAACCGAAACTGATAACATTACAAACTTTTACCAGTTGGGCGTCGTCAACACTCCTACTCAGCAAAACATAATTGCGGAAATTAATCGTAAACATATTAATTTTGCGCTGGAATATGAAAATAAATGCTAACTGCAATGTATAATATGTAAAATAAAAATCTGTCATTAATGTATTTAAAATTCGAAAATATTTTATGCTACTTGGAAGTAGAAAATGTGTATAATAAATTTACGAAACTATAATGTATGGGAAAAATACCCTTCGAAATAGCGGTTACGCTTTTGAATGTAAGCAAAAACCTAGCACGAGGTATAGCTTTTTCCAGGTAGGAAAATTCGCTTTGTTGTGTGCGATCAGGGTTTGATCGACGAGTGGCCTTATACGCGGTCCAATTTACCGTATCCAGAGCGCCAATCGCTGGGGATCAGGTCGCGTGCTAAGTCGGCGTATATCTGCCCCAGTAAAAGGCCTGATGATGCTAACGACGCCCGGCCATTGTTCGGCAGCGTGTGTGTGTGTGCGGGTGTGTGCAATTGACGGCGATAAAACGGGCTCGATCAACAAAATACGGCCGTTATAAATCAAGCCCAAGGGGACGTCTTTTCGGCCAAAAGGACCCGGTGAGGACGTTATCGGGGCGAACCGATTTGTTTGCCGGCCGGTGGTTTATCGGGAGCGACCGGGCGAGACCGAACAATGGGCGAGATTTCTTTTCTTTTATCCCTCCAACGAAGAGAGTAAAGGACCCGACGTAGAGAGCCGAATGCGACAACCCCCGTGGCCGAATAACGGGGCCGGAAAGATTATCGGAAAAAAGCGGTAAAAGAAGAAATTTGAAGAAGCGTACAGAATCTGAAATCTTTCTCCAATTTATCAACTAATAATAATAGTGGTAGAATAAAAAGTAGGGCTTCTCTCAATTGTGTAGTGTATTTTCAGGCCTTAATCGAACAGAATTTTTTCTACGATCAGAAATCAAAGATATTTATCGAAATGCTACATTTAATACATACGCATCCACTGTTGAAATCATGGATCGGCCGATTTGAGTCGAAAAACATAGAATTCTACAAACAACGGTACAAATGATATAATTTCTACCGTTATAATTGATTATACTTAAGACTGGCCGATAGGTACACGGGTAGCCGGTAAATGCCGGGAACGGTCGGAGCTTGTAATTTGAATAATGAACGACTCGTGGACAAACAGGAGTTCGTAATTGACGGGACGACGGGCTGACCGATCGAAATTCCTGAACCGGTGAAGAGTAATGACAGGGGGAAGGGAAAATAAAGCGGTGGAAGCGTTTCGAGACAACCCGGAAACACCCGCCGACAAACCTACGAGAACGGGGAAATTTTAAGGTATCATTGACACCTGCCTGTATAATGACTAAAGGGAGAACATTAGGGAAATAATTGCAACAAGTTTAACTAGGGTGAGTTCAAGTATCGTCCCTTCGACAGCTTATAATTCTATGATAATTCGATAAATCTGGATTTAAGCAGGTACTACGTGACTAAGCCTCGATGTAAACGACGAGTTGGACTGCCATCTTCACGTTTCTCTTACGACTGGCAGTAAAAGCCTAAAGTCTAAAATGAAGAACCATTCTTCGCTTTAAGGTTAAGAACAGAGTCGAGTTTCGACGGGCGGGAAACTCGGTCGAGTGAAATTTGCAAGCGGCCAGTGTCTCGCGGTGTGGTACCCGCATGGCCCTCCTACGTGACGGAATGCCTCCACCGATAGTTGTATTTTCTCACTCCGCCGAGCTCAGACACGGGCGCTGAAGTTTATTTTCCCCTACGGCTTATCCCATTTCGTCCCAGGTTTTATTTCCCGTACACCTTCAATTAAACAGCGCTGCAGGGTCGTCCGACTCGTATACATCAAACGGAGTTCCATCCGCTGTAAGACCAGCGCGATTATGCAGACTAATGATCTATTCCAGAATTTTGGACCTGGATGAGGCCAACAAATTGCAAATTCAAATACTGGGCATTTTCTTCCCTATTATCAGGTTTTGTTATAGAACTGCAGCGGTCAAAGTGGGGTGGAAAATATTCCGGTGAACAGCCGGTAGGAATACGTGGGGGAGAAAAAACGGAATCTTCCCTAAGATCTAAACCTAACACCTGTTCTGAGGGAGACCAGGGTGTTTCCTGGAGAAGGGCTCCTCCCCTTCTTACCCAACTCTCATAAGACAGACACTTGCGACCCCAGGGGGGGGTAAAGGTGGCCGGCAAAAAAGACCCTACACTCTACCTCCCCTACTGCTCTAGCACCCCGCAGAGAGGCCCGCCTTCGTGATTTCACCAAAAATTATGTTATTACACCCCAAGCTCTACTATCGTACAGCCTGTTCGGTTTTGAGGTATGAAAATACAACAGCCGAGCTATTCCCAAGAAGAGACTGAAAAGAAAAAGTTGCATGAAGAAACATACGCGAAATTAACTAAGGCAAAAATCATTCGCATGCCAACCTGGAAACCGACTACTATATTTGTTACAGATCACTTGGACCGACCGCAAAGTTATCCTACCGAAAATTGCGGCAATATCGATAAAAAACAACAAGAAACGGGTGATGTAACCGAAAATGAATATTTTACAGCGTGAAGTGTTAATGATCCGCAATGAAATTCTGTTCAAGATTGGTAAACATTTATCAGCTTGCGGGCAAAGAAATGTGATACTGCGAAAATAAAACAGCTGGAAACGGCAATGGCAGAACAGGCTTAATGAGTAACAGTTGCCGGCAAAGGGCAGGAAGTCCACTCTTCCCGACGGTCAGCATAGGCCGCGCCATATACATAAGTTCGGAAATGGCAATGTGACTAAGCGTTTGACAATAGGCCGAACTGAGACTGTCGGAACGAACGTCACAGCGGTAATTGAAATATAATTATGAAATGTAAATGTAGAGATCGTATATGGGGTTCAACAATCAGAATGGAATTTACTATTTCTGTCCTAAATCCGCATGGGCCGGGATGTAACACAGACTGTACAATACAGGTCTTAAAGATCCTATAATATTCGACGCATTAAGACGTTCGAACTTGTGATTAGCATTTCCTATAATTTATCCAATTCGGAAGAATATAAAATCGTTCGAAATAACCGTACCGATGGATTTATGCAACAAGGCAAATGCAAGTTAGATGGTGTTTATGCAGTAAGTTTGAAACATTTATCAACGCGTTTTCATTGTACGGCAATAGAATTGATTGCGATTTATTACAGAAGGATCCTGAGAATTCCGAAAATTCACCACCCGAAGACATTCGAGAGGAGATCTCAGGATTTTAAGTGAGACGAAGAAAAATAAGGCAGATGGAGAGGCCCACTCGTGAAAGTCGGCCTCCCACTTACTCTATCGTTTTCTCACCGAAAGAAGAGAGCGGGAGAAAAAGATAACGGAGAGAGAGAAAGAGAGAGAGCGCGAGAGAAGGAGGGAGAGAAGGAGGCGGCTGAGAGAAAGGAGGGAAGGACCGCGTTCCAATCTTGACCCCGAGTGTCACAACAGACGCCATATGGGAACGCGAGGGCGACCCCGCAGCCACCCTGGACCGCAATACGGGTAGTCCTCAGTCGAGTGAATTCGTGGGGCGTGAAATTCATCTCGGAGTTTCATTTTCCGCTGCGGCTTTGCAGGGAAAACCGCCAAGGTGCGGGCCGCGCGATAAGAGAGGGCGGGCGGGAGGTGGGGGGGTTTTCAAAAAGTCGAGACCTTCCTGTAGCGCCTAGAAAGTGGAAGTAAAAGCGGCACCGCACCAAAAATTTATGCCCTCCCGTTACCAGTTCTGGCGGCTTTTCTTTCCTAACAAGCCCCCACAACATTTCGGACGATCTTATCTACCCGTCCACTGTTCAAATAAAACGTTCTTTGCCCTCCTCTCTCGGTCGTAAGTCTTCATCTCGAGCTTCTTCCTGAAAATCCGCGAGTTAAACCAACCACTCGAGAGACACAATTTCGTATTGCCCATTTTATAATATTTACTGAGAACAATACCGCATCACTGTACAGCACTGCGGATGTCCGGATACTGATGAAAATTACATTCATTTCTGTCATAAAAATATTTCATTATCTGTTTTACATCTAACTTCAATAAAATATCAGCACATCAAGGTTTATAATCGGACTCTCGAAAGCTCGTTTTTCGCCATAAAAATCATAAATTCATATTCTGAATAATACGATGGGTTGTGCATTGTTTCTTCACTCACAGGATTATATTGAAAGGTTATGCTTACAATAATGTTATTCTCCTATTTTGGCGTCCAGCGAATCAAAAAATTATTATTTGGATATTACCATTCGATGTCCAAAGTAAATGTTTATTTCTGACCGTAAATCCAAAACCGGGATTTTGTTGTACCGGGATGATTTATTGAAGGGGAGCACGGACGTTACAAGGTCTCGTAATTGAGACGGTCGGCAGGCAACGCCTTTCCATTTGCCGGCTGAATGTAATGGCACAACTGTAACAAGGAAACTGGCCCCGACTTAAACGTATATAATCGTCTGATCCTTCACTCGGCGATTGGGCGGAGAGGTATCAGCAGCAATATAATTACAGTCCGTACAACCGGAATCGTTGGGAGTGCCTGAAGATTACTGAAAACGCGGATCTGAAACTTGCGTTTCTGAAGAGCTGCTACTAATAGGGTTAATATTACTGAACCTCGCCTAGAAACGAGCCCTCGCGCTCTTCGATCTATCACGGATTCATATAAGTGGCGTTGGATTATAATACCCGATCGCACACATGCACACACTTTGTATCTTACAGTAAATTATATAGCGCGGAGAAAATAAAGCGCGAAAAAATCCTGCAGTCTAGTATCTGTCGGCCGTTCTCAAAATACAGTGTTGTATTTTGATCGACAATTTTTATTTGGTAACGTGAATGCCGTAAACGAATTGGCACAACCAGGGGAGGGAGAAATAAGGAGCGGCTGCAATTTTCAGTTTCCGAAAATTCTGGTATGATTTTCGAAATTCAAGCGTGGGCGAATATGTGGAGGCTTGCCCCCACCTGGAGTATTTTACGGCTTCCTACCGTTATTGGAATCATATAGCGTTGTAATAGAATTTTGAATAACTGCAATTGTGTAGGCAAGCCTACATTGTATTTTTTTTAAATAAAACTTTCTGATTACTAATCTGCTTCTTCATCGTCCCATTCTATTGCAGAAATATTAAACATTTTATTACGTATAAGCCATTTAAGATGGCCCATCAACAGCAATAAAATCTTGCAAAGTTTCCAACCGAAGTTCAGGGGGCCTAAATAATATATTAATCAGATACCGTCATCAAGCACCGATTCGTCGCATAGTATTGAAATTATAACAGCCAAATTTATTGCAAACAATTCAAATAGCTTCCTGTGGGTGGTCTGAGGGGGGGGGTTTGGTGTGCATTCCATGAGCGCGTACACGCCTCCGGGTTTTATTCGTTTCGTTAATTTTACGGGGGGGCGGCAATAAATAGCGGTAATAATTTTTACGGCGATATGATGCCCAGCCGTTAATAAAACCCATCGGTTGGGCTCGCAAAAGAAAGGAAAATTCAATTTGGCCTAACATCTGGGGGGCGGCGGAGTGGAGACCACTCGCATTTGTGGAGCGGCATGGCCCCCCCCCTCCCATACAACAGAAACTGGTTTGCTTCGGTGCCGAGATCACCGATCGCCAACCGGTTTTACGATGTGACTATGAAAATTCTAATTACAGACCGGCGTTGTAGGGGGGACCACAACAACAATTTTAATATTGAACTAACTTCAGCGCGGAAATTACCAGTGGAGTCGATCTATAAATTGTTAACGCGAGACCGGTAAACTATTACCGGGAAGCGCGATGTAATGGCGATAAACTCGAACGCAACAATTACCTACAACTGCTTATTAGTTACAACCGAACAGTAACAGTGACAGATTACTGAAGAGTTTCTAACGGTTTGCGACCGGCGATGAAACGCGAGTATATCGTCACTCTTGAGTTCTCCCCTCACTAAGCTATGACCGATGTCGGCTGGACCATAGGTCAACAGTTAGCAGGACAGGTACACGTCGGTTCGCAGAGGGCGCATCAAGTATGCACAGTTATGGTACTCTCACTGTACCCTCACAAGCTTACTACATGTTTTTTTTAGTTCATCCCCTTTTCCGGGTGGTATTTGTGAATGTTTCCGGTATTAAACCTCAGTAATAACTTAGTACACTGATGTCCTAATCAACTGGACAGAATTTTAACTTCTGGAGATGGTGTCCGCCCGCCGCTACCAACTACCGTCACATATCATAACTCAATCGTTCATAATTTAACGCCTTAAACGCAATTCGAGAAAGAAAACCGCACTAGTAAAGTTATCACAAACCTTTGCTGGCCACCGCGTGAATATCAGTTTAGGATTTTTGATCTTTATAAAACTATTATATACGCCTCACGAGGCCCCTAGCAATGAGCCAATTTTAATCGTTTCCAAGAGACAGGCGAGGTTTTTCAATAAATGAATTGTAATTAAAAATTGACAATACGGAATCAATTACACCAGGATGGCTGAATTCATCATTAGCCCAATTAATATGTCCCTATGCTTACCAGGACTGTTTTTAACTTTCTAAACTCCTCAGCCGTGTGATATGTTTGGAGACATGTTAGTTGTAATTAATAACTTGACGATACCACTGATAGACTTCTTTATTAGAAGAAAAAACTTCCAGAGATCACGCCCCACACCATTCACTCCACAAACGTACCAATAGAACTCGGCAGTTGAAGAAGAAAGCCGGCCACTCGAGGTAAAAACAACGAGGAGAGAGTCAAATGAGCTAAAATTTAAAATCTTTAACGCAGCCGACCCCTCGATAGGAGCCAATCTTCAGGTCATGAGTACCGTTTTGTCTGGCCAACCGACTGCCCGAGTCCACGTCCCACTTTTGATAGGGACAAAGGAGACGAGCAAATACAATTTAAAAGTAGGAATCCGAAACAATTCCAGTTCCGTTTCCAATCGAACTACAGCAGAGGACACCATGCATGCAAATAGCAAGCAAATGAGTTTTGACGAACAAATTTATAAGATTCGATCTGTAAACACCTATGGTCCCAAAATAATGTGTTTTAGACTATGTGTAATTATTCTAGCTCTCATTAAATATACGCATATTGTATGTAATATTCTGCCTATCCGGAGACTGCACAAATAAAGGAAGAAAGCTGGAGATTTCGCCGGGGGACGAGTCTGGGATGTCGCAAAATGCAACGAGAACGAGGTCATTCCAGAGTCCTTAAACAGACACAGGTTCCACTCTTTGTTGGTGGTCTTTCTCCTAGCCATTCATTAGGAAAGCTCAGCGTCAGCCCCATTCCGCCTAGTCCTTCTACGAGCATTCCGGACAATAAAACCCTGGTGCACTTTACGGTTTCCTCCGACCGCGTTTCCCCCGTAGCACCCTCGGCCGTTACAAATCTGATTTATCTGCCATAACGCATCCGCGAGGAAATTCAACACCAGTAATAAAGCTATAATAATAAAAGTACAATAAAATAAGCTCGGGATACAAAAGCCTGATGATGAGTCTTGACTTGGGAAGTTATCATGAAAAACGCAAAAAAAGTTGTCCTTAATTTTATCTTCTACAGTTTAGAGTTAGTGTAGAGGCGTCGACTCGAATTATCGGGCCATTATCCATTTGGGGACCGCCGGATCTTTCAAAACGCCCCACTGCTGAATACGCATACTGCTGGTATAAGACAGAGTTTTCAGTGCATTATTATAAATAATATATGCTGTAGTAGACATTCAAAGCCTACTTGGAACTAGGCTGGGCAAGTTCCAACCCTAGATTTCAGGTTTGAAAAGCTGTTATCGCAGTTGAAATTTGCAATACTAAAGGATAACTCAAATTAGGTTATAGTAGGCAATTATAGTAGGCAATTATTTCTTACTCGAACTCAACGCGGTGATTTATCATGATGACTAGCGTATTTCGGCACTGGCCAAGTAACCATTAAACAGAACGTGCAGAAGGTCTAACGCAATTCGCTATTTACTCGGTCGTTCGTCGTACTATGGCCCTTGGGGTAATAAAACAGGACGACGCAATAATGAAGAAGGACAATAAAATAAGCTAGCGGTGCAAAATCATCGCCGGTGCAAATGAATTCAGTCTTGACATCTGGCCTCGGCATACTATTGGTCCTGAGGATAGTGTTTCTGGGAGGATACCACCCCGCGTAATGGTAACTAAATAGAGGGAGACCGACGCGAAGTGGTTATCCGGGCGGGGTGCGGCCATCGGAGAAGACGAGATGTGAAGGAGGGGCGGCGGGTAGCCGAGTGGGAAAACAAGGTGGATAAGCAGCCATGGCCGAGATGCGGAGGAGGATGAGGAGGAGGAGGAGGAGGTGGTGGTGGTGGCTCCAGTGCTACTAGTATAGTTGAGTCAACGACCCTGGCGAGCACGCCACAGCCACCTCCAGCGGCAAACACGCGGCACTGGGACCCGGCTTAACGCAGCGGGAGTCCGGTTAAGAGCGCCCACCCCTCACCCCTCCACCCTCCCCCATCCACCAGAACACCCAAGGCCCTGCCTTTTTTCAACGCCTCAATTAAACCCGAATTTTATATCCGAGCGAGCACTCGAATTTAGACCGGCAGCTTCTTCACGAACAGCCCCGTGTGTCTGGAAATTATGTCTGCTGCTACTACTACTATTAATTAATTGTATGCTATAACAACTCGTCTGATTTCTTGTATCATTAGGTCCTCTGGCTAAGGAATTGTGCTGGCTATGGTAGAATAAACCTACTACTGTACAGTACAACATGTACTATAGAACGTGAGTGATTTTTCGTTCAACAAAACTGAACAGAACCTGTGGCCAATCGTGCTTTAATTCTACAACATTCGAATGTTAAATTTGTTATTTGTCCACAGCAACTCTATGCTAGAAGTAGTAGGACGGCCATGAGGGGGGTTAACTCAAACCTGCATGTTAATATCCGAAACTACGTTATACTCTGTCTATATTGGGAAAAGACGATGTTCTGACACGAACATATCATAGCGAGGACAGAAAGCCGAGAGGTCAAATGTGCTGTTAGTTCAATAAGGGAGAAACGTGCATTTCATATCTCGCCAACAATTTATTGTGACGACACGTGCGAGAAGCGCACAACACGTGCATGTGGGCAGACAGGTGCGCAGTGTCTCTATTCGAGGAAAAATTATTGACTTTCATTGCGATCCGCTAACTGAATTTCAAGACTCAAAAGTGCAATACTTAAAATCGTTCTTGGCACAGTCTACTCGTTATAAAACACTGTACGTATTCCTTATCTCGCGCGCGTGAAATAAATTTTAAAACAGCCGACTACGCAACAGTCAAAAACCTACTTTTACAACGTATTTGGACAACACAACCTTGGTCCACCTGATGAAAATATGACGGCAATCCTGGACAGGGTACAAAACGTGGTCAGACGCGCGGTGTCCTTCGGGTCAATTTAAAGAGTGCGACGATTTAAAGAACCGACGAGAGGAGGAGGAGGAGGAGAAGGAGAGTGGCTTTCGAAGGTGGAAACAGAAACTCAAGATTCCGGTTCAGATTACAAGTGAGAGAGAGAGAACATGAAAGAAGAGGGAGCTAGAAAGAGAAAGAGAGAAGACGGAGAGGCTACATTCCGCAGGGTTCAGGTTTGCCTCCTGATCGCCTTACGGGAGCCAGACTCCCAACTGTACGGGGCTATTGGATATAAGCGTACTAAAACAAATTCGATTTTGCAGACAATTCTAAAAAAAAGTTTCTACCATAATTTCACATTTTCAAAGGATTTTATAATAAAGACTTTCGTGTTTGTACTTTTGCCATTAATGCAGGATAATTGTAAAACAAAAAAAAGGGTCGCGAATCGTGAGAATATCAAAAGTCCATTCCAAACGACTAGGACAACAGATGATAGTTAGAAATTGGGATTTATTTATCGCCGAATCGCATGAGTTTTTCAGTGACGACAATGGATTTCAGTCGGCACCGTGTGCCTCGTTATCGCAAACAGAAGTTATTATTATGACAGAGCGATCGAAAGGATGCGGAGAATTAGAATTCACGACACGACCGATATAACACAGGCGCCATTATTACCGGTTACCTTGATCGAGTTAATTCAATGCGGACTCCGCAATACCGGAGAGAACAGATTGCGCCGATCGCAACTATATAATCCTATTTCATTCGTCTAAAATATTATCACTATTGGTATTATAGTCAACTGAGACTTGCAATTTGGAATTACAATGTATTGCATTCACGGAGTGATTATAATAGAGAAAAAATTAGGTTTATAATAATAAAACAATATCATTTTGCACAATGCGCAGATTCGACGGACCTGTACCAGTAGGAAGCCATATTATTAATACTGAATTAAAACTTTATTGAAATTAATATATTACTCAAACGGTGTTCTAATATAAATAATAGTAGATATATAAAATAAATTTATTTCCTTCTGTTTCTTCTACCGAACAGACCATCGAAGGTAACTTACATATTTAAGATGAAAATCGATGTTTCTCCATCAGGTTTAATGAAGCGGAACGCGATCGTGCTGAACAAAGGTTTTACCGATGACACGATATAACGGACGGTAATTTGATGCGAGATATTCATCTGCAGAGTCAGCGGGATATCAAGGCGAAGGAAAGGCACAAAACAATAGAAAATGTACGGGGCGTGGAATGTTTAAAAATAAACTGCAGCTACTTACAAACAAACGCACACACTTGTTCCTCGCAATAGGTGTATCAAAATGGGAATGGCCTTACCTGTAACAGAACAAAAAAAAGACGTTAGCATTAGTACTATTTCACTTCGCCCCGAGGCAATCCCTGTGTAAATGCCTCGTACTTGCTTTCGCAATTTCGTAACTAGGATTTCGAAATTAAGAAACCGTTCGGCCTACCACGATTGATGGATTTCACTTTAATTGACGTTTGGAGGACCTTCGGAAGTTAAAATTCTATTACATAGGAAAGTAGGGAGATACTAAAACGGTTCTAATAGTGTGCACCCGATCACATTTCAGTACCCACCTGCGGTAGATAATGCCAGGCGCCAATATTTTCGGGAATGAAAGACACAAATATTTAATTTCCAAATTAATTTTATTTTGACGACCAGAACGGCCATAACGTCTCTAAATCTCCAGTCGAAACATTTTATTCAACGCAAATGTATACATTAACAATTATAACTTGCTATAATTCTTTTATAATTAGTTAAACATTACATAAATTATATAGACTGCCTATACCTAGTTTTCAAAGTTTTGAATCTATACAGTTAGAATATTGCATGGAATACTGAAAAACTCCTGATAAACAAGGCGAATCTCAAATTCTAATAAATTAATCAATTGAAAATAAGAAATGTAAATATTATCCAATTTTCCTTTTGAATCCTGAATTATTTTTAATAATCATGAATTAACTTTCACAGGGACCGGCTTAATTTAGAATTTATAGAAAATATAACGCTGCGCCTTTTAACGTAACGTCAATAAATATTCTAGCGGAGGCCACCGGGCTTGGTGACATCATCACCCGGACACGGTATACACTGTTATTTTGCATATTTGCATTCGGGTTATCACTTTATTTATCGTAATTGCGGCCGGGGACAATTGCAATACGTCCGAATGAGCGATTGTACCGGTACACTGGAAAGGGCAAGCATCGATTAAACCAACCCGCTTAATAGTCCTGAGGGAACATAAATTCTGGAATATCGGACCCGGCGCAATAGGCCAATTCGAGTTTTTCAACATTTCGCGGGAACTTCTACCCGACCGACCGACCGAAGTTCCAGGGCAAAAGAAACTGCCTATTTGTGCCTTTCGTATGTTTTTCTCCATATTACACTTTCCTGTCTTTCGAAAACCAGTCTCCAGATTTATTGGCGTCGGGTCAAAGTTGGCTCTGTTCGCATGCCAAATGTTGAAACAAATGAGTGGACTATTCAATAGTAAATGGTATAAGTCCGGTCCAACAGTATTTCACTCGGCTACAAATGTCAGTGGATTACCATAAGAATTTACTCAACTATACAAAACCGAGGTTTATATTAATACATAAATACACACCGAGTGGGATCGAAATCGTCCCTCAAGGAACGGGGAAAAGGGTATTTATTGCCCCGTAGGTAAGGGACGGGGTGAAATTATAAAATGACAACCGTTTTGCTGTTGTCGGGCTTTTTATCGGGCTGGATAATAAAGTGGAGAGACGGACAGATTTTTCTAATCGGACACCGGGCTGTTAGCTGGGATATCGTTAGTAGTTCCGTAGATATCGTCAGTAGGCGATACGCGATTAGAACGTTTCTCCAGCCCGGCCCCCCCCCCGGTCCTCAGGGAACAGCTCGGGAAAACATAATTCCTAAAGATTACGCAGAGAAATCGGTTGCGCAAAGTTGGCCCCCGCCGACTGTCGCGCCTCACCGCCGCTTGTGTCTCTTTCACTCTGGTCAGGGTAAGCCGCTTTTAACCGTGTACCCGGTCGCCTTCATTTATATACCGGGCACAAATGCATAAGAGGAGACGCCAATAGTGCCTTTAAGCGCGCCTTTTTTATTTAAGTCCCAGAACGGACATTAATTAGAATGTTTGGCAACAAACCGTTAATAATTATATAGAGCAAGAATAAAAAAATGGTGTTAAAATAAATAGTGAACTCTTGTTAATGCTCTATTTCTTGTATTATTATTTTCAGAAGAATATTTTATTCTGACTATAGGCAATAAAGAAGGAGTACAGGATTTGATGACAGGATTTACCCACTTAAGGATTCTCAGTATACAAAAGAAAATTCTCCACTACTTCCACCGGAAATGGACAAATAACATTTTGTTTTCTCATTAAACAAGACAGTAAAAATATCTCGCGTTTAACTCGGGCTTTATATCGATGTAAACGTTTCTCTGAAATAAGTGTGTTTTCGCAACTCACAATGCAAATCGGGCCGCTCGGGGGGTTAGAACCAATTTATTTCACGGCCGCGTTAACAATGGCCGAGAGATTCCCTCCCCGATCCCTGTTATTGGCTGCAGTGAGAAGTGAGTCTATCGTTATTGTTATTGCGAAGAGGGAGAGAGAGGGGGGGGCACCGTAATTGCCGAGCAATAGCAAATGGCGAAATCAATTGAGATATGAACAGAGTGCCGAGTATGGCCGAAGCTCGGAGAGATAGAATCAAATCGGCTACGAGCCGACGATCGCGATACGAAGCCCAACGGCTCCGCGACGGGCTGTTTACACCTATAATAGTTAAGATCTAATATGTTTGAACGTTCTAACGCGCGTTATACCCTTCAAACACTGCCCGTGTATGTTATAACAAAATTCAGCAATCACTACTACACACAAAGCTAGAATATTGCTAGAAAGTTTAAACTTTAAGTTAACTTAAGCAATCACGGAATGCACCCATGTTTTAAATTTTTGCTGTGCTTAGTTCTAATTTTTGGCTCGACGGATTCAAAAAACCTTTGTCGTATATTCTAAATTTATTTAACTTGCAGTATATATGCAATTAATTACTTTGGACTAAAGATTAATCGATGAGGTGAACTTGAATCTGAATTAGCCAACTTTAGAAAGTACTGTAAAATCCACGAAACTATAGAATGATCCATATAGTAGTATACATATAATATATGAAACGTGTATATATATATATATATATATATATATATATATATATTGAATTAAAAAATGGTTGCCTTTAACACTTAAAATAAATTTAGGCTCTATTTCTGGGGTAATATAGAACTGAAGACAAGGTGGAAGCGAGAAAAGAGAAAAGATTTACCAGATGAAAAATTATATATATTTATGGTGGTATAAAATCGGCATAAATACCACATGTGTTGAAGTATGAGGCCATTCAACCGAAACATCCTTGGCGAGGGCAACGACCAGGAAACGGGAGGCGGGACCTTTCTCTTTATTGTTTTATGGCGCTGTCGTGTATACGAAAAAAAACAAAACCCCCCCAAAAAACGTACGATTTTAGAGCCACAAGCCACTGTTGGACAGAAAATCTATATTCCGGTCCTAATCTTCCATCGCGTTAAGTTGAATTGTAATTCAGGAAACACTAAATTAACATTCACCAGGCGACTAAATATAATTTATAAATATATCGATAACAATGTTCATCAATCAATTAATGAGATTAGTTGATTCCCATTCGGCAAAAGGAATCGCGCCCTAGTAGGAAGCAACGAAGAAGCAAACAGTGCACATTTAAAATGAAATACTAATGCAGCTTCGATCCAGGCTTTGGTAAATAATAAAAACACGACTGTATAAAGAATTCTAATGGGTGCTATACAGTTCAGTGGGAACCAATTCGCAATTGAATGAAAATTGGGTCCGCAACTAGGATTTCGGCGGCCGCTCTCGTTAGCGCTACATTTTTATTGTAAACGCTAATTTCTATCAGCAGGACCAAAAGGCCGCTACTTAACACTTACTTTCGGAACAGGGATAACTTAAAATTTAACCTCTACCCTGCTTATTACTTTCCTTAAGAAACTTAAGCAGGATAAAACAAGATACAAAAAAAATTAGGAGTTACGTAAGACTCGGTTTTGTAGCTGTAAAATTGAAAATGTTCACTGGAAATAGTCCCCCGATCGCTTTACAACCACATTTCGCTTAACCGACGCGCAGAGCCATAATTCATTCTCGCTGGCACTTACCAAATGGCAATGTTGAAAGTCAACAGCGAATGAGCGATTGAACGTTCCCAAGAAATCCATAAATATAAGAGTGCAATTTGTTTTATAAAAAGTCTACGGCGCTATCTATCCTTCTTTTAGACACGGAACGAATCCTCGAAGGATGCAATACTGTATTCTTTTAAAACGCTAATATAACCGGCGATTAAGTGAATGATATCCGTTCTGAAAAGTATGGTGCCAAGGTGCAATGGGCTTTCTTAGTTTATAATGTGTCAAATTATTTAAATAATACTAATGAAATCAACAAATAAAACATGTCTCATGTATCATGCATGACCGGACAAAACTATCTACGGAGGATTGTGGACTATAATAAACGATAGTTTAATCGTACTTTATAACAAATAAAGACGGGCAGTGATTAGAAACGACATGTAAATAATAATGATTCAGGCTGATATCCTATATAATATCTTACTGGATTCCAGTAGAGGGCATTATTTGATGTACAATTGCTTATTCTCCTAACTAAAAAATTATACAACGAGACAATTAGTGTGAAATTTATCATTAAAATAAGTTTTTAAAAACTGGTATCAATAAAAGAAAAATACGAACAAATCGACCACGCTATCCCGCCCATGCCAACGTCTAAGCAAACATTCCCCGACAAATGAGACGCAATTATATATTGTAACGATAATTGCGCGTATTTAACTTCGGCGAGACTGTCGATAGGATGATAAATGGTCCCGCCGAGAGAAGAAATACGAAATAGGCGAGGTCCGAAGGTACTGGGATGACGAGGGTAAAAGGGCCTTGGTCACGAAGCGCGGAGAACACACGCCAAAGAGAGGGGCCACCAGCACACGGGCCCCCCACACATACACAGGCCATTTGTCAATTTGATAGGCCATCGTTCAAAACTAGGGAGGGGGGAGGGGTGTGAAGGTGGGGAGGGTAAAATTATCTCTCTATCCGAGAGGGTATAATGCGAATTTCAAAGAGTGCACGCCAAGTCCAGCCACCAGCGCATACCCTGGGACAAAATACTTGTACGTGTAAAACACGTGTAAGTACTTGTTAAATACGTGTTGGACGCAATGGGGGAAAGCGACCTCGGCCGTCAAATAAAAACCATAATTTAGTACGGATTAATACAAATCGGTTAATTTGAAGAGACAAGGGATGATTCGCATGTAACTTCGTCAGTGTAGAAATGGACCGAATCAACGGTGACAGAATAACGAATGCAATTTAAAATAATTATGCGATATATTCAGCACCGAGCGCCAAATCGCCACAGATTTAGGGGCCGCGCGATCATCGCTCTCTGGTCGGCTGAACAATTAAAAAACCGGCGCGGGCTGTGAACATCAGAAGCGGCCGTCCGTCAAACCCGTTTTAAACGCTCGGAGACGCGTCTGAAACTTTGGCACCGGCCAAGTGCCAACTGTACGGCCGATGAGGCTAAAGGGGAGAAATAGAATTCGGCGAAATATCGCACACGAAATCTCGCAAACCGCGCGCAAAAAATAAACGGATAGGACGCAAATCGAATTAAAAATAAATTTATTTCCTGAAACTAATTTTTCCTCGTAATAGCCGAATTAAAAAGGGCGTGTCGGCATCGAATATTTTTGAAACATGGACAACATGTTGCTTTGACAACGCGGTATAATGGCATCTTATTCATTACTGGAAATATAGTTTAAGCGCTTATCTAAATTTTTCACGTCTATTGTCCTCACCGGGTATCGCTTTCTCGTGTATCAGATAATTCGCCCGTAGTCGTTTCAATATGTGGGCGATAATCATGAAATCGCCGCCTAATCCCATTTTTTTTTCCTCTTTCAAATGTCACTTTCTCTATGACGCAAATCGAGATATTAAATTCGGCCCACGATGGAGGATGAAAAAAAAGAAGAAGAAATATGTGTCGATTCGAGCCCTTAACCATCGGGGCCGGCTTAAATTGGCGTCCGGTTCTGCGGACCATCTGTCGACCGACCTCCATCTATTTCTCGTCCTTTTCAAAGAAGAGAAAGTGAGAGATCCGCCAGCCCCAAGCCGTAAACCTGTCCGGAACTGGGACGTGATTCTAACCCGACACCATACCACAACCCCCTACCACCCACCATCCAAGTCCTTTTGAATATTTGAATTATGCCCGAACTCGAATAGGGCCAAACGGGCCCCGTAATTTCCATCGGGGACTCAGATAAACAAACGACACTAACCCCTGAGCGTGATGTCTCTCTCTCTCTCCCGGTCAAAAGCTACAACTTCATTCGATAAAACATCTGTTCGAGTCGCCACGAAGAATTCCTTGGATGGCTATTTATTTTATTTTTGAACGCATCAATTTCAAACTCAATCAATCGCTATAATTATATGTCATCACATAAATAATCGGAAGATACGGCTTCAGTACTAAGATTACATAAATAAATGTACGGATACTGTAATTGTGACTTAAAATGAAGAGTTAAGGATGGTTTCTATAATAATAATTATAAATTACAATATCTATGACTCTAAAAATAGCGTCCAAAAATGGGAAAGTATGAACCACCTCTAAACTAACACCACAATTGCCATCAACGCCCCCTCTAATATTATGGACCCGACTCGACGAATGCAAACAGCGGCATTAGATGCGGACAGACGTCGCGAATCGCTCTGCAAACGAACTGACGTAATTCTGATGTTAGGAATTAATGCATCGAATTGCGGAGCCTTAATATAATGGAAGGCTGGGCGGGGGCCCGGTCCCGGGGGGCCACGTGGTTATCCCCGTGACCTCATCAGACTGGAATGTTCCCCCCGGCACTTGTTTGAAGTCGACTTCACACTCTTCTGTTTGCCTTCGCCGCACCGCCAAACACTATCTCTCCTCCACTTCACCCCCACGCGAACAACGTTAAATTGGAAATTTTCTTTCTCCGAATGGCTACTGGCGAAAATAATCACAGCGTCCCGCGCCGTTCAATCCGTACATCCCCATGAAGAGTCAACAATTTTCCACATAGAAAACGGAAGTTCATTAAACATTATTGCTTTATGAATTATTAAGTTATAACACATCGAATGGGCAACCGTCGAATACAGAGCGTCCAAAGGACCACGATATTATAGCGGTACATTTTTGGCGAAAAGATCTCTTATTAAACCGCCGCGACCCCACTGCTGTTAATAGCGCTAATAAAATCCTGCAGGTATTACCGGGTAAAAATGGGCATCGCAACTGATGGATGATTCCTGCCTCAGTCTGTAACGGGAAGTTTTAGGTAAAGACAGAGTGCAAACGGTGGAAAGGCGCATGACTACACGTGTTTACCGTCGGGTGTTAATACTCTTCTTGCGACGGTGCCTCGGGCGTTCCGAGTGATGACGTCCACCGACCTCTTCGGGCGGCTCCGAAGGGTAGAAAGAGAGGCATTTCCAATCGGCATCCGTCGTTTCCGGGTCAGCGGATGGGCGGGAGCGGCGTGCGTGCGTGCGAGACCCGCGTACAATATCCCGTTCGACAAGATGGCGGCCCCTATTCGGGTTAAACGCGGCTAGTGGGCCAACCCCCAGCAACAAGTTTACAACTCTCGACCAAGCCCCCTGTCGCCGGTCGAGGCTAACCGAAGCATCGGCGGATTGAAACCGTGAAACGTCTGTTTTGGCCTCAAGCTAGACCTGCTACGGCTTTCTCGGTAGCCAACATCCCTTATCAACCAAGTCCTCACCAGGCCTTCAACCAATTAAAGCTATAATGTAAAGTACTTACTGGAAGTACCCAGTATCTGTGCAGTTCCACTACTGGGAGGAAGCCGCATCGGCCCAATTTATGATTCCCGTCAGGGATGGTCCACTATTACTAACAGTAAGAGGTCTAACATATGACCACATCAACGAGTGGGGACGGAAACACATCAGTAATGATACCATGCTACTGACAACGGCGTGAATCCGACATAGGTCTAGCTAGAACCAAAGGTTGGAGATGAAAATCCCACCAGTGACAAATTTTCCAGAACCATTGCAGGAGCATGGCACAATCAGATGGAACTTGATGGTCTCCAGTAAAACATAAAGAGTCACATAAGGAACTTTATTTCAGCCACATTACCGTCCATTAAAGCATTCTCTTATCGTAAATCCGAAATCCCAGGTACTTTATTAAAAAATAATAATGGATTAGAAAAAACTGTTATAAACGGTGGGGCAGAAGTGCCAACATTACTAATATTGAAAAAGAGATTATTTTAAGTAGAGTAGTATGGTGCATCTTAAAACTCAGCCTAAAGTATTATTCAATTCTTGAGCCGAGAGCGTTGGGAAATACGTTTGAGCCGTCAAAATGATCTTAATTTTTTTTCCCCACCCGAATATTAATAACAGCCAAATCACAGTATAAACAAGTATTGCACCTTAAATGGAACAAACATGATATCAAACTTTCAACTTTGACCATATACGGTGCCACACGTCTTTATAATTGGCGTGACCGTTGCTGTATAATTGCGGACGGCGGTTTTTACTTCGTTTTTATGTAATTTTTATTTCACAACGAAATTTGGGCAACGAAATTTTCATGGGAACGAAAACACACTGATTTGAGCAGTTAAGAACCGAGGAAAACGAACAAGTCTCTCTGATATCAACACACCATCAAATTAAAAATAAGTAGGCGAAATTGAGGTTGTAATAAATAAATGTATTAGCGCGAAATAACGAACAAACGTTCATTAATAATAGATATCACTGAATTGACATCAACTTTTTCTTCTTAAGCCGATGGACTTGTTTTGGAAGTATGGCATTTGATTATTGCACATATTTAATGTACACTGCGATTTTCGTTAGGAAATCTTTTTGTCATTAACAAATAATATTTTATAAAAAAACTATATCTTATTATAAAACAGGAACAAGTACAGGAGTTGGCAATTCAAGAGGTGTCTTTGATCAAATTAATTCGTAATGAATATGACCTTTGTACAACACGAGTTAAATTTGTAGAAATGTTTTCTGACCGACGAGGCTGCTGGCTTTTCAGCTTGTATACGATCCCCCCTCCCGAGTTAACAATTCAGATAAGTTCGCGTTGGGAGCTTATTCACCTCACGCTTACAAACTTACGGCGGGAAGGGCGTAAACCGCCCCCACCCAACAACTCAAAGAGACGGATCGTGACTCAGACAACCAGTACAGTTGGCCTACGCCTGAAAGCAAAATTCGAAATACTCTGGTTTTTATATCATCCAAAAAGTAACATAACAATCCATAAACGAGTAAGCACATTTATGTCCTGAAAAGACCTTTTTTTGGCTACAATTGTAGTCTTTTTCGGGACCAGATTCTGCGGAAATTATAGCCTCAAAAAAACAATGAAAATAATATATGAAACACACGCTGTTTTCGCGATATTGGGGCGTGTCGTTTCCTGTACACGTCGGCGGGCTCCAACGAATTCCAAAAAGGAACGCCCATATCCGCGAAACGAATTGGGCGGAAATGGCATTATCGTTTTAAAAATTATCACACTTATCATCGACTTCGCAGAAAAACAATTTGAAAACTCGCGGTATACGAAATAGTTCGTGAAGAACAAGAAAACTTCAACTAACGGATATTGCTTTATATCCAAGGTATTTAGCAAAATTCGATAACTCTCTAGTCCCAAAACCTATATATTTATAAGTATAAAAAAAGTCAATTACTTAATCTCTCCTTGCACTAAAAAACTCTATCTTTACTTTTTATGCTTTATTAACAAAAGAAAGTTTCGCCATTGAAAGGCAAGGGCGCGGGGCAGGCGGTGAGAATTAAATAAGGAGCGCAAGGTCGAGCTAGATAAAGCTCAACTTTGTGTTGTCGACTGGAACTACGTGCGTGACGATTAGATAAGAAACTGACGAAAGTGAACGTCCACACACAACAACGAGCCCCTGTCGGTGGAGCAGAAATTTACCCAGTTTTGTCCATTCATGAATTTCTGTGAACCGAATTTCTGGAATTTATCATGATCGCGATTTCCCCTTCCTTAGACACTGTGATATGTAATTCAGACGCTTTATTTTATATTTATAAATTATTGCAGCGTCGTCCATAGGGGATCAGAATTATCTCCTGCGAGATATCACGACGGATTGTTTCCTTCCTCGATACTGGAGCCACTATAAGATCCAGGAAGTCAATCGGTCACTTTACGAGCAGACGCGAGTAAGTATTTCACTTATTATTACCGGCCGGAAACTGAAACCGGTCTAGTTGAGGATCAAATAGGCAAAGAGTATGAATGGGTAAGACACAAAATAGTGGTACTTACTTACAGTCCTTACACTTCAGAAAAACGTAAAACCGCTTACCTGTAACAAAAAAGAACGAAATTTCGTTAGTATTTAATATTAACATTTTTCTAACATTGTTCAATATGAAAAACAGTATCCTTTTCTAATTTAACAAAATCCCAGTTTCTGATAAGCGAGACCGGCGCGAAAGACAATTTAATTAAATGTGGAATTTCTGAAAAGATAATTATGAGCTAATATAATTACGGGCGTGTGTGGACGGTGAACATCGGGCTCGTTATTCAGGGAACTGCAAACCCTTATAGAAGTGTCAATGTTTTGCAGAGTGACCAGAAGGGAAATTATTACATCCTGATAATCTCCCGGCGCGGGGAGTATTGGAATGTTCGTCCACGGAGGATCTCGATAGCGATTTCTCAATGAAAATGCATTAGCGCCAGGGTCGCGTAACAGGCGAATCTTCCCCCAGCCCATCTACACGAGTATTTACGTTTGAAAAGTGGGACTATTGCTTTGAGGGGTGTCCTTGCTTGTTAAAGGCGGACATGGCCCATTGTTTTCATAGTGTATTCATTAAAATATTATGACACGCTGAATGTACAATGAAACACTGAACAAAACTTACTACACAATAATTTAAAAAGCATTAATTGTTAAATATAAATTAATATTTTACTACATATCGGGACTGCAATTTTCTTCTGTAGAACATGAAGCGTATTGTAAGAAAGGGTTAGGACGTATTGATACTATTTATATTTTTGCATGTCATTAGAAAATGAGCCCCCGTTTATGATAGTTGTCTTTCGGCAACATTGAAACGAGTAAGGGACATTTTTTCGAATAATAACTTTATTTAAAACAAAAAAACCAGACACAGACGTCTGCAGGTAAATAGAAACCATAGTCACTTTATTCAATATTGCGAAAATCATCCGACAACTTCTAGAGAATAATGTAATGAAATAGTACAGAGAATCAGGGAGAAGAGATTGGCAGTTTTGGGAGTTCTGAGTTATACAGTAGTATGCAAGCGGGGTAAGGCTGCTGGGGGAGCAGGACAAACAATGCAAATGCTTGCAAAGCAAGGAGTGGCCACCGACCGGTTACGTCACACTATCTACCGGTCTCTCTCTCTCTCTCTCTCTCTCTCTCTCTCTCTCTCTCTCTCTCTCTCTCTCTCTCTCTACTACTCTTCCCTCTACTGAACTCTCCGTCTCTGTCTTTAGCGCCGAGAATTATGGCGGAGGATCGGGCATCACACCGCATCCGCATGACTGCGGCTCGCGAGTCCAAATTGTCTTTCCCAGTAGTGGGACGCGCCTACAAAAAGTCGCATCCGGAGTCAGTCATCCGCGAAAACACTTTCACCGAAAATTACCCGAGGCTCGGCTGTGCAGGCCTATGGACGCCGGATGAATCCCGATGGAGGTCATCACTGTAACGAATTTTGTGGTCGGCAACTGCACCGCAATGGCATATCCACGAGCAAGGTGAAATAACCAGAAGGAAAAATAAATTATTAACCCGGAAACTTTTTTGCGCCGATCGTGTAAACCTTGTAAAACAAACATAAGTTGTATTACGGTAGCAATAACGAAATCCTGGAATTAAATTCTTCGAATATAGAAGGAAGCAGTATATCTGCTAGGATTGTAAGATGGTAATAATTGTCGAGTATGCTTCAACAGTTCGCACCATTGAAAAGGTAATGAAACAAAAAATTGGCAACGGAACATTATTTGAACTTTGTACTCCGTGAAAGCATTGAGTGGAGTTAATTACTTCTTCGACACAAGAGGTGCCTTTCCCGAATATTCGTCCCTTGGAAGGCAAAGGTTCGGATTTGGCTGACATTTAATTCCGTCGGGGGTTATTCTTGTACCGGGGTTTGAAACTATTTCGTCTGGGCCTGACTCTCGAAGAAGGCGGCGGCGGACGGGACCCGACAATGACCTTGATTCAGAACAATGCCACCTCCGATCTAAACATAGAGTATCAAAGATTGTTGACCAGAACAGAATTCGGCGCTGCGATTTTAAAACCCCGACGAATATCAAAGACTTCTGAAATCGAAAAATACATACAGGATTATAAATAGTTCTTGGTCTTTGCACAGTCCATTGGAAAGTTGGAACTCTTTTTCACTGCACGAGATAAGAACAAATCAGTGGCAGTAACAGAAGAAGTTCACTTTAGAATTGGAGGGCCGCAAACAAACCGATCAAGGAGTACGGCCGAATCTATACATAACATACGTAACAACAAGGGTTTCTCAAATAATAACATCATTAGTTGAACGCAAATAATTACAAAATTAAGAGCGTGCGGACGTTTACGAAAGGGGACCGGGACAGGAAAAAAAATAATTCGGTCTCCAGGACGTTAACACTCGTCCAAGAATGTAAATACGACAGGCAAATAGAAAATGCGGGCCGAGATTTTTGGGAAGCTACGAATGTAACACTGGCGGACATTTCACGTCAGGAGTCCAACTGACGGGCGTACAAGGTTCACTCACGTTTCTTCGCTGTTCGACTTATTGTTTCCAATACACTGAGGCGCGGGAGGCCCGAATTTCCTAGGCGTGGTTAGGCCAAAGTTCGCAAGACGCCGGTGGAGGATACATTCTACAGCGTAAATTGGAATTAACGAGAATCCAAAAATTTCTATCTAGAAACAAAATGCAGAGGAATCCCATCAAAAAAATCTGGCAAATAACAACAGTTTTCGGTTGACGGTGGAGTATAGTTTTAGGGAAGTTCGACTAAATTGAAGAAAGAAAAAAACTATTAACCGTAATATACAGACTTCTGGCACGCAACCGAAGAATCCAAAGCTGCAATTCAAGATATTTGGCCGAGAAACCGTGGCACGGCCGATTCTACGTTGCAGTAAAGTCTGTCAAATTAATTTCTCGGAGGATTCGAATAGAAACGGTCGTAAATAAATCGTAAATTAATATATTCTCGACGGCAATATTCTCTGTACGGTCGGATTCACGATTTTTCAACGGCTTGAATTAGAAGTCCCCTTTCGCGAAAGCTGTCACTTTTCGGATAAGTTCAAACTCGTGATTGGCCGCCTTGGACGACATTTGACCCTTTCCACGTCAAGCCGGAACTACTCGAAATCCACCCTACCCGTTAGGCAATTATCCAGGCATCAATCATAGTAAATTTCGGTATTTTCGGTCTGGGAAAATTAATTTTAAGCCACATCCCCCCTCTTCGTTCAAGGAAAAGGGAACAGATAACCACGTGAAACGGCCGTACAAACGCAATAGATGTAGTAATTCAGCCCAGTGAGATATTTAATTCACACTACAAGGACTAATCTTAAGAATGAGGTTTTTTCCTTATTCACACTAAATCGCCCCCATGCAGTATAAGTATTAGTGAACCGCATTCCTCCGTTTGGAATATTTTCGCGGCGGCCCTGAATCGAAGGGGTAATGGGACAATAATTTTGAAACATAAAACGGGCAACTTTGTTTTTACGACCAGTGCATTTGATGCTATCAGATTTCGTGAAGCGACGTCAAGTAGGCCGAATCTTCGTATCAAGGGTGTTCAGTTTATGAAGGTTATAATTATGACGTAGTGAAAGACACTGGATATTAGCGTTCAGTGATAGAGCCAAATATATTGGAGAAAACCAGAAAGAGCGGGAAGTAATTCTGGTCATTCATTAAATGGTATAATATCGTCTAAATTTCGATAGCAAACCTTGGAGGGGGGTGCAAACCTTTTATAGTGTATTCCATGAGGATAACCAATACAGTAAATTATTCGGTACTGAATTATTTACACTCTCTGAAGGGGTGGAAGGTGTTGCGCTGGCTGTCGCTCCGAACGGTATCAGTTTCACCGAAGCGACTGTTGAAAAGTATGAGGGTGAAAAGTGAGGGCTGTAAACGGAGCCGGGCAGAGGCTCGGCGGCCGAGGGGTGGCCACTTACTTGGTCCTCGGCCAAAACGGCTCTATATTTAACGGAGCATACACCGACCGAGAGACCGCCGCAGGCGCACAAACGGAATACACAAAACTAACATCCCAACTCAACTCTATTGATTGCAAATTTCATTCGGCAACAGTCTAAAGGCGAAAAGGAACTCTGTCACGTACACGCCTTTAAATAGCACGACCGTAAATTTGTACCGCTCGAATAAATAATTATAAAAACTGCCGACGCGTAATATCATCGTTCCAGTGATATTCTGTCTGGAATCTGCACAGGCATAGACGCCCCACGAATTTCACAACAGAACGCTACTGAAAATGGCGACAAGCCGAATCCGGTCTAGAAATAGATCAAACCAGCGATCGACAGAGTTAATCGACCTGCCGGGTCGGGCAGATTTACGCCGCAGCACTTCCCATATTACAGGCGATTTTAGATTAAGTTCGGAGTATTAAATAATTGAGAGCGGCTCAAGTGCATTTAGACAGTTTTGTAACAGTTTAAAATGTCTGCGAGGCAGAACTTGCAGCGGGGAGCCCCCGTTCCGCGGCGATTGCGTTTTTAGATGGGGTAATACATTCGAATTGGCTCGGACGCTGGCGAGTGCGATTCGTTAACTCGACAGTTTACAAAACGCGAAGATAAATTTCAGTACCAACACCGGCAACAAATGCAACAAATGTGAAAGCGGCTAATGCGCACCAGGAAACAGTGTCGGCCAAGGATAAACGGCGCTCGGAGAATAAATTTCTCGGATTTCGTTAGAATCAATTAAACACCCCGCTGAAAAATATAAAGCTCTCGGCAAATCCCGCAAAGAAGCATACAACGAATCGTGCAGTAAGAATAAGCTGACCGCTCTTGCGGCCGAGTGCACAATTTAATCTAATGTTAACAGAAAATATTGAAACGTTTTCCGAGCTAACCCAATTATTTTCGTTTTCTACGGCGTCCAAGAACAACGTACTTCTCCACGACGGAAACGGATTATTCCGTTTTTAACAGAACGTTAGATCAGTGTCAAAGATATCATTCATAAATGGCGCTCGCGTGTGTGTTAAAATTCATCCGCCAAACGGTCAGTCTATTTCGTCATTTCGATAAGATATAAAAGCCAAGAGGTTAACTAAACACTGCGGACGAACAAATCCAGCCAATCGGCTATGACGACAGCCGGGAAAGCTGAGAAATTAACTCATAATTTAAAAAACGTTTCATAAATCTAGTACAGAAATTAATAAACGATCGTTTTTCGGGAGTTGATGAAATATATGAATTATATTTGATGCCTTTTACGCTCGGAAATTGCGATAAGCCAATGAGAAGAACACAAGATAACCCAAAACAAGCGACAAAAAACGAGACAAGACTATAATTATCTATTAATCGCGATAAATTAAGGCAAATCGATGATTAAACGTTATATAAGACGCATTACGGATTATCGAACTGGGAAAATAAAATAATTACAATGTCTATTCACGAGCAAAAAATAAACTTCTTTTCGATTTGGTGTTGAAGGGCTGGCGAGAGTCCTAATCCTATTGTTCTACCATCTTATTCCTTCAGGACCACAGCCAAAAATAATCTCCGAAGTTTGTAATGTGTGGTGTTAATTTACAGGGCGCATTACTACACATTTTTTAACTCGTATTTAAAACCTAGTTGTTATAGAAGAGTTGAAAAAATGTATCACGTATCTTAACACATTAACTGCACACAAAGTCACCGCAACCCAGAGTATCGTCCATCGTAATAGTTCTACTCTTTCAGAATGCGATAATGAGATGATTCTCCGATGACTTAACCGCGTCTGTTTCGCGCCGTTGCCGATAAGGTGAAAAAAATAAAAGAAATAAGCTCGCAGGACCGCAGCCTCTGCCTACACGTCCGACGCGTCGGTTCAACTCTGCGCTATCTGCGAAATATAAATTGAACAAATGCGATACAATAAATTGTTCGCCAAAAAAGTTTCTGACCGGACACGGGAGTGAGTAGACATAACTCATTGATTGCGGGGTGGAGGAATGGGGGTGGTGTGCTCCCACCGAACTCATAAATCTCGGCGCGCAGAAGGCCGGCTCTTTCGCCCTTCACTGCGGCCCCGGGGCCCACCTCCAGCCATTTGCATCGCACGAGGAGGATGTGCCCGTTCCCGCGCCTATTCCCACAGGACCATCCTGTTCTCACAACTCGACAGAGGATAAGAACCACCCAATCGGCTGTGTCCAACATTGATTGAGCACAGTGTTCTCCTTATCGTTATTCCACGCACTTTTCCTATTAGATACCGGCATGTGTCAGGAATGACTTTACATGCGGGTAGACTATAATTATTTTCCAATCTAAACACGGTTAAACGCGGAATCAGGGTGCAGATAAACATAGGAAAGTCGAAGGTGATTATATTACACATGCTACACTATTCACAGAGAATAAAAAAAAAGTATCGTTACAAGAACGATGTTGGAATTAAAGTGATGCAATCTTATCATGTCCCAGTTATAAGAGATCACAAACTCCTTGTTTACTACTTGAAACATTAAGTAGAGAACTTTCCAATAAATCTTGAGGTCTTACTGGTTAAAAACGGTTGTATTATAAATCCGTTCAAACTTGTTTCTATTAATAGTCTTCTGCGTATCGGGCAGGAGACCAGGCGAACTTGTATGGGGCATATTTTAATTTTCCTCTCATCGACACCGCTGGAGGACAAAGTGTAATTCCAACATTTAAAAACGGATGGGACGGGGAATGGATACCGTGGACGCGATGGCTGAATAATAATAAACGATAGGCGTCGTGGATACGGTCCTTATGGAGCGTTGTTGTGGAGGGGACGCCGGTTCCTTCATGAAAGAATCCCACCTTGAAGCAAGGCCGCTCCGATTTTCATTCAGAAAAACCCGCCTAGAGAGCCTCCTCACTCACTCACTCTCTCTCTCTCTCTCTCTCTCTCTCTCTCTCTCTCTCTCAGTCTTCCTACCGGACGGTGCACAGCAACCTGTGTATTTATTCAGTCGTTCCCAAAATATTTTCGAAGATCGAGGACCCACTTACAGAAATTAAATATTCCTTTCCTCAGGTCGGATAGTTTAAGAAGTAACACTGTACTACCGTTCTCCTAGGAAGCCTAAAAATAACAATAACTTTTGACCTGTTATGTTTTAGACAGCCTATAATAATCAACGGTATCGAACTTTGATTCTCATAAAAAATTTTATTTGTACATACAATTTTCATTTCAACTTTCCACGGTGGTACTCGGAATTTTCATTAAATACATTCCACGATATTTAAGGCCAATTTATTTCACAACAGAGTTGAACGTGATCAAGTGACGATCAACGTGCTGTCGTGTCAATCTTCCGCAAACTCTCGCGAAACTCGACAATTCCCCGAAGTATTGTGTAAAACGGGAAAGAAATAAAAAAAAAATAAGGCAAGCCGATAAAATCGAACCGAATCCCCATAGAAAGCGGAACGCTGCGGAGGGTCGCCGGTGAAAGGTTTTTCGAAAGATACAAATTACGCCGCCTCCCTCGGGAGACCTCTTATTATCCCCCGAGCAGAACGACTGTAGGCACTTACGCCTAGATACATATTTAGAGCTTGGCCGGACCGGCAAGTAAATGGGCGAAAACTGCGCTCTGTCACAACAGGAGAAATCGAAGTAGCTCCCCACAGTTTGCCGTGAAAACTGAGCCGCGCGAATATCTCGCTTTGAATTCAATGAAGCGTGCCCACGAAGTTGGTGAAATGAAAAGGGATCCGAATAGGAATACGAATAGCAGACCTAAATATGGAGTTTGTGAGCTGTGCTCCCGACAATAATCCATAGCCTTTCAATTAAGAGCGTAACACACGCCTCAGTTAATGGACTCGATGCAATGCACTCGTATAAATTAGGTTGCGAAATGCGTTTCTCGGCCCAAACGGTGCGAATAACTTGATACAACGTCGCTGTCCGCCTATCGAATATTCATTCGGACAATTAGAATAAACGACGAGCCAGAATATGTTTTTATTTTACACATAATTTGACTCGGGAGAAAAACACATAATTCATAACGGCTGTAAACAGCGAATAAACCTGGACCCTGTATGTTTCAAGCGAAAATATTCTTGACTCCTGACATTTTTGGGACTAAAAAAAAGATCCTCGATTCCGGAATTATTCCGCTTTATTTATGGACAGGTCCGCTGCCTACGTGCCAAATTCAAAGGTCAGCCGACGAAATATCTTCATATTAATATCGCATAAAATGTGGAATTGGAGCTCGGCGCGCTCCCGTTTTAATTTCGCAACGTTTAAATGTAACGATGAGTTTTTTTAGGCAGCATATTATATGATTTATTAGTATACTATAATTCCTATAGTAATAAAAATAGCGTTTTCATCTGACATAATTTTATTTATATAAACAATTCTTTTCCTAAAGTTCAATTGATCTTACGAACAATTAATCTAAATAAAAATCCATAAATACTACTGCTTATAGTAAGAGGTACTTCAAAACTTAAATACAATTGATCTTAACAGTCGATGTACTAATTCTATGAAACATCTTGCTTATGCAATTTCCTGTATACAATTATCCGGAAAAATACGACTAATTTGTAGTCACCAATATAACAAACTAAGTGACTGGGAGTTATGACGTACTTTTATATAGTTTTAAAACAAAAACAAATAATTTACGATTTTTAAAAGCCGCATAAAAGGCCCCGAAGGCTGAACCGACCATTAAAAGGTTTTCAAACGGCCAGTCCCGCCGGAAACCTTCACGATACCGGCGTCGGACGTCTCGCAATAAATAACGAAATGTATCCTCCAAATGAATCGACGGGTTAAAATTACTAAATCGATAGTAGAAAAAAAAAGAAAAGCAAGAAAAGAAACTTCCTCTTATTATTTACACTCGACATCCGCGTCCGTCATCCACCGGCCCCAAATGAGTATTTTAGTCGACGAATGGAAAAATCGGTTTTTCGTGATCCCGACGCGACCGGTACAAAACCTTCGGCCGACCGCAAACGTTTATCTTCATCGGACCCGACAGACTATAAAATAAAGTAAAAAACCCCCATCACTAAAGCCGACCGAACCCCGGCCGATCAGTTTCCTGGAAAATCAATCGTCTAAAAATTACCCACTGGTCACTGGCCACGGCCAAGGCCAAAATGCAAACTGCCGAGCTTTATACAGCGCCCATAGTGTCATCTCTAATAGTTAGGACGGTTTGTATGTATATAAAATAATTGGCTTATAATATCACGATTCAGAAGCCGAAACAAGACTACAATTTGTGACAGACTTAGAAGAAATTAATGCAGTTTGCTTCCTTGATTAAGTAACCCTCGCCAGAGGCCGAGGCTCCGAGCTACAGTTCAATCGCCCGGCGAGAACAGTTCCCTGAATATTTCAACCCCGTAATCCGAATGCAATAGTGTAAATCGTTTTCAAACAAACAAATAAATAAAAGTTTCAGCGGTTGCTGGCATCAAAGTGGAGAGAGAAATGTACCCCAGACAAGAAGTTGCCTTATTCCCCGGCTCAATATAGAATCAAATTATTCTATATATACTCGGCTATTCGTGGGGAAGAGTTGTCATAACGCCAACACCAGTTGGACCGACCCGACTGCCTATTAATTTTAGTTTTATACCTCTATTTGCGAATAATGGGCACCGGTACGTAGTCCGATGTTTATTTCAAGATCGAGACGCTTTCTAAATCGGATGGAGGAATAATTCGGAATTAAATCTGCGAGGGAATTGAAGAAGAAAATTCTGTACTGAAAATTTTGAAACAATGAATATTTTACCACACAATTTAGCAAACCTTATGATTAAGTAGGATAATTATAGTACGGAAAATGATTGGTCAAACTGAAGCAAATGACAAGTAAAACTGAATATTCGTCAAGTACTAAAAGTTGCGGACTCTGCGGACTCCGGGCTGTTAGCAATACGAGGCTGCGTATCGGCGCTTACCGTGTGCATAATGGACGGTTCGCGGATATGACTGCACTGAATGTTAATGGAGTCCATGAAGGATGGCTCCGTTGTTATCGGGCCGTCGGTGTATACGGTGAACAATCCGAGACATCGGAATGCAGACCTCCCCCGGGGCACGACACAATCCTACACTAGCTTTGAAATTGCACTCGGATTTGTACTGATGATGAATGGCCGGCGACCGGACTGCAATTTATCAATAATGAACAGCCCCGGCCGGGATACACACAAGAGGCGTCGCGTTGGGTAAGGCCCTCGGCCACCGAGTACGATGGCCACTGCTTCAAGCAGGAACTTCCCGGGAACAAAGCGCCGAAGGGGTTCCGGAGATGAAAATGAATATAATTTAGGAGGCCCGAACTATGTTCTGACTGGGAGCCCTCCCACCATCAACCCACCATCAAAGGCTATTACACTAAGTATAGACTATCATGATTAAAAGGAGAAGGATTGAACCAATTCGTGGAATCGTGAAGAATGTTCCAAAAGGATGGATAAAATTATACCGGCTATTAAGAACTATTCCGTAAAGATCGCTATAACATAGGGAAATATTAAAATAATAATGATATATACAATTTAAAATAAAAAAAATACGCTCTATCGCCTTTCACTTGACATTACTTTTTTTAACAAGCCGATATATTCTGGTCCGTTTAACCTTTTAGTTACCCAAAAAATTAGAAATCTGTAGAGTCTAAGAGTTCCTAGATCCAACCGTAATGTACAAATTACGTGTTAACACATTCTATAACACTAGATCAATAGGGTTATTGATTGGTCTTACGGTAAACGCAGTAACATTGTGACCCCCTCCCCCACTGTCAATAAAAATTGGATCCCACATAGGCTGGAAAGAGGTTAATTGTTGCAAGTACCTCGGAGACACTAAATCCAGGGCATTAGTCAAATAAATGTAGGAAGTTAGTTTCTGCACTCTCATTGTGGTTCCTGGCTCAAATTCAGATTTCGCTAATACTCCCAACCGCCGCTAAACCGCTTGGACAATGGACGGCATACAATTCGAAAATGATACTCGAATAATCCCCGCAGGTCGGGGTTTTTATATTAAAAACGGCGGACGCCGTAAATTAACATTTAAAAATAACGCTGTTATTTTGCGTATGCGGTTTGAGGATAGAGACAATTAAATATGTTATTGCGAAATACGTTCTAGATTATAGTTATCCGGTTGAAAAATAAAAAAGTTCCCGTACGCGTGCGGAAATACCGGTCATCATAACCAGCCGCTGTTTCCAAGATATTAAGGGGCGAAAATTCTCCATCAAATATGCCCAAGAAATGTATAATCAGTATAGATCAAAACGAGAATTTCCCTACTTACCGTGTGTAACACGCGATAGGTAAAATATTTCATTTCCAAAATATTTGCAAGAGGCACTAGAGGTTTCTAGAGAAACCGGGACCGGATTGTTGGGCCGGTTTTCTCCCGGCCAAAATCTGGGTACCAGTCAGTACCATTTTCGGGCCCCCACGTCAGTCCTCAACGGGGAATTTCTCAAATAGTACACCAAATGTTCCGCAAAAGTAGCAGGCAGTTATCACTAAAGGTACGACGATAAGTGCCTCATTTAAATATTGGGTTTTAACAACACGTTCCTGCTTTTTTAGCTGTAAGGAAAAATGTCTTCTAAACTGATAGACGCTTTCCACGCTAACTTATTTTTTTTTTTATGCAAGTGGGATTCTACAAATTTATTCACAGGAATGCTAGACCAATTATAGAAATAAATAAGAGATCCGAAATGTGCTTCATTGTTATACAAGAGCAGAAAAGAGTTGTCGCCAGAGTGGAAAGAAGTTTATTTCCGAAAAATTCGACTAAGTTTTTGAAGTTTAAACCTCAAAGGGACAACGTTCCGTTTCCGAATCTTATACCGGAACGGCGTTCCGGAGAGTTCCGGCTCACTTTCACCCCTGACTACATGTCAGGAGGCTAGGCAGCGCTCAAGTTGGATCAAGAGCAAGTGAAACCGCCCAACTGTAAAGCCCCCCCCCCTCAGTCAACACCATATTTGGAGCACGAAATGAAAACAGAAGACTCTGCAATTAATTCGAGCACGGGTATTGTTTTGAAGCGCAATTTACAGAGCGTGTAAAAGTAAAGGACGAGGCGGAGGGCAAAAACAAGTGTCACGGTTGGCCAACTTGACCTGGAGCATCGGCGACCAGCGTTTAATATGCAGTTAGTATAGCACTGACCCAATTAATTAAAAAGAAAGGAAAAAGCTAGTAACGTTTGTTTATTGCATAAGCCTCAATTAGCTGCACACCGGTCCCCATTTCCCTCCAGCCGAACAGCTGCCTTCCCAACAACCGCCAGCTAAGCAAATATCCTTTCTTTCAACAAAAATTAATACATTTTTAAAAAGGTACCAAGATAGAAATGATAGCATATTAACGCAATACAGGTGTGTGGGCGTATAGACTGTAGTATAGTTACTGGTGTACCCTCACTGAAATTATCTAATAGCAGTAATTCGTATTTTCCTCTGGGGGCCTAGAATATATTAGGTTCATGAATAGGCGTAATGATGCGATAAAATATGTTCATTCCTAATCATCATTTAATGGGAGGTTCAAAATTTAAAACTGCAGGGAGCGCGTTATAAAGGACAGCCGAACATTAGTCTTCGCATTTCTTTTTCAGCCCATTTAAAAAGATATACGGGCGCAGATAAAAAAAAAGAAAAAGAAACGATAATCGTAAACACAAGAAGCACAATTTATATGAATGAGAACTACCGAATTCCAGTAATGGAACCGGCCCCGCCCCCGCCACCATCACGAAATGTGTATTTCGCCCCGGGGTCTACGACCGGCTCCGCTCCCAGAATACAGTGTGTCGGAGTAAGAGGAAGACGAAATTAAAGAGGGCTGGACCCAGACAATTTGAAACGTTAACTGGATAGAAGACTACGCCCAATAATTTGGCCGAATGAATCCGCCGGCCGCTCCAAGATGTTGGATCATCCGCTTAAAATACCGCGCCCGACATGAGTACATAAAAAGGGACCGGGGGAGGCCTCTCATCTCAGACCTGTACATCTAGAACCAACGTCTAGGATTATATTCATTAATTTTTTAAATTTTATAAATAGAAAAAATGTCTCAACTCGAATGATTCCTCGAGAATTATGATACTTATTAGCATACATGCTGCATAGAGTACGCCAAAAAACAGATGAACTGATCGGTAATATTGTAATGCACAGTATTGGAACTTTTCTATTGGAGTAATGGAAAGCGGCATGGAGGACCACTTTCACTATTTAACAGTTAACCGATAGGTCGCTCGCCATTCGACTAGGCAGCGCTGTGCATTGGAATGGTCATACTTCTAAAATTTTCTTTCAATTCCAAATCGCAATCTGTACCCCAGCTTGTTTACTCGAATCAATATACTACAGAAACATTAATTTTGTAAGTATTGATTTCAACATTCAAAACGCGAGTTGAATACCTGACTTCCTTGAATAAATTGAAAGTCTCCCTAGCTGAATATTTCAATTCTGTTAAATACTTCTGTCATCAGTACGAACCTTTAACCTATCGTCTAATTGCATCCTTTCACTATTCCCAAATACGTCGTTGGATCTTCCTAACGTCCCGGCCTACATAATCTCCCAAAGCCTTGGAACAGACAGTTGGCTATATCCGTCACTGTATTATTTCCTGCTCGGATGAACAGTGAACTCAGTTGCAATAGTTATACTTATTAGAGGACTTATTCCCACCTGTATTATTAAAATATACATGGAACCCTGTACAGAAGTTTATGTAATTTATTACGTGTTACCACTGCGGTATTTCATTCTCATTTGAGAGACGGGAAATTAGGCTGAAGGAACGAATAAACTTTGTGTCCTCTTTAGTATTTAGTCAATTTCGATATTTTCCGTTTTGAAATTTTCCTTCAGTTTTCTTGCCGGTAAATTTTGATAGGCCTCAGACAATAATCTTGGAATACCGCAAAATGTTCCAAGCGTTTAATATTTTTAATCGAGTCACAGCGCGCTCTGACAATTGCCTTTTGTGTCTGTCTTCGGTGGGACAGAAAAAGAATAGTTTTAAAATAGATGGCGGCCACGCCCGCTAGGAAGAATAGGAGGATAGCAGTCGGGCCCCAAGACGACTATTTCGAATCCCAACATAATCCTCGGGGTTTTAGGACCGGTTATTTACGGGAGGCGACAGACAGGCTGATCTATGCTGGAAAGGCGCGGCATTAGCCGGTACCTCCCCTCAGGTATTTATACTATTTCAAATGGGATACGGCGGGGGTGTCCCCGGGACCCGACACAGCCCTAAATGGGATCTGCTGTAAAATAATACCGTGACCGAAATAAACACCTCCGTTCCGTCGCTTAACTCTAGTCCGGTGGGGGAACATCGTATTCGGACCGTCTATTAGAAAGAAAATTCACCGAATCACTCGGTGTCAGTTTAATACAATCTATAGAATTGGAGAGATCGTCTGCGATACATAGTTTGACATCATAAGAAAAACATTTAAGCGGCTGGACAGTTCGAAAAAAAACCCTGATATATAAACGACAAAAAAATGTATCAGTTAACCTTTTCAGGAAAAAGCGATGGCTTATTTAAGTCCGGAGTGCGAAATTAAATTAAACTAAATTAATTATCAAATTGAAAAAATGTCAGTTTGAAACATTCTATTAAGCGCACCGTTTTATATTATCCGATCGGGGCAATAAATGTAACCCTGGTAAAACTGTATTTCGCCAACCGCTCAACTGGTTTTTACCGAGGAGTAATCGACCAGAACTGGCCGAAGCAATGCACTTCACTTAAAAGCCAATTTAAGTGAAGAAAAAATGGGAGAACCTTTTACATCCAACGTGGGAATTATGCCCCAAGAGAGGGGATGGTGGGGGGGGTCCTTGAAATAAAAAATGACGTCGGGAACTTTTTATTTCTCCTGCTCTTTATCAGAGCCCGCATCGCCCGTTCGGCTCGAAACCATCTAATCTCACTTTCTCTCGGATACTCGCAAGTCCCTTCCCCACTTTCCCTCCTCTCATCGTGTCCCCTCTCGGGCTTTTTAATTCTGGCCCTCATACCCCCCCAATGACCAACAGCCAGCGCGACAGTCATCTCTAACCACGATTAATTCGAACCAATTAGCGCAATTGCACGAGGACGAACTGTGAAACGTTCACCGAGCCGTGCGCATAATGGGCCACTCGAAAGATCTCGCAGTACGGCCGTTAGAAGTAACTAAATGCCACCGAGCATAAAAGAACAATATAGAAGAAAGTTCAAACACACAATGCAAGATATTGGATACCTGCATGTTTGGTACAAACCGATTTCTTGTTGTAGTCTACCGAAATTGACGAAATTCATTGTCCAAACTATGACTGTTCCTGGGACACGAGTCCTCGCAACACTGGACAGTGGCTTACAAGTTAGCCCAGTGGACAGGTAAGAGAAGGGGCAAGTGGGACGAGCGGGAGTGTTTTCGAGGAAATGCACCATTCCCGGCTTCCGGTGTATGCCGGGTATGCCGACCGAGGGACCCTAATTGTTTCCTTCCTTTCCGACAAACGGATCCGTTGCCAATCCGGCAGGTATAAACTAAAATCGTGTACAGGACAGCGTTTTTTTTTTTTAGTTCCGAATCCTACAACTACAAAATCAGAATATCGACGTATCAGACGAAACGGGCGAATGCTTTAACTGGGGCCCAACGCGTTGTGTTCAAACGCAGATGCATGTGATGATATAAATGCAAATACGCCCCAGTGGGAAGACGAAGCGTCAACAGATTATGCAACTATAGAATATTGCAGAGCGCAGACAAGGTCGGGATATACTGCCTGCGTTATTTTCAAAATTAACCAGCATCCAGCTTTCTTTACAGCAAGCAAACAGAAATTACATAAAGGCCATCGTTTACTACTGTTTTTGAGCTTTATTCGATATTTGCCAACGTCGGCAGACGTGTTCGATCCAACAACACTCGAACAAATTAGGGAATTTCAGCTCATGGTTGACCAAAAAATAGGTATGTAAATATATTGCGTATTTGCATCCACTTTTTACAGTATATCCATCACAACACAGACTACAAGAATATGCTTCGTTACGCTTATTAGTTCTGTAGAACGATATCAACTAATTTAATCATCCCGCATTTCCGAAGCAAAATATTATTTATTATTAGTATATTGCGGAAAGAATAAGAAAAAATGTACGACCTATATATTTTTACATATAAGAAAAATGCCAAGAAGTGAATATAGATATTGCAAGAATAAATTTATTAATCCAAACGGCGCGCCCGCGGAAAACCGAAACCGGAAACCGACGGAACGAAGGCGAAATATACACCTACGGAAATTAAGAAAGAATTGGGAGCAAGAGGGATGGAGGGAGGGAGAAAGGAACTGAGACGGAGTGGGAGAGAGAGAGAGAGAGAGAGAGAGAGAGGCAATAAAACGAGTTACGTAACTATCGGGTTCTCTCCCAACTGCTTGTAGTCCTTCACGGAGTCAGCGTCGTCGTGGGCGTCCGCACCAAACCCATTTCCCGTTCGGGGCAGACCGACAGACGTGTTTACAGTTAAATTCAAATCGGTTTGACGAAGAGAAATAGACCGGGATATTATTTAATTGGGGATCCAAACACTATACAGTGTTATTACTACGCGTCGGGGTAAATTGCGAAAATTCGCAGTCGCTACGTAGTATTTCTCTGAAGCCTGATGTTCGAGTTAATTGAGCACCACTCGTTTTCAATTGGAACGTGTGGAACTGCCTCTTTCACGCGCCATTACTGGCGAAATGTAATTCAATAAAAGGGGAAGGGTTGGAATACCGGTGAATTGTAAACTCGCAATCTGCGAAACGTCACAGACATTGTCGCGGCTCGGATGAATTAAAATCGAATTTGTTGAAACAAGCCACTTGGTACGCATAAACAATAAAATTCAGGTTAATCTCCCCAGCGCCCTTCCCACACGATACACCCGACCTTTGGGTTTAACAGGGCCGGAAACGAGAAATCTCTAGGCCCACCCAGTCAACATGTCAAGGATTCCAGCGCCTACGTGGCATATACCTCGCACCGTGCCATTTGGACATGCAATTATATAGGAATTCTAATCTAAAATAAATATTTCTATACTACGCAGCACGGTTTTAAAAGTTCACATTTCCCTTCTTTTTCTTAATGCCCACGCCCTATTCCTTCAATTGTTAGACAAGCTGAACAATCCGCTACCAAAATGGAACGTTCGATGCTGCCATTACTCAATGGGAAAGAATAATATTACGAACAAATGTATTTGCCCCAGAATGTATCCAGTGCCTTTACCACCACTAACTATTACACTCCTCTTATTTATTTATTTATTCATTATGTTTAAAATACAAGGTCGTGATTAAATGAAAACGGACATCAATACTGGCCCCAAGGCTATTTGGGATAGTGAATATCATACACCAGGGTAACAGAAACCAATGCGGCACGGGAATATTACGGGAGGTGAGTCGTACCATGTGTGGCAATGGAACAACCTTGAATGGAAATTCATCTTCCTGGGAAACAGATGATGAGATAAAATGTAATTACAAAATGATTGCCATTTCTGTAAATTTCATAACGATATTACGTGCCCGAACCGATACCAGAAGTAAAACGGCAATTTAAAATGCGAGCGGGCGGAGATTCTCCGCTGAGTTCCTATACAAACTCCAGTTAAGGTAGAATAAGCTTAAAAAAATACTAGAATTAGTCAGTCTTCGAAGATCACTGACAAGATACTGCCGTCAACTTTTCTAACTATCCATGTCATAATAGTATTTAAATAATTAAAATCTTATTTTAGCAGTATTGAGAAACGCAGATTATAGATCTTGCGTTAATTTGTGTGCCGCCTTGGTGGTCGCTAGGAAAATACCTTCGTACCTTATCGGTAGGCTCGCTTATAATTATAACTAATTAACAGGGGCTCAGGGGCTCGAAGAAGGGGCTCACGACGCCACGAAATGGCACAGCGGAGGAAAGGAGCGGGAACAGGTGTGAACAGGTCTGTGCGTGAGCAGACAATATGGCGCCGCCGCCAGCCAATCTACACGACCAAATGGGGCGTATAAGGTCCTCCGGAGGGCGACCCCGCAGGCTACGGGACCGGGACCCGGAACACGGGTGTTGTCCCAGCCCCGAATGACGTGTCGGCAGTGCAAGCAACGTGACAGCCTCCGAGGAACAGCGGGACATGTGTACTCCCCGATTGGCGACAGTGCGTGGGTGATGCCGCGTGCGCGTGGGACGTTGCACAACGTTGCGACAGCGAGAGGTGTCACCTCTTGGCCCACACAGTGTTCCCCATTGGGGGCAGCTCGGGTTTCATCATAATGCCGGCGCCCACGGGCAGACACCGAGAGGGGCGGAGGAATTGAGCCGAGAGGAAATAACACGGCCAGAAACCTTAAAACGGGGCGAGGGGAGGGGGCGGGGAAATATGTGATTTTCAAACAAACTGCCGACGAGAACACGGCCGTTCATTAAGAGTCCTCCATTCACAGACGCGAGGTGTTTCACCATTGAGGCCGACGACCATGAGGCCTCTATACAGAACGCGGACACAATGGCCCAGCGAATTATTCAGAGACTGAAAATTATGTAAAGCTTATTTTATGGAATCGCATGGTTTATTCTAGAGATACCCGCTTTGGGTAGAACACATTCCCCCAAATAGGACAACTGTCCATGGGCTTTCTCTAGTTGACAACAAATTCTTCAACGCGTTTTCGGGATACATTTTGTCGCGGCTCGGACGGAACGCAAACGCCCGTCATCAAGATCGACGTCCATAAGGAGGGGATGACATCATGCGGGAGGAGCCACCGGGGAGGGCAATTTAACGCTGGAATCTCTAACGAGGGTCAACGTCTGGCGCCTTCGCTTCGTATCACTCAGACGCCATTTACCTCGTACCAAAATAGTACAGGGAGCTGACCCGAATTCGAGCACCAGTCCATCGGAATTCCGCGGCGCTCAGGAGGACACAAGCAAACAGAGACCAGCCACCGACCGATATCAGTCACCGGCATTATAAGAAGGAAGCGCATCCAATACAAATATCCAGTCAACTAGATATGTTATAACTGTACGATTGAACAATGTAGGAGGAATAAATTAGTACTGTATGATATAGGTTCGTAGAACAACGATGAAATGATGTACTTACGAATATCGAATCATTTTCAGTTACTTCAAGTAATGTTACTATCGATATACTCCATAAGTCCGATTCTTACCTGAAACAAAGAGATAAAAAGAAATTAGTACAATTAGTTACAAAAGTAGGAATACAAGATAAGCAAAATTATTAGTATATTCGACTTAGACAAAATTGAATAACTATTTCCGTAGAATTTACGAGTCTACTTATTCTACTTATGTTATAAGGTAATGTCTGCACAAAATTTACAGTTTTCTGCTATGTGATACATTCATTAACGGCGGAAAGAGCCATCGTTTAAGTTTTCTCGGCCGAAAAAGGATTATCGAGCGCGGGTTTCGTCAAATGCTAGACAACGTAAAGGCTAGACTAGAGGAGTAGGTTAAAAAAGTAATTTTATGTTTCTGCCCGATGACCGCGGGCTCTCCGAACCGGTCCGTAAGCATAACACCGGAGCGGGAGCGGGAATCAACGCATAATGGGGGAGTTTCTTATTTCTGTTATGCAACGAGCGAGAGAGGTACGGCCGCCCGGTCACGACTGGGGAGGGCCCCCTCTTGGCTCAAATGTCGCTGCGCCGTAAGAACTAAATTAATAACAACTTCCACAACGGTAATATTCCGGGAGGCAATCAAACTCGGACGTTATGGACACGAATCTAATCTCTTATGCGTCCTTTCGGACGGGGAAAAAAGAAGAAAGACGGCACTCTTTTTTCTGGACGTCCTAACGTTTGAAAAGGGACGAAGGGGCTTTCGGGAGAACACGACAACCCGTTTAATGGACCACACATGACCACGCTCTGGCGTTTTAATATCGGTTAACCCGGAGTTTCCCGCTCGGATGATGACTGAATAGATGAAATAAAAACCCAAAAGAAACAGAACTAATTGTAGGCCTCTATCTTCCTATGCTAACGAGTCTGAGCGGGGCTAATTTGAAGACGCATTCCTTCAGATAGGCTTTCTGACGCGAGTATCCTGAAAAGCAACTCCGGTTAAATTCCTATTTCATCGAGACCGAGACACAATGACGAAAATAACTGAGAAGCCGATATTCTCAAAAATAACATCGTCACTACCGTCCATTCGTCAAGAACCCTCGCTAATTACAAGCCGAATTAAGGGGGGAAGCTACTTTTCGAAGGCTAATTACATGTACAGTTAGGAACCCGTGAGACCTCCGCGGAGGGTCACTCGTTGTCCCCTAACCCAATTCTCTCCTACGGGGCTTCGACATTGTTGTTTACTATAAAACAAAACACTGTTATTTTACATTAAAACAGTGTTGTTTACTATAATACTATATTGCCGCAATCAGAGTCATGTTACACAGGAAATGTAGTGCATTTATTATATTATTAGAAGGATAAATATAACGACAGAAATAAATTATTCGTAAGGAATTTTATGTTGACCGATTCAGTCCGACGCATTATATCTAACGGTTTATAATAATGGTATCGATTTATTTCCAGCCATCCCGAGCACCAGGATCAATGAAGCACTCCTCGCTGTCACCTGGGCAAACACAAACATACGCCCCGCTCGTACGATGATTGCTCAGCTTACTAAATTATAATTTCCAAATGTCCAATAATCCGCATTGGACTCGAGGTTACGGGTAAGAGGAAATTTGAATGGCAAAAGAAAAGCGCTATTTTTCTGGTCTTAACTTTCTCCGTTTAAAGATCGACCCGGGAAAGATTCCCCCCTCGCACCTTTCGACGTCCAAGCGGCGAACGACAAAGAACCGGCGACAGGCCGGGAAAGCGTGAAGGTCGATAATGCGGGACAAAAAGGGATGACGGGAGCCGAGCGGGGAAGACGCCGACGAAAGTGAGTCTGCGGATAACGGGAAGCCGGGGCCCAACAGAGTCACGCTGCGGGCCTTTTTTTTGTATATTTAGCCCACCATTACACTTGCACTATCTCGCCCTCCACACCATATCAAGAGGCCGCCAACCCTACTAACTAGGTCCCGCCCTACCTAACTTTTAGCCACCGATCAAAACTACGCCTATCTCGACTCAAACGAACATGTATAGGACGACCCTTCAGAATATACCTGTCTGTCATTGTAGATTTCGTATGTGTCTCATTTCCCTTTTGATAACGGTACTGTGTCTACTAGCAAAAAATGCTTTTGTTCCGGCGTAAGAGTAGGGTGAATATAGGATTGTAATTACTACATAATCTGGGGGTTACAACAGAAAACAGTAGAAATTTATAAAGAAAATGTATCTTACTACAGGTTAAGGTAATTGAAATATTACAAAAACAAAATCCCGCGTCGATCTTTCGTGATAACCTGATCCAGATGATTCTGAACAGGATTATTACTGACGAAAGCAGATTTCATACAAAAATGAAATAATCCTGTTTTAAAACGGGTAATTACAAAAAATGGAATTGTTTTAATACATTCGAAGAACAGGATACGCCGAGGCGGAGGAATGAATAATAATATTGGAGGAATGCAGACAGGAAAGCAAGGGCGAACCAGTGAGGTAAGCGGCTGGAAAAGCGCGATCTGCTCCCCTTCCAATGAGCCAGTTATGCATTTCATACATGTTCAAGTAGCTGACCAAACGTTTTATAAAGGAAGCTTACGGTACTCGCATCTGTAACTCTTACTAGAAGGCGTGCGTTTGGTTCAATTAAAACATTTAGAAACAGACTCATTTCAACCAGTCAAAATGTCCGAATTTCTGTTCGTGAGGACGTTAAACAAATAAACCAGTTCAGTTGGCTTTTTACAGTTAATCTCATTCAAATTAATGTTCATTTGTGCAAACAAATATAGAACACATTTTACCAAATACACGCATACAAAAACCAATATCAGATTGTTTTTCGTCCATGCTTTTACTAATAGTATACAGAGCACATGTTTAAAACATATGTCGCCAGAATTTTTAGCTGTTCACGGAGGAATGGCAAAAAATATTTTACCAAGTTTTATTCGATAATGGAAAAGGAAGTAGTTCTCATTTAGATTATGTTCTTCCTGTTATGCTGCTGGGCTGTACAATTAAAACTGGCAGAATTGGACGCGTTGCTAGGGGACACCCCACGGGGGTCTACTAAATCATCAACGCCCCATCATTTTTCGGTCCGCACAGATGTAGAAAGAGAACCGTCCTCTGAAGGCGTTCAGGAGACTAACCGGATATAGAGACAATATAAACGATACTATATCTTTTAAACAGGGGCAACATATAATTGACCATATTTGAGTGTTTATTAAAATAATGCAGTAAGAAAGGTTAAAACCTTCTGTGTTCAATCTTCGCCCGACCTCGACATTTCTCGGGTTCAACTATTCAGTACGGTTCACCTTTTGTACTTTCTACAGAGGGTGAGGGGGAGGGGGAGGAGGGGTTAACATCAGTTCCCAGGACGTTAAAATCTTTTACGACCAATTACTTGTAATTCATTTCAAGCCTGGCATTCCGAACGGATATTGGAAAACGCAATGCGGCGGATATCTTACATCTGTGCCGAACAGAGGAGATAGTGTTCCGTTCGAATGGCGCCTCTTAAACTTTAAAATAACAAAAGGAAACGATAATTTCTATGTGTTTTTCATCAACTGCATGATTCAAAATCACGGCCGATACTGTAGACACGGATAACTACCAGGATCCTGTTTTATTCCCCTGGCTATATGCATGGGAAATAGAGACGCCCACGGTAGGAAGTGTACTTTCCTAAGGCGTCAAAATAAAAATAGAATACAGAAATAAAAATACGTTCAAATAAGTCGAGAGTTGTCCTAGGCTCGAAGATTATCGAAATTAATAGGCGCGATAGTGCCCATTTACATCCTTCGTAACCGGCAGGAAATGACCCCAGATCTATAAAAGCTTGTCGGAAGAAATAAATCGAATTCAGACCGACTTTTATGTTTTACTCAGGACAAAACAACGTTCGTTGAGCTAACGACCCCTTGTCTCATGTCATGGACACTTTTTTTAAGTATTTTAGCACATAAAGAACAAGAATCGGGTATAATCGGAATTGAATCTCCGTTGCGACGAGGCCACTGGACGACAAAATATAAAATTAAAACATTTTATTACGATTATTTTTAATGATAATCGTACGCAGAATATGAGTTATCCCTTCGTTTGAATTGAATTGATGTTGGAAATTAATAGAATTTCAGGTCTTTAATGCGCGATAAAATCGTCCGAGATGAGAAAGACCATGAGCCAATTTTTTGGAGTTAATAAAACACTAATCTGTCCAAAACTCGTGGCGTCATATATGAGACGGACATTTCATAGACAGTAATTATTTTTTATGTAATGCGGCAGAAAAATCCATGGTAGGGAGTTAGCCAGGTAGGCTTTCTATAGGCAAAGATGTTCCCGATTTTCTTCCCGAATCTATCCTAAGTTCTAAGCGTAGGGCCTCGACAACGTTGGAAAACTGCGTAGTGACGCAATGCAACATGTATCGGCCAAGTTGTATGTCTCGGCCGGGCGGAACGAGATCACCGCCGCCCCTGTTGGGAAACGGTTACGCGGAGAACCGGTACGCGAGCTTTCGTCCGCCCCGCGCGCCGAGAAATATACCCAAACTGGAAAAAGGACGACCAGTTTGCTCCCAGCAGTTCCTTTTCAAGACTGTGTTTAGCAACTTCTCTGTTACGCCCGAGGCTAACGGCCTACGGACCAAACGATGCCCCTTGGTTAGCACATTTCAGTTAACTCACAATTTTCAAGCACCGTACGACGGTGCAGTATCGTTCTTAGTAGAAATGTGCATTCAATATAGAATCAATTATTTCACGGCACACCAACTTGCGTTCTTTCTTCTGAAAGATCGATTATTCCGATGATATGAGTACTTATTACTAGTTCCATGCCGTGGGCTAAAACCGATCGTGCTACTCCATCAATAATATGATATATCGTACAATCCAAAAATATATTAATATCGATGGAACGACAATTTAATTAAACTCAATCCTATATCTTAAATTACGCATCGACCCTGAGGGGACGGATATTCCCAATACAATTTTAAGCTTTCATCATATAGTTATGTTACATAAGCAAGTCCTGAGCAACTTGTATAGAATACTTATATAACTGCAGGCATATTGTAATAAGCCTGAGGACAAATAAATCCTCTACGCGTTTAAAATATAGGCGCCGTTAGTTTTGTAATACGCAATCCACGATTAATAATTTAGAATAGAGTCGTTCATAATCGACTGTGTAAAACCACACGGTGCTTTCGAGGCATGTGTCTGCTAGCCTATTTCTTGGTGTGGTAACATTAGTAATTTTGTTTGAGAATTTGTTTTCTTCCAATCTGAGCGGTGAACCGAGCCGAGGTGTTCTGATATGAAACAGAATAAACAGAGCCATCGAAATTAACGTTTTTATTGCAAGGTCCGTCGGTACAATATGTTGGGGCCCTTGGGGAGGGCTCAGGGGAGGGCGGATGTCTGTCTATACGCTTTGTCTCTGTCGGGTACACGCGCTTCTTCCATCATACTCTCTCTCTCTCTCTTTCTCTCTCTCCCTCTGTCTTCCTCTCTCCTATTACCCGGTCCACATGTGGCTCACACATGCCCCCCGGCTTCGACTTTAAGGGGGGCCCTTTCATTTATTTAGGCACTTATTTAGGCAGGCAAACCAATGAATACTAACGAGATGAAAAGGCGGGAGAAAGAACACCTGAATATGCTATTTGGTAGTCGAAAGCAAAGAAAATGTCGCGCTCGTCGTTTTACAATGTAATCCCACGAGAAATTCTAACTCTGAACTCAAATGCTCAATTTATGGAGAAATTTTGTTAAAAATTATACACAAGGTAACCCTAGTTCGGAGCATGACGCTTCGTAGGAACAACATTTCATGATGTACTTTTCGCTTACGAATTTCCAGGTTCGAGAAGACCAGGATAGGATGAAGACCAGGAGAGTATGGAATTCTGACACGTGCAACTCTACGAGATCGAATTTCTAACTACACATGATGTTTTTTTAATGAAATAATTGATAAATCAATAATATCTACATTTGTTTCAATGCTCAAACTATTGTCGACGATCTCCCTATGGTTCCCGAGCTAGCCACTCACAAACGAGGACAAACGCCAATTATTCCGTTTTCAACATTGAAAACATTCTAAATTTGATAACACTATTACAATAATAGAATGCGACGTCGGTTAAATACTAAAATGTGCAAAAATTAATTTAAAAATATGGATGGCTAAACCCTTTCAAAGTTTCTGTGCTCGAATGCAGACAACTAGACTTTCGTTTTCGAGTTAAATAAGGAAGGTTTTTCAATTGGGGAAGCCTTGATCGCGTCGGAATTTCCGTGGAGAATAGGTCGGGTCAATTAAAGGAGATAGATAAGACCGACCAGATAAAAGACCACCATCAATTAGACGCCTGCCGGCCAATGCCAGTTTAACACATATTTTCAGAATAAACGAGTACAATCAAATGTGAACACGATTGGATCTAATCCTTGGAAACCTAGTGAACACGAAGGACATGAAATAAATTATCATGTTCATTCGCATCTAATGAGAGATGGATGAATTTATTAACTCGAAATTGAGTTAATCCTCAGATTGCACACTATGAGAATTCAAACGGAACCGATTTATCCATCTGTTTTCTATCTGTCGGGGATTGATAAGGTTTTAAGGGAATTATATATTAATATATCAGATATGAAAATTCGATAAATCGGCAAATAGGGTTCAATGATCGGCCTCAGTACTAAGGGACACGACTCAGTCCATAATAAAATAAAATTTATTTGTAAATCAAAAATATCGAGTAGTTTTAAATAATAAAAATCAACGCTGACAACGCCTATCGTATCGTTGTAACTTTCTTCTCATTGACATAATGTAGTCATTGCTGACTATGCAAACAAGTGGGGTACAGTAATGGACATAAGAATACATCACGAGTTCTCCTCGTTAAATATCGTCATATTTTAACGTCGCTAGTGTTTAGACTAATGAAGCATTCTCCCTTGTGCAATAAACTTTTTGATAAGCGTTTAAAGGTCACAAATGTTAAACTGCAGATGAGAAAGTACGCATCAAGTCCGAGATAACTTCAACACGCATTGTCGCGCTAAGTCACGACTTAAGGGGCCCAGCTTCGATGACCGCGTACATACGGTTCACTTTCAGTCCCCACGACCGCGATGGGGTCGAGACACAGCGGCCAACGGAGCGCCTTATAAAATATATAAACGTGACCAATTATTTTTATTGAGCAACGGACGACAAAACGCGGGGGGGGGAGGGGGAGGGGACGGAAATTTCGCTTTTGAGAAAAACACAGTTGCACAACGCCGTCGGCCACATGTCGATGCCTTCCGGGGTCCAGCCCTCGAATTCCACCGTTGCGGTAAACCCAGGACCGCAGGCAGATTGGGTAAAGGTAAAAGTAAATCGGGGAAGCTAGAAATGGCCGGAACAGCCGGCCAAAAGCCGTAATAGCGACGTCCATTAGTTGTGTACGTACACGTAACGTCGGCCGATAAGCGGCCCAGACACAAGGTCGGGACGCCGACAGCCCTCGACTCCAGTTACTTACGTTCTATACAGTTTCGCCGTTTTCATCATCCCAATACCGTGAAGAAATCGGTGGGCAGAATATTTCAAAAGGAAAACTTCACAGCGAAGGAAGTGATTCGGGGAATCTCGTTGAGGAAAACTTGTCCTTACGTTCATTTGTCAAATTCTGATTATTTAAATAGATTATGTTCATATGAAAACACTTGTTCCAGGAAACGAACAACAGGGAAACACATGTTACTATACAACAAGTAATATTCTATTGCACGCATAATTATTTAACAGCAGTAAGTGCAATAAATCAGACAGCGCTGCTGTCTGAATATTTAAAACACTTTTAATTTGAGATTGTTCACATAATAGAACCACACCGAAATTCAATCATCATTCTAGACTAGATCATAATTACGAAAAAATAAACCAAAATGTATTTTTTATAGTTCCCTTATTAATGCTTATAGATCTTTAGTATTCAACGAACCATCACAAAATTCTGGCAACATATTTGGATCTACAATATGGAAGTGACGATGAAATCGACGATGCTTATTTTATTTTGCTCATCTTTTAATAAAAGGACTGTAAAAGTCCCAAAACCAAAAAGTAAAAAAGAACTATGGCAACGGGTGCAGGTAGATAAGCGGTACTTTAGGGAATACTTGTAACAATAGATCGTAAACAGTCCAGAAGTGGTTCCATAAACAGTAACAGAGAGGTATCGTCTGCGTTATCGTGACTTATATGGACGACCCCCGGGGAATTTATTGCTTAGGCGAGTTGGACTGAAAAACCGAGATACGGTGTAAACCAATCCCGGACTAGTGTATACCAATGATTATTTATTTACGAAAACTAACGCGGGAAATTCTTGAATATATAAGGTTCTATTGCTGTCCCGGTGGTAAACCGGGATCGGAAACATTTTTCAGACCTATTAAATATTTTCCTGAAACAGGAACGCATATCCCGGGCTCGGGATTGAAAATCACCATTGGGAAAACGTGGGAATTGGTGGCCAGCTGTGTTTTTGTCCGCTAAAAAGAGGTAATTTAATTCCAGCCAACAGAAAAGGGATTACCTGTTGCGTCGGCGGGGTCTCCGGTCTACCTGTAAAAGGTCCCTTTCTCTCCCTCCCATTCCCCTCGGTCAAGAAAGGTTAAAACCTTTGCTCCTCGGGGAATCCCGAATCGGCTCTTGGCTCGAGTCGTGATATACTAAACAAGAGTGCTACATTTATATAACTCTCATAATTTTCCCCACCTTCGCTAACTAGTCGAATCCACGACAGTTATTCACTCCTTACAGACAATGGCTGCTATTATAGGGCCGATAATACTTCTGAAAAATCTATTGTTCAAAATCCATGTACCAAACTGAAGCCTTAACAGTAACAGTCAACAATAATTTTCCTTCCATGATTTATTATTAATGCATAGTAGAGTAATAAATCGGCCATTGGTGTCAACCAACTCCTATTTATTCAGTTTAATAAAATTAAAATATTTACATGTTCGTTATACAAACAAAGATATAACCTACTATCCATTTAATGCTTTTTCAGTATTTTTCCCAATGGCCAACATCATTCTACCTCCACTATTCTACGAAGCGAGTACTGTGCTTTCACTTAATGCTGAAGGAGCCACCGACTGGCACTTTTACACGTCAATAGAACCAACCTTAAGGGCACTTTGGGCCGAGGAAAACCTTAAAAATCAGTCGAAATTCCCGCGAAATTTTCGTACGCCTTACGAGCGATTGGGCGCAATGGTTTCGTAAAAATAAATTAGATAATTACAGGGAACAGGAAGCGGCATAAAGCTCGACGAGAAACTGCAGAGAAGCGAGCCACTAATGAAGAATCGGACGTGGGCAGGCGGGACGGTGGAAATAAGCGCGCCAGAAGGGAACAAACTGGTCTGGGCACATTCTGAAGCGTCTCCGGCCAACAAAGCAATGATGGAAAATACAAGAGAGTCAAACCCTCGGGGAAAAAGGACGCCACTTCAACCTTGAGGGGGAGTTATTTACAACCGCCACCGGCTCTCCCAATGAGAAGGTTTAATTACAAATTTCCTAGCTAAAAAAAGGCTGCAACGAAATGAGGATATGAGAATGTTCGCAAGGCGAACATCCACGAAGAGTAAGAAGCCAAGAAAAAATACTCGCAATTTCATATTACAGTTTATTTCAGAAGTTTTTTTTTTTTTTTTTTTTTTTTTTTTTTTTTTTTTTTTTTTTTTTTTTTTTCACCTTATATATTCTCAAACAACATACGGGTCAACCTTTTCAATGGATAAATAGACCCGAAAAACAATACGAAATACGTATTTTTAATAAAATACCGATACCTCTCAGTCCCCTGAAGCATTCCATAAATAAAGCTAGTAAAGTAAACCAAGTTTGAATTGTTGGAACCAGAAACCACTTGTGCTTCAAGAGTCAGATAATTCCAATCATTGACTCTAAGTACGGAAATACTTCTTATAATCAAGTTATATTCCATTACCAGTTACAATTTGCGAATCGCAATGAACTCCAGATCCCACAATTTGCTTTTGGTATCGTACCAATGGATCACTGCAGTGTTTTGTAATGTAGGGCCGCAGCCGGTCATATTAACGGCAGTTCTCAGAGGTGGTGACAAACAAAAGCTTTCATATTGAAGTCGACAATGGGCTCAATTCTTTAAATAGCGGTTTTAACCAAGAAAGGCGGAGCCACTCCCGGAAGCGACGGATTGTCGGAGCCTAACAGACGAACTCTAACAGACCAGCATTCGCTCCAAATTCCAAGGTTTCCAAATATAACAGTCATTCCTTAACGCCGTGCATTGCGCAAGGGATAGTTCTTATAGTGACCGCGCAATATTCATCCAATATTCGAATACAGCGTATTGAATCGTTGTATAAACTGGGACAATACTACGGAGAAGCAGCGTCGATTAAATTGTAAATTCTTGTGTGTACCAAAAGACGAATGGAACGGGATGCAACAGAGAACCTTCTCGTTCTTCCAAACACAGTTGGGATTGGTACGGAATTCGCTTCAAAACAAAAAATAATCATTTGCACATTAAGATAGCACACGACCGGTAGCGCATTGAGCGATAACCCCGGACGATAAGGATTCGCGAAATACCGAGACCTCGAAGATATCTGTACAAATCCGAAATCCGCGATAGCTGAACCTTTGCATACAATTTTTCGTCGCTAGTTCGGTCAAATTATTGGAACAGCGCCTGGTAAACTTTAGAAAAGCACGCCACATATTCCAGAAATATCGAACGAGACCTACGGACGACCCTAATTGTTAGTAACGGGGGCGTCGGTCAACAGCGGCTCAAATCGTCTCCACCTCGGCGGAACGTACGAATTGTACGGATTAAAACGGAGTACACGGTTCGGCTATCGGAAAATTTAAAAAACAGAACAAACACAGATTAGCCGATAAAGCTAATCAGTGTACACCGAGCGCCGGTAATGCGACCAATCCAATGAGAGACAGAGTGGGCCGCGAGAACGCGTCACTTTTATATCTTCTATAACTATTTGTATACTCTTAAATCCATACCAAGAATCGTCCAGCATTTATTTGTTGATGTTTTAGTAAAACATAATCGATATCTACTTGCATGGCTTGTCTATTTTTGTAATTATCGGTCCCAAATATTTAAAAATAGGTATATTGAATAGAATTAACGAAACATCGGTAATGTGTGGCGATTCCAATTTAGTTAATCAGCATTTAAAAGAATTATTAATTGAGTATTATAAAACAGTAATTAACGGTTTAAATGAGTATCACGGTTTTTGCATAAGGAAAACGCTTTATCAATTCAAAAATATATCCCAGTTTGTATTGGTGGTTTTATTTCCTTGTAAACAAAGATCGATATCTGCTATCTATCGTTCAGCACTCTAAGTCTTATTTAATTTTCAGTGCATCTATAGCTTGTCCAATAGTGAAATTTACTCCACCAATTATGGTGAAACATTTGAATATGATCAATTTGTATTTCTATACACAAGCGATACAATTAACAAACAAATCAATTTAGTTCTTATATACATATATATATCAAACAGTTAATATATGTCTATAAGTAATTAACTTGCGACGACAAAGAAATTTAAATTGATTCAAGTTAGACCATTTTATCCATTTCGTGTTCAGAAGTTATGTCCGTATTCTAAACCGACAGTTCATTCTTGTATAAGACAAGTTGCTTGCGCGGCATTGAGAATGTATAATTTATTATATATTAAAGTACTCCATAAAAGAATAAGAGTGTCTCAAGTGACGCGAACACGGGATAACAATAGAAGGAAGCCAATACGAAGGAAGGGCAGGAGTCACACAGGTAATATTATCTCCTCCCAACATTTACTCTGCCTTCATCTTACCTAATACGCCCAGTCTGTAAAAATCTCAGAATCCCAAAGGATCTTCCAGGTAACTCGTACGGGCTTCTCGGTTCCAAAGAGTAAAAGAGATAATAGGAGGGGGGCTATATAGGGGGGCGGGCCAGTAGGTAGGTGCAGCCCCGGCCAAGGTCAGCTGGCTCTGTCTCTCTCTCTCTCTCTCTCTCTCACCCTTCCTCCCTCCCTCCATCACTCCCTCTACCCCCCTATCCCTCTAGCTCCGACACCGCCATCCTCCGACCCTAAAGTCCACCGCCGCCTCCGTGCAGCCCTGCCCGCTGGCTACCAGTAGGCCACCGCTGCTGGCAGATTAAACCGAGCCAAGGAGGCAAACCATTACAGACCAAAGAAACGGGATACGGTGGAAATCAAGAACTGAAAGCCGAGTCGACTTAGTCAAGTTACTTGTGATGACAATACAGATATTCATCCTTGTAAGAAACACAAGCAATTTAGGCCAATATGCAATGCACAAAGATATGCAACAGATTAAACTGACGACGGAAATATTCTACATAATTCTTGGGATCGCCTATAGACGACAGCAACAGGGCAGATAACTGACGATGTTGGGAGAAGCATAGGACGCGATGAAAGTAAAATACATGATTAAACCATCTTATACGGACGAACGAACTTTTTCATGGGGAACAAGCAGCTGGAACTAAGTCATGGTAACAAGACTATATTAGATTCAGTCTGAAAACCAAATAACGTAAAGTTACTGGCTGTTACTATATCGTTTATCTGTTTCAATATGCGCCACGGGGATTGCTCCTTATTTCTGAAACTTAGTAGGCAGTGCCCGCAAAACAATACCAGGAAGAATTACCACTAAAGGATGGTAGATGGGCCGAGACAGTGAAACGAATTTCGCATCGGGCCCGGAACAATGGCGGGACCGGGTTGCAAAACGTTAAAAGGAAACTTCGGTGGCCGACAAATTGCGAAATCCCGGAGTTGCGGTGGCGGTGAATTTGGAGAAGCCGCACGCGGGCGGGGTGAAGGGGATCTTCGTACCCATCGCTGGAGTTTTTTTCCTACCCGAGCGGCATGTTTTTGGCCAAACCTGAATTCCTTCCTACCTGACATGGGAGCGAACAAGATTTAGGAGCCCATTTAAAATCTGTTCAAGAAAGCGTTCGGATAACGGTTTTATAATTCACCTGTCCTCAACCGTATACACTACTTAATTAATTACAAGGGCGTATGAAATAATAAAATTGCCAGATACTGGCCCCTCACCGTCAAAATTATTCCTATTATTAGTATGACACCAAGATCCGTAACTAAGTGAGTCGGTTGCCACTATTATTATTCATCTATGACAGCGCTATAGGCAATATATAGAGAAATTTCTGTTACTTAACAGCGCATTTGGCGCTGTTTTCACAAGGGACACAATCTGTCAGGCTGCATATAAGTTTATAACTATCTGACATCCGGTGAGACCGCGTAATACTCTGTGCGGAGAACCTCGGGCAGCAGGTGTTAAACCGCTGTCCGTCCGAGTTGCTTCCTGTTTTTGGAGGACATTCGACCGAGTTCCAGCTGAAAGTTGTATTCCCTTCCCTACGCTCCTGACGTTTCAGCACACTTGCTGTTTCCATAATCAGGGTCCGACCGAAGAGTTATATTAACTTCAGTGTCCTATATGCTGGATAGTTGGGTGTCGCTAACCCTTTCAGGATTTAAACTCAGTTTTTGCCTTACTACCGGGAGCAGCTCTTCAAACCCCCGTCATTTTGGAATGCATTATTCTGATACTATTAATCGATACGTCACCAAATAGGACAGCGATTCGCGTTGACGTTCAATTACGCCCACAGCAACAGGACACAAGTCCGATTAGTTACAAATCGCTAAACTAGAACATCATTATTCACGCAAATGAGGCGACCAACTGCCCGTGAAACGAGCGGGATATGCCACGGCGATAATTCTAATTTATGATTTTTTTTCTGTCCCCTCCACCCCCCGCGATTCCCGACAGTGGTTATTAACAACTATTACATCTGTTCCATTAGCGATACGAAGTGCAATATTATTGAGCGGGGGCGCTCTCTGCCCCCTCTCGCCCCTCCACGCGTATATTTCACGATCCGTTGCCCGTGACAGAGTTTCATCGCCGAATCCTCGCGAACACGAACATCGGAACACTTAAAGAGGTCAAAAATATTGGAGTTTGGATAAAAACCGACCGAGCTCCCGCACTGGTTTGTGCCACATTTCCACGTTTCATAACCTGCCACAACAGCTCCAGTTGAAGTGTAAATTTCACGATCCGCGGGGCATGACATCGACAGCTAGGAGCCGGCGAAATGCTCCAATAATCATTTCTCTCCTACACGCTGATAACTCGCTAACACACACATGAACAAAATAAACACATGTTCCGCTTTGAGGATCGCTTGGAGATGTCGATTCCTTACGCAATAAAAGTGAAATTAATTGCGGTTTGATTGAAAACAACGAATGTTACGTTTCATTGAGAAATTCATCCTCCTATGAAGCTTAAGGCTCGTCAACTTAAAAAAGTACGTTCCTTAATGCGGTGCGTTGGAATGCGGTCACTTAGGACAAGGGCCAGCGTAAGAATTTTCGAAAGCCCACATTTTCTTGAAATTATTACGGTGAGCAGAAAATAGTGGGAATATACTTCACAAATAAGTAAACTGACTGCCATAAAAACATAAGTCTAAAGTCATATTTCGGTGCAACCCTGCAGCCTGGAATTTACCTGGCGGCCAGGTATTAAGTGGTATACGTACAATGATGTTTTAGAACTGCCATAACCTTCTTCTCCGACTAAATGAAAACTCATTTTTACTGCTGTTCAGTTCTGACCAGTTCCAGCCGACTAGTACAGGTTTCTAATTACTAGAAATTCCAACAGTTGTCTCCGATCAGGATTTAGTATTTGTCGGAGAATTTGTGGGACTCCGATATTATTATATACTCAGTCGATAAGTTCAACAGAGGACTCTGTCAGAATCTGACGTAGTCAAGGTCGAGGATCCAAAAGAGGCGATTGAAAGAAATAGATTTTTAAAAGATACGACAAAAAATGTCCGAAAGAGAGAAGTGGCCTGTTGTGAGGCGGTGAAGGCTGTGGTGGGCCTAAAGGGGGCGGACCGTTAGGCGGCACCGGCCACCGGGGTGGGGAGGAGAGCCCGTGACGCGAGTTTCACTCCGAACACCCGGAACTTCCGGGCCGGCTTTTCCGAGCCGGGCAGCCGGAAAAGCGATAGCGGCCGCGGGGGGAACGCGACCGGCCTGCGAAAAGCCGATAGGCGGAAAATTCGGGCGCCTCTCTGGCGGCGGCCGCACCTAGCAAATACCTGAACCCCAGTTCGGTAACACACGCACGTGCGCCCGCCCTACGTGCCGCCGCTTTCGGGCCGTGCTCGAATTCGGAGTTATTTGAAAAGAACTGTACACCAGGCCACCATCTAACTTTGGGCTGCGGGCCTCACTGACTTTCCCGTTCAACTACAGCTCGAGTTGCCCACAAGTGATGTCATAACCAGTACTATCCGTCCAAAACTGAGGCCTAGAGAGGATGGGCTCGAGAAATACTACGAGACATTTGAGTAATTATGTTGCAGAATGAAATATCCTTTCAGTATGGTTTCACCCCATAATCTAAATTAGCATAAATAGCAGCACCTGGTCGGATGTTACTATAATTATCATTTATCGATGAATTCCTTCCGTTAAGGATACGCCACGCCTTTATATTCTAATACTACTTCTTTTGCCCACATACTTTGCGTTCGATTCTTGTAGGAATATTTATTTTTCATTTTCAATATGCAATTGATGCTCTGAAGTTTCAGGGCTCCTACGATTTCCATATTTGTTCCAGTATCATTACTGATTTGAGAATTATCTAGTAAACATACAATGTTTAAACATCTACTAACCCGGAGGTTGCAGAACTGTTCACTCAATAAATACGAAATTGATTGTTGTGTCTTTAAACTAAGATAATAAACAATCGGAACAAATTCGATATTTTAATTCGTCCATCGTAATGGGTATCAAATATACGGGGTATCCTATTGAACAAAAATGGCTGAGCAATAGTTCTTATCGCGCAAAATGAACGAGTAGGCAGTTATTAAGGGGACAACGTGACTAAGTAGAAGAAAACCAGGCGTAATGCTACTGTCAGTCGGATCTTATAAGAAATTGAAGCTGTTTAATCTGCCTAAAAGAGTTTGTTACATTTCTGAAAAATAAAGAGGGCCCATTTTTACTTCAAACTAAGTGAAAATGCAAGCGTATCAAATTCAACCAATTTACACGGGTATCCGATTTTATCTGGGGTAAACTTTCAATAGCGTTTCAACCTTGTACCAATTCAAGAGCTCGGGTTACCAGAACGGTTTCGTCGGCTCTTACGACTCGAAATTAAAAAAAAAATAAACTATGCCAAACAGAGCTTGATTCTTCTGCAGACATGTTTGTAAGCTTGGACAAAACAAGTTCGCCTGTTATTATCGCAGCGTATTTTCAATATTCTTCTAACCTTGCGCGGACTAACCCAAATGCTTATTATAACAGGGAACCCGTTTTCCATCTGAGAATTTCCGAGGACAACGTGTTGTGCTCGACCGCACAGTTTTGCAGACCTTTCTGACCATCTAAATGTAAAATTCAAAATACGGATAATTTCGATTTCGCCTACATTTTCCCGTCCCATGTAAATATTACGGTATCGACGGATATGATCAAGGATAGAGAATTGGAAATGGCGGGAAGTGTGCTGCAATAACGTTTTCATCCAGCATGAGCTGAAAACTCCTGTATACGTATGTAATAATATGTAATAATAGTATATATAATAATAGTAGATATGTAATAATAGTTTTTACACTAAAAACTAACTGAAACCTTCCACTAATTAAAGCCCTGATGCCGCCAATCACCTGGCCGTTTGATTAAAAAAAATCATATATGGGAGTAGAGAATTAGAAAAAAAAAATTTAAAAAGATTTTGATAGGAAGTTTAGATTCAAGATTTTGGACATTCCTAATCAAGTACACCGGTCCTTTGCCACCGACCTTAGAGCAGAATAAACATAAACATGAATTGAGAAACGCCTCAGTTACGATGACTGTTCAGAAAATTATAAATAAGTTCTTATGGATCGTACAAAATTATTTTTCCTACAAAATATGGAATTCACTTCCTCTAGTTGAAGATTAAGCATTATCCTCAGCAACGGTGCATACGGAACTCTCGTTACTGAGGATTAAGCGAGATCAAAGTCTTGTTGTCAAACTGAGCACCAGATGTATAACATGCGTTCGCATTTATCATTATGAATAGTTCGGTTATGGAGTAACCAAAGAGTGATAGATAAATTTTGTTAGGTGTATTATATTTTAATCAACCAGTCGGGCCTTATTCGAACCAATCGCTGAAGTTGGTACACGAATTAACATGGGCATTATTTTTTCACTGTTACGTAATTCTCGGTACACAACGTTATGACGAGCAAACCGAAAGTCTAAATTTAGACTAGTAGCAGAGGAGATATGATGCTCTATCAGGAACGTACTAAAGGGTTTAATACTTACGCCTGTGGGAGAGTAGATTCTTAATTAATATTTACGAATATTCAGAGTAGCTTCGATTCTCGATTGCGTCACCGCGTTCCGCTTTCGAAATTTGCGACCTTAGAGGTTTGTTTGTAACAGGCAATACATTCGGACGAAACTCAAACATTATCTCATTTTGTATTTTTAACAGCAACATGGCTGGCCGCAGTTGGGCCGCAAAACAATATTCCGCCCATATATTGGTATCCTCGACACGATTCAAAATCGAACCTTCATTTGCGACTAAAATGATGCCGTCTCCGCTAATTCGGTTTGAAGGCTATTCGGGCCAAAAACAAAAATAAATAAAAAATTCGGATGTTACGCAACGTTTGTACATTGAAACCGTCCGAGTTCGTATATATTTTATAATTCTCCCAATTGAATAAAAAATAGCGCAGCTAGTGGGCAATGTGGTTCCTGGTGTTTGTGTACAGTTAACTTATCGACGCGGGTTTTGATGGTAAAATTGTGCCGAAATAACAAAATCGAACCTATCACTTGGAATCGTGCCCAACTACGAGTTAACATTTATGAAATTCGTAAACGAATCCACAGCAATACTGGTCTCGAGAAACATTACAGACCGATCTGTTCAATAAACATTAGAACAAAAGGAAACTCGCTATTTTCCTCAAGTAATGGCCAACATTCCCACGAATAAGGAGAAACGACAAGTCAGATTACCACCTGTTGCCTTAATCGACTGTTTAATTTGCATATCAATTCTGGGTAACGCGAGATTAGGCCGGGGGAATTCGGTAAGGGGAAGGGGGGGGGGGGGGGAGAACCGAGTGCGGCGCAAGATTAGCCAAGAAAACTGTCAAGGGGAAGTAATTTAGGGTGAGGCCCGGCGACCGGTTCATTAATAGATTACCAACGCGGAGGAGAACACGATTTGGGCGTACACGTGGATCACAAAACAACAGATGTCAACCGCCGAGAAAAAGCTGGCCCGTGGACGTCATTCACGGTGGACGATTCCAGTAATTGTACCGGACGGAAAGATTGGGCCCACGACGAGTAAGCGCCATTTCTTAAATAAACCCCGAGATAGCCAGTATACGGAGTATAACCTCGCGAAATAACCTCTGTATAATACAGGATACAGACCGCGTCTTATTCTCGGGCCGGACTCGTGAAAGGTAAAAACGTTCGGGGGACTCACCTTCGTCAATAAGCCTTTCGACGTGCATGAAGACGTTGGGGAAGGCGGACACTTGTTTCCTGTCCTTCAGGAGTTGAGCCAGATAGTCGGCTATACTCTGGGTGTTGTTGGTCGCCGCGTGTTCGGTCATCTCGACTTCTCTCTCTCTCTTCTACGACTTCTCCGGGAACGGACAGAGGCCCCGAATGTAATCCAAAGAGGAAAGAAAAATAGAAACAAAAAGCGAAAACACAACCGGTTCTGTCTGGCGTCGCGAGGTTTCGGTTTATCCCTCGGGTCCGATGAAAGGGCGGGGCTTGTCGGGGGTGTATGCGCTGTTTTCTCGACGGCACTGGGACTAGCACTGGACTGGTGACGACTGGCGGACCCAGACTGAGACCCACCGCCCTGCTGATGGTGGGAGAACTCGAGCCGACGACACGTAAAATAGTGAACTTGGACATTCGCGACCGTTGGTGGGGGGCCCTTCCCACCGGGCCGCCGCCTGCGCAAGCGCCCCCGACAACTACCGGCCCCCGGGCCACCCGCGCCATCTACAAGTCCGCCGGCAAACTCCATCCTACCAGTCGGTAAAGTCCACTCCGTTCGCCACCATCTACATCTAGTCCCTGAAGGGAACTTAACGATGCTTTTATTCGCGTATATATATCTCGGAAGTAACATTCGAGCGAAACGACAAACGAAGAACAATTTAATAGCTCACCATGTCTTTGGACTCTGGCTGGTAAAGAGGAAAATTTGTTATTCGAACAATTCACAACAAATTATAATGTATATAAAGTATATAATGTACTGTATATATATATATATATATATATATATATATATATATATATATATACACTCCTAATCCGTGCCAAATCATAGTTATACTTTCATGCGCAATAAGCAATACTTTCATACTCTTGCTTTTTCATCGTCTAACATTCTTTAACGTAACCGCGATCTCAACTCGTTTGGGTTATCATTTTGAAATTAAACGAACGGCTTAAATTTAAAACTCGACGATTACATCTTTCCTCTTCCTCATTTGCTCAGCCTTTAGCTTTCTCATTTTTCCCAACATTGCTGGAAGAAAACGTTTCCACGGGAATTGCGAAACGGCGGGCAATCGGCCGGTTGGTTGGCGCCCTGAGGGGGCGTTAGAAGCTGGACAGCGTTCTCAGAAGACCCGCTCGTAAATTCAAATCGCCGAGGGGAGACCCGGCCGCAGCATAATCAGATATTCGGGTTTTGTCTCTTTCACCCGACGCCCTGGGAAGAAAGAACCGACGGCGGTATCGGGCCGTATTTCGTAATTTCATTTAGAAAAAAAAACACTCGGTTCTTCCTCTAAGGACCCCATAAATAGTGGACGACGGCGTTCCAGGCTTCAATAGTGGATAATTCAACTGCCGCTTAAAATTGAAGAAACCCGCACAGAAATATTCCCAGGCTGTACGAGTGAGAGGCAAAAGTTAATTTAACTTTAAAGGTAAGGATTAGTTCTGTTGACTATAGTATATAGTGTAGTCTTCTAATCCCATCAGTTTCATATAACATCAGGAAAATATTATTATTCTAATAGGACAGTCGTATAATCCTTAATTTAAAAAAAAATGTAATATACCTTCAGATATGGGAATTAGTGTATTTCTGTTAACTCCACTGTGGAAAATAATTTCAAATCCCCTAGCAGTACATTACTGACGGTGGAATTAAGCCGAAATCAACCCATCTTAAAATAAATTACGCGTGTATTGCACAGCATTGTCGTTTTCATGACATTAGTTGTTGGTAATATAAATATTGAATATTTATTGGAATAAAGTTCTCAGTTGATTGTCGTGTAACATACAGATGTTCGCTATCAAGTTGGACTTTTCAATCCATGATTCCGTGAAAGTAATTCGTAGAATTCCGGTAATAGAGAACCCCTCGCGTAGCAGAACCCGGACATAGTTTTCGATTGCTGCTTTGACTTTTTCCACGGACACAATACTTTCTCCAGATCTCCTTTTCGGGAAAACGCCGAGCGAGAATGGCTCTTCGGGCCGCCTCGAAACGGGACCCTGTCCGGCCTACGCTCGCTTGTATAACTTTCACGTTTTCCAAATTCGGTCAAAAATTTCTTTTTTGGGCGTGAACTCAAAAAGAGATAAAAAAATTGATTATAATTCCGAATGGAATCGAACTGGGCTGAAAGTCGATACGCGAGCGCTGGGTTTCTAAATGTCGACAGTGCCGATAAATTCCTCGTCGATGACGGTTCTACAAATGATACCGTTACATAATTAAATAAATCGTATCCAATTAATGAAAGCTCACAGCTCGATGAAATATTGTAGGGGGCAAACGTATTTAATATCTACTCCAAAAGATAATTTTTCATTTCCACGCCATACGAAATAATACTTCGCATAATATTTCACATACCCTGAAAAATTATCAGAAACGGACTCCGATTTAAATGGAAAACGGTAATGTAGTAAATATTATCACCCCGATCTCTCTCATCTCAACTCGCTGGTTCGGTCCCATTCTAGACCGTTTCGGCTGTTCACCATTATCATATGTGATTCCGTCCGTAAATTACTGTGGCGCCCACGCATATCAGGCACCTAAACAATACCTACGATATGCCTGCCTACAATAGGGCCAAGTCAGCCAGTGGAGACGGAGAGAGGTCACACAAAGAGTGGTAATATTTACTGCAGTTACGTCACTACCGTTATTCATTTAAATGGGTCCTTGAATACGCTGCTTGTGATCTTGCACGACGGTATATACAGAATATATTCTCGCATTTCGTACGAAATTCCGTAAATTCAATCTAAAAAAGGTAATATCTAAGAAAGTTGGAAAATGTTAATAATGAGTCTGCTGGACACCCCAGCAACAATATTAGACAAAATTATTTATTGACTGTAGATTTGAAATTACTCCTCTAGAGTGAAGAACGCTGGGAATTTCAAGGTAATAGATGCGTGTAAATTGGTGAAAATCTAGTTTGGTCTCTAACAGAGCGTTGACGAATTTGACCTTAAAGCGAGATATAAATTTGCGTTCGATCATCGCATGAGAATGTACCGGAGGGGGGTTGGGATCAAAGGTAAAAGTTCAATACCTGGGATACGCGGACGGGGGAGCGTTCTCTTGGCGAGAAGTTGGAGAAAACGATCACGGATCGGTCGGAAAATCAATTCCGAGGAGTCGTGATTTGGGCCTCTGTTAACGACACTGGGTGCCACTAATGACGGTTTGGACCCGTTCCTTTATGGGACCCGTTTCCAGTCCGGACGGTATCCGTAGAGCCTTCGCCGAGTCCACCGCTCACGTTGGACCTCGTCAAACCCGAAATGTAATCACGACCCTCGAATTCGAGGTCTAAGCCGGCCAATCGGTTGGCCGCTGCAAGCGTGACCGCCGTTGGGTGCCAGCGGCCCGGTGCTCGGGTTAACACCCGAGAATGTTCCAAGAAGTTTTACCCGAAAACGGTGTCCATTTGGTCCAAATTGATTATTCCGCGGTTCCGAAATCCGGTTCTGCGGAGATGAACAAAAGAGCCGGGACGAAGAAAGGATTTAGGATAAAGCACCAAAGAGGCCCGAAGAATAAGATGGACCTCATAGCGCGCGCAGTATGTTTATTTCATCGTCCTAAAAATGTTTTATAACTGTAAATATGATGGCGTATTGTATTTTTGTTGAAGAAGATGGTTGGTATAGATGCAATATTTCATCAATCATCATTTCTCAACTGAAAAATGGGCCGACCGAATATGCGTCTTCTTCTTTGCAATAATATTCCCGGGGTGCAGGGGTAATAATTTGACTGGCGACAATAAGGGCGGAGGAGGGAAAAAATAGTGGCGATGATTCAGAAAATATGATTGGAGACAGGTGCCGAGGCCTGGGCTCTAAATTTAAAACCAAGTGAAAAGGCCGGATATTCCTAGAAAAGACCCGCTCCAATCCTACCCGTCTCCCGCTTACATTATTTCGGAGGGTCGAAAACGATCCTACGAAGAATCGACGAATCTGTACCAAAGCTACTTCCACATTGCCACACTTACCGTTCTGGTTGAGGGAGGACCTCAGGAACGCACGTTTGTTTCAGTACCTCTCCAATATCTGCACATTTCATGATATTCCGTTTGATGGAAAACGTATGAAGACAATAAGAAGATATTTCCAGCGCGTGGCGTCTGCAATAGTTATTAATAGCGTTGCCAATTAAGATAGATCCTGTTGTGGAACGATAATGGAGAGCAATCTGAATACAGATTAATCGCACATCTGAGTCACAGAAAATGCTTTGTTATTCGGGAGAATACGCGGAGAGCTCAGTCGTACGATATTGAGGCTAAATTCTACTCAACTCCAATATGCGATCACGGCGAATAACCGAAGATTGCTTTAACATTCGTATGGGATGCTAAGATGCTACACCGATACGGGAGCAAACCCTACACTTCGGTACCATTCGAATATTACATACAAAGCCGTAGTGTAGCTCTATTTTAACTATTCTTCTTAGTTTAGGTAATTAGGTATACCGACTAGCGAAAATTATCGCTAACTCACCTATCAGTGACGATATTTAATTATATTTTTTCTTGCACCAAAATACAAACTCTCAACTTGGTACTGGCTACATAAATCTGTTCTATCTAGGTGTGGAATTAGTGATTTATTGTCACGTAGTGTTTTATTTCGGGCCGTTTTTATTTCAGCCGAGTTTGATGTCGACCCAAAGCCCAATGGAAGTCCGGTAAGGGACCGCCGATTAATTGGAAGCCAATAACGGTGGTCGGGCGGTTTCTCGGCCTACGTGGGCGGACCGCCGCCTCCTCCTCTTCCTCCTCACTCTCCTCTTTTTCCCTTTTTTTCTCGTTTCCTTTTTTTCTTTTATTATTATTTTTTCTCTCGCTCTCTCTCTCTCTCTCTCTCTCGTTAAATAATGGCGACCCGAACAGTGGCGGCCTCTCGTTTCCTGCAGACGTAATAAATTTCGCCTCCATCAGTCCTCCTGTTTGAACAGTCTATTTAAATTGGACCGAAGAACGAACACGGACACGAAACGCTGAGAATAATTGAGATAAAGTATACTAGGGATTGGCCCGACTTATTTCCTGGTCTAAAGTCTAAAGGGACGTGTCCCTTAATGTCATACGTTTTATTGAAATGTATAAATGAACTGAGTCCGTACAATCGAGAACGACGGCCTCCTTAGCTTCAATTGGCCGAGAGGACTTTGAAAAAATTATCAGTCCCCGATGATTATAGAACCATTATTTTTAAATTTTTTTTTATTTCCACTAATTTAACTCCAGTGATAAAGAGCTGAGAGCGAGAAATAAAATGTAGTATAAGTTTCGGGCGGTCTAATTTTGAAGGGAGCGAGTCAAGAAAAAGGCCGGGTATTTTCAACGGCTTAAGAGCCCCGAGGCTGTTTTGAAGCTGGCCACCCGCTCTTTCGACCGATATATCCGACGGAGGCTAAACCGCGGCCCCTCACTGTAAATCAGGCCTTCTAATGATCACTATAAACCCGAGCCGAATTTATGTCTGTGTTAAAGGCCCGACCATTATTGCCTAATATATACGGCCCAGCCGAGGAGAGAAAGACTCGAAACAGAACTACCAGGGTTCTTACCTCCGGGACGACCTCCGCAGATAAAAATCGGACCGAAGGCGTTATAAAAGAAATTACCGGACTTATTTACGGCCGGCACCAACAAAGCCGGGAGTGGAGGAATCCAAATGGCGCGATCCTAATGCCTTACTGTAATTTAAGTTTAAGGGCACTATTCGTACGGCTAAGGTCGGCAGGGACAAAGAGTTTCATCCCGGCAGTAAGTCAGTTTTTATTTTTCTGACTCCTATACAGGGAATGTACACGACAGAGGCGATTACCGGTGTTCGCTTACGATCAGTTGGAATTTTTTTGTTCCTGTATTTATGAGGAACTGTCAAGCATTACCGCTGGGAACCTAGAAAGGGCTGAGCCACACAATGCATAATGAATAATAGGGGATCGGAAATATAATTGTTGGTATATTATGTAATGAGATTATATCATTTAAACGCTATAAAAATGGGACGAAATGTAGAAGTATAATTACATAGAAAATGGAAAACATGTTACCGAACTCAGAATCCATTGTTTACTTTCAAAAATACATTATGGTCTTACGAATTTACATAAGTACCAATTAAATTGTTAGGGTAACACTAACATGCTACTCGAGATGGCTAGACCACGAAACCGGACAAAAATGAAACCAAATTACAAGCGCGTAGCATATAACTTAAATTCGGGATAACGTTTAAATCCGTCGAAAATTCTCAAGTGAAGGAGCGAAACTAATTCGGTCCACTATGAAACAGTCTATCGATTAAATATTATTATAATCGAGGGCTGTTATTTCGGGTGATCATCCTAACGGATTTTAAATTGGAGATTTGAGATGCGCGGCTCCTGTCCGGGTCCATAAAGTGGTGGTCCTTCCGGACAGTGCGATTATCCCACGCCTCCGGAGTAGCGGGAACACCTTCGGCTCCCCGCGGGGGGATGCCGCACCAATACGGTATGTAATTTATGGAGGGCGGACTCACCGCTCGCCGTAATACCACCGTAAAATTGTATAATTCATAGACACCCTCCTCCACCCCCCATTTTATAAGCCATGGGCCGATTTGCCCTTGCCTTATGGAGAGAGAGTGAACCGTGACCCGATTGTGCGAGTCAGGATGAACGAAAATTGCACTCGAAATTATATACCGGGACCGGGCAGATTGCTTCCGTAAGGAATGAAAAAATATTTGAGATTATGATGTTCGTACGGATAGCGCCGGACGTGTTTTTTCATTACCAATTTCAACCTTAAATTGAAGTGTAATTTTTAAATGCCCCTCTCTATTATTGAGTTCAAATATACAGATAATGAATTTCACCGCGACATCTCGAGGTATGATTCATGAGAGAGAAATATAAGGCGAAGTGAAACTGGAAATTGTCGGGGAAGGAAATAAAATGGAAATGAAAGAGTACGAAAGGGAAGTTGGGACAGGAAGAGGGCAGAAAAAGTGCGAATGTGCCCCGGTTCGGTAACGACGCTGAAAAACATTCAAATTGTCAAAAAGCCGGGATAAATAATTCATTCCGTCTGGAAGAACTATTAACTGCGCGCGACACATACAGACGAGTGATGTCTGAGAGCCAAAAGAAATGAACCAAAATAAAAATTGAATTTGCCCGAGAAAATTGACCGAGGTGAGTTGAACAGGAGTTTTCCGCTTATTATTCACAGGCTGAGAGCTAAGTGTGAGAGCGGCCATTAATTTTGCAACAGACCTGTACGTGCTTTGTTTCTGAAACTTTAGGTGTTGGCCCGGGCCGAATGATGACTAGAGTCGACAAGCCGTTGTTGGTAGACGCACACGTCAGTTTAACAATGGTATACAATCGGACTTCCAGTTATTTCAGTTATACTCTCAATATATACAACATCGATTCGACCGGAAAGGTATACATATGCTTGAGTTATTATTCTGCACACGAAAAACAGAGTTATAACGTAAAAATTAATCACAAGGCAGCGTGAAATGTTAAAAATTAACGAGTCATTAAGATATTAATTGCAAAAATTATGATGTTTTTCGTCCGTAACCGAAAATTAATTTTTTTATGGCACCGATGGTCGGAAGGTAAAATGTTAGGCTAATCGACCATGAAATAACCGCGGTCCCGTATTTGGCCTCAACGGTGTCTACAGTGGCGTATTATCATACAATTGACTCGAGGCCTGTTATTTTCTCAAAATTTCGATCAATTTATAAGCCAAAAGGTGACAATAAATACACTTTAGCGTGTTTAATATATTTTCGAATTTATTATTCGCAGGTGTAGCGCAAAATCTGCGTTTTGGAAACTTCATTGGAAGGTTAAACGTGGCCCATCAATGCAAATTATTGGAAGACTGGATAAAACACGGAGATATTTGCGGGGCTATTAGTAAATTATTCAAGTTGAGGAATTGGAAGCAAATCTTCATTTGATGGTGTTCATCCTGTTTAACGTATTGTTTACCTAGTCATTTCTTATTTCATATTCATTTAATTTATTGCACTGAAAACGAACATATATTACGATTACATGTTAAACTCTACATTTTGTCTCTCACCATGTAATTCCTCGGGAATAGCCTCGTCGGCACTAAATCAGTTCATAAATAAGTGTTCTTGAAGATTCATAGATAGAAGATATTATCTAAGAGATAATGGTTGTAGTGTAATATGTTACAGATAATATTTATATTCTGGAACAGCTTTTAAGGCCTGCTGCCCCCTTCATTTGTGGCTCCAATCCAATATTTGGTCCCTCTCGCAACCTGATCCCTTTCACAAGGCCCTACAGATTTAATATAGACTGATTTCTCTACAGACCACTAACATATTAACCAGTATCTCAATAATTGGGGAAAATATGTTTTACAATGGAAATATTTTATAAGTCCGTCGACGGACTGGTATTTGTTTCTGGCTGTCCCTAGTATATTTGTCATAATGGGGTAACTGGACAGCTCAACGTGGAAAGACAATAGGAATATTTACACTGTAACCAGTTAAGGCAATTTATTCGCAGACTAAATGAGATTCAGGAAACGGAAACATCGAGACGAATTTAAACTAAACTAATTCTGCAGATAACGTTGAGAAACCGATGTCAGTGAAACCGGATCAAAAATTAAGTCATGGAAGGAGCAATTTTGTAATTTTAAAATGAATTTGTCAAGAATTCCTGGAACGAATTGTTGACGCTCTTCCCGCATAGTCACTTCAAGTAAAGAGGCAATCTATTTTTAGGCTCCTTAACCCTTTAGGGATCTGCGTCGTAAATAAACGCTGCGTGTATTATACCTCAATCTGGTGGCTTCACGCACGTGAAGTGAAACAGACCGAGTTTAGTTACTTTCATGGAATTATTCTGTCTGGAAGAACGTATGTTCATATCTATTAGTATTCAGTTAGTAAGCCAGGGTGATAATTCGGAGGACACGAGGTCGAAATCAGTCCATCTGAAAATTTGAAGTCGAACGCAGCGCATTTCCAAGTCTGTAGACTGCAATATCCCCTGATCATGGAAATAAATTAAAATTCGATAGATACGAACATAAATAACCCGTCTGTAAGTTGCATGAATCATTCTTACTGCCAATTAACGAATGTTATTTAATATCTAGTCCTTGTTATGTTGCCGTCCTGTCGGGCTCCGTCCGTTAAATAGCTCGACTCGGTCGGGAGCCGAGGAATCCGGCCGCCGCTAATCCGAGAAGACAGTCGGGTTTTAATTTCTCTACAAGGTCTGCATTTGCTCTAAATTGCGCCTCCGACTTTAATCGTCATCGCAGCGCGTACTTTAGACGTGAGATCACCCAAAGTACCAGACATCCGGGCAGGTGTCCAACTTACTTCGGCCGCAATGGTAACACGTAAATATCCATGAAACGTATGTTGTCGACATCGTTGAAACTGTATTATATTATCTATTTCGTTTCTGTTGTGTTGAAAAACTGGTGTTTTCGCTTAGATATTACAATTTACATTATTATTACAATATTTTGTAAAATATTTAAGACATATTAATGCATTAATCGCATGAGTGATTAGACTCTATACTAATCCTTCCATTGCTGCTAATAATGGACCTCCGCACCCAGATCAAAGAGGTTGGCACCCGGAGGAACCCAATTAGGGTAATTCTGGAACGGAAGTCTAAAATTAATATTGTTTTGACAGAGGCATCGTCCCACTCGGTTTGGCACATATCTCTCTCTCTCTCTCTCTCTCTCTGGACGCAGAGGTTGGCAGTGGTCGACCTCAGCGGGGAATGGGAGAGAAAGAGACGGACGCCGACAGACACAACGGACAACGGGAGAAACTCAGGAAGGAGGATGGAGAACAGCGGTAATGAAATGTGCAAGAGAGAGAGGGAGATATCGGAGCGAGGTGAGAGGGACAGATGGTGCCGCATGAATGGCGCTGAGGCGTGGGCGACCGCCTACCACCAACAACTGAACAACTCACAACTACACTAGTACGAAAACGCGTTAGTGAAAAAACAGATTTTGATTCTGTTAAAGTATATAAAACGAGCAGTATAGATTTCATTCATTCTTATAGTGATTTTATCTTAAATAAATATCAATTTAATCTTTTATTTAGCAAACAATGCAGGAACAATACAATAAAAGTTACTATCTGGAATCCAGGTGGCCATAAAATCCCAGTATTTAGTACCATATATTACTTACAATTGATGCCCATTGAAAGTGCAGATTCCGAGGCACCAACTAAGAAATGTGTTCACATCAGCATAATGATATATTATAGTATAACGAATAGATTTTTTAAAATGTGGAATTTTATATTAGCGCCCATTTCAATAAATATTGAATTTATTTATTGGTAGTAGAGCAATATTGTTGACAAACCGGATGTTTTGTTAAGTAAATTATTTCGTACCAATTTTATCGGTTGGTTCATCAAATCGCTCCATTTTAAACATGTACGTACTGTGTTCAAGGTGTCCTGAATTTATCGAAAGAATAAAACCAAAAGGCCATTGAAGATGTGCTCGTTTATGCTCGCATTGGAGAACACCGCAGTGTGGAAGGTAAACGAGTAGAATCCAATACACTTTTATTGTGAAAAATCCACTTGAAAGCGTACAGTAAATAATTGACGTATTCATAGACTGACAGGAATGTAAACATAAACAAACACAGATGAACCTTACTTTCTCCTACGAATTAGTCAGTTACTCATCAGAAGCCTGCAGTGAATTACGCGCCTCACAATATACCGCGTACACATTCCAATGTTGAATACACTGATATGGTTCTGTGTACGGTTTCTGGGAAAGTAAGATTTTCATTCCTCTCCACTCTAGGAATTAGTCTGCACGAATATCGTAAGAGTGATGGCATCAGAATTTTTATTATGGTAGGGAATGGACGAATTTGTCGTGCGAATATTAATTAAACGGGCCGCGAAGAGCGTCGAATTTAGAAAACGTACGCGGTGGAATTAGGCTGCGGATATTTATGGATAAAGGCGTGGCACGTCGGGAGGAGGCGTGCACGCTTGCATGTTCCCGATTCTCCCGTATATTACTTACGTCGCGTTGGTTCGGGACGTCACCTTCCATGACGTCACGGACGGCCGACGGGAGGAAGGCGGAGGATTCGCTCGGTGTTCGCCTCCGCAACTCCGAGCCCCGGTCCGTATTTTAAACCGGTTCGGACGTGAACCGCCTGCGACATTTCGGGACTCCTAGAAATTCCGGGCGCGTGGTAGATAATATAATTCGGCCGGTATCCGGGCCACGCTGAAAAATCGAGTGCACAAGCGTTTACGTTGAATCCGAAATTGCGACTCTAGTAGTCGGCGTTTCGAATAGTGTATTCTGTCTAGACGACACCAAGCGAGAAAATGCCTTTCGGCGCGGCTGTAAATTCTTACAGGTGTGGGCAAATACTCGATGCCTGAATTTCTTTGTTTGTACGTGTTCTTATTCCAAATAGATCGGAGGGGAAGCAACGTACCAGAAAATTCACTTGGAAGGACGCCCTCAATGGAATTTCTCGATAGGACACGCATCGCGAACCACTTAAAACATTCAAATGTAGAAAAATTGCTTAGTTGAATTGAACTTTCTATTAATATAGAAATTTCCAAAATACGGATAACATTTGCGGCAGCGCATCCTGTCGCAACTGCTAGCCAATGACTGACAAATAGTGACAAGAAAAACATGCCCGATATTTCGCAAGCGAACGACGAGAAGGAAATGCAGGCCTGCAAGTGCTAGAGCGACAAATGTGCAGTCCGCATAAATGAATTCGGTATTGATGATTCACTCCCAGCCATCCCAGACTCCTGAACCACTACTCAGCCGTTATAATTAAACATTATAAACGAATTATCGATTGATTCAAACAGAAAATAATAAAGGAAGTAGCTGATTTTTTACAATTGTGACTCAAACTACAAATAGGCCTAAACTACCATTAAGCCAGGACTCCGACTCGACAGACCTGAACTTTACGCCATTAACATTGATTCAATAATGAAATTATGGTCAAAGTGGGAGATCGATGCATATAAATACAATTAGATAATTTTGGAGAAATGTTCAAAGAACTTTAAATCGCTCAATTATGAACACAGGTGCGAATCTTTTAAACCGTTGAGCACGTTCGCAAAAGCCGTGCTTTAAATTCCATTTAAATGCCGCGGGTGTAGCTACACATGTCGCACAGTGCTATGGAGGATCATAAAACAGATCAATAAATAAAACGCCGCCTTGCGTCCTCCCATTCCGGGCCAGTCCGAGGCCGATGACGGCCGCCTATTTTTCATCACCCACGCCCGCACCAAACCGAATGTTTCCTCTGAATGTATTCTTATTGGGGCTATTCTAATTTTGGGGAATGCCCCACACAATGATCCAGCCGATTAGGGACCAAAGGACATGGCGTGCAAATAAAACAATCCGGTGAATTACAACCGAACCTTAGGCTTCTATCGATTTCAAAATTGAGTAGGTTTATTGGGAAACACGAAATGCGAACGGGGAGAACACCTAATTAAATTCAGAACGACGAAATTGGCTGTGTCCTGAATTAATTTTTGGCTTGGTTTTCGCGGGCGAAACTCGGGCTTTCGGCCTGTACGCCCGTTTCTCTTTCCGGGTACCGCGGGGTACGCTGACGCCAACTGCAACTGGACAAGTTTTGGGGGCTCTCCGGTGAAAGAAGACATTCAACTTTTAAACTTCAGTTCCTTATTGAAGAAATATTAACAAGATTCCTTAATTCCTACTTTTTATAGCTCATTTTACTGTCATCGTTCGTTTATCCGGACAAGTTGTTTCCACCTAGGAGGTTACCCCCACCTTCAGTGAACGGAGGTAGGTTGTAGGTGAGTGAACGGCAAGAAGTAACGTTCGATTAAGTGGAAATATATCAGTTTGGAATTTTATGTTAACGATCCAGTAGCCCTGGAGGATGAGAGCTAGATATTCATTGATGCAAACGGACAAGAGAATGTAGTTAAAAATTAAAAATCGGTTATAATTACAATAACAAAAAAACAGCAGTGCTATATGATTTGAGCACCCAAACATAAATTTGAGTACCAACAAATAGTTTTACTGATCGGCTCATGACTTTCAATTAGTTCCGGCCATGGTCACATACGACCGACGCGGAAGCGATTTTATTCTTGGGGCCCTCCTGTCAAAAAAAATTGCCCGAACCGCGGAATTTATTCAACGGAGTGTCTAATAAAAGATATAATTAAATACAGCTGTTCGATGCGGAGTTGTGGCTTTTGGCTCTGGCCGGAGGAGTGCCGGGCCCTGTAGTCCTAGAAAATAAACTCGGGGGAGGCGGAAAGGGACAAAAAGAAATCGAGTCGAGAGATGTCTTTCGGTTGGGACGATTTTGAATGGTCGGTTTTGGGCTTTTTTGACGGCCGGCTATTTCGGTCGTGGAATGGGAGGAATAAGGGGGATTGATACGGGACGACAACTGTCACACGGCGAGCAGAACTGAAGACACCACCGCGCCCGGCACACCACGCACGTTTATAAATACAATGCCCGCCTTCCTTTCTCCCTGCACGACTATATTTACATCCTTGGCTATGTCTAGATGAATCCTATTTGTACGCATCGAAATCATACTGAAAAAAATGTAATATTTTGTGGAGGGGGACCCACATAAGTGAAGCTTTTCAGAAGATAGGAGAGACTATTCCTCGGAGTCAAAATATTTATCTTAATTTACCCATTTTCTCACTTACGTTTCCCTTCATTTTATAGCATTAAATAAAACTCAACATCTCTCTCAACAACTACAAATATTCCTTACTGAAGCAATAGCCCTCCGGGAACTTCCGGGAAGTCTAATCAACATCAGCAAATATAAATTTTCTAAGGCGATGTAGTTGTAAATGAATTATACGGATAAATGTAATTATAATTTATATAAATCGCACAGTAATATTTCCATATCGGTGGAAGTGTTGCAGAGAGATCATTGGTAGCAAAACGGAGCAAGGCGATTTCTTCTACAAGGATTTGTCTATAATGTATTCCTTTCTAATTTCATTTCTAATTCCAAACGACTGGCTGATAGTATTCGGTACGGAAACCCGAGGATGATCCGAGAGAGTGAGAGATGTTTCGAAGAAACGTTAATGCCCACGGTTCAAACGTCGTCTATTTATGTGCAACACGCTTTCAAGTACCGTGTTGCACATTTGCAGATACCACCCACGGTACATTGTATAATTAGAAAGCTAAGACATGAATGTTCAACAACAACAAAAAAATAAATAAATACATAAATAAATAAAAAACCCTCCATTTTCACTGTCTGTATTTGGAGAGACATCGCCGACTCCCACATTCGAATTTTCCGGGTGTAAAATTAAAGGACCTCGCGCCAACACCCACAGCGCCCAGACAGATATTATGTTGCATTTATCATTGAAGGCATTTTCCATTCTGAACGGCCAAATGCAAATTTCCGTCGCACGAGCATAAATCCTCTTCTTGAATTCGATGCAGAAGAGTAAACTTTCTGAATTGCACATACGCAGCGTCAGGGCGTAATGTTGCGATGAAATATAGGAACAGAAAACATTAAAGATTAGTTTTGACGGTTCGCTCCAATGAATAATTTTTGTAAAAAAAAGTGCGAGATCAGTACTCAGGCGCTGAACAGTTCTGAGTGAGTGTAAGCGGCGGGACAGTAATAGAAACGTATTAACATTTCATTTTGTCTGTCAGCGTCTTTCGCTTTCAACCTACTCCCATAACTCTCATAATTCTGGGCATTTCGCCACTGGGAGAGAGAGAGAGAGAGTCGGCGTTATTTCTACACTTTATAATCAGTTCTTGGAGATGATGAAAACTGCTCAATACAAACGTACCGTTCGCATTGGAGTTATGACAATAGCGTGGATCTAAATAAAAATGAAAATTGGGCCAGGCATTTTTGCTATATAATACGAATAAGGACAAAGATTCATTTTCCGAAAGCAATGAGGTATGAACAGAAAAAGATATCATCTCGGTTCCACCAAGATTTCCAACATCACTCGCTTCCAGAGATTCCAATCAAAAGTCATTCGAACTGAAAGCCCTCTCCTGCGAAGTTTTTGAAAATTTTCCTCACATTCGCAGACAAGCGTTTATTTTTGTGTCTGGTGCTGGGTGTAAAATAGTTCGTGTGTTAAGCCTCCGTAGACAGTTTTGAATTAGAGCGGTTTTGAACTTGGTCCAGTCGGACGGGCGGCGCGTGTCGCTAAGTACTTTCCGGAGTTTTTCATAAACTATTTCAAGCGCTGAGCCAATATTTTATGTTGGACGCAGGAAAATATTTTAGTTAGCTGACGCCGTACAGCTTTAATAGCGTCGTAAAGGACGATTGTGCCGCGGCGTTCTTCGGCGACGCTCACAGACGACGATTGGTTAGCACATTTTTCGGTTCTCAAAATAAATTTAACGCCAAATTATTTCTGGTTACAATGCAAATCCTATAAAAATTAAAGTATTTACTGGATCCATCGACTGTTTTTATTAATCCATTGCTTTATATATGTTAAAGATAAAAAGAAAGGGTATTTCCCAGATAATTTTAGAATTGATTTGGAAAAAGAGAAAGAAAAAACAACTGGCGCTAAACCAAGAACGAATATTATATTATTCGCTTCATGAATTTCATCAATTTCATCGATTTTTCGGACAATCCACTCCATTAGTGTCCTCCAGAGTTTGGGAATATCGAAATTATCCGACACAAATATAATGATGTCCATCGCACCTTACTGTGTTAATTTCGACTACACGATATCATAGGTTCTTGAATGTTTTTCAAGAATCTAAAACGCCGTTCGGATTCCATTGTTTCCCTCCCTTTGTACTTTGTATTCCGAAGGCGTCGTCTCGGAGCTCCGGTATGTTTCAATAGTGTGGAAAGGTGTCCCTAAACGATAATAGGTTTTGGACGCCCAAAAATGAGTTTCAGCCTGAATTTCAACTGAATTCGGTTCCATTCTCGAGCCAAATTTTGAAACAAGAATCAAATAAAATGCAGGATAATATTTTCCACTTTCGGGAATTAATATTTCTTGTAATACCGTGAAACAGATAAGAAGAAATTAGTACCCAGCACCAGTGCAATGAAAAAACCCCCTGTTAAAATAAGTAAAAAAGTAACAAGAAATGTACTGTATTTTTAGTTAGGTTGCAGCTCAGGTTGCAAAGCACTAAAACCTTAAAAGTCTAATGGCGTAAAATAATTTTAATCTGAAACAAGAAATTGATCAGCAATGATATTCGGCAAACTAAACGAATGCTTAATGTCACGATTTTGAGAAAGCATTAGTCGGAAAAATTACGCAATATTCTCCGTATTTGATCATGATAAATTTCGAAACTAACAGTCGACAACTTGAACACTTTAACTCCAGTAATATAAATCCAGGATTATTTTAAGAATCAACGTTTCATTTATGGTATAATGCCCCGTTATCTGCGGTAATTTAAAATTTAGCCGGCGAATTGTTTTTAACAAAGTAGAACGCGGCGATTTGAGGCCGCATACTAATTTGCTTTTAATTATCGAGGCCACAAAACGAGAAGGCAGAACGGCCGAAGTTAGGGGCGGCGAATGAAACAAAAAAGAAGAAACAGGCGCGGTAAATCCGGTACTCCGAAAAAGGCGATATACCAACGCCGTAGGGGGACATATTCATTTTGGAACCCGAGCTTTGCCATATATCTCGCGGGCGTGCAGATCACACATACTAACTGAGTTGGCACACACGCTACAACAGAAAGGGGGACGCGCGGTGCCTACAGTGAAGTCCGTATGGAAATCCAAACTGGTTTGGTTTCGAACGGCACGAAAAAAGCCTCGACCAAGGAGTCGGATTATCCCTTTAACGATTACCGCCTTAAATGACCATATTTTTAATAAAGTCCGATCCGCTCCGCGCAGATTAATTGAAACGAACTGAATTGTATTAGACTCTCCTAATTAACCCATTAACCGACGAGAGTTACTAGATGTGAGGGATAGATTGAGTATACCTGGATGCAAAGAGGTCACATTAACCGACAGGTTGTGCAAAGGAGAGTTACAGTGTTGAGGAAACTGCAAGGAGCCCATAGAATGAGAACGGAGAAGTACGTTGATAGATTGAGTTTACCGAGAGGTCATTCTTAAAGTCACCGAGACAAACAGAGTGCACTGGGCTAGGGAGACGGCCGGGGCACGTACCACTTTTGAATGACCTCTAACTGACCTCTGTCGTTCTCGAGCAAATTTGACACATTTCGGCTTCCTCCGTCCAGTGTACCCGGTACTCCTTGGGCCACCCGTTTTTCTGAATTACCTCTAATTGACCACTATCGTTAAACTCAACCTATCTAGAAGTTCCTTCGACACCCTGAAAGGTTTCTCACAGCCAGTAATACTCCGTTCAGAAAAATTGATTTCTGTAGATCCCGGTAAACTCAACCTACTCCAGATTTCTGCAGGCCCCCTGGATCCTCTGCAGTTTTCTCACAGCCAGTACTGCGACTAGTAATTCATTTTTAATCATTTAACGACGGCATATATCATTCTGTGTTTTGAAACAAATGTCTCGCGCCGACCGTAAATCATGGTTAGTGTCGCACGCGGCGGAGGAGTTGGCCTCCCGGTTCGCATCTGGTGCGTTCCTCATCATCCGGTTAAGCTCATAATTTTACTTTTTCTGTTATAGTCAAATAGCAATGTATGTAAGCTTAATGTGAGGAAAATAACGAGTTATTTTAAAATGTGGTGGGTGGTCAAATGAAATATTCACAAAGAAATTATTAGAACCGGTAAATGGAAACAGCATTTTATTCCGGTATAGCGTATCGACCGGAAATATGCTATTGTCTCAATTTATGGCATATATTTATGGCTGAACGGAATGAAAAATGTTGGGACATAGAAACCCGGCGGGGATGAGTGGGAGCGTTGCGGAAACCCTCGCTTTGTTACGCAATTTTGAAACGCTGCCAACCCGAGTCAAACTTAGTCCTCTCCGCTTTCATTAAAGATAAACGCCCGCCCGCAGTTGCGCAATACCGCCCTGAGTCGGCCGCTTTCAAACGCGCCGAACCCCCATTATCGGTTTATTGGTATTTATTTATCCTAATATATATTAACGGTCCGCGCCTCGGAGATATGCAGTTGAATGATATGAATATTCCGGAGTTATTTCTGATTCGGGCGTAAGTTGGCAATGGACGTCGAATAACTTAAAAACTCTGGTTTAGACTAGAGTCCAGCGGTACGTCACTTCTGTAAGCGGGTCCAGACGAATCTAGCTATTAATAGTGGGGACAAGTAAGGCGGTATGCAGTTCATTTATACGAAAACGAGAAATGTAGTCTAATATCTTGTGATTTGTGTTTCTATACAAAGTGGCGTGGACATTATTTATTACCGTTGCCTCACGGATCTGTCTCACCCATATATAACAAGTCAACCCTGCACCCGGGGAGGTCAATTAATCAGCTATTATTATGACCGAGCCGTACAGAGCGTGAAAATCAATCAAAGGAAGGCACCTCTTGCCAAAACAACAAATTACTGAATCAAATATTTATGACTGCAACTCATAACGCTTCTACTATTCTCCCGCCGGTGTTGGGGGAATAACAAGACGATACCCGGACTGAAATTGACTTTCATGAATCGGCCGTTTTTCGATTCAACTTGCGATCTCTCTATATGTAGTTAGTGGTTTGTGCCTTTCGTTGTGCCAGCGCGTCTGGCTTTCAATTGAGGAAGGACAAGCCCCGATCGGTCGAGTCCCTGGGCTGGTAAATGTTGCAGTATCTCTGAACGTGATCGCGGTTCAGGAATATTAATTACAATGCCTCTTAACTTCATAATGCAAAACGTGGGTTAGAAATATAAAGCTAGGCTGGACGACGGAAGAAATGTAGGCCATCCGAACCACGGAAACATTATTTTTAAATGGGTCTATAATAATAATAAAGCCTTTAATATCCTATGCCTTTTAATTTTCAGTAGATATTTACAGTGTGAACGCCCCTGTTATCAAAATCATTATTGTAGATTTCATGTGTTTCTGTCTCCTCTTGCTGGTTTGGTCTTTTGCTAGACCGGTTTCGGCTGCTCGCCATCATCAGTAGCGGTGTTAGTCACTTTGGATGTTTTTTGGGCATCCTCACTGCACTGTCACTGTCACTTGTACTGTGGTGGTTGTCTTGTGTATACGCGTCTTGTTATTGTGTCTATGGGGGATGTTGTTTGTCGTATTTGAGTGAGGATGCCCAAGAATGACTAAAACCGCTACTGAAGATGGCGAGCAGCCGAAACCGGTCTAGCAAAAGACGAAACCAGCGAGAGGAGACAGAAACAGACGAAATCTACGGTATTCCAACCCCTCGCTGACCACAAAAGAGGTATTCCAAAATGATTATGATTGGATTCATCGCTGCAATAAGAGGAGACTGAACGTTTAATATTTTTTTAGAATTGGACGATTGAAACTGTGAACGTCTTATCAATCCTCCGATGCAGTTCATCACTCTCTCTCTCTGTGTCTCTATCTCTCATTATCCCAGGACAATCCGGTCGCGCAATCTAACCCGAGGTACGACCACACGTGTACCACAAGTGAACGGTGGGAGCGCGGGCGGCATCTCAATGGAGGGTTCGACATTCTGAAGCGTTTTGGGTGCCTCGGCTCTCCTCCCGCTCACGACATTTATTTCTACGAATTTCATATTATTTGGAGCGCGTTCGTCGCGTCGCCGCATAAATATTCATAGCCTTACTATTTTGTGGTAGGGGGCGGCTGAGGCCGCGGGACTCTGCCAATAATGGGTTTCTCGGCGGGACAACTCCCCGTTTCCTTTTCGCGGACCCAATTAATTCGGTTACAGCCCCCGGGGCCATTACATCATTCCTCCAGTTTTACTTATTCGTCATGCCGAGAGCTGACCAGTTCGGCAATTTGGGTGGTCTTTGGGATGGAACTTTTCGAGCCGGCAGCCGGAAAAATATTATAACTGAACTCTAGTATCGTCCTGCAGGACAAATCTAAATGAAGAAATAATTTAACATTAGATTTCGTTTTATTTTTTACGGAACTGCAGTGTACATTGCTAGATGTGATTGCATGAAGAAATAAACTGAAGAGCGTATATTTGCAGCTTTACGTATAATAAATATTCCAAAACAGGTTTCTCGTATTTTTTTTATTTCCTTCGAGTGTCCTTCATGACGCCAACTCGTGTATTCTCATTCTGATCACGCGTTGTACACTTTTCTCTGATGGCCCCGAAAGCAGTTATCAGAAGGTGGTGCTTCATTCCTCTTTAATATATCATTTCCATATTTGCCTCTGCTTCGAGTCGAAACGGTCCTGCTGCTAGTGACGACGACTACGACGCCTGTTCGTCTTTGGCGTCTTTGGTTGCGACACAAAGTGCACTGCTGGGCCGGCAGAAACCCGTCTACGCCGTTAACCGCATTTCTCTCTCTCTCTCTCTACTCCCTATCTCGATCCCTCGGGACGGTTGTATTTGGCCCGACGCCCGTCAACTATTTCGAAATTCGAAATAAAATCGGCGATCGGGGCTATCGGACACGGAAAACCAATTAGGGCCGCAGGCTCTATCCGGTGGAAATTCAGAATCGGACGGGTTTTATGTACTCGAGGACAGAAAGTCGCGACGAACGCGCTATCTGCGTCCATTCGACAGCAGGACTATTATATAGAACGAGGGCTGTTAGTGGCATCTAACAGTTTAGAACTTAGGAACGCCCGATCCGGAAAGGATGATGTAAATCGCCCTTTCCGATTATTTACAACCGATCCAAAATCGGGCTTCTTTTATGATGATTTGAATGCAACCAATGTAAACCTATTTATGGCTTCTATCTAAGAAAATGTTCAGCTTTTTATTTTATATCTTAAATTGTTTAAGTTTTAATGAATAGCGTCACTATACAGATTATTCTTTTATACCCAGTCAGTTTTTGTATTTTTCAAAGGCTGAGGAATTAGCATGAGTGATGATAAAATGTTGGCTTGCCCAACAAATACCTTCACGATTGGAATAGCTATGTTGTAAGTTATATTAAAAAAAATGAAAATCTAAATTAATTTTGCAATCGGTACAACACAATACATGATATATTGGTGGACAACTTTCACTTGAGGAAAAAAGTGTGAAACAGAGAGAGAGAGGGGGTGGAAAGGAAGTAAAAGAGAAAAAGCGGATTCTATTAATAATCGTTTGGTAGCCGTTTGTAGGTTGGCCCACGCCCACGCTAGGGCGTCACTTACGTAAGGGTTCCTGTGTTGTACTACTGGTACTACACGGCGGGGAGAAAGTGGAGTGTACACAATAAGAGACACAATTTATACAGGCGTGGGCCGCCACTTGCCCGCTCACTCTTTCCAGAACAGGAACACTGGTGGAAAATGCAGCTGAAAAAGGGAAGGCGTATCGCGTGACCGAATACACGTTCACTGTACCCAATAACCGTTCTTAATCATTTGGACATTTGTATGACACTGTTATTGGTATTATAAGACTGGTTTCCAGAAAATTTATTAGGATCGGGGTTCTCTCGTAATTGTGCGAAAATCAAAATATGAAAGCGAAATATATTAGTTGTGGAAGAACGTGAAACATCAGTGACAGTATTTATCGCATTTCCATGCATGATAGTTTACATATATTTTATGATTATTTATCGATACAATTATGACTTAAATTCTCTCCCTATTCCCTGAAACTTCCTTAATTATAACATGCCATCCGTTTCGTTGTTATTATTTGGTCTTGTGAAGATTATTTTACCTCTATACGCAAAAGAACAAATTATAAATCCCGTGACATTTTTAAAAATAAAATATTCAGTTCTCGTCCAATGGTCACCTTAAGGAGGACCAGATTACTCATCCCCGCTCTAGTCGTTCTCCAAATGTCAGGGACCCCCTAGCGTTTAGTGAGAGACGCACGTGCGTAATAGAAACATCCGAGGAATATTAATCGGCGCGGTCGGTATAAAACCGGATAAAAAACTAAAACGAAAATAAGCGTTTCGGAAGGACTTGAACTTGCATTGCCAAACGCCATGTTGTTTTGGCAAGGTTTGGGGTCCGCAGCGTGCCGGTGAATCAGATTCGAAATTAAACATGGCAGCCCCCTCTCTGACTCATGCCGCGAAACAGGGCTCCCCAGCCCAAGATCTAGATCTCTGCAGCTTCTTGGCCTATGAATTGTCAGTACCAAAAAAATATTACATAAAATAAATAACACTTTATAGAAAATCAGGTACCCAGAAATACCACCAAGGATTCTGAAATTTGTTTTCGAGCCTCTTTTCTGCACCGTTACTGTGGTCCACACGTCGCAAGAATGATACCGTTACGAACACCTAGCGCACCACCACACAGGTGGACAGGTATTTTACATTTTATTAATATGTTTTACACCTGTAAATATTACACTCTACGCATAGTCAGGAAAAGATGCACAGTTGCATAGTGTCGGCAAGAACTGAGGAGGTCAAGTCGCAACCCGTCCATTAACATATCCCAGCGTTTCTCAAATAAACGTTTAACAATTTAATTGTTTTCCCGGCTAAATTTATTCAAAAGTCCTATCCGATTTCCCACAGCCAGATAAAGAAAACGAGCTTTTTTTAAAAAAGATTTATGAAACTTTATATCTTGGCAATTGAAGGCGGATTCGGTCCAAGAGACGTAGGCGCGGACAATTCTCATGGCGAACAATCGCTCTTAGCCGCGTTGCCGTTGCGACAGCCGGCGATAGGGCTGAGCGAAGCCCGTTCATCTCCACTCTATCTCTAAATCTATTTCCATTCCAAGATATTAATTCAATGCCATCGACCCACTAATTGAGCTACCAATCCAAGTAGAACCCTTGATTGTCGCGATAGTAACTGTGCTAGCGACAATAATAATCTTTATCCGAAGTTCTACTGAAGACGGCGAATACCTGAAAATTGAAATCCCGGACGAGTGCGGGGGACTAGGAGTCCGTGTTCAGGCGTGGACTGAAAAAGGAGAACGGTTAGTCCCAAATCGCCCGATATGAATATTGCATCGGTAAAGAGAGATATAAGCGTTGGATAGCCGAGGGAAGCAATCTCGGAGGCGGTGACCGTGTCGTCAGGACACACCTAAAGGGCTTCTCGATCCATTATTTGTAGGAGGAGGCCCCCTCAACCTCCGTTTACAGTTCGCTTCCTGCCATTCTTAAAACGTCGGGTATATTTCAACCTCGGGCAGGAAACGGGAAATTTGCGCCTATTACATTCGCTCCTCGTTTGCCTGGATATACACGGCATAATGCGATATTTTTGAACGGACAGGAAAGAAAAATAAGGGATAAAAAAGGGCTCGTCGGAATAAGAAGATCACCGTTTTAGAAGAAGACTCCGGCTTTATTTGTTCACTGTCACAAAACGTCCCCAACCGTCATCCTGTTTCCGATTTTTATAAGGATTACTTTAAAAAACCTTCTACCTTTAAATAGAGTTCTGGGAAAGAAATATCGTTTTCTTTATTTTAGTTTACAAAAACATACTGCGGCCCAGATTTGTAATCCGACAGGTAGAATTAGTTAAGTATTACAATTTAAAATGTGAATTCGACTTGGACGATATTTTAACATAGGAACACGCCCTGGATTCCGTGTTCTGTAAAGGAACACGGGATGTCTGTTTTTTTCTTCGTGGGGGAAAATCGGCAAGGTTTTCTTTAGCCGGCCCTCTTTTAAAAACGCATTAAACAACAACGGGCCGCGATGCAAATTAGTACAAATTAATTCGGCATATAATTAAACCCATTGAATGGGGGCATTATACGGCCGGGGACGATTAACAAGTCGATCGATATCGTCGATCGTATATCTCCGCCGGCCCAAATAAGCCCGGTCTTAATTTGGTTTCCACCTCGAAACTCGACGCGGTTCCGCACTCCGACAATTCGACAGAATTTGTGCCCCTCATTTAAATAAATTGATTGCCCCAAATGGATATTTTCCTTCCCTCGTCCTGAGCAATCCTAAGATAAACATGGCCTTCGCAAACACCATTTAAAATTCAGCAATACGACAGGAACAAATACATTTAAAAATTAAATGACCGAATGATCCTTATATTCTGCATCGTATAAGGCCGGCATCAAAACTAAATATAACTCGATTCCTCCGAATACATAATCGGTTCCATACTCAATCGGTTATAATTACATTATGTAACGCAGAAAACAAATTAATTATATTATATGCTCACGGGATTTCCCAATTAAGTGTAATATAGCAGTAAATGAATTACGAATGCGGCATTATAATTTTGTTATCTTAGTGCCTTCTAAATGTTCCATCGTTCGACAAATAGTTGTTCCGACGAATGAATTCCGGTTCAACTTTTTCAAGTTTTTGATTTAGTTTCGCATCGGTCAATCTTAATTTAGAACAATAACGATGCTATAGATTCAGAGACCGTATTTAAATAAAAGCTGCGAGAGGGATGCTGTCTGTCTGACGGCAGAGATTTAGGTGGGCGGCCGGTGTCCCACGCCGCCCAATGACACTGCCGCTTTCAAAGAAACACCGACTAGGTACACCTTCGCAATTTTTCAGAGCGTTTTAAACTGTGGCTGAAAATAAAGGAGGGGGCCTGAAAAAAAGAAGAAAAAGCCGCCGAATCCCACTCGCGATGGCGTCAGTCACTCGCTTATAATCGCCTCGTCGTTTAAGGCGACTGTAAGCGCACACTGTAAGCGACATATTATTACTGGCCGGCCGCAATACACTGTACAGTCGCCAAACAAATATTAAATTAAATTTCAGAAATACTGCGCCCTTACAAATTATTTACTGTACAACTGTGGATTGTCCTCCGTTCCGAAATAAAGCAAAAATGTTTGTACAACGACGTGCTCATTAGGGGCTCACCGTATGACATCCTACTTCAGCCAACCATATGATCTCCTCACGCAAAAGTTTATCAAAACCTTCGGCTTTAATAGTTTGATTTACCAATCACAGACCCACATAATATAAGTAAGTACAACTGATAGATTTCGTGTGTTTCTGTCTCCTCTCGCTGGTTTGGTCTTTTCCTAGACCGGTTTCGGCTGCTTCATTAGCGGTGTTAGTCACTTTTGGCACTTTGGATGCATGGTTTTGGGCATCATCACTGCACTGTCACCGTCACTTGTACTGTGGTTCTGTTTGTCGTATATATATATATATATATATATATATATATATATATATAGGGGCGCTAGTTTATTGGTGCAAGTGCACTCAACGAACGATTTTTGTGAAACTAGCGCTCCCCTGAGGGTGGTGCGGAAATGTTCTTAACTAAAGTTCGTTGGGTGCACTTGTACCGATAAACTAGCGCCCCCTGAGGGTGGTGCGGAAATGTTCTTAACTAAAGTTCGTTGGGTGCACTTGTACCGATAAACTAGCGCCCCCTGAGGGTGGTGCGGAAATGTTCTTAACTAAAGTTCGTTGGGTGCACTTGTACCGATAAACTAGCGCCCCCTGAGGGTGGTGCGGAAATGTACTTAACTAAAGTTCGTTGGGTGCACTTGTACCGATAAACTAGCGCCCCCTGAGGGTGGTGCGGAAATGTACTTAACTAAAGTTCGTTGGGTGCACTTGTACCGATAAACTAGCGCCCCTGAGGGTGGTGCGGAAATGTTCTTAACTAAAATTCGTTGGGTGCACTTGTTCCGATAAACTAGCGCCCCCTGAGGGTGGTGCGGAATTGTACCTAACTAAATCTAATACAGCTGAATTTTATTAATCTAATTTGTTGTATGAAAAGGGCGCGAGCCAACACTGAAGTCAAAATATTTTATCTGATATGTTCCCAACGCTATATCGGTTTCATGTTCTCTCCATCTTTATTAGCATTCCGTCCAAAATAGAAGGCCACCGTTGGACCGTTTCTCACTGTGATATTCGATATAATCCGCCCGATGGAGAGGCAGGGTGGCTTTTTCACTTCCCTCGTTAAATCTAATTGGTGAAGTTAAGGCGGCGGCTATCTCGTATTAATGAACGACGGCTCGTATTGTTCCGTCGTTATATTCCTGTTATTATAATTTAAATTCCAAATGGAAGGCTGGTTGGGCGTGACACCCAATATGAGATCTGCATATTGTGCCAGTAGGTGCGCCTTCTCCACTTATATCAACTTTCGAATCCTTGTATAAAGATTACGGGCTTCACAATTAGAAGAAAAAACGCCGCTTTGGTCATATATTAACGTCTTCAAATGTCCGAGCGCCGAATGGGTGATTGTTTCACACGCAAACGTTGTTCCACATCGTTCTTGGCCATTGCTCTAATGTTCTTTCCATTGTCCCATGAGGCTGACAGAATAATTTAGATAGTGACTCAGATTAAACAGAATCTGTGGTATTGTGAGTTTTTGTTTTGTTAAACAGTATTCCTGTGGTTACATTAGATGCATAGGGAATTTCGTATGGTCACCTAGGAGGTTAACAAAAATTTCGTGAACCACTGTTGGGAATTTATTTGAAAATTACATGGAGATGTTTGTACCGTAAAAGAGTTTTGAGTGTAAATTATTGAAAGCGGACGTCACAACGTTTTCTGTTACAAATGAATATTTATTGCAAATGTAAAATATTTAAATATGTTTTCTAAACCATTTAAGTATGCCCACGCCCGAGACGTTCTACGAATAGCAACGGGTGACACGCCGTCTCCTCAACTCTCACGTGACGTGTTCTCGCCGAGATTGTACTATTTAATAATTCTGCAATAATTAAAATGGTGGTAATTATAGTGTAGCGTGGTATTAGGCAGAGTTTTTATGAGCCAATAATCTTACTGCTTGGGCGGATAGTCCGACTATTAAGAGTCTAAGCCATTAAATGTTGGCGGCACTTAGTCCAGTCACCCACAGCATCGGGGTGCGGCTCCCGCAAACACAGAGGTAAAGTACTAAGCCTACACTCTTATATGAGTTATATTAATATAAGAAATAAATTCGATCGGTCATTCATCATTAAGAAACAGTCGCCTGGCGGTATTGAGAGCAAAACTTTCTTCACTCATAACACTCGGACTGTATGTTGGAAATATTTGGTGTTACCGCTTTTCGATAACTTAGGACTGCACTAAAGGTAGAGAGAGGTGGGCTCATGTGTGGGTTCAAATTTTGGCAGGCAAATTAAACAACACTATTCGAACGTATTTGCAATGGCGAACGTAGGAGGTTGACATGACTCGTAAGCCGGACTCGGTAATCCAACGAAAACAAAAATAAACATATATATATATATATATATATATATATATATATATTTCAACTCCAGTTCTTGTACTATCTCTATATATTAAGTTGGTAATCGTTTGCTTCTTAGTAACAATTCTGGAAGCTGTACTCGAGCAGTATATATCCCAAGAATGCGATTCCAATACTAAATAAGCGCATGTTGAAATATTTTTCGGAAATTTATAAATGAATTAATAATATGATATTAATATTGTTATCCTTGCGATCATCTGTTTTTACTCACCGATTTGGTCTTATGCTACACCAACTTTGGCTTCTGAAGCAGTTAAACACGCTTATTACCGCTTGAGCTCTTGGGTTCAGTTTCATTCACTACACTGTTACTGTGGTCTATTGTAACTGTTATGTATTGCGCTTGTTGGCACGGGCGCTGCCTGTCGGGCAAAGAGAGCTAGTATAAGTTAATTTATTGAACGGACAAAAAGGCACCATTAATTAAAGTAATTATTGGCAATTATAATCACCTGTGTAAACATTCGATTTATTGATAATGATTTTGATTTATACGAGGCTTATAATTAAGAATAGACTTCTAATGGTGCCTAGTACTTGGGCAATGTTTATGGCCCCCGGGGTTAGTAGGCGAGAAGAGCTGTAAAAGAAGAGTTAATTCTGTCCCAGAAGGTCAACAACCGGCATCCGGGCCTCCTGTGATTTTGATTAATCTTATTGGAATAAATTGTTCTTAAATTTGATGACGGAGAAGCTTTATCGGGATTTAACCGGCAATCGATGAGAATGACTCGGCTGGATGCTTAATATAATGGAAGTTTCATTTAACAACCCTAATTTAGGGATAGGAGTATTGTTAATGTCACATATTCCTATAGTTCATTAGAGTTCGGACGTAGCGAGGTTTGCAATATCCCGCTCTGTGCGCTAAATATATCTATATATTTATTGTCACATGGACCTACTTTAAGAAAATTTACAGAGAGGTACAAGAAATAAGGATATCCTGATTAATGTAAAAGGATTGTGATGATCTAGTAGAGTACCGAATAAAACGGGGCAGAAAAACATACGAGTTCATATGGAATACATTTCCATGTTAATAACTTGTAAATATATTGCTTTTTCTTATGCTAACTACGAAAGATAAAATTACATACCTACATTGAAGCGTATACCTCTAAGCACTACTATCAGTCCACGGAAATTATTGCCGTATGATTTATTATAATATCCGGAATCGTAAATCCGTTTCTGAAGGATTTATGTCCTAGGCGTTGTGATGACTGATGATGAAGACATCCTGCCCGAGGAGGACCCAATTCTAATGGGGCCCTCTCTTTACCAACATTTTATCACCTGTCGTCGTCTTCAAACGCCAATTATAATTCCATTGTAATTTTAAAATAATGGTTCCAACTTGGCTATTTATTTAAAACGGTGAGTGGGCCGATCCCCGTGGTGGCATTCGCCTATTGTCTCAGAGGCGGGGCGTAAGCCTCGGCGTCCTCTAGGATCAACTGATATTAAGCCCACCGTTGCATATGCATGGGTCCCACTCCATAAGACACCTGGCTACAGTCTCTTCGGTAACTCAGCTTATGCACAATTTAGTAGTTACCCGCGTCTGGTCCGCATTCCAGAGTACGGATATGTTAATCGGAAGAGAGCGAATATGAAACATTTATTCGAGCCAGCAGATGGAAATTAGATACTTTCTTATGGGAGAACTGTCTGATCAATGGTCTGCATTTCCACAATTCGATATGAAATTGATGTCGACAGATAGTTATCCAGATTCCAAAATAGGGAGATATTCGTTATCCCGTGGTAGTAACAATTAAACCACACGGCTACATCGGTTCAAGCTAAGTTTAGCAGATTCAGGTCATTCAGGATATGTCTACTTTAATATTACTGGCAATATGCATAGTATCTTAATATTAATATCAAATAATCACATGTTAGAGTGTGCAGGATCCAAAAAAAAATCATATTTGGGACCGGTTAAATGTTTACGTTCGAAAAAGCAAGTTCGCTGGGTGAATTTAAGGATTTAAAATTAAATCTCAACATTTTGTTGCAATGAATGGGACCGGCCGCGTGACAGTAGTCAGAGTAAGATTAGATGCGTTTCTTTCGGATACAACGGTCATCGGCGTTTAGCGGTTTCTTCCAGAAAAAGGTGGAGTGACCTTTTTGGACCGGCTCCAGGGAGCCTTCCCTCTCGCGCTCACCCGAAGGCTGGAAGCTCCGAACCGCAAACAACCCCACACAAGGAACGGGCTAAATGCCCATTAAGAAGATTAAGAAAATACCCATTACACCATTAGCTAAGTGACCTTTACCGGTGATGGACGGAAATAATCGTAGTGGGGTACAGATGCACATGTTGGCTATTGCAACAGATATCGAACCGAGGTTTTACAACGAGTACGAATACTATTATAAACAGTGGAACTTAATTCAGGAAATGAGTTTCATAAAATTCGGGGTCACAATACCAAATTTTACACTTGGTTTTTATTTTTTTCATTTCTTACCACTATGTACATTAGGTGACATTTGGATTATTATATGCGCTCAAAATTATTTACTCTCAATTTTACAGGCAGTGGAAATATTGGAAATTATTCAAGCTGTACTCCACACAAAATGAAAAAGCGATAAACCAAGGCGAGCGTACGCGTTTTGAATATCAATTTCAAAGTGGTGGGCAGTAGAGTTTCCTTCGACTGCAACATAATTTTTCTAAACAGTTCATTGATGCCCACCTAAATTGTCTGTGCTTACAAGCAGTTACTATTTGTGACTTAACTAGTCAGCGTGAGTGAGTCACCTGAGAGATGACTTCACGTCCGCTTTATTTTAGTTAGGTTTACTTTTATCTCACGGCTTTAGGCATTCGGAATCTATCAAAGTGATGAAATTCAAAATGATTTATTTCGTTAGTAGGTTCTTTGAAAAAGAAGATAAGATAAAATTAATATTATTTCTTAATCGGCGATGCTGCTAATTAATTACTACTACCGCAAAGTAATAAGTACATGTATCTGTATATTGTCTACGATATACTACAATATGTATATTCAAAGATCCCGTATTCTTATTATACCCTGTGCATTTTCTATTAAATGAAAAAAATTCCTTCTTAGATCAAATGTATTTAACAAACCGAAAATCATAATAGTATACTACAATAGCAGAAGATTCATGCAAAGCCTATTTCCTGAAATAGAATAATGGAGTACTTCAGAAGTTAAACGTAGAAAAAAGTTAAAGGAACAAGGTTCGATCGATCGAAGCTGATATTCGTAAAATGGCGGGCCTATCGGGGGGAAGTATCTAATCCGTGGGTACGATCTGGGCGGACCGACCATGGAAAAAGACTTAGATATTTTTTTTTCGCTCGAGGATGGATGTAACGGAGGCGGCGGGACACCCACGGCTCCCCGCCAGTTCCAAATTTGGCAACGTCCAGGGGACGCACCTCGGCGAAATTAAAAACCGCGTATAAAAGAAAAAGTTGAAACAAAACTTGCATAAGAAGACAAAAAACACTTGAGGCGTGAATGCGTGAGCTTACTGCTTCTCTCGGCACGCAATGGTAACTTGAGTCGTAAATTTAAATGATTGTTTTTTTTGCAAAGTTAACCTTCTTTGTTCTCCGGGTTCCAATTTCACCGATATCGCTTATGGCAAACGTCCTTCTCTGCAATCTAATTTTGTACAATACGGCCTGTAAGAAAAGAGTTTATTTAAAGAAATATATTCAGTTTCGAATATACTTAAACTTTTCGTCGAGAACGTTTTATTGTGCAGTATATTTTTAGTAATTTTCAAGTGTCCTATAAAAAAGGCGACATTCCTTGGAAATGGACCCAAAATGTAAACTGTTTCATATTGCCCGGTAATGTGGTTTATGATGAAGACAATTTCTATCTGGAGGTACAAAAAATTGCGTTCAATATTTTCAAAATAAATGAATTGTAATGTACAAGAATGGAATATGTAAATAACGACTGGAAAAAAAAGAATTTGCCTTCGATTGGGCGTTTGAAGTTTGTGTAAAATGATTAAGAACTAAATGCAAGTACTGCATGTGCCGAAACAACAAACGACTACGTATGCTGAATGGTACTGAAGAAAAAGTTTTGGATCGCTTACAAATTACGGAAACAAGAATACAAGAAGTCAAGGAAAAGCAGGTCTACATGTATGGCGTTGTTGGGAGAAGAGACCGCGAACCGGACTCCTGAAAAGGCCGGAATGGGATTTAATTACACGTTAACCCCAAGAAGACTAATGGAACCAGGTGTTCTCAGGGGCTTTCAATTGCTCTTTATTGTTGATCGGCATTCCTATTGGCCGCGACACATATTTACGTTGAGGACACGCCGGCGGCTGCCTGCCACCCAGAATAGGAAAACCTGTTGCAACCAACCAACTGAAAAGTACAGAATTACGAAGCTAAGCGTCTGTTGAGAACATCAAAAACCTAGACTGGTATCTAGGCAGGCCGTTTTTAACAAAGTTTTCATAGTTTAAGGATGAGTTAATAGTACTTAGATATATCTGGTAGATCCGGTAAATATCGTAAATTTAATTAGTATATAAATAATATATACAGGTATTTTTTTAATCAAAAGCGTATAATACATATTTATCTTTTAATATACCACAGCACAGGACAAAAAATCATAGTGTGAAGACAGAATGAACAAGGAATAATAGTATTAAGTAATTTTTTTGTTTAATATCTGTTCTTATTCAATCTTAATTTTATTATCGATCTCGGATTAGAAAAATACGGGCAAATATAGATTGAAGAGGAAGGGATCCAAAGTCTAAGACAAAAAGCCCTTTGGAGATTTATTCGTTTTTGTTTCTATTTGGAAAAATGTCGCGAAAAAGACATGTCCAATAAGTGTATGTGAGTGTAATCCAATACACGACGTATCCATATCCATATTGACAAATACACTTGGAAGCTTCTCAGCAATAGCTGACTAATTCATAGGACAGTACTGTAAACATAAACAAACTGTAGTGAACCCGCCTTTCTCCTACAAATTCGACGGTAGTCATCGGAGGCCTTCGAATGAATTACACGCCTCACAATATTCCGCTTACATATTCCAATGTTGAATACACTGATATGGTTTTCGCGCAACGGTAATGCTGGAGAATCGAATTCTCTCAAGAAGGCCAAAGCAACCAGTAAATAAGTAGATGAATTAAAACTTTTTTGTGACATTGAAAAGAGTACACGTTTTAGGAGTACAGAGTGTGGCCCAAAACTATTTGACGTTTCTGTTTGTTTTTGCTGTATTCTCCGAAACGAAGTAAAAACGGACACATTCATCACAAGGAGTTTGTCTTATTTCTTACCCGCTTCCGAAGACTTGCCATTTAATTTTGGGACACCTCGTATACTGGTTTTTGAAACGTGGGAGAACAAGTAGGCGTAAGCCTAGATGTAGGTTTCCTAAGGCGCTTGGTATTGCCCCTTAGTTGTACCTCATCGCAAAATTCGAGAAAAATTCACCGGCTTATTTCTTTCTAAATGATACCTCATACTTATATTTTAGGAATTCTTCTGTTGAGTTTGTATACTAGAGTAAGGACAATCTGCCTTTATGCATGCAGCATCAGCGCCTATCCTAACACTTTGGGGCGTCAATGAAAATAACGTTTCCTTTCGTAAACCAATCAGAATCCGGTTAGTGAATTTGGAACGCATTAATCAATTTGGCCTACTTGTGCGAGTCGCAAGTTGATCCACCTACGTCGGTTTCCTTTTAACATGCGTGTGCCCCTGACGCAACCTGTTTACTTCAACATCCGCTTCTCTCTTGAATGGGATTGCGCAACACTGCTAAATAGCACGTGTTCAATTTTTTCCGATAATCGATAAGTAAAAAAAATGTCTGCCGACATCCGACTAAAAGAAGAAGTATGAATTATTCATTCGGAAGAGCATAAACAGGAAATACAGTAGATATCAGAATTTTTATAGGTTTTACTTTTTATATAATAGAAAGAATATAGTTCCACGCCATATCCATATGTGTACATTTCGGACTTGGATACAGAAATCAGAAGTCCCTTTAAATTAAGCACTGCTTAGAAACGGTAAAATGTTACGTAGTTTTGCAGTAATTTTAGACCATTTTAGAATTTAATTTCTCGACAGTTGCCGTTTCAACTGCGATAAATTATCTCTCCATTCGGCCAGTACACCGGTCGTTTGCAATTGTAATGCAGTTGCACAGAAAGGCTGAAAGTAGTATAACCTATTATCAACGCTAGTAACGTTATTAGCGTTCGTGATGGTCTACGCTTTTAGAGAACTGGAAACATGGTCGGTATCGCGCCAACCCATCATTATACAATAGAAGACAATTTTCAATCTCAATTATCTTAAAAACCTGGGAAATAAATCAAGTAGGCGTTTTAGAATAATTGTAGCTTACAGGGATTCGGACTAACAGGAGGGACGGGTTGTGATTTCTCAATAACCTTTTTTTAACCTTTTTATATTTTGTACAATCAACATTGAATGTTATAAGTACAAATGCTGTATGTATTATTTTTTTTTCACATGTATATCGTGATAAAAGAAACCACCCAAAGACGGCACTTTTGACACAAGAACAATTATGGATGAAGGGCTAAGAAGATCTCTAAGCCAGCGGCGTTTAAGCAGACGCGGGGGGGATTATGAATGTATAAGAGAGGAACGGGACTGAACGATTGGATTGGGATGAGGAGAAAGGCGGGAGTGGAACTTCAGGAACCGGGATTTAGCGACTTCGTCGACTGTCGGTATGTTGAAGTCATGGTGGGATTGTGCGGTTAGAAACATACCAGGGAGCAATAAGGATGGTACGAAGGACTTTTGACTGGAATCTCTGGATGCGAGCGATGTTGGATGTCTCGGTGGAACCCCATAGCTCTATACCGTATGTCCATGTCGGGCTTTGTATATTGTCAGTTTGTTACTTAAGGTCAATTTTAATGTCCGTTTTAGTAATGGTCTTAAAAGTCCAAATTTTCGGTTTAAGTCGATTCTTTTGAGTCGGGTATGGGGCTTCCACGTGAGTCTCAATCGCCTGTTTCAAACATAAACGTTGAAATATAATTCGAATTCTGAACATAGCCAACTACTAGACGCTCCGTAGATTCGATAATTATTTTCTTATTTCCTTATTAAAAAAAAATTAAATGTCCCACTAATGGACATTACTGGACAGATAAGTCTAGTGACAAACGTGCCGTAAGTTTTTCGCTTGAAACGTTTATAACAATAAGAGGAAAAACATAAGAGTCGGATATATTTGTAATTCCCCTTACTTGTGCGTAGGTTGGACTTGGAGATGATAAAGCAATATCTTATTTGGGCAGGAATCTGAAGACAGTGAGAGAGAGAGAGAAAGAGGCAGAAGGTAAGCTGTTGTTCCTGAAGTGCGCATGCCCGCTTCCAGCCAGCCAAGTAGCGGCGCACTTGATCCTCATTTAATCATTTGTTTCCGACATCGCTCGCATATATCACCGCCGGTCGTCTCATAATTATCCGTCATCACTCTATTGTCAGTGACAGTGATCGTTTTGTCAGTGCTTAAATATTTCACGTTACTATATTCATTTATTTTCACGAGAATCCGAGAAGTCTCAAGACAGGTTTTTATTATGGGCTTCAACTAACTGCGAAGAGATCTTTAACTGGGAATCGATCGAAAAATGAAATTAATACGAAACAAAAATATAACATTACTAATTTATAACTTTTGTATTGTACATGTTCATTAACATATCTTGTTGGAAACGAGATAAATATATTAAACATACATGTTTATTATTTATTAACTCCAACCACTTGCCTGGATATTAATACCAATGGGCAAGCTAATGACGATAAGAGAAAAGTAACAGAAATAACTCTGTCAATGTAATTTAAACGACTAAAGTATGAATGTCTGATGCCTACATTAAAATGGCAAACCCCCACTGCATATGCACCCGATTCACATATTAGAGCAACAATATTTGTATAATATGTCTATAAAGCGGCGTGTGAGATATATTCCTAATAATTTTTAAATGTCGCCGTTAAATTGTATACTTTGTTAATGGTTCGTTTTGAATTTCCAAAGACCATCGATGTATATCGCATTTTTCTTAATATTTGTATAATCATAATAGGTTTACTTCCATATCATTAATGATGTGATAGCCAACCAAAATCACGAGTGACATCAGAAAAATTCCCACGTTTGTTGTTTACACATAGTTGTTTCGTGAGTCAGAAATTACTAACAAATTACTCGTTAATATTCATTGTATTTTAAAACGAGTGATCGTAATAATTTGACATTTTGTGCAACATTTTTTGATTAATTATATTTTAGTAGTAATGTCAGACGGAGTCCGTGCAAATGCTAATTGCATAATGGAATACGTTGAAAACTTGTTTAGTGTAACATGTCATTATATTAAAATGAGGAATTGACGCTAGTGCATACAGGCATTCGGACCTAATGCCAAGGACAATAGATGGATATTATTCGAGAATATGAGAAATGCTTTTTGCAAACCTTTTTCAAGAACGTTTTAATAAAACGTGGGAAATAAATAAATATATATATATTTAGGTTCATAGCTATGCATACGTTCAAATGAAGTTGATTCAAGTCTATCGCCTACGCTAATTATGATCACGGTTTTTTACACCATTGATCATATAACCTATAATTGTTCCTCTGTGGAAATTATGGCCACAGTAATGTTTAAATACCTTCGACGCAGGTGGTCTTATTTTCTTGTACGTATATAATTAATAGACAGACAAGGGAGGAAGCATCATGAAATAACAAAATTGTAATCCCCTCTACCCGCGGAATGCCTTTTTTCTTTTACTTTTAACGAACAATCAATTTCAATATCACGGCCGTTTCATTAATTTAGTCCCCCGAATGAATGGGCGAGACTCCGTCACACCTATTGAAAACCAATTTTATATAATTCGCCATTTGCCGGAATCATTATTGCCTAATTACTGTAATTATGAGTCTCATTTTGTAAACTTCGGCGGAGGAAATATATATTACCGAACGTGACAAGACGTTTTAGTCGTTGCGCAACACGCACATCGGGCCCGTCAAGAGATTGCAGAATGGAAACGCACCCATTCTCGCGATAGCTCATAACGCAATATTTTACCGTGTATATTTTCTTTTTGTCGGATAAGCTTGTTTATGAAACACAAGACGAAATGTCCCTCTACAAAATTAATTCGTCGGAGGATTGAAAGTCGGCTAGAAAAAATTGCGACGGGCTGAAATAAATGAATCCAATATACGGTGTGACTCAGAGACTGTAACACGGTCAAGGCCTCGTGGAGGGAGATCCCATTGAAAATTTAGTTTTATATCCCTTTCGACGGTTTTATACGTCAGGATCGTAAATTGCGTTTGTTCCGAGGTAGACAATTGTAGATGGGACGGGCGACCGTATCCCACCAACACGCGGCTCAACTTCGTCTCCATTCTGGTTTTGAAATGTGGACCTCGGTGGGTCGTACCGATTTAATTTATTAAATCTATTGTAGACCTCGACCGGGATAAATCATCCACGACAAAAACTGAAAATTCCAGTTTCTGTCACATATTTAAGGAGAAAAACTCACCCAAATGGTAATATAAAAATCGTGCCCGCTCGAACGGTAATAACATTTCTGGAGCTCGATAGAATACAAACTAGACACCTACGTTAAGACTGTTGAAAAACAGGGAGAAATAAATGGCTCCAAAGAACAATCCCGCTACTACGATATAATTGAGTTTTAAATAACTAATCGACCAATAAGTGACCGGCCATAATAGTTTCATTATTGAATAAATATCTTCACATCTTACTTTCGCGTTTCCTATGAAATTTTGAATTGAAATCCGTCGGCGGCTCCTTTTCTGGTCTAACTGTATTATATTATAAATTATCATTATCTGACGGTGAGGTTTGTGCTTTCACCGATAGAATTGTCGCCGTTATTATAAATAGCTTCCAGTTATTTAGGAGAGTTGACATTTTAAGTGCGGGGGCCCATTAAGGTGAATATAATATGAACTAATGAAAATCCCTGTTGAACGTGGGTGAGAAGAAAATCTTTGGATTGAATACGAACTGAAATATTCCATTTACGGCTTCTATAGTTGTCCTCTTTCCGTTACTGGGCCACCATAGGGGGGACACCAGAGGTGCGTTCTTAGGTGTGAGCCCCGGCTCACATATAAAGCATCCTACACGTACAACAATTAAATTGACGCATGCCTCACTAAACTACACATTTTACAAGCACTAAGGTATTAACGGTACACATCGCAGGGCTACCGTCCCTGAGAACGGTCTAACCCAGAAGGTGCCAGCTCCATTAGGAATTCCACTAAGAGTAGGCGGGTTTTGAAGATACGGCTAACAGATTGGGAAGAATAGAAAACATCTTTCTCCGGTCTTTTATAAACGGTGAATGCTTATAACTCAATCTGTAAATATACTCTTCATATCCCCCGAGGTCCTGTCTCACGTTATTCCTGGCCTCTCTACGTATATGTCCGATACCATTTTCTCCTTTTCTCAAGATTTGTTTCGGCTCCATCTCTACTCATTCTATCGGCTTGCAACCGACTCTTTACATAAAGACGTGAAATAGTTTACATCAATATACATATATTTACTATTATACTAATAAAATTGTCGGCATATATTCTTCAAAATGTGTCGTCGGGAATGCGCACTGCAGGCTTAAATTTATCTGAAGTAAGTGTTTCTTTAAGAAAAAGTAGGGTACTACTTGTCATCTCCACACCTTCGGGAGCGGCACGTGTGTCATTACAAAGCAGGCCCGGCACATATATCTTTTCAAATGGTTCCATGCCTTTAATCTAACGGTAAGAGTTCCGAGACACCTCGGAAGCAATGGGAGTGGCCCCGATGTCCATAAATGGTCTAACCGCATAAATCAAACATGTCAACGTAATGGGATCCCAAACTATATACTGTAAAATATTCGATTGCTCCGAGCACGTTTGAAAAAATAGATTAGAAATGTCGAGCATTTTAATTAGGCTATATTTTTATAATAATACTGAAACGCGGGAGTTCAGGGACGCGAACGTTGTGTCTTCCTACGATGACTCTGGCCAGACTTTTAAAATTCGAAATTTGTTTTTAACGACATCACTGACAGAATCGTAGAAGTAAGACATTTTCAAACAAGTCGACGACATCGATACAAATTGAAATTAATGAGACTTATATCGTAGTCGAGGAGTAATTTAAAAATCGCATATTAAATGTGTTCGAAATTCTGTGGTGTGTTGAAAACCAGAATTCAGCAGAGGGCGGGAGTGGCTGCAAACCACCCTGGTGACGTCACTGGATATCAGTGTTGCCACACGCCGGTCGACATATTTCCCCGCCCACCTGCCTGCCTGCCGCCTACGTCATTATTCCAAAACTGGACATATAAGTCGCCTCCAATGAAGTCGTGGGAAGGGTGGGGGTGGGTCTTTCAGGTTGAACTGTTCCCCTCGGTATGGAAAGGCTACCCCGGTGGACATTTAATACAATTTAAAATGGTTTAATGCAACGTCTGTTCGAAATGAGAACACACTAAATCAGCACTTGCAACAACTATAGACGTCCCTCTTTCCTGTTTAAATATAACCAATATTTTACCTACACCTTATGAAATAATCGCTGTTAAAGATTCGTTCGAACTCTGTTGCATAAGATATTTAAAGAACATTCAACGACATGAATGTAAATAACGTTGACAGCTCATCGGCTTGGCTAGGAACACAATACTCTATTACCCATAGTAGCCACCATAGCAACCTTCTTATTCCAATTGTTTATGATATCTGAGATAAGCATCAAAGTATGTGTTGTCATGGAAAGGCACACTGAAAACAGTAGTAATGGGCATCACCATTTACGTACCTTACACTGCATGTTATTGTTCTATTTCATTGTTTCAACAGGCCTCGTTGAATTGCTAAATAGAGTGGTAATTTAAAAAAAATGTTAACCTTACCTTCGTGAATAAGGTAACAGCAATACCAGGTCCATCTATGGAAGAAGGTCACCTTCTTCTTAAGCCAGCTGAAATGTTTGTTTAATGTAAACACTGCCGTTAACAAATTTCAACAGTGGTTACGATAATCTATTTCACTGTCAACATAAAGAAGTGCGAAATTCCTATTGACCACCGTGTGCCATATTTGTAATAATAGAGTCGTTATACTTTTGGATTTGAGTAAAAATGCAACTTGCATATTGGTTTCTCTCCAAGTAAAACACCTCAGAAGTTAAAGTAACATAAATTTGGATGCATTTCGCATCCATCCAGAAATCATCACAGATGAGCCACAGTTTATTTGCCAACGTAAATCTGGACAGTGTATTATGGCCTTTTGTCGTGAAACGTATTGAATTACACGACAAATGGAATCGAGGTTCGGTAAACAAATCCTTATACAGTGACCGGCGTTACGAAATGCAGTCCTGGGTGCACAAGGACGGCCGAGAATTTAACTTTCCACGGGTCGAAACTGCAGCCGTTAATTAGTTTCAATTAAAATTACAGTATCGTACAGAAGTCAGAATCAACATCGGGCCCTCAACTATAGGATCTCAATGTTTAATTACATCGGTTGGTGGGCGCTTAGTAAAGAAAAATACAAATCTACAACTGCGGTAGATTAATCAAGATGGAGGTGCAGTCACAGGCATGTTTTCACGGTAAGTGAAATATGAAATAATTAAAGCTTTTACTAGTCTTCAAAGAAATTTGCTTCCTTTAGCTTCTAGTGTCAGAGTCAACTGAAGCCGTGAGTTCGGCTTTTGAATGACAGATCTGATCGTTAATTTAGAAGTCTTGAAAAAAAGGTTTGTTGAAGTTGGGGATTGAAAACTTTTTGATATGAATTCATCGAAATGATCTTACTCAATCCCGAAGTTTTAAATGGGTCTAAATTACGTCCCTGGGATATTTTTTTTTAACTGTTAAGCTCGAAATTGAAAGCTCCAGTTAAGGCTAGTCGGTGTCTCAACTTCTGGATTACTGGATTACAGTTAGTCGGAAAAACCGCCCATTAGCCCCAATTGGGAGTTTCCCAATGATGTATTTACGAGTGTTTTCAGAATTGAGCCGGCTTGAGGTTATAGGTAGGGTGGTGTGGGGTACTTAGACAGGGCTGGGGCCCCTGGGCGGTACAGCTGCCCGGACTGCCTCCGCACCATCGCCTTAGAAGGTTTTATCGCGCGGCTCCCCATCGCCGAGCATGATGTCATACTCAATATCAGCTGTTCGGCCTAAACGCCCTTTCACCGCCGTGTCCTATGTTTCCTGCAGTCGCTCTTGTCCCCCCGATACCGCCACTCCCCTCCGTCGTCCTCCCGTCAACGGCTGGACAAGCGGGAAAAAAGAAATTGTGAAGAACTCTTCGGAGCGACTTTATTAACGCGGCAACTATTAATCCCGTTCTTGCCGAGATAGAGGCTCAAGAGTCTCTGTCAATACTGTCACATTATTTAATGCACAAATTGAATTCTTATCTGAGAAAATTCAACTGTGCTCCTCGAGCGATGATTTCAAACCTCGCCAATTACGTAACAATTCTTATTTATTTGTATTAATGGGTCAGTGGAATAAGAAAATTTTGAAATTTCAATTGTTTTTATAATCCTAATATACACCCGTTTGCTGTAAATACATTGTAAAATTACAATTTTTTAGCGCTGAATAATAATTGATGTCCGCATTTTCTATATATAGAGTGAGGGAATTTTTCTTCGTTTTCCCCGACCGCCGATTTGCCGACAAAGGAGTTTTCTACGCGCAAGCTTCGTTATTGGCCATCGTACCGAATACATTACCCGGTTGCCAGCCGCAATTTGAACGGCTGACTCACGCCACCGCGTTGTATTCATATTTATTCATGCGAGGAACTCAATGAGCCTCGCCCACAGGTTGAACACCGCTCAACATATGCTCTCGCCGGATTGTGGTCGATTTTCATTGAACTATTTTCCAGTGTTAAATATCAATGAAACCCTCATTGCCGCCGCATTATTTACTCCATTCAGTCTTTGAATATCAAACATTAATTGAAGTAAATCGGTAATTAATTGTTTCAACGACCGCATTCATATTGTCCTCCCCTAGGGTCCACTCTTTTAATCAGTGTTTTGCACTACATTCTGAATATTAGAGCTTACATTATTTATTATAAGCGGCAAAATTTGTGAGAATGTCCTTTGTGAGAAGTGCCCATATATTTTGATTGTTCTAATGTTTTGTGGGGTAAGAATTAGTTTGGATATTATTATTATTTCCCTGCTATTTATATCGGTCCTGACTGTTAGTGGGGAGTCGAGACACCTGTCTTAAGCTGTAGGCAAATTCCTGGACCACCCGTAAAATGCCATCAGGTGGACGAAGGCGAGTTGCAATTCAGCGGTCGAAGGTTGGACAGTGCGCGTTTCAGCGTTTGAATCTTTCATGGGCACTTGGCCAGCGTCGATAGCGCGTGTCGTGAAAAGAAGCACTGGAATCGACAAGTCAAAGGTCGAAGTTTTTTTGCTACCGTGTTTTTTTATTCGAAATCGTTTTTCTCAACCGCAGCCTTAAACTTTTGCCTGTTTCGTCTCCTGAAGCCCTTCGAGGACCTGGATTGTGGAAGAGATGCTTTCTTCTGTAGGAAGATCATAAGAGATCATATTCTAAACTCTAAATCAGGTACCTTAAACTATGTTCATATCAGACGTTTCATACCCCAGAGGCTGATTGTAGTCGTAGTACGGTCCGGATTCATAAACCGTCATTAACACTATATGTGGTCTCTCTTCTATCCTGAAAAACCACTACTGACAAAAAGGCGAAACGGCGGGCTATGTATCACGCACGTTATTCGTATCGAATATAATGCAACGGAATTAATAATAGTCAGCGCAGCGTTCTCAAATAGCGAGCGCAGATCCGGGATGTGCATTTCGTCCCGAGCGGTAGAGTCTAATCTCGGGCAATAAATCACAGGAGGGTTTCCCATAGCGGGGGGGGCTCCCTTCCACAAGAGCGCTATTATCCTGTCCGGAACGCTAATACCACTAATTTCGCGGTTTGGGGCGAAAACCCGAGCGGACCATTCCACGTACACTAACACGAAAAAAAAATGGGATGGCCCGAAGAACGGCAGAGGCAGCGCCTCGGCGATTTGCATATAATCGGACACAACCTGATGATTTACGGCTTTTTATAAACGGATTTCGGGGGCGACGCCCCCTCCACCCCACCCCCGGTTACCGATCGCCGCCCCGATTTGGGAGAAAAGACCCATTACAATTTCAAATTTTTCAACCGGCAACTTGTGGATTTAAATTCTGACGGAGATAACGATTGGTTTAAGGAGGGGCCCGGTGTCGGCTAAAATGTTTTATTGAATGTCTGAAACCGCTCTCGATTTCCAGCCTTCAAAATCTATATATAGGAAAAGTTTACTGCGCTAACGAATACTGACATACAGTCCGTTTGCATATTGAGATCCGGACAAGACCTTAATATTCTTGTTACCTCCAGCAAGATTATTTCTTTAATATATATGCGGAACTACAGGCCATATTCTTTTAGAGTAGGTTAAATTATGCTGTTTGATTTCTTTGTGTTATGGGTGGTGGGATTTTTTTAATCGGTTTAAGTGTATGTCAGATTGTCGGTCAAACAAAATCCCACCCTCCCACAACACAAAGAAGATAAAAAACATCCCCCAAAATCACAATAACAAGACACGTATATGTACAGACGACAAACAGACAACCAGCACAGTACAAGTGACAGTGACGGCGCAGTGAGGATGCCCAAAAAACATCCAAAGTGCCAAAAGTGACACCGCTACTGAAGATGGCGAACAGCCGAAAACGGTCTAGCAAAAGACCAAACCAGCGAGGGGAGACAGAAACACACGAAATCTCGCAGACCACAAAACAGTCCTTCTTCGATTTCTTTGAATGTATTTCTTACAACCCTACCGAGTGAATGATTCGTATTTCAGTTTATTCTCGTTTACCGAATCAGAACTCGGAAATTATATTTCCAATAAGTTCCACCGGACTCCCGATATTGTGGTGTGAGAGAAATGGCGCGTGGAACCAACCAGGAAAGCCAGCGATTCTGAGTAAAATCCAATCTGATTGTAAGCCGGCTCTTGTGAATCGAGGAACCAGTCTCACCCACGACCACGTGGTTTCACAGTCCGTATCGCGCGACCACAACACTCCTAATAAGGTCCAGCCGAAGATGAAGGCCCATCTCACATTTCAGCCGTCCGTCTGAAATGACCAGAGGTTGGACACATTGGTTGAGAATTATCGAAACGCGCAGAGGGGGTTAGTGGATTTAACAAAGGCATAATTGCCTGTCACTACTCACGTTTTTAGACCCTTAACGACAGCTTCTCTTATAACTTTAATAACTGAATTGGCCTCAATTGCGAGAGGACGAGTATCTAAATTAACCGAGTGTTAGTGACACAGTTCTGAGACTGGCACATTTGAAATCGCCGACATATCTGTGCCATTCAAGTCGGTCAGTAGTATTTAGGCTTTTGGGAAAAGGCCATTATTGTTTTTGGCTTCACAGAACTTCACAGGAAAAAAGTTAATTGCTAAATTTCGATTTTTGACATTTTTACTTTCAAATGATTTTTTTGTTACTTTTTCAAATTCTGAGTCAACCAAGCTATTCGCAGTATTTATTTTCATACCCAAGGGTAAGCTTGTGGTATCTCTGTAAAAGAATAATCAACTATCGTTATATGTTTTTTAATTTAATTTCGTCGCTAATTTGAAACTTCATAGAATAATTGTTATTAAGACAAGAGGTTTTTCTCGTTCGACCGGAAGATTGACTTTCTAGAGGATTATAAGATATTAGTTGCAGGGAATCGGCTTGAAATTTTAAATTTATAATTTTTAATTCTCCGAAGTGCCACCTTGGTTCTAGCCGTGTGGGCGGGAATCGGCCCCCGTATGACCTTTATGACGTCTGCCAATGACGTTCAGCTCTCTCTCTCTCTTTCTGCCTAACACGCACATAATAAAAGACAACTATTTCAATAGAAGAGAGGAATGGAATGGGCGAAACCCTGAGACAAATCCACTATAGCACGTTAAGCGAAAGCGCTTATCAGTAACATTCTAGCAGTGGCATCTATGTGCGCCATTTGATTATTTTAATTTTTCTGTTAATTATAGGAAATCGCTCAGATCACAAGCACGTTTTTACGGCTGTAAAGAATAAACCGGGTTTAAATATATTTTCCTAGTGAAATAACAATTGAGCACACAGTTATAATCGTGTTCAATGTGTAGATTTGGAAACGAGCCCTCCTTTGAAATGGTCCCAATTTCATACCGGGGATCCAAATATATTTTATGTTAACAATATTTTATTACTTTGGAATACAATAGTTTCTTCGATTTTTTATCACCTCTCAAAGAGACAAGAAGTGACAAGAGGGTCGAAGGAGCTCACATTTCCAAGTCAGAGTAGGAGTGAATTAAGTCGTTAACTGGAGGGCACCTCAGGACGCAGAACAGAAGTTAAATAGGCCTTCGTAATCGCCGCGCGTTACAAGAACTCTGTAGGCCGGCAGCTTATTCATTAGCTCCAACCGAATTGCGACAGTTCCTGATTCGCGGTAATTTGACAGCGTACACTCGGTACGGGGAAAAATAGCGCTGTCGAGCGGGGGCGTTTCGATCGGACCGCGTGGGACACAGACACCAACTCCAACAGCTCTATAAACAACCATTCTTTTATCTGCGACCTATACGCCTTTAAATTCGCGTTATAACTCACGTTAATGTTTTACCGCCGCGACTATTAGACGCTAGTAATTCAGCCGACCACAACCGTAGAAATCACTTAGGCGCCTACATATGACCGGTACGAAAATTCCTTTATGGTTGCGGACCCAATATTTTACGACATACTTTCATAAATTATTCCATTTCCCCGAGGTCCACGGCGTTATTTAATAGCATACTGTGCATTATAAAACTGCGTACTAATTAATAAATACATATTACAGAACACACGCTTCTTTACCGGTAAAGAAGTGGTAAATCGCCAGTTTATTTTTCTACTCGCCCTTTACTTTATTTTCTCTTTTAATTGGCTTCGCGCCCACGGCACAATTCCGAAAGACAAAAGGAATTAGTCTCCGAATCTCCTGCAGGGATCTAATATTAACGAAGACGTATGGAAGACGTCCGCCCACCGGTTAATCAAAGCACTTTTATTTGTTTTCTCAAACGGTGGGAGGGGTCCACGAGACCAACCTCACTGTCTACAGAGGATTTTTTGAAATGAGTATAATGGGTAATTAATTTTCTGAAATTAATACCAGCCTTTCTTCTTGTAGGACGTCTGTCATGGCCCAACAAGCGTTGGATGAAACCGGCGAACTTAAATTTAACGAATGCATTAATGATTTACAAAGGAAACTGGTTGTTTCTTAGGAGAAAAATACGGGGTAATGGAGAAAGGATAATGTCCAAATGATCAAATAGGCGTGACCGAGACAGATGACCGAAAGAGGACGGGCTTCCAAATCATGGCCCCTCAAATATTTTTCTTTCGTATGAGTAGTTGATATTATCGCATACAATATTAAATGTAATCCATTACTTGAATATATTTATTCCTGAAATTAACAAGGATGGTTGCGAAGATGATCGTCATAAAAGAGGAAGCATACGGTATATACGACGGCCACCAGCGGTATCAAGTAAGTTGGCCCATTAGCCAAGTAGTGGACGATTACCAAGTAGGCAGTCCACAGAGGGGGGAAAAACAATTAAACGGAGATAGTCCCGATAGGCTGAGTTATTGCTTCAATCCGAAAACCCGGTGGCGCTCCCGCCCGACTAATTCTTAGAGAGATTAAGACATCCGACCACCCGGTAGGCCTCCACGCCGGTAGGATATATGGGCAGCAATTAGCTTTGTCCAGTGAAACCTATACGCCTAGATAGGAACCAATAATATTAGTGCCGGTACAAGTAGTGGCCCCCACTCTTCTTTCATGCGTCTATGTTTCAATGCCGTTAAGTTAATGTGATGTATACATTCTGAGGTTCGATCGCATTACAACTGCTTTCAGGAACAATCACCGCAGACCAAATCTAAATTTTGAAAATTTCATACAAAATTATATTTTTCGGTAATTTAAATATCCTGTTGTCCTTTTAACAAATACAGAATCTCTGTTGACTTAATAAATGAATTTATATCATCGAGGTATGGAAGGAAAGTGCGACTTTTTTTCTTTTCGACCAATGGAAAATACTGGAAAATTACTGGTTTACTCGTCGCAGAAAGTTAATATGGTACTCCGTGTTATCTCGTGACAGGACTTCTGTACAAGATCCTCCTACCCACAACCGGTTATTAGCCGGCGGCCCGTAGCCAGTAATGGCGCCAGGCGTCGACGCCAAAATGAATTTTTAATGGCACCCCCCCCCCCAAAGCATCTCGGCCGAAAAGAGAATAATCTGAAATTGCGAAACGTTCCGATAGTTAAGAAAAAAAAACTGGAAAGCTTTGTTGTTGTTTCGGCCTTGGTTAAGGCCACGGTTACGCCTACGCGGGGTTGCCCGCGGCTGCCTACAACCCCTTTCAAATATGGCAACTCCTCCACCTCTTCACCCGAGAGACCCACACACAACGGCTCCTCTACTCAGCCCCCGTACTTATGTCCAAACTCAGAAATTTGAACGTTCTCCCCTTACGCTTCCTTTTTTTATACAGTCAAGATCAAATTTAATAGAGAACAAGGCACGAGGATACATCCCCAAACTATCTGCCAAGAATATAAAACTTGACTTAATAAGCGAATGGAGGGCCCAAGAAGGGTTCTTGGTCATATTTACAAATGTACAAAAGTCATACATATTTATTCAATTTAATTAATAAATATTTATTTATTAGTTTCTGAACCGACTGTCCGAACGAGCACTGTTCAAGCAGTGTGTTCAAGCAAATTTAAGCATCAGAATAGAAAATGTGAACCTTCCACGTGTTCTAATTCCCAGACATCAGTTTAATTTCCAACGCTGTAATTAACGGATAGCTTTTTATAAACGGAAAATATAAGGAAATTCGTATCGCGATAAATTTAGTAATGAAGTCAGGGTATAACTAGGGAATTCACGTATTAGAATCTTATGTGGTCCAGGCGATTCTTCAAGCCACGACCGATTGCGAAGGAGTCGCCGCGTCTGTCGCTCTAAGGTCGAACAGTTGTCATTTGAATATGACAAAAGGATCTGTCGCCCACTTAAAGGTGAACAACATTAAAAATGACCTCAACACTCCGTTGTCATCCCACGAACAGTACGGTACTCTTGGCGTACCTGAAAGAAAAAATTATGCACGGAATACCTTTTCCGAAACGTTATACGTATCATATTCTGATCTTTCGACTGGCAATTGATCTTCATAAGAAATAATGACCCGTATACTGGGGTTATGGTGGTTTCACATAGACGAATGTACTTTATGTTATTGGTCAGGATATATATATATATATTTATATAATAATATCAGAATATTGGGTGGCGTATTAGACCCGATAGGGTATAAAAGTGATTAATATATTTATCCTACTAATTAATACAAGTAAAAATGTTATCAACCTAATGTAAGAAGTTACATGCGACCAAGATAGGTTCCTCCCTTATTGAATTTCTTTACGTCCTGGTCGATTCGAGGCCTGGAAAATAATCTCTCTATAGTGACTTCGTGTCTAGAGATTCCGGGACCCCACAGAGGTCTATTAGAAAGTGAAATATCCCGGCCAGAAATGGGCCGTGCGTCAGAGGCCGGCAACAATCTCTATCGTGACTACACGAAAACCGATTCCGGGACATCCCCGATTAGGAACAAGAGCGCGGGCCCTACGATTAATCTCGGTCAAGATATAGAGTCGCCTATTGGGGAAAGCTATTAGGGTTGGTGCCGGAGGGGCGTGTGGAGAGCGACACGCCCGAGGAGAGGCCTCTGGAAGGCCGCGCCGCCCCCGCATACGCCCAGTATCGCCCAGTTCACTATGAAAACAAATATAACAACGACAAAATAATTTTCTTCAACTTTTACGAAACGAACAAGTTCTGACCCTCCTTGGATTTCATCAGAATTTCCCGTAATATCACGGTCACTCTTGCGGTTTTCCCCTCTCGATCCTTTAGCCCTATTCTGGTTCTCACAATCGCCAGAATAAACAGCACTGTAGTGGGCAGCTTAGGCCTTGCTTGGGCGCTTCGGGGTACGGACGCAAAAGGAGTTAAAGTATCACCTTAATTTACATAGAAGCAGACTTATTTCACTGCAGTTGGCATTTTTGGGCGTCCTTAATGTCCGACCGACAAATAAAGGCTGCCATCACAGTTACTACACTGTTACTGCCGCACCATCGCCAGCCGTCGGTACAACAATAGGTAAGAGGGGAAACACAAAATTGCGCCCAGAAATACACTGAACTTTTTAAATAATTATTATCCAATAGAATATTCGTATGGATCTATTGAATTCGATACGCATTCAATATTGCTGTTTGCCTGGCAATCATACACGAACGATTTGATCGTAATTGCGATTGGGTGTGGCCGCCGAGTTCACTGGCTCCTCACGGAGGCGCACCTCCATTAGATACATTTGTCATCTCCAATATCTCTACAGGAGAGACACCACTGCAGAATTTCCTCAATATATATATGTATATTCTCTCTTATACAAGGGGTTGGTAAAGCATCAATCGCGAGCTACCGGTAGCTGGCGGGGATTTATTAATTTTAAGTGTTGGTTAAAAATTAAAACCTACCTACTACAGTACAAAAGTTTTTTATTCTCTAAATGAATCCGATAAATTTATCAAACAACTTTCATTCTATCTTTGGTAGCTCACCGCATTTTTCCATATTTGGAGAGTAGTTCTTTGGGTCGAGGAGTGTGCCGACCTCTGTCTTATTAAGCACGTATTATTAACGACCACTGTAGACATAAGTAACGCATTTGGTAGTCTCCAGCAGTCCGCATATGTACCCGAGTCCAAACGATATAAATTGAATACCACAGAGATTTTCCAGTGCTGGAAATCGTTTAGAGCCCAATGAGGATTTTTATTAGCGGATTAGCTGAAAACGTTTCATTGGAGACGGCTCAATATTTGGTTTGGGGTCAGTGACTGTTGGCGTCGGGTGGGCGTTTCCCCGGAGAGTCGCATGGGCGTAACGGGTATCGATCATTGTATGCAGATGACGAAGAGGCGCTGAGTCCGATTTATATAGTGGAGACCGAGAGCCCAGTTGTGAGAGAGTATGTGCTCGTGTGTATGAATCCGTTGGAATGTGAAACCGGCATGGGTGGCAGAGGGGGGCTAACAATGGGACCGAGGAGAAAAGAGAACGACGATTGTTTCTCTGGAGAAGTCTCCACGGGTTTTTAATTGAAAGCGGAGAATGGGAGGAGCGCGGAAAGCGCGTAGGAAGGAGTCGGCACTCGTGAATCTGAACAGGAAATAGGAGGACGGATCAACTGCGGGTTGATTAAAACCGAATCGAGAGGATAGAGAGGAAAGAAAAAAAAGGGAAGGACGGCGGAAAGAGATGACGCGTGTGAGAGGACACATGATACGGGCAACATTTACAGATGTTCGTACGTCCAGCGTTTATTTCTATCGTGGGCCGAAGGGGGCCTCGTAACACACGTGCTCGGTAGCTGCTTACACCGTGTTATGTCAGATGCGATTGCTCACAGCGGCCTCTCTCCTGTCGCTCATTTCTATCTATAGACACGAATTAACGGAATATGTCATCATCTTATGAACATCTTGAGAAGGGAATGGCAGTACAAAAGAACCTAATAAAACACGTACTTTGGAGCTTTTCGACTAAATATTCTGGTCCTACACTCAATTTTAAAGGACGTAAAATAAAAAGGGTAGTTGGGACGATTCCTATATTTTCATCCTCCAAAAATCTTTATTCCCTTATATCTACTAGTTCGGATTGATGTTTGAACTAGGCGGGCTTCCGACAGCCCAAGAATTGATGTCACAAAATTTTAGATACCTAATTTATTTACTGACCGAGGTGAGAAACCGAAACTGGCCTTTGCGGTAAGATCGCTACAATAAAAAAAATTAATCGGATTTAATTAAAAATTAATAATCGCATCCGTCATAGGAGAAAGGCGTATAAACTCCTGCTCGTGTCAGACAGCTTCTGTTCTGTTTTGGAGTTGTTCAAATTAAAATATTAAATGTATAATTTCCGAATAAAAATTTGTTCCAGGAAAAAATAAAAGAAACTAATAACTCTTTACGACAGCAACTCCGGTTTCACTTTAAACAGGACATCACGTCGCTTCCCCATTCCTTTTTCCCCGAGTTAAAACTCGCTGAAAGGCCTTTTACTATCGGAGGCGTAAAATAAAATACAGGTAATGAAATACCGCATACAAATGCGACATTAAAAGCCTGCGTTTACGACAACGGGACCTGCACGAGCGTCTGCGAGGCGGGCATCTAAATTTGGACGGCGCCGCGATTAGGCTGTCCCGCCTGGCTCCATTATGCTCCTCTGAAGACGGAGGTGGGGGCCCACAGGGGTTTGTCCCAAACCTCGCCAACAACCAAATTTGGACGGGCGTTACGAATTTAGGTAGGTGGTGGGACCATCCCACAGACACAATAGCCCTACAAGCATCAATCATCTTCTTTTTCAAGGACCACTGACAGACTCTATAGATGAAATTCGTCCTTAACTATATCCCTGTATTTGGTACTTATCATTGAAAAACAAATTACTTAGTAAACCACTTTCCTTAATGCTGATTCCAGAGTTTTCTCTTTTCAAGAATTTTTTTGATATTCTCGTTTATTGAAAAACATTTTTATGCCTTCTACATTTAGTTCAAAAATCATTTAGTTTCATTATTAAAATTATGTCTCCCACATCACAAGTTTTATAGCTTTGTAATTTATTGTAGCAGTCTGGCATTATTCTGCCGCGTACACAGTTAAAGCTACGTTCGAGGGTGAATAGAAAACACGGAGAAAAAATTACTAATCTCTCAAAATGACAATTACTTTTCGAGATTTTCAGTTTATATATATATATATATATATATGTGTTTTTACTTTCAATGGGCCTCAACTACCCTGGAACCTGAGAACGGCATATGTTGGTCACAATGACTGCGACATGACTACCATCTTATAAGATGATGGTAACCCTCCTGTCCTCTTTTTTTTTTAATTTGATACAATGAAAACGACAACGACTGACACGGTCATTGGCAATTTAATGACTGGCTTCTCCAATATGAGATGTACAATTAAAGTGAGGGGTATATGACCCCCTCCCCCCGCCCATATAAGGCCGGCTCAATCACCGGCTACACGTGGGCAGATCACCAGCCTCCGAATCAACAGAGATATCCCACCGACAACCTTCCTATTAGAACCGAATCGGCGCACAGACGTTTCCTGTAATCCGTAATTTTATGTAACTCAAAAACGGTTGCGGGAGGCCCGATTTAATGACAGGTATTTGCGGCGTGGGCGCGATTATTATTTGAGCCGCATACCTGTTTCTGGGGTGGCTTTTCTTACAGCCGGAATTGAAATTTATTTCCCAGTAATAAATTAGGCGAAGGAGAGAAAAAAAAGAGGTTCCGTCCGGTGATTTGGTGAGGTGGCGCCCGAGTGTCGGCCGAAAGGAGCGGCCTCGTGTGGGCGTCTCTTCTCCGTTTACAACTGCAGGTGTCCACCTTCGTAGTGAAAAAAAACGAAAACGTTTAACCTTTAAAAATCTGTTATTGACACCGGAAACTGTTCGCGTTCCTTCGGGATTGGGTTTCGACAGTTGGTAATAAACGCTCATTTATGTTGCCTAAAAATTGATGGCGCCAACTGTGAAAATAATAGATCTGCATCGAGGAGCTGTCTTCGCAGTCTATTTTAATTTTAATTCATCGGAGGAATGACCGGTTGAGAAAGATTTTACCCTAAAGTAAAGGCTTGTTTTGTACTCTAACTTTGTTTGCAATAAGCATTGTCGCTTTAGAGACATCGTTCTATTCAACACCAAAACTGAATATTAATACAAGGAGCAGTTTTTGTGTTTGAGAAAAAATGTAACAAAACAATAACAAGTATAAGAAAAACGCAAATAAATAGAAACGTCCCCTACGCCAAGCTGTAGAAGTTGGTATCTCCAACAACTCTCCCTGCAGAATAAGACATATTCATATCTATAGACGATACAACTGTTCTTTAAATTATAAATTCTGATACTGTTAATCGATAGAATAATGTAGTCTTCGCGGGCAAAGCATAAGAGAAAACCTTTTAGTAGACAACGAGGCAGGGAAAAAACGAATTCAGCTTTTTTCTTTTCAACGATTCGACACGCATTTCGAACACCGAACATGGTGAATAATTTAGATAGTTTCCTTCTTCCAGACACAACGGACACCCGAAACAACTCTATAAAACCGGAGACGCGTCCGATCATTCTTCGGGAACAAATTTCATGGCCAGGACCATATGGGCAACCAGTCGGTATCCTGTTTGTTAGCATTAGATAAAACTTAATAACTGAGGTACAAGAAGATAATAATAAATGTGTGACATTATTATACGTGTACACGCCATTTGAGTCTGCACTTTCACATGTTGATAGAATTTATTTATATTTTATAAATTTAACATTTGACTCCATGATCTGAAAATGTGTTAAACGAATGGTCCAGGGGACTCGGCTTCGGTCACATAAGTCGGGGACTGAACAAAAACTCAATGGAGGAGATAACGATGTTAAAACTCCAATTATTGTTTAATTGACTCCAACTGGGGTATCGCAAGGGTAGTTATCGTTAGTGTAAACGACCACGTATTAATTAGGGGCATCCGACGATTAATCGTAATGGCGGCAATTACGGAAGGGAACAGGCCCATACCTTGTACGGGGGCAGACCCCTACAAAAGACCCCATTTGTAAAAGGATTCGGGATTTTAATTTTTTTCATAAGCTCAAAAAGATTAATTTTACAGCGTTGGATTGGGGCCATGTAGGACAGGATAGAATTTTTCCAGAAAAGGCAACAGCCGTTTGAATTTCAATACCAGAATACTAATATCCGCCCAAATATTTAAGGGGTATGATAAAGTCATAAAACCGTAATTGAATCCTTTCAAACATAGGAAAAAGTTCAGGGGCCTTCCGTAGTACAGGGGTATCCAGTTCATGAACCAACAAGGTTGGTACAGCCATAAAAAACTTTTTAAGGAATAATGGATGAAATCATTCTAATTTTTATTGAGATAACAATGGAATTGTTTTTGATGTACCCATTAATGAAAGTATCAGGAAAATATTCAAATAATTTACTTCAACTAATTTTTTACAAGAATATCTTAATTTGTATACCTTCCATGTAATAAGTCCATTGGACAGACTCAGCAAGTATTAATAGATTAAAGGTAAATATTAAAAGATTTCTTGGAGCAGGAATAAATAAGTAAAAAAATTGTAACAAACTAATTTATTCAGAAATTATATCAAAGAAAGTATCAATCTTTTCTAAATCTATACACCTTGATTTCAACATATTACTTTACAAAAAAAAGTATAAATGAATTATAGAGGGATGAGAGTGTGTTGTCTTGTAGGTCCTGAATTCTGCTGTAAACTGGTCAAATATTAAATAAATTAGATATATTTAACTAATCTATTTAGGCTTCAGTTCCTTTTCGGTTGAGTAAATTTCAATACTTTCTTCTTATTCTGGTTCATATTGTTGTAAAATCCATATCCGCCACCACCTAGCCTCTTTCTTGGCCTATCCTTCTTATTACTGTGTACACCTGATATCTAGGTTAAGGAAATTTACAGAAACTAATTTAATGAAACAAATCAACATAATATTTACAATAAAGCATTGTGATAACTAAAAGATATTCAGAGAATAATGACATGTATAAATGTGAACACCTCAAAAGAGAAATAATATTTTGTTAAATACATTTTCTGTAAACTAGAAAATAAAATAAATAAAATTATATGTAAGCTTAATGTATAAGGAAAGAACAATGAAAGGCAAGAATCAATTGAATATAATGCTCTTGAGTGAAAGTAGTTTTTTATCAAAAGGATACTCAAATCAACAGCAGGTGGTACAGTAAAACCAAAAGATTTTGCGACTTGTTTCAGGTCCAATGTGCTGATGTCGAATATTGTCTTCAGATGGTGTGAATCATAGGCTCTTACATAGCCTTTAAATGCTTCCTTGCCCGAAAGGTTCAGAAAATAGTTTGTGCTCATGAGTTTTTCAAGCTGAAAAAAATATTTTTTTTGGTTATTTATATCTGATAAATTAAAACCATAAATTGGGCTGATTACTATATTATAAAACAATCTAATTCCAGCAATAAAGAAACAATGAATTAGACCATTATACAAACCAATAACAGGAATTTACCTGTATGGTATGAAAGCAACAAAAATGATATATAAATTTTCATCCCAAATTAGAGGAGAAGACAAAAAACATTGAGAGAAAAAACCAAAAAAATCTGATTTAAGATATCCTTCCTCTTGATTCAGAAAGCAACATTAAAAAACAGACAACTGTAACAGGTACAAATGTTTCCTCTTTCAATCTGACAATTAAATGAGGCAAGTGTGACAATAGGATGAAGAGCTCAGGAACATTTTCTATTTTTGTTCAACTTCCTTCCTTTCCTTAAAGCGGGATAAATATAAACCCAGACTCTGTCTGAGTTGATCCACAATTAGACTGTTGTAATACGCCTACAAGGTTAACAGGAAAGTAGAAAGACAATTTAATTTTAATTAATAATTTTTCAAAGTTTTAAAAATAAGAACCAAACAATTAATGCAATTCAAAATGAACTCATAATTTGTGAATAAATAATCTATTTTAGACAACAGAGTTATTTTTAACAATTTTCCCTTTATCATTAATCTGTTTAAAAAATGTAAATACATGATAGCTAAATAACCAGTAAAGAAATGCCAATAATAAAGGAAAACAATTCTGATGTTCCTTCCTACAGTTAATGTTGTAAATTGGATTGTAATTGGTCTTGGGTGAACTCAAATGGAAAAATAACCAATGTAGGTTGCACACTACATCAATTGAAGTCATCACAAATGACACACAGAGGTCTTTCATTACACAGTTACAATTTATCTAGGAATTACGTTTGAAATAATTATTTAATAATAGATAATTACAGAAACTTCAAACTAGACAGATAAATTAATATGAAACCAATTTCAGAAGTGACAGGAAATGAAACAGTATTTACAAAAAATAAATGATTTCCAAATATATACAGTACCATTTATTCCTATCCACATATTTATAATGTCGAGGAAATGTCATAGTAGGTTTTATTTAAATCCTTATGAATGACAGATATTACCTATGTAATTTAAATATCAACATGTATTGATTGGAACAATTATTACCTGAAGTTGTATGTCAGCAATTTTATTCCATGAGAACTCAAATTCATTCAATGGTACTTTGGCGTGCTGAAGATATCTGAGGAAACCAAGTTCTTCGGGTCGCAATATGAGAAGTCCATATCCTTTCCCACCTTCACCTCTGGCCGTTCGTCCAACTCGGTGAATGTATTCCTTAGAAACAATAGTTAAAAATAAAAATATGTTTAAAAAAAATGGTCCACATTAATTTAACACAATGGACATTTTTGTACTGATATTACAGATATAACCTTTTAATTTTAGGTATTGAATTCAGTAGGCTACCCCTCAAGTATCATGAAGTGTGATGAAGGTTCATATTAAAAAATCAAGCCTTGTTAAATATAAAAATTATTGTTGTGGTAACTATAGGCCTGAAGAGAATTGAATTAAGATATTTATTTCTGTACATGTTTCATGTTTATAGAATATAAAAATGTAGCAGTAATTACATATTATATTGTGTATATATACTTATTAACACAATATATTAAAAGTCTATTTACCTTGGGATCATCTGGAGGATCATACTGAACAATCCAATCTACAGCTGGAATATCTAATCCCCTAGCGGCGACATCAGTGCAAAGCAGAATACCAGTTTCAGCATTACAAAACTGGAAGAATGTAGTTGTACGTTTTGTCTGTTTTTGCTTACCCTGGGGAAAGAGTCTTTGATGTATTTACATTGACACTTCAAAGGAACTATTCCAAGATTAATTCATCCTAACCTAATAGTAAAAATAAATGACCTAAGAGATACTTACATGGATGCACATAACTGGTAAATCAATGTAATTGAACAATTCGTGATGAAATTTGACCGACATGCAAGAGCTGAAAAATACCATCACTTTCTTCTTCCTATTCTTCTTCAGGAATGTAAACAGAAGCAAAAATCTTTTCTCAGATGGGCATAGAACATAACCTGGACACAAAATATCAAAAACAAAAATGAAATGAATTCTATTGTAAAATGAACAATGAGTAATATGTAATTTTATAATGTGGGTACTTAATAATCAAAATGCAGCAGTATTAGTATTTAAAATGGTAGAAAGAAAATAAAAGTATGATGAAACATACTTATCTGAACACAACAATAATTCTTAAAATTAATTGTAAAACATTCAATGGTGAAGACATCTATACCTTGTTCTAAACCATCCACAGTTGCCGTGTCCCTGTCATCATGTACACCAACATAAACAGGTTCTTTTTTCACAGCCAACTTCTTTAGATCTTCAGTCTTCTTGGTTGTTGTGGCACTGAACATCATGGTCTGTCTCCTCTCTGGTTACAAACCAATCAATGATTTTAATAATGGAATGCATTTTGTAAACAAATTCTTCAAGTAAATGGGAAATCAAATGTGATGATATTCCCAAATCTTGCAGATGTCCCCATAGATATTTCAAACAATGAATGCGTTTGTTTACCTGATAATATAAATTAATATGTTCTGAGTATAAATATGTTCATGAACAATATTCACTTACTGGGCAAGAGATTTATGATTGCTTTCAATTCTTCTTCAAATCCAATATCCAATATCCTGTCAGCCTCATCAATAACCAAACACTGAAGATTTTTGTAAAGAAACTCTGGGGTGTTCTGCAAATGATCAAGAAGTCGGCCTGGCGTGGCTACCAAGATGTTGATTCCTAAAAATATAAACCATATAGTACTAAATAAAATTCTTAGTGAATGGCAAGCATTAAATCATCAGATTGTTTTTAATATTTGATTGTAAAATATTAGCAGCTAGAATATATAAAAACAAAAATGATACATATATTTAAAGTTATTCAAAAGGTTAATTTATATAGAGGTAACTGTTTTAATTAAAATACAAACATTTTTACCTTTAGACAGTTTCTGTGCTTCTATAGCCCTGTTAGCTCCACCCATTACAAGGCCATAAGTATGATGATGGTATGTCATTAGTTCCTTCAAAACTCCAAATGTTTGCATTGACAGTTCTCTTGTAGGAGACAGAATTATGCAACCAGTTCCTAATAGAAACCATCAACATTTTTGGCAAATTAAAAAAAACAAAAATCTATTTACATATTACTTTTTATTTTAATTTTATTGATAGGCTTCTAACTTCATATTTAACAGATATATATCTCAAGAATTTATAAAATAAAAAAAATAATCTGCACTGGGATCCTTCAAACATTATAATATGAGGACAGAAAAACTTCAATGAAATATGGAAACATACCATTTCTGGGCATGAATTTGAGTTTTTTAATGAGTTCAATCGCTGGAATGAGGAAAGCCAGTGTTTTTCCAGACCCAGTCTTGGCAGCTCCCACGAGATCTCTTCCCTCAAGCAAGGGAGGAATTGCTTTTGCTTGAATTTCTGTCATTGTAGTGAATTCCATATCCGCAATAGCTTTCAAAGTCTCCTCGCTTACTTTATCCTTTAAACTTGAAAATTCACAACTGCTCAATATTTCCAGGCCGATATCACTTCCGGGTACTGAAACATGAGAACATACAAAGTGTAAATAATTCTGAAAACGACTATATTTAAACAATTTCTTATTCATTTATTTAAAATAATTATTTAATATTATTACGGCAATGCAAAACTTAGTTGAAATTAAAGCTATATTTGCTAAATGAATAATCTTAAGATAATATAAATTGTATGGCTATCAAGGCTACAGAACTCACATTTTTCTCCCAAATCTGTCTGATGTGGAGCTTTTTCTTTAATCTTTGTTGAATCTTGGTCTTGATCTTCATCTTCATTTTTCTCTTCATCACTTATATGTTCCTCTACATCTGATGATTTTTCTTTAGCATTGACTTCGTGTGTATCATTATCTCCAGTGGTAGATTCTTCATCTACTGGGTCATTATCCTTAGATATAGATGCAGATTTTTTCCTCCTCTTTTTCTTCTCTGCAATAAATAAATAAATCTAAATATTTTCTGACTTATGAAATAACCTAAGATATAGATAAATAGATGCAGAATAAAATTTATGCAGGACTTGATAATCGACATCATATAGATTGTTCCTCACATTGTGTATAAAATGAAATGTTATTATGAAATATAATCAGAAACACACAAGGTGATTACAAGACAAACATTCTACTGGTTTCAAAGAAACATGTAAACTCTTGTAACTCAAGGCAAGAAAACAAAAGGTTAATAATAAATAAAAATTGCAGTTTGGAATGTTTTTTTTGTGAGGTTTTATAGAGATCGATCAATATATCAGCTATTACACACTCTGTAACCTAACCTTAATCTAAGTGTAAGAAATTATTAATTATTTTCCAACAAATGTTGGCCCTGTCTCCACAAATGGGGTAAGCATATAATCTAAACTAAAATATAAAAACTTACTTTTTGGTGGTTCATCATTATGATCATTGTTCTCTGAAATAATACTTCTATCCACATTATCTTCAGAAATCCCATTCTTCGCATCATCTTATAAACAAGAAAAAGCAATATAAGTACAAGTGTATACACCATGTGAAAACAACTAGCTAAAAATGATCATAACCTCATTCATGTCAAGATTCTAACATGCAATAAAATGAATACAATTTCATTAAGACAGACTACATTGCTCTTTCAATGCATTAATTATATTTAAACAAGAAATATCATGGAGCTGAACGAACATGAAAATGACGACTGAATGAACGTGAAATCTTTTAATGACGAATATGTTCCCAATTTACATTTCACTGTAGACAAATTCAAAACTTACTTGTTTCCTCTTCTTCTTTCTTCCGAATAAGTTTCAACTTCTTCTTTTCAGATTTCTGAATCTTACGCATTAAAATTCTATTTTGTAGCGACATAACTGAACAATTTTAATAGACAACACAACAAGAGAAACAGCTAACAATTCTCACGTGGTACGCGAGTCCCTCAGTTCAGGACGTACAGTAGTGAAACTTGTTGAGAAACATGTTGTAAAAATAATGCGAATATTTTAATTGCGATACGAAGTTTATGAACGATAACATCTTAAATAAGGTAAATATGTATTTAAATAGTTACGATATAGTTCATTTACTACCTAATATTAAAGTATAGTATGTTCCACAACTGGGTTAACTTTGTTTGTGTTGGCACAACTGAACAAGCGGTAATTTTGAAAATGATACTGAACCGTCATACTAATAAGGAGTAGTACTATTAAAAGCAAAATATTTATAAGTAGGACAAAGTATTCAACTTCATGACACATTTTAATTTTTGAATATTAAAATTTTTCTTAAATATTAAAATGCTTTGAAAAATTTGCATGATCACCAAAAGATCAGTATCAGAATTTATTAATAAATATTAGTTTATATAATAATAATATATATTAGTCTCATATTATATATTAGTTTATTAATAAATTCTTAATATGATTTGTTATCCCAGATTAACAATTTTTATAATTCTTAAGTTCTGTTCAAATATATCCCGGCTTCAATTTCCGGTAAACGTCAGTTCAGGTAACAAGGTTCAACAGGTATTAGCGATCAATCGATCACTCAGTAATTCAATTGCCAATTTTTATTAGGCTTTCTTTTTTCTTTCTTTGCCACAAAAAGTAGAAATTCACCACTCCGAACTTCTTTTAAATCTAATTTAAAAAGTGTTTTATTTAAATACACACCCAAGATTTTTTTACTTATTTATTTGTATAGCGCACAAATAATTTTACCTATTCTGAAGCATATTTTTTAGATTTATACAAAAGAATAGGTTAACTTCTAAAAAAACAGCCATATTTATGACCTTAAGAATTATTGCGTCATAAATAAATCTTCCAGGATTATACCCTGCGTACAAACAAGTGTAATCTAATCTAATCCAGTTACGTGGACCTGTTACGATATTTTTCAGCGAATTTGCACGTTTTGGAGAAGGCCGTAGAAATTAGTGTTACCTCAAAGCCTTTGACATGTGTGTATGCGGTCTAGAACACGTCATCACCACACAAGTAACGAGAGAGGACAATTACTCGAAGATAGGAAGATAGGATCGTCTGTACAGCTGAATAAATTTACATTTAAGCCACGTTGACCGATGAAACACTTCAAACGGATTTACACAACAATGACATTGTTAGAGAAAACTGAGTAGGCGAACAACTTACGCCATCGAATCCTTTCATAAAAGTGAAAAGTGAGAGTGGGCCTGTAACTAAAAGTTTACTGGGCTGATTATTGTCATCCTACCACTATTATAATATTTACCAGTGGATTGAAGCACAAGCAATGTCGTATAATGTTAATACGCTTTAAGTTAGACATCGGTTCTTGTCATGGGCAAATGATCTCGTTTTACCAAAAATTAAGACAAGACTATCAAAGGACATTAACTTTACTATCGACAATATCAATCATATAACTAAATAATTTTGACTAGGTTTTGTTATCACGCCACTTCTACTCCGTTAATATGTAGCTTAAGAGAAGTAAAAATAAATGTTGCCTGCCTGAGTCTGAGTTCCTAACCTGGTTATGTCCAGATTTTTGATTAACGAACGCACGGGAAAAGTTGTTTTTATATCTGTTTCCCAACACCTTATAAGTGCTTCGATATTCAATAAAAATCGTCTACAGCCGGTGTAATTTGCTGCAGTAAAAGCAGTAATAGCGAGGAAATTAAACCTAATTGGAGTTGTGACCGACTTAGAAAATCGGCACATTTATCTAAATGCGGCAGAAACTGCAGTTTACTTTGTAATTGGCGTAAGTGACCCGAATGTATCAGATATTCAAACCGATTTGAGCTTGAAACACTGGCTCATATTTAATATTAAATAAAGTGCTAATTCAATTATGAAAAACATTTTCCATGAAATAGAAAGCTATAAATGAAATTATGTTCACTGGAAATAATTCCAGCGTGTCGTCTCATAAGAATATTATTGTTTATTGACTACATAGCTTGAAATATGTTGTATGAATTATACACGCCATCAAAACTAGCTATTTCGTTTCCTGTAACTGAGAATAAAACAACTCAAAATTTGAATCGGGCGGAATAACCGACATGGAATACCAGGAAGAAATTATCCAAAGTTTGTAGATCCACTATAGTATTCTTCCACTATATTATTCCACTATAGATAAAAATCTTAAGAATATCTTGTGTATATATATGTGTCTTGTTATTGTGTTTTTGGGGGATGTTCTTTGTTGTATTTGGGTTGGGAGGGATGTTCTGAATCGGCTTAAGTCATTGTCGGATTATCGCTCAACTATATATTTGATCACACAACTGGTCACAACTATTTAGAATACCGCCTTCAATGAAAAGATATTATTTTGTTCTGACTCTTAAATTCATTAGTAACGCACAGAGGCCGGCAGATAATTGGTTGGTTGGCGCTACTCTGAGCGCCGGATAATACTAACCCGCAACGCTGATCCGTCTTGCAGCTTAGTATCTGTAGCGCCGGGCCTCGGACGCAGTATTACAGCATTGACTGTGCATCTGTGGAATCTGTCTTTCAAACCTGTCAATTTATCAAGTTTGCGTGATTATTTATACAAAGTGTGCTACTATTCAGCGGGCTACACATTTCTGTATTCAAACCATCATCCTGGACGCTTTAATCGTGACGCAAAATAAACCAAAAATCGGTTATCGGAAAACTGTAACGGACAAAGTCGCGGTGGTATCCCCTACTCAACCAGCCAGTACAGCAACTACGCCCAGTAAATAGAAAATTATCTACACTGAGTTCATGAGGCACTTAAGGCGGGTTCAGAGGGCAAAGACTTCACATAGTGCGGTTAAAACTCAGTCAATTCTCGTCTATTCGACTGGCACTAAAATTGGGTGGGTTCTAATTGGTGTCTCCACTCGAAATCCAGCTTCGAGAAATCTTGTCTCTCGGGTTAACGCTCTTTATTTAAATCTCAAATATTTTTTTTTCGTCCAAAGCTGAAACGGCTTTATCTCAAACAATTGTTCCCCGCATAATGGGATTTCGATTTGTCGTTTTTATTAAATATTTTCCGGGACCGACGACCGAGTTTGGAGTGAAAAAACTCAGGGTTAATTATTATCGTTCTGTGGGCGTATCTCGAGATCAAACTTTGATCGATTGCGACGTGCCCCCGTTGAAGGCGCGCACCAAATTCGTATCTGACCGAATACTTGACTAATTATTTCATATTAATTATCTCATATCAATGAGACATAATTATTATAGTATTCGAATATATGTTATGGTTGGTATCAGTGAATGTCTTGCTTTCATACTGTCTGGTCACTTAAATCATCGTGGGCTCTTTTCACCATTCGTCTCTCCCCGCGAATCTTCTTTCGGGCTGTCTTTTTGTACACCTAAGAAAAGCATCCTATCAAAACGGGGAGTATCGTTAACTGACTCGTTACTGACTGTGGGAGAATCCTCGATGAGGCAAAATCTGAATCCACTCTTTGGTAGATAGTGATTCGATCGAAAAAAATCCTTACTGCGAATTGCCCGAGTACTGAAACTCAAAAACCTGAATCTTTTACGATCAAAACCTCGAAAAATTTGTCTTTTATAAAGTGTATTTTTTTACATATGATTATAATAACACGGAGCGAACTGTCATTTACATTAATCTGAAAATTCACTTCTGAAATTTCAATTACGGACGGGAGTCTTCACCCCCGTCCACCTACATCAAAACGGTCGTTTTCTAATAACAACAGCTTTAATAAATTAATTTACCGTTTTATAAATATAATCGTTAATTGGTCTTATATAATCGAGTATGAGTATTGTCCTGCGGAGGCACTGAACACAAAGTAATAATATTTTGAAGTGATGGCCACTCTAGACATAATTTGTCGGATATAATTACTTTCAGCATTGCTCTCAAGTTAAATATGGGGGGGCAAAAAAAACCCAATATAGTAATAAAAGCTAAGGGACTGCATGTTATCATTTACAGGGTGCCTCTTCATGCTACCATTATTATGAGTTCAATTTAGAGGAGAGGTTATTAATATAAAATTGTCGGTACAGGACCAAACATATACATTATACTCTGCAATTTTTATTAGTTTCCAGTCAATACATTCGTACAATGGCAACATGAATAAAATCATCATTTTTATTAAATAAACAAGAGGTTTTCTTTGCTTTTAGTACCAAGTATTATATATATATATATATATATATATATATATATATATATATATATATATGATATTGTATATTATATATATTATATATCATATACCTCGAGTTATTTCGTCCCTTCTCCCTTGTTCGATCCCAACCAGGCCGGCCTATTACCATCGCCAGTTGTATTCTGTTATATATTCAAGGCCCAATCAATTGGGGGTCTGCGTTAATTAATTTGGCTGATAACTTGAAATACTAATAATTTACAACAAATTATAATAATGGTTGTTGTTTTCAAATAATAATTTGATGGCCACAAGGGTTACTGCCATCAATCTGACGATATTTTTCCCATGGTCAGTGTACAATTTCGTCAGTAATAGTTTCAGACAATAACAGGACGCCTTATCTGAGGCCGATAAGCATAAGTGCGCCTCTATATCAACATACCTGTTTTGTGGTATGTTAATACCACACCACCTCCTCTATATTCTTTTATTCATACCGTGCGCTAATAACGTATGCCGGTTACCGATGCAGCTTCCGATGTGGCACTATCACGAGCCCAAGCAAATGTTTGAATAGCTACTATTAATCTTCCGATGCAGTCCCACAGCTTTAAGACCTTTTTTTATATCCAATATTGAAATTATCCCACTATCGCTCTGCGGATATTATCCATTGTGCGCATTGTGAAACTTGAAGGTCTTACTGATTATTGATTTGAGGACCGGAGGGAAAAAATTTCGATCGCATCATCGGCGCTCTGAACGCAAATTGGAGCCGGGTGTGACAGGTCATTAGCGCCGTTCCGGTCGCTGTTTCTGATGGTTTCGTCTGTGATCCTTTCCACTTATCTTGCCGGTTCAAAACGGCCCGTCAATATCAGCACAGTTGGCGCTAATAGTGCCCCGGCTCTTCACCGGATTCAGAATCCGGATAAGGCCGAATGAAGCCATCCGCCCAATTCTCGGTTATTACCTAAAATAAATAACTAAAAATAAATCTACACCGCTCTTCCGAGTATCACTCGCCTATTCGCCCGTTCCGTGAGAAAGTTTAAGCTAAAGTAATATCCGAACCTGCATGGATAAAAGCGAAAAAAATTGGAAACAAAAACGGGAAAATACAAATTATTACTGGCTTTTTAGTTATATAGAATATATGAAGTGTATCTAAGGACATTTGAGACCACAAACGGGAGTGGATAAAGATATCCGCAAGAGTGTTTTATTCTAAATAATTATACAATGATATCGTAGCCCAGACATGTTACAACCCAAAATAACATCTTTTCATGACTACAGTTTGATTTACAAATACTTTATTTTCTTGAAACGCACTTAGGAAATCGTATACAACATACAAATTTTGGTTAATTCTTGCATACCGGCTCATGACTTAGGAACATAGGAATACTACTTTTATGTATAAAAATAGGTATAATAATTCGGTATGTTACAATGTAGGAGGATCCTCCTTCTTGCATGTTAACGGAAAATGTGAAGTACCGTGAGGTAATAGATGCGAAACTCCTGATTTTTGGACTACTTTGGTCATCCTCGACGGTAGAATAAATGTTTGTTTTGAATTGTCTGTACGTTTGTGCGGATAACCTACTAGACATTTGCAAAAAATGTACTTCGTTATAATATGTAATCACCTATAATTTACATAAATTGTTCACATTTACACAACAACAACAATGTCTTAACTACCTACCTAAAACTTCAACACCTCTGTACACCTACTCCAAACCTAAATCGTTGTCTCCTTGTAACACGATAACTTTATTTAATTAATATCTCCTTATTGAACAAAAATAATCGCAAATTATATATGAATAATCAAAGAAAAGAGCAATAATAACCATAATATTATTATTTCGAAGTGGAGTCACTCTCAAATAATGCACCTGTCGATACCAATCGATACGAATATTCATCTCTAATTAAATATGGGGACCAAAATAAACGGCAAATAATCAAATATTGGAGTAAAACGATCCGCATGAATCTTATCGTATGCGGCCACAATTTATCGACGTTATTATGAAATCTCTTCAATGAAGAGGTAATTAAGAAAAGTGAGAGAACTGAGTATGTAAAGGATCATGTAAAAGGATTGTAAAAGATCTAGCAAAAGACAAAACCTGCGAGAGGAGACAGCAAATCGGGAAAACTGCGGTAAGCCTAACTTTTCTTCCCCAATATATTGAATTAAGTGAATTAACATTTCAATGAATTAGGTATAATTTTTTAATCTTTGTACATTGGCAGTTTAAGAGTATCCTTAGTTGAATTTGTTTGGAACAGATTCGAATCAATCAAGTACGTAAATTGTACCGTAGTGACAATCTAATTACATATTACTAATGGCTCAAGAAATATTTTAAAAAACTCGCGAAGGAGAACGCTTTACACGTTTTATCAAAATTAAAACTATAACTTATTCTATCCTAAGAACAAAAATATAAACAACCTCATGCTAGACATAGAACAGAACCATAATTTTATTGACTGCGGAGAACGTAAAAGCTTTAAAGAATTAAACATTCGTGCTCCTACTGAACTAGAGGCGATTCTATCTTGATATATGTCTATTATAATCAATGTTTACTTTAATGTACATCCGTTGACATAGGAAGTCTCTTCAGTTCCATCTCCTGTGTATTTTCGTGTTGGGAATTCCACTACATAAGGGATTTATTGGGGGGAATCACTTTTAATGTTAACGCCCGATAAAACCAAAACGGGTGAAGGTGAATAAAAAAAATGTCGAATGTCAATTGCGTAATGAGGGGAAATTCCAATAGGGATTTTTAGGGCAGCGTTATCTCTATCCAATTTAACCCTCTTTAATTCAGTTTAATTCACACACACACACATGCATTCCATATATAACAAAAACGTTATTTGTGAATATTAGCCTTAATTTATGTACATATGTCATTTATTGTAATCCCAATGTCTCTAAGATAATTTTGTATTAAATATTAGAATGATTTTGTAAAATAAAAGAAGAGGGACAGTTGGGGTGATGACGGAAAGTTTATTCTAAGGTTAATAACGATTAAAATAGTATTTAACTGAATTTAAGTATCAAGGCCTTTTTTCAATCGCCTGATGCCCGTCCGGCCAATACCATTACCCCGTTTAGCAGTGCATAAGTTTATATTTGTTACTAATTGGGATGTTTACTCGGCAGATATTTGAACGAAGCTTCACGATTATTGCACGAGTCATTGAAATTTTAACGTGGACAATGCTCATTGCTCGCGAGGCGTTAATTCCGATACAATAGTATTATTACTTTTTCTCATCAAACATGAAGAAAATTTTTTTGTATTGTTTGTAATTAGATCACTACAAGTTGATGTAAATTCATAAAAAAATTTTTTAGTTTGTCTCTCCGCGGAATTGAAAATTCCGTATTCTATCGTAATGCTGGTCAATTTTTAAAATGATAGTATTATTTTTTATTCCCAACCGATATCACGTCAATTGACTCGTTTTATAATAATAATAATTATTATATTATGATAATAATATCAAATAACAAAGGTCTCAGAAGTGGGTAAAAGTGGCTCGGACCCCCTAAGAGTACTCTCGGGGTAGGAAGCGAAGATTTGAATTTCACTAAAGATACGGGAGGCAAAACATTTTTAATATTCGAATCGGAATCTTATCGCCGGCAATTAATATATTTTTTGCGGAAGAAATGACAGCTCTCAACCGGGGAGTATCCATCATGCGGTCTACTCGAGGTAGAGGGACAGTTAAGTAGGAAACACTTTAAATGATTAATTATTTCGAGTTTCTTTGATTTCCCGCGGTACCCTGCCATTGGACCGCCTGCTTTTCAACACTCAGGTGGAGGTATTCAGGACCGGGAAAAGCGGGGACAGAAAAATTAAAACCAGAATAATTTAGGTAGATAAACTTGAAAATGTTTTCTTATAATACAGGCCGAAATAACCAAAATTTGAAGTATACCAATATTTAGTGTACGTTTTATATTGTATCACAGTTTCCGTACATTATAACAGACATGGAAAATTTTATCAAAGGGAAGGTTATATTTGATAACATAAAAATGAATATCAGTCGTATTGAACCCATATCCTTACGAGCGATAGGTTTACACCCTTCCCCTGGAGCTCCACCCTGCTCCTCAATTATAAATTTCATTTTATAATTGTTTAATCCACTTGGCCACTAAGCTGAAACATCAATAAGAAGGCGAAAAAAGTTTCAATCGAGTTAATGCCAACAGCACAATTTATAACTGATTAACCGACCGTATCCAGTAATTTTCAGTTGTGAAGGGCGGGGGAAACACCTTCTGTTCAATTAACTGGGGAAACCGATCTATTTCGGAGTCACCTTCAACTTGGCGTTTTTTCCGGACAGTTGCGAGTGGCGGCTAAACGGTAACAGAAAAATTCCGGTTGGGCGGGAATGTCGGCGCTTTGATGGAATACCAAGAATAAGGGCGTGATTCACAGGGCCACAGATCCTGGAGAGGTGCGATTTTGGTCAAAATAAATGGCCTTATGTATTCTGAGGTTTAACACGAGATTAGCTAAAACGTAGTGGTTTACGACGGGGCTCTTGCTATTTCCTCAAAAATTGAATAATTTTTTAGTTGGTGGAAATTCAAAGAAAAACGAAGTTTTCATTTTCCGGGTACGTTTAAAACAGGAGGGGCTAAAATTTTCAGCATAGGCCTCCTGGGCTTAACTGCTTAGCTGAGTTACAGCTATCTACTGCCTTGTACAGGAATCAAATCATGAAATAATCAACCATCACTAATCACTGGAAATAATAACCACATCTGTAAAATTTGTCACGGAGCTGACCATAAATAACGACAGTTAGTACTCCTTATTAAATAAACTTTAAAATAAATAATTATTTACGCGTAATATGCTTTTCTTTTATAAATAATACGTATATTCATGGCTGTAGAAATAAAACAGATGATAGTTTTGTTGTATGACGATCAACATGTTTACACGCTGATTTAAAGCGAGTCAGTACATTAGTGAGACCCTTACATTTCGATTGCTGATTGAGCATTATATCCGCACTGCAAGTGCACTGTCACTGTAATATCTAATACAAACAATGTAATTAAGAATGAGGTCAATCCCGGACCACCAAATATTTATTTTAAATTTGATTACAATATTAACTATCTCCGAAAAATTTATTTGGTTTCGTTTGTGGTTAAATAAATCCCACGAGGAATCATGAAAGTTCGGTGACAGTTTAGTTGGTGACGCGAAGAGTTATAAGCCGAAAGAAACAATTCTAAAAGCCGATCAAAAATCTGGGAGCGTCTGAAAAAGTGGGACAAGACAAAAGTTGAAGAAATATCGATATAAATCCACCTGATATTACAGATCAGTGAACGGAAAATAGAACAGCCGGAATAGGTCAAAATTGCAAAACTGGCTTATCGCAACTGAGTAATTGCACTTTATTGTAATGGTGGCCCCGCGTCTATAACCCCGCCCAACCGTCAAAGTTCACCGAACCGCCAACTGCAGTACACGCCTTGGCGCGAACCGACCGAAGTATTCGGCCCAAATCTAATGTGCATATCGAGCGTGTGCAATACGAGCTAATTCGAACTTATTCTGACTTGAATTCGAGGCAACCTAACGGGGCCTTCATTCTGTATGGTCACTCTCACTTGCCGAAGCAGCGGTTTTATGGGGCGGCTACGGAACGCTTCCACTAACAGCAACTGTCGTGATCTCATCTGGTTCTATCTTCAATTACTTGCGTCCACAAGATCTCACGGCCTGAAGCCCAGTCAAGTACGCCGAATGCAGAATACTTCGCACTCGATTATTTCTGTTTTCGTCACTTTGTAGACAATATAATGTGTCCTTCGACAGATGAATAATTAATATTAAAGGCGCTTTTAGTTTGATCGGAGCCGCCTTCACTTACAGGTGACCTCTCTCGGCGTCAGGCCTTAAACCAGGATATATAATATGGAAAGCCTTCGTTATCGCTTCCAATAAATTACGATAACCTTCTTTATATATTGTTTCATGTATCGGTCTGATAAGGCCGCGATCACAATTTCCGTGATACTATTCCGGGTGGTGACGCCAATGTAATTAATTTGATTCAAGTATTTAATACAGTGAAAATTTTAAATAAAATGTAAATATATAACAGATATAAACTAATAATGCGTTGTTGTCCTTTTACTCTGGGCCCTCCCGGATCTACTGAAGAGTGGATCAACTTTGGGTCTTCTGTTCTATATAACTTCTTTTTTTTTGGTAAAGGTTTGAGCGGTTACTAGAAACAATATCCTAGGTGCTATGTATAGGGTCCTTTGAAGATTCCAGGTTTCTTCCGGACATGGAATACTTCCGTGGGAGCCAGCCGTCCCGGAGCAATGAACTGACGTTAATATTGGACGGAAGCCAAATGAGCGTCTGGCGTCGGAAGACGGCGGGTTTTTTCCCGGTGACCGATCCGCCGGGAAACTACCTCCAAATAGCCCCTATTAATTTTCCCACCTAATAATATTTACCTTGATTCTCACCCGGCTATTTTCTAGCGTCCGTTTACGCTCTTATATCATTATTTTCTCGGGAAAAGTTTAGACGGCTCGAGGGGGAACCACCGACCTGCTATGAACCGCAGGCCAACTGTTATGCTTCTCCCTACAAACTGGGATTCGCGCCAGGAATTTCAGAATGCCGATATCCGGACGAAGTCCCCTTTGGATGTAAAGCCAATAATCCTTCGCCTTTGTAATAAAGACTTAGTCACCAAATGATCTCATACAGCTGGCAAAGTTTCTCTGATTATACGCTGTTGAAATCCGAGTTTTCAAGGAATTGAAAACTTCCTCCGAGAATTTAACGTTTAATGAATGTTTATTATTACACCGCAGGTTTGGATAAAAAATATATATGTATTATTTGGTTTCTTCCCATCATTAAATGTCAAATAAACACAGCGATAAACTAAATCTGATAAAATTATGGTTCAGTGTGATGAATGTGTATTAAGAATGTGAGTGATTGTGTAAGTGTGTGCACAGAATCTTTATACCGCTGGCATTTAAAGAAAAATGATAATAAAGCAGCCAGTCACTTGATTATACTCGACTTATATGAGCAATTCAAATTCAAATTTCCTCCTGGAGGAAAATCCGGTGGCGGAGCAACAATGATTAGGAGAGTAGCTAAACATCCAGGAATTGGTTCACTCATTAATTTTAATTTACTAATTAGATTTTACCTCACTATAACACTGATGGAAAGCTACTGACAAACACAAGCCTGAGTATCCATTAAAAAATTCGATTCATCTACATGAAGAGGTAGGCAAATGAACGGCCTCGACGGCCGGTAATCATTTCCTGCGTTATATTATTACAGAAACCACACTTATATTTTATTAACCGCACGTACAAAAAACCACCGCTTTTTTTAAAGGAAAGTGTTTTTGCATTTCTGCGACCCGATTGCACGTTATGCAACCGGTATTAATTGGCCCAATGCACTAAATTTAAAATATTCATGTACTTTTTAACAGTCAATATATTGTCTGGAAATGTCCGAATTCAAGCACATAGTTGTGTGTGATTCATCGATAATGGCCTCGGAGAGCAATCGGCCCTTCAGCTTCCGGCTACAAGTAGCTTGTACAGGCAGGGCTGTATACTTCATGTACATCCATGAAATATGAGACAGATTTAATATTATATTATATATGTGTATATTGAATATTATATATAATATTTAATATACAATATTCACTGTCAGTCCATAATTAAATGAATTCGCATCTAATCATATCGGTCGTTATGGAGGCTGTATTCTAGTAGTTTTGAAACGTTCGCACACCAGCTTTTTCCGATTTCATTCATTTTTATTTCACTCTGCAACTGAGGTCACTCTTTGTTTTTGTCCACTTGAACTGACCTTGAGCTTGTCCGGTATCAACGTTGATTGACGGGTCGGGTCAATTACTTTATTTCAGTATTGTGGTGGCCATCAGTCATTCGGTTGCTGTCCCTCGTCTGGACGAGATTACTTCATATTGATGACGCTACTACCCTTTTTGTGTGTCCGAATATCGGCTTAACCCGGAGCCGATCTCGATACTGCCTTATAACCAATATTGGGCAGGTGGGATATTATCGATTGGTATATACTCAAATAAAACAATACCGATTGCCTCGAAGACGGACAACGATCTCGTCACGGTAACCTCCAGAGGCGTGGCCGTATCTCCTACTGAACACCTGCCATTGTCAGTGAGCCATTTCACTCGATACTATCTCTCGATGAAGTATCCTCATGTTTTCTGACATTTAATCACTCAATCAATTAATTTAATCGAGTGGAAACTGAGTGAACATTATTATCGTGACGTATCGAGGAATTTTGATGAAAGGGTGGAGAAATTCGGGACGTAATCGGTGCCAACGTTTAAATTGACTACAGATAAAAATTGATTTCAAGCCCTTTGGCGCCAGTCGTTTATCCAGCTTTCGCCGTTAACCGTCGGTATATTTATTTCATTATAAAAACGACGAAAATATAGAATATTATTTCAAGTTGTAGGCTACACAAAAGTAGGTTTCGGTACAGTTTTAGACCTGTAAGTTCTTCCTAACACTTCACATTAGCACAAATATTAAGAATTTCATTGAAAACGACGGACAGATCGACGTCGACGAGTGAGAGTGTAGGAAAGGATGACCTAGGACAGAGTCAGCGACTGGAGCTCAATAGTTCAGAGCTTCAACTAGGCGTAATATTAAGTAGACTGTTTTCTCACTCATTCGATAGATAGTTCGTATTCTTGCAACTTATGGCGGCATGTATCATCTCAACGCATCAAACCATCAAAACGATGGGAATCGATATTGTAATTATATTCAAACGGGTCACCCATAATAAAATGACTAGAATGGAGTTAATATTGAACGGAATGTGCAGCCGAAGTGAAATGGAATACTGTGCCATGCGACTTTCAATGCCAAGGAACTTGCCGGGTGGGACTTTTTTCCACGCGTCCGACAGTCTGTTGGCCGATATTTGCTAAGCACGGTTTGCCTTGTAAAGAGACAGGCTCGGCCCCAACTACTGTTGCCAACCGGACGAAAAAACACTTTCCCTGCACTAGAGAGAACCAGGGAACACTGAAGGCCCAACAACCCCAGCTCTCACTTACCGCACCATACGTACAGGACAATTAGACACCAACGTATAGCACTAACTAAACCTGTTACAAGTACTAAGGGACACACTAAACGCCTCAGGGTTAGACTCTCAGAGAATGGTTTTGCAGAGAAATCCTGTCTTAAATAATTAATTAGTGTTCGTAGGCCTAGGGGGGCTAACAGAATGGAATGAAGAAAAAAATTCTGCAAATAAAGAGTGTGTAAGTATTGTGATTGGGATCTGCACATCTGCTCGGGACAGCTGCTGGTACCTGCCTCTCAACGCTCACTTCGAGTGCCTTCGTCGTTTTATCTGGGAGTTTGAGTGTGGAAGAAAATAATTGAGGAGGGTGCCTCAAGTGTGCCTCATCGAGAAAATCCTCTGCCTTCCCCCTTCGGCCGGGCTTTATTTATTTCGGTCGCATAAAACATACAAAAATATTGTGTCGCACAAATATGGGCACAAGTAGGCCACATGGTGTTAATCAGATATATCCAAATAGAATAGAATATACTGAAGAATATACCGGATAAGGTAAAAAATAAAGAGATTCATACTATAACCATGTTGTTTCCTCGATAAATCAGAATTTTCTCTATATGTGTGTTTGCCATTCGTTACGTCGCCCCTGAAGATATGTTCGATGGCATGCGACACCAGAGTAAAAGGAATCATAGCACAAGTGCTGGGATTCAGCTCTTATAAGGAGATTAGCTTCTTATTTTGACTTCAGAAATTTGACTGACTGAAAAACAGTAATGAGATCAACCCTTGCAGTTGGTAGGTTTCTGATAATCGTTGGGTTTGCAAGAAAAAAAACAAAAAATGAGATATTGCAAGACCCGTGGGGTTACATCACGTGTAACCGAGTCATCAGTTTAGAACGGGAAGTCAATATCTAGTAATACGTTCCTGTTTCCCGGTTCATGAAATTCAAAAGGTCTCTCAAACAACCCATATTAAGATTACATATCTAGTATCTATCAATTTAAAAAAAATATATCAAAGTTGAAAATTAATTCAGAATACAATATTTAAAATACTGAATAATTCATGGAGTATGATGAAAACTTGGGCATCAACGGCCATTACCCAACAAATAATAAATGTAGGCTATTATTCAAATGCCATGATAAGATTTGCTCACAATTATTTATATCTTATCTATATAAATATAAATACTTCTATACTATAAAATACACCTTTCAAGTAACGGTAGTAATAAAAGCTGCGCTAGGCACACGCTATAAAAAATACACTCTAAGGGACTGAATGTGACAATCTAGTGCTATCCCTGACTAAACAAGTGATAGCAGATCACACAAGTGATATTATTCGGAAGCACACTTTGTGAAGATTTCAAATATTGACATGTTTCGAACTTAATACATAATACCAATCGAAGAGGGTATTCCCCGTTTATCTTATCCAAATCGCCTCGAATTCGGAAGGTTAAACAGTTGCATAATTATTGTATAATCTAATGAAATCCGTTGCGCCAAGCCTTCCAACTTCCAAATTCGCCTTGCCGACGCTTTTAGTAGTTGCAACATCACCTTTTAGTTGAACGTCCGTAGAAGATTGAAGTTTTAAATAAACCTTCAAAGCCGATTGGTTTTCGGAAATAAGATTTGAAGGGGATAACCCAGCGGTTAGTGTTAACGTCTCAGGTGTACGACAGATAACATAAAAAAAATCATAAAAATTTCAGATGGCGTAGGTTCTTAGCACTAGTAAATACTAATATAGTACTAAACTAATATTATGTAAATTAGTAGTATATTACTCGGGGCACGAACATAGGGGCGCGAGCCAAGAGCAAATTAAGATACTCCGGTGACACAACTCGATGTCATAAACCTTTAGTACGCTAATAGCTACTAATAAGGATTTAACAGAGGCACGAGCGTTATTAGGAGGAGATAATATCTTACTCTGGCCAAAGCAGGTTATAAAACGTGGTAATAATTGGCCTGCCGAATACTTGTCGAGAAACCTACATAGTTATTCTGCGAGGAATGATCTTAAATTTCTATATAATACGCCTTAATGTAAATAATATGGCGATTATCACATGTCCGTGTCGGTTCAAAGGAAAATCCGCTAACTCCCTAATCTAATTTGTTTCAATTCTCTGTCATTAAAACAATACAGCTCTGTGTTTACCCAGAATTAGATAAGTGGAATTACGCAGTCAAAAAGTGGTTTGAAAAAATGCTCATTCTACTTGAACATAAATAAATTTATGAGTTGCAAACTAATTACAGGAAAATTCCAACGATGGAATTCGAACCTGGGATCGTCAGATGGTGCCGTGATGAAAACATGAATTGCACCTTAATAATCAAGAGGATATGAAAGGATATGCGTCCTTGTTGCAAAGTGCATTTTAAACCAGAGGTTTAGGAGAAAGGAAAATTTTCCAATGTCAGTTGTTGAAATGAAATGAGTTCTGCAAACCTGCCCGATATTAGCCTTAGTAACGTTCGTCTTAAAATGATTAGCGAATATTATATTTAGTGTCAACCTGAAATGATCTCATGAGTGTGGAGGCATTATTTCTGGAATTGTGGGCCATCTGTTAATTATTGCGTTATAACATGTTGGATAATTTGAAGATTACAACCTTCCGACGATTGGTCTCTATTCCGAGCACCCTCTCATTAGGGCCGGTCAGATAACTGTCCTGAATTTAGCGCGATGACACGCTCTAAGTTATTCAAAAATGCCTAGAACATCCCGAAGAATAACCCGAATATTCGGGTAAATTTCTTTGCTAGACACTCGGGTTCTTAATTTGTACTTAATTCACCCACTGGCCACTCGCTCACTTAACACTGGGCTTAGTCACTCGGGGTCACTGTACTATTACATTGGTGGCAACTGTACAGACAAGATAGCGCCAATTAATTTACGCCGTAGAATTATACTGGCACTATAACATTGGGTATAATACAACCCGCGATTCGGTTCACCGGCCATTCATCGGCCACGTTGCACTTTTATTATTTGGTTGGCGTACAGTAATATCTGAACAGGGCCCTACAACAAAAATGTATCGCCTGTTGCAGTTTATATTGTGTCATGTTCAACCCCCTACAGCGGACAGCCTATTTACCAAGATGATAGGTATTAATTGTGTCGGCTTTTGGGTTAGGTTTTGGCTAAGGGGTTTCTTGTTTTCTGACAAGGAGAGAGCGGAGGTCCGATGGCCTGGGACAATTAGCCGCCGATGTTAATGAGGAGCCACTAAACGAGCGGCAAGGCTGAAAAGCAAATCAACAATATGATTACTCCACTAGAGACGAGGAAACGGTCCTAGCCGCCTTCGGAACGGGCCCGAGAAAATAAAGATGTCTCCACTCTCGTTAATTGGACACATGCGACGACAGATGTTCCAAACTTCTAAATTGTTCTTCCTAATAGTAACACTCATTCTAGCCTCTTAAACAGAAATTGGACGTGTAATCCATTTTCTTGCTATTGATTTCGGACATAATTATATATGTACTGATGTAGGCTGGGTAGTATTAAAATATCAGGTTTCTTGCCTCTAATGCTTAATATGTTTAGTTCAACGTTATGTAGATAATGTAGCATAGTTTTATACACACAAGTAATTACAAAGAACACATTTTAAGATTTCTATTCATTATTTTCCACTGTATAGAAACTCAATGTTGTAATAACGGAATTTCTGCTCAGCAAATAATTCACTTTCGAGAAATATACAAGTATAATTTGTCATTCATTTCTATTTTAAAACGTATAAGAAATGTGAATTGTAATTGTGTAAAGGATGTAATTTATTATCTGGCGCTAATGGAGACATGAATATTATTATTCCATCAATCTTGAGATCTTCTGTCTCCATTGAGGTCTTTCAACTGAATATGGAGAGTAACGGCTAAATACCAGTACAGACACGATGCTCCACAGATAGGCGAGAAGCCAAAACCTGGGAATGGGGACAGAAGATAGGAAATTTCGTAGGGGTTTACCGCGGCCGGTACATTACGGTTCTTCCCTGTATCGGAGGATTCACTGCGAAAAAGTGTACAGTTTTGAGATAAAATTTCTGCGAACAAGGTTTTCTACCACTTCTAGGGATTCTCTGGGATGCGCTGGGAATTCCGCCAACCTTTCGCTGACCCCTGCCGCTCACCTACTGCTCCCGTACCAGCCGCGTTCAGCCAAAGGGTTACTCACAGTCCCCAATCACTTTTACCGATATTCCAGAAGTTGCATCAGGTTTGCAGGTCTGAAGCTGTGACTGCGGTAATTCGAAAATAGCGCAGTAAAACACTAACCAAATTCCTTCGAATTTTACAATCTCGAACTAATGCCTAATCACGGACCGCGCTGTATCTGTTTCTTATCTGACGCAGAGGCTAGTTATACAAGTTACTCATTTTATCAGTTTATTCAAACGGCCATTTAATCTCGGAGGGGAAACACAATTAAGAACATAACGAAAATTTTATTTATTCGAATGTAAATCTTACTTTCGTACGTACTTTGTCAGGTCGTCCACCTGACCTCCTATACTTCCCCCTCCGGAAAGGACGAATAACATTTATAAACTTCGATATTCATTTTATATTGAGCATTATATAACTCTCTTAGTCTGAAGGAAGAAGGTAATATTGTGGGAGCTTCAAATAAACATACGATCATCGTTAATGGAACAACATAACCGTTGTTGTGTGATGAATAAATATGAACAAATATTTCGAATTAAAATCGTATGAACACCATCTGATGCTGCATACACTTATAATGTAATTACCCCCCGTATCACAGTGTGAGTGTTAATACTTACTGAGACTATAAATGACCGCCTGGCCAACACACTTCTTGCATCGGGCGTTGTTAATACATTTGACACATACCAGTATTACAGAAACACGTTCTTGTTCTGGGTCAAATAATGCAATCGGGACACCGATCAGACGGTGTTACGTCATGGACTTCCATTTTCTAGTAAGGTATGTGCATAATTAGGTTAGGTCGGCTGGCCAGGTTGTGCACTTTTTATTTGCACTCATAATCCACTTGTCATGACCTTGGCTTACATAATTACCATAAATATGCATACAATTTATATATATAAACTTAAAACCCAAAATGAAGTCTAAATATTTTATCCTCTTACTGGTCTTGACTGTTCTCGTTTTTCTTCTTCGGAGCGGGCTGTGAAAAATCACATGAGCGATATATCCGGGTTAACTTTTCCATTAAATGTATACGGGCAATAATATCTCGAAACCGATCAAAAGTAATAAGGACGCGAACCATGAATCTCATATGGAACGAAACCCAGTTTACTACCAGCGACGGTATAATAGTCAACTAATCTGATATTGGATTCGCATAAGTAGATCGTATATATGTTAAATATGAAAATTGCACTTCTTTGGCTGTAATGTGATACTCAATCATAAATCATGAAAAAACGACGTTTATTTAATTGGAACGCCATAAATTCAATGATTACAAATCATAATTGTGTAATTCAATGATATTACTTTCTTCATCGACTTAACCAACTGGCAACATACAATAATTTATTCCCCAACTGAAGGCGCTAATCGTTGCATAATTGTTGCAATTTAAATATTGGCCAATTGTCTTGAGACGATAAACGCGCTCCACTGTGCCCCATTATGCAAATTGCGTAGAGTAGGGGAAAGGAAACCCATTAAGAGTGAAGAGGAATTACAATTGAGCTTAGTGAGTGTCGCATGACGCGTCTGCGGTCTGACATTGATCCAGTATTACCCGACCGGCTGCTTAACAGGAAGAGATCACGACAGGGCGTCTCAGTCCCGCGTCTCGAAGGTTGAGGAGAAAATCATTGTTGAATTGTTTCGATTCTAGGGTATAAAGATCTGCGGTAAGCGGAGTGCATTAAGTTCGTCACAATAATTAGTATCGGGTTTCTGCAGACGCGGAATAATATGGCTCTTGGTATTTTCCGTCTCCTCTCGGCTTTTACGTCATAAACTAGGCTGGTTTCGGCTGGCAAATGTCAGTAGCATATAACATACTTCAATACGTTTGGGATACTACAAACATTATATTTTTAATTAAAGCTATATTTAGTCTGACTAAGAAAACACGAATCTAAAATGGAATATAAGGAACTAATTGTAAAGTAGATTAACAGTAAGATACGCGTAATGTTGTGGGAAGAACCTCGTTGGCAATGGTTTACCTTCTGCTGTTCTGGGATCTTTCCTTTTTGGGGACTGGTACAATACTTGTCTAGCCATACTAGTACTAAAAATATTAAACACAGGGCTTAAAGCTTACACAGGGTCTAACCGTTCATAGATACTTGTATATACTATATATTTGAATTTCAAATAGAGGTGCGTGACAAACTAATTTGCTGGAATTTAGCCATCGCTCAGGGAAGTGGTCCTTCGGTAGCCAGAAAACGGAGTGAAAATAAATGGAACTACATGGGGGATTACAGTCACGCCTATAACCTTTCGATCCGGACAGAAGTCCGATTTGGGACGACCTCAGTTTTTGAGGTTTCAAACGAACGTGATCTGTTTAACAACAAAAGGCAACGGAAGGGAGAACGGCGGCGTTTCTCGTCAACGACTAATTGATTTATGGCCGTCCCAATACGCATCTGGCAACAAACGTGTGTGGGTTTTGTATTAAAATCACTATCTATTTTAACCCGGCATTGTGGGTTTGTATTTATTGGTACATTTACTTATACCATTTTGGCCAACACACATCAAAATTAAATAATAAGTCCGCAATACCATTATTATAGTATATATTACAGAATATTATATTGTGTACTGTCGGGACGTTTGGCGACATCCACTGTCAATGGCGTAGAGCCAAAGCTGGTCTAAGATTTACAGGAAGCAGCTGGAGGAGACAGTATATAACATCGTTAGTAGGAATCGCAGGTATGTCAAAAAGGTAATTATGGCGTAGCGATTCCCCATACCGGTTTCCGATGGATAACGTCATCCGAAACTCGTCTAGACTAACGCGCTAGAAAAAATAGTATAATGGCGGTTGGTAGAAATCCTAGGAATGCCAGAAATTGACCCGATTGGTAGCTGCCAATTAAAGTTGCCAGTTATCCCCTATTGGATACGAGGCCCGAACACCGTACGTGACCTGGACTCGTAACAACTTATAAGGCCTTAGAAAATAATTAGGTCATATGCAATCACAGGTAGAATCTAAGTATAGGACAGTTTCTATTTAACCGAGCAAATATAGTGGTCTTAAGATACAGAGAATTTTTAATAGGTGGCAGGCCTCCTGGTCCCACCAATTGCAGCCTATGCTGTTAGATCGATGCACATTTCATTATCCATTGTCGCGTGGCACATAATATTGTATTTACTCAATTATTCAGCTAATGGTGTGTAGTTTGAACGTTCCGAGAGGGGCAGATAAAATAGGCCCCAGATAGCATGACTGACAGTGACGAACGACCCACCGCCGACGCTGAGAGGATGAGGCGCTTATTATTAACGTGGAGATAACAGGACTGAGCTATTGAAATTTAACGGCTGTCGCACATAATCCCCGTATAGGATTTGCGATGATTGAAGCAATGAATATTTCATGCGGGGGGTTGATGATTGAATGAACAATGAAGAATAACATACATTTCGATTAGTGGAGTTATTCATTTAAAGTTGCAAAATGAATAAATGGAATACTTTTCAGTACCAATTTTAAACATCCGTGATACTTATATATTCGATCATAATAATTATAGTTGGACTCAATTTAATTTTTAATATTTTAAAAATAGCTTTGGTAATTAGATCATATATCCTCTTAGTTAACACAACCGTTTGTAGGGTGGCTTACATATTTCATTCTATTATATGTTGCCTCATTGTGGTCAGGAAGTAGTTATCACGAAGGCATCCGGAGAGTGTACCCAAAACTAAATGCTTTATAAATCGACAATATGTTTGAATATAGAAAAAAAAACTTTTATATTCGATTTTGGGTCACATTTGTTTGGTTTAAGAGACCTGTACAAATGTTGACCCACTAAGAAACTACCAGTTTTACCTTTTAACTCGGAAAACCATTTTCATGGCTGTGCCTGTTTGCCTACAAACAATCCCCCTCGGTCAGATATGACGCAGTATCCTCTCCCGGTTAAATTGAAACGACCTCGGACGGGCCCGAACCGTTACCATTGACGAAGAGGGGGTGGTGGAGGGGGAGGGAGGCGCCCAATATACCCACGATCTAGATATTCGGTGCCTTCATACCTCATGACCTATCATGAACGGAACCTACAGTAGGAGAAAATGTGTTGGAATTTATTTTCTTTAAGCAGAATATTTGAAATTTGTCACCTAAAATCAAGTTGGTACGGACCATAATCAGATGTGAAAAATAACATAATATTTTATGATACCTGCGTTCGTTTACAAACAGAAATAAACGTGTTGTAATGGCCCAAAGTCGGCTTTCTAATATTTTCTCGAAATGGGAATACTACCCAAACAAATACATTAAATCAAAGACCTGATCGATACGGGAATACCAGGCGACTCGGAATAAATAATGCATAAAATTGTAATCGGTTAAATCTAGGAAATATCAAAATTGGCTATGAAAGGAATTTAACTCCATTAAGAATCGGCACTCGACTGTTTTTTCCGTACCATTGTCTACCAGTCAATCGGCTTCCATTGTGCTTATCAATTTGGACACTTTCAATTATGTTTACTTTTCGTATCATTAAATAAATAAAGGATTAAGAGATTTGGTGGGTGTGTCTGAGAAGGCGTACTTAAGGTTCACTACAGACCGAAATCAAATTTTAATTCATGCACCGATTATTATAAAATTCTGGCTTTTAGCAGTGCTGACGGTTGTCCCAACGTGTAACACCTTACTCAGGAGTGTCTCAGTGACTATTGACGAAGCCTTCTGTCACTACTACTAGTACTGCACTCTAACTGCAACTAGTATAGGATCAATTAATGACTCCTGTCTTTATATTGCCTGTCACTCCATACAGATTCCTCACAGACATATTAACTATTTCGAAACTTTGATTCCGGCCATCGTACAAATGAAAGAAACAAAAATACAGCTACAACTTGATAATGAACTTAAAGAGGTATAACTATTGTCACTTAAGACCCCCTTCAAGGGATTTTTAAACTAAATTATTTATTTTTAAAAAATAATAGGGGCGAGGTCGGCCTTGTAACGTTTCCTTGAAATGGAATAACAATAGGTATTACGTTAGCAAAATATTTACTCCGAGGAAGAATCCAAATAATGTATACAGGCCGGCGCTAATGGCTTGAAGAGAAAATCCCGGCGAGTTTTCCGGTCGTATTCCAACTGGGATTTATCAACTCTAAGAAACTTTCAATCAGAATTCAGGATGCGTTCGTTCTGATGCTGTAATTCAGGAGAAACAGCAATACTCAAACGAGTATTGGCGAACGATTCGCCAGAACGAATTAGCGAAGTGTGAATCGGTAATTAATTTAAGCGCCGGCCGAGGGAGAGCCAGCGTTAAAGAGAGGCGCCACTCTAATGGCTGCACGAAACTGAAAAAAATGTGAATATTTTTTAAATCAGTTATGTAATAATTTTGTCTCGAATCGCGGTATGACCGATTCAGTAGCGTGGCGCAGTAGTCAGGCCTTGTTCATCGGAAGTGATTTGCGAGTCGAGTTCCTAACCAGGGTTGTTGGAAAATTGCAACAGTCTTTCCAGGAGTCACATACAGCGATGAGAAGTTCAGAAAACCGAAGTTAAATACGGGGATAATAATCGTATATAAACTAATGAAATATATGACAAATGCATTGTCATATGTACAGTTCGAATATGCATAGGGGTAATATATATTACCCTTTCTTAATATTTCAGAAATTTGTGTATCTCAATATTACTTCAACTTTTTCTTTATTTAGTTATTTAAAATATAATTTCTTTCTCAGTCAGTAGTTACATTGAAGCGCACTACAAGAAACGCTTTGTAGCGTTCTTATCAGTCGACTGAAGAACCCCGAACAATGATGTCCACATTTAACTCCTACCTAATTAAAGGAAACCGGGTGTAGAAAAATGAAAAAGACGTTGAAAGAAGCATAGCTTGCTGTAAGTCTCGTAAACGTGTATTAGGCTCGTTTAATCACGAAGTACGGATGAAGTAAAAAGTGTACATAACAAACTCTTCAGATATAGAAATTTTCATTAGCGCACATCATAAAAATAACTATAAAACAAATTACTGTAGGTGTAAAACCGAGCTTTTTTTTCGAACCATTATTCGTTTGTAACAATGAATAAAGTGCACGTATTTTATGAGTTTCTTTTCTAATCGTTGCGGAATATCTGAGGCCAGACGAGTCAACTGATAATAGACGTTGTAATTATAGAATAACAAGAAGTATGTGAATCACCGGCTTGTTTTCATGGCGATTACAGACGCGGCCTGTTCTGCGCGTACCAACTAATTGTATCTGACTACAAACGGGTTACAACTTCGCATTTTTCACCTTTTACTTTATCGGTTACTTTAAGTAGCATCGAATGGATATGAAATAGGGAAAAACAAAAGCTTTTGCCCAGTCCGGTGACTAGTTGTCCCTCTCTCTCTCTCTTGCCCGAGTCTATATTTAGATCTGTATATATTCGAGGGGATAAACGGCGCAAATTAAGGAAGCGAACGCCGACCCACTTTTTGTTCCAGCGATAACTGGTTCTCCATACTTTTCCGTCGCGTATTTCCTAGACAGACGTAACAACTTTCCCGCATTCCCATTCCCAAGAGATGGACCCGTGAAACGCCGGTGAATCCTACCGGACAAATTGACGCCTGCGTCCATCGGACGAAGTCATCGGAGTACCCATGCCAGGTCTACGATGAACCAAGAAGAGACCTCGTAAAAACAGTGGTGCTTTACTCGGAATCGAGGATTCGCGGGTGAACCAACAGCAAGACAGGAAGTCACTCATAAAAAGGAAATAAATTAGTTCAGTAAGTGTTAGGAAAGTGTCTAAGACGACGACCGCGATTATGGCACTTTGAAGAAAGTTAAAAAATTTGGATATGTCAATGGAATTCCAACATTGTTTAGGACGAGTACCTGTCAAGAGTTTAATTAATTATGGGAAAGCCCCTGATTGTCGGCCTAATGGAGTGGAGAGGGTGCCAGTTCGATGAGAATCCCACTGCACTCGACGTAATGTCACTTTTCTCCCATGAATATTTCTCACTCAGGGAAAAATTTCATTTGTATTAATCCCGCCCTATGTTATCTGCATTTACGTAAAATTACAAGGTCCGCTTTTTTTTCAATGTCTGCGACCGATTAAAGAAAAATTAATAATGTAATCAGATAAGGAAGAGTGAAATATTCAGTATAATGGAATCTCAATATTGTGAAACACAATATATCGTAAAATTATCCGGAGATGGAATTATTACAATAGTTATGCAAGTCAAACTTAAGTCAGGGAACTGAACCGATACTCCTGTTACAAAATATTTCATGCTTATTATAGACCAAAATATGCAACTCGACAGAGTTACGTCAGTAGACTAGGGTGATACATGTTAATCTGTGTTATTCTGTTGCCGTATTGGAGAAAGATCGCAACCCCCAAAAAAGCTCTTAAGAATCTTAAATTAATTTCAGGAAGGTTTTTAAGGTTGAGTTGGGATTTGGGTACACCTGCTGAACGTTCGGCCAAAACTATGCCGCGATCGACAGTACTGACCATACCTGTCGAAGTTGGCGCCATTAATCAATTTCGCCTTGAAGTCCGAGAACACCGCTCGGGTTTTGGCACGTCGCGCGTTTCCAACTGGAAGCGGCAGCTTTCTCATTTGAGTCACGAGGGTGTCGTTCCTGGAACCCCGGCTCGGGGCTATACTGGTTTTCGCGATCAATTAACAGTCATATTGGGCGTTTGGCGGAGAGAAACGTGCCATATAACTTCAGTTCCCTGTAGACAACATGACCGGGGTCACGTAGTCTCTGTACCCCGGGGAGTCCGCTCTTCCAGGTATACCCCCGTCTCGAGTCAATACCCCCTGATCTAAGAGTAAAAATCAAACATAAATAATTCAAATGATAAGACAGGTATCGGGGAGACGAGGTAGCAGATTAAATATCTAGTAGGAATAATAATAAAAGATAACACTATAATTCCCCTTTTCTCTTATCTTATATTGCGGTTTTTTACAGTAGGATAGATAAAAACGCATTTAGACTGACTATTTCTTATTTTCCTTTTTTAAAGGATGTTTATACACAATACGATAAGGATATATATAAAACAAGTGACACATACGAGGTGCTTCACAGAGGACCGAAATTTCGGCGCGTAACCGCCAACCCAATCACAGCTGATGGTTGCTAAAACCGACTGAGTAGAAATTTGACATTATATTACAGGGATTTTTGAATTCGAAATACTGCTTCACATTCTACAGGAGATTTGATAACCCCAGGATTTGTAATAACCAGCAACTAAATCTAAACCCGTCATATTTTCTGGAAACGACCCACCACGTTTGGCCCTGAGTGCCCTTTGTAAACTGCACCTCTCAAGTTGTACAGACAGCTGATTGCATCTTCAGAACTTGGTTGCTTCGTCGATACGCGATCGGTGAAATATCGATAGCACATCGAATCTTTCTCAAATCGATGGCCAATGGACTTTGCTCGATTATTCGATGTTTAGAGGTAAAGAAACAAAGTATAAATTAATTCGTAATTCATAAAAAAGAAATCTTTGAATAAAAAAATTATTGATAAGGAACACTTGAATATCGATAAGTTTATGTTATACCATTGGTGGAATCCACTACTTCCTCTTAGCTGACGTGAATGCCTATACAGGCCGGAGTCTCTTTTGTTTGTGTTCAAGTAGGCACAGTTCATAGGGCTCACCGCTCAAATAGTAATACACAATTTTGCGATGTTACAATGTTGTTTGTAAAATGAATGTAAAAAATCACTATCAATGTTATAGCAACAAAAACATGAAAAGTCGAAATATACTCTTGTTTATGCTATACAACACTAGATAACTGCCAATGTACTGAAAACGGACATTAATATTTAAAAATAGTTCGAAGGGGTCGACGCCAATTTATGCCAATAAAACAATTAAATTACTAATAATGTTTATCATAAATCTTGATATTTAGTGCAGCATACTTCCGAGATATATTGAAATGTTATTTACGTATGGGCTAGCATCATTATGTCAATGTGGTTGAAACGGAATCATTCATTCTTCTAGAAAATTAATGTTTGACTGAATGAACCAACAACTAGTAACTTTTTCAATCCGGTGAAATTTTATTTTCCGAATAAAATTGAGATTATCAATTTCAAATAACAGATGCCAATTAAAATTCCGATATCTTTTGGACATATTCCAGTCGAGTGGCTGGACGATTGTGGTTGCTTCGTCGAATAGCAGGTTTAACAGCGATAGGCCTGTGTTTTATAACATTTCATCCCGCGGACGTTTTAAACGAACATTTTAAATAACTGCCCACTGAAACAAGAAACATAGATGTAATAGCGCCATTCGACCACAAAATTGTGGTCGGAGATTAGAGCCAAACGCTGCCAACCGTGAAAAAATAGATACAAATAAAAAATAAGATATATTCATCCGTGTTTTAAGTGGCTGGTTAACCTTGCTTTATTAAATCGATCCAGCCCCGTCGTGGGGACAAGAATTCTTGTTCTGTTCCATTAACTTCCACAAATTTCGTTTCCTTTTAGTTCTGGCGATCCACAGATCGATTCCAATCGAAATTCCTTCGAACCATCCTCATTGCTCTCTGGTATGTTTGTAATCACACTTCACCACGACCTCAACATACCTACAGTCGACCAAGTCATAAAATCCCGGGTTCTCAAATTTCATTCCCCTCTTTCTGTTCTTCCCAGTCCTCTCGTCGAATCTCGTAACTCTATTACCCAGCCACTATCCCTCTCGGCGGCTTAAGCGCCACCGGCCCCAGAGATCTTTTCTTTCCAGAATAACAAGTCAGGAAAGTCTCACCAGTGGGTGATTTTTCCTCATGTGAACCATATCAGAACAATACTTAAATCCATTGCACCTATAACATTTATGATTGTTGATTGTCCAATAAAAAAGTTTAAAAAAAAGAATTATAAATTATACGGCTTAAGCCGTTTTACGAAAATCCCCCAACTCAACAAGACAAACAAAATCCCCCAAAAACACAATAACAAGACATGCATATACACACGCGACAAACAGACAACCACCACAGTACAAGTGACAGTGACAGTGCAGTGATGATGCCCGAAAAACATCCAAAGTGCCAAAAGTGAATAACACCGCAACTGAAGGTGGCGAGCAGCCGAGACCGGTCTAGTAAAAGACCAAATCTATATAGTACCAAATAGAATTATAGTTCGGACATCAAAATACAACCAAAGTGTAGAATGATTCCTTTACAATCGAAACGAGGTTACGGTTACACTTTCGTCCCACTCAAATCTGGAGTGTGCTCACATCATCGCCGGCTTTATTCCGACAAAGGGTTTAGGTATTAATTGCCGATTGTGTTAACTGCGAGACAATTCAATCTTCAATGTTCTCGCCGACTTAATCTCACAATCATCATTAAAACAGATCGAATTCAATTTATAGAACGGTCGAATTTGATAAGTGATTGGTAGGCGGTCAATTGCTTTTAATTCGTCGCAGAATAAAGGCGGACTGAAACTGAAATTCGAAAGACGGAAACATGTGGGCAGGAGTAGACCACAGGAGTTGAATTCCAAGATGCGGGAGGGCCTTTATTTCAGAGCGAAAAGGGCGGAAGGGTCGCAGCTTAAAGGCTAACTGCCCGCTTATTCCAGAGCCTACTGAGGATCCACTTTTTTTTTATTAATATTAATCATGATAAACTGAAAACCCCAAACCCCTGCATCAAAAGCTTACTTCCCTTCAAGACTAGTTCTTAAGCTAGCTCAACACTCAGGCTCCGAAGTTAAATTAATATATACTTAAATAATCCGAGCCAATATAGTATTTTCATAAGTTACGAATTGACATAAATTCCACAATAATGACACTTCTATAATACTTATATATATTACACAAATACATAACGACGTATATACTAGAAACTTACAACATATATAAACGTGGGAAAAAGGAATTTAATCATTCAGTTTTTTAAATAGTTATCTAATTTATGCATATGTTTGTGGTGAATGCAGTTACTTTTATAAAGAATTTATATTAAAAAATCATCTCCATAATCCGGCTGACTTCTTTTAACATGTTTACTGTAAATTACTGTCCCGATAATGGAATATACGCAATAAACCCTTGAATTTTATGATGCATACAAATAATAACTATCTATTTATATACAATAAATTGCTATATTTGTTTATTTGACTTCTTTTTTTATTCCCATTAAATAATTTTTTTCTTCTAAATTGCTTATTGTCTAGATTTGATTACTTTTATGCTGTGACATTAGTTGCGACCAACTCTTAAGTTGGGTATTAATTTTTTGGAGATAAAAAGACACAATTTGTGATAAGAACATTGCGGAACGAGGCACTTAATACAGGGACAAATAAAACCATTTTTTCGGTTACTCTCAAGATTAAACTTTTATCACTTAATCCGGCCCGCTTTTAAAAGATACGTTTCCAAGTTCTTATAATTTTCAGTTGTCCTTACCATTTTATCAAACTTCGGACTGATGTTGAATGTATTAACGTCAATAACCAGTTACCCTGACATTTTAAACGACCACATAATTGTTTTCAATTTGCTAAAAATTGATCTTACGAAGGTAATATTATTAACGTGTTTAAAAGACAACGTATAGTGCAATAAGCAACGAAATTAAAATAACTTAGTTTAATATTTATTAAAATAAATTAACCCGATTTCCGATATGTTAAGTCCTTTAATGTTTTATTTTTAAAAAATGATTATTTTGTAATTTTAAATTGATAATATAAAGTCGAATTTAAACGTTCAAGTGACACATTCCAAAAAACCAACTAAATTTGGATTATGTGTCGTTAAATTACACACTTTAATGGGGAAATTACTTATTTCTTGTCCAAATATATTCCATATTTATACATAGTTTTACTCTTACATCGGTTTCTCACAGTAGTTTCATTTAATAAATTGTATAAATTTATAATTCTCAAATTTTAATAAATTTAAGAAACTTAATTTTATATCTTAATTTTAAATTAAAAATAGGAATCATTTAGATTCGTCTTTCAATATTTCGGGCCCATTATTGAAAGGCCCCAAAACTGTCGAAAATCCTTTCCATTCATTATTGTAATATTTCAATTTTTTTCTTAATCTATGGGATTTGTAGATTTATTTTAACATTGTCCTGGTCCTTCAAATGTAAATTAAACCGGTTTGTATTTTCTAATTATGCGATTATTTGGGCTTACGTACGTCGCTTTATTGGTGTCCCACAGCGGCACTGCAGAAAGATAAAGTTAAAGTGGGATTAAGGATTATTAATCCGAACAGTGATCGCGTATCAATTGTTTTCTGTGGACAGAAAACTGTTTAAAAACTTTATTATCGAGAGGATACCGGATTTCTGACAGGGCATTTAATGTGAAATCAATCCCCGAGTTGTACCGCGTGATTCATCCCATCGTTGCCGCGAGCGAAAATAAGAGAAAAACGGAAAGCTGAATTTCCGCAACAATCGCTAGTTTCAACTAAGTTGTTTTTCCTCCTCTCGAGCTTCGTTTCAAACCCTACGAACGGGAGGCTGAAAACCTTCGCGCGGTTTTACTGCCGCTCGTAACCTGCGAAACCTAATCCGGCAAAACCGTATTAAAAAGCCGGGACTTAATAGGTTGACTTCGCCTCCGGTTGTACTTCGCCGGGACCGGTAAATAATGATAATAATAATGATAATGTGTCTGAGTGGGTCGGGCTCAAATTACAGAATTTTACGGGCCTCGGTTCATGAGAGAACGAAAAAACATTAAATCGTTTCCTCTGGCGTTGCGCTAATATCTTTTTTCTACTCCAGTATTTTTATTGCTAAACATATGAAATGGTGGGTCACACCTGGTTATTGAACAATTTGTTATAAGACGTTTGATTAAGGATTACTTTATCAAAAAATAAATCAGTGATTTTTTTTTAAAGGCTTTTGTATCTCTTATTTCTAAGTCGTTAAGTATAAGTATATTGAAATGGGCATGAGCGTCCCACAATCGTCTCGATAGTTAAAGTTGCAATCGATTTTATAGGCAAACAGCGTGACAATTTTCCATCGATTAATAATTTCAATAGATGAATATATTAGGATATAATGTTGGAGGATGGGGAAGTAGCCATTTCTCTCTGATTCCCTCCGAAACAAGTCATTCTTCAGGACGGTTATTTCTGATCTTAGTTTGCCTCTGGGTGTGTTGCAAAGTTTACTCGAATATTTTTTATATTTCTTTGGCTGAGATTTTGCCAGAAACAGTCGCAAATAGCAGATACAGGAAGAAACAAACTCTATTGAACAGATGTGTTGTTACTTGCATAAAACAACACTGTTTAAAGCATTGTCTAAACTTTAGACTCTAAAGCAAACTTACACACATATATATATATATATATATATATATATATATATATATATATATACTTGTTTTTTAAGTAAAGCCTTTCAATGTGAACTGAATTAGACAGTAGCGGGATTAATCTGCACGCGCTCTTTTGTTTTATCCTTTTCAGTTTTCAATCGGCTTCACTATAGGTGCCTAATCGTGCAAATATGTAGGGGCTATCGTCTCGCCCGATAGGACATACATAGATACATAGGCGGATTATTTACAAAATGAAGGCTGATTAAAACAATGCGGTACGTGCCTATCTGCAATTCGCCCTGTTTGAAATGCGCTGACAGATAAGCTTTTGTATCAGCGGGCTGAACTATTGAGGATCGCTGGTATCCCAAATTCACCGCCGTCTTTATGTTGAAGCTAGTAGTATGTAATAAAGAAATTACTGTCCAAATTTCCAATCCCGCGACATATGTTTTCGCCTCTATACATGGATAATTTACGTAATTCATATAAAAAAATTAAATTGGTCATGACCATGCAGGTGAGTCAAGAGAGAAAATCCGAAGTGATGACAGTAAGATATTCTAAACGGACCCCCAAGGGAATACCCGATACGTTTACGGAATTATGCGGGCCAGTTGACATTTTACCAAAGGCGCTTTCATTTTTATTGAAAGTGTTAAGACTAAGATTAACACGGATGGCTGGTTATTAACATAAAATGAAAAGTAATTTATATTTGCAGTTAAAGTAAAAGGTGTGCCCGAGGCCTCAATCCGCTATCGAGCACGGGGGTCCCATACACCGGACAGGCGTGAACCCGTCACCTCGGATCGCAGCAATTAAGTATAGTAACTTCAGATTTCAGTTCGTTTAACCAGAAATAATAGTACGATTTTTTGGAAGAACCGATGTGCTCATAACGCCGCATCATAACGCAGTGTTCATATGGGCCCCTCAGGGGGGTTATAGCCTTGAGATGAGTATTGTTAATGGTTTATTGTTTTTGGTGTGTAATTTTAATTCTGTACGATGGGTGTTGTTAATGTGGGGCCGTGGGGTCGGTGGACCCTTTCACCAGTTACTTTTAGGTAGGGGGGGGGAGGTACTTGGGCCCAGAATAGAATACCGGACGGAATCGGGAAAGTTGGTCTCTGTGCGGAAAGCGGGTGTTCCAGTGGCGAGGCAAGGTATGCATACAAGCTGGTATCACATGTAGAGCGGGGGATGAGGGGGAGTGAAGGGTGTACAGGGAGCCGGTGGTGGCTGGCGGACGTGACCGGGTCCACGGAGACTCTGACCTCAACAGACCCCTCACATGCCGCACACACCCCGGCTGCAACAGTCAATGCACTTCGCCGGGGACGATAATAAATGCCAGACATGAAAGCGCGCATTACTATTATACAGGAGGCGGACTCAAAGGATGACGACCGGAGAAGAAAGCGGGACCCCCAGCTGTAAAGCCTGAATATAAATAGCGGGGACGTATTAAGTAAGAGCTTAACAAAAGGCCGTCCGACATAATGATCGAATTTACAACAGGGCGAAGAAGATTTCTGAGACGGATTACAGTCCCCGGGTATCAAATTTCTTCATCACCCGTCTGATTTTCACATCCCACCAATCTGGACTTAGGCAAGACCGGTTTTGGCTTCTTAGCATAGTAAGTAGGTTAGTAATATGGTGATGAATGTCTGCACCGTAAACTTGCCTGTCAGAACAAAGTCTACATAGTATAATAATACATCGATCGTAGATTAATTTAACAATTAATAAGGTATCTCATTTTCAGTATGTATAAATATATACAGTGACAGCAACGTACAGCAGGGACAATTACTGGGGCGAAGCCAAAACCGTGTCAAGGTTAGGACCGAATAAGTGTTCTAAGATGAAATTCGTACAGGCGATGTTACTACGGCCATATGGCCCCTGATTGTCTTCGTGAATCTTAATAGAAATGTCCCGCAATTCTCAATCCTTTCACCGTGAATTATTACAAACTATTACCCATCCTTGGCACGAATTATTCGGTCACCAATTATTTGTGCTTTTTACGTCAGGATTCCACCTCCACAGAACTCCGTCATTGGAGAAAGGCAGTTCGACCTGTTGAAAGTAGATCGGCAAGTAGGAAGGAATAAATGAGCGACCTTCGCAAAGACACAATTGTCAGTAACATTTATTTCAATTTCCTTTTTTTTTCATTAAAGGCAATTTTTAGTTCTCGGGGGAAATACGGAACTAATGAATGACCTTCGATAACTGGGAATTCCTGGAGGCTCAGTCGATGATATGGTATGTGATATGTATATTAATACTTTCGCGAATATCAGTTCACTGGAAGGTTCACCATTTTCAGGCGAAATGGACCATGTTTCTTCGATAACTCATTATCCCCCAGTCGAGCTTTTCAATGTCAACAACATAGAACCAGTTTTTTCTCTTTTAAGAGCTTCACGCAGTATGCAATGTAAATTAATTCAAAACTGAGATTTAAGACATTAATTGTCAATAAATGACGAATAAACACATATTTTAAGTGTAACGCGTACATTTAACAAATTTAAACTTAGTATAATAATAATTTTCGTATCAATGGGAACAAGCAAAGAATTATTTTAATTTGAAGTTTACTAGAGATTATTTACTAAATTAACGTAATTAATTTAATTTACTATACATGAGTAACTATTAATTTTTACAATAAGTTTACTACTACATTTATATAAAATCACATAAGAGAATTATTTTTACAATATCCATTATACATTAGGAAACGTTCGCATTTCTAAAATAAAAAACCATATTAAATTTGAATTTTAATATCTTCAAACTGTTGAATAATTAATTCTATTTAATATTTCCACCTTCATACTTCCCTATAAGCAGCTGCTTTAAACTTAAGCAGCATTTAATGAAATATTCTTAACTTTTCATAGAAATATGACTATGCGCCTGACAGCCAGGTTGACACATAACTGTTCCAATAGGTTTTCTTACATTTTTAACATCTATGCGTTAATATCGCCTCTGTCGTTTCGATCTTGCTCCAGTTCGCTGTTGCATCATTTTCACATTTATACCTGTCCGCTAATTGTGCTACGGAGCGATTAAATTTCTCTTCAGGGTAAACCAATTACATCAAATTAACTGACTTTTCTAACCAAGCCGCGAGGGGCAAGAGACTTGCTATGATATTGGCAATAGGACATGGATTAACATTTTTCTCAAGTTTTTTAGTGGTAAATCACTTTACCAATAGTCATATTATGTTCTTCATATTGTATTCTTTTCTAAAGCCAATAATTTTTCCTACTCGCGCCCTTCTCTCCTAATAAGCTTTGTTAAATAACTAACGATGAAGCATAGACAATTTTACATTTCGGTTTAGTCGCCTAAGCATTCTTACGAGCCTTATACCCCGTGAGTATCGCAATACCAAACCAAATCTATACTTATTGTGGTTTTCTCTAACTGGCTCTAAATAGCTTGGTGCCTGTGCCGGAACTGCGCTCGATTGAATACCAATTCCTGGAGCCCTGCAGCAAGAAACAAGCCTGCAAGCGGGAATGCTTTCTGGCTTTGGTGAACTAACATTTAACAAATATTACTTATAATAATCAGAACTTATATAATAAATTGTATTATCATTATGTGTACACTTCTATTTATTGGATGGGCTTGGAAAAGCTCTGAAAAATGTTAGGATAATTCCAATCAACATTCATAGCAGAGTAAGGGGTTACATTTGTAGTTTAATGGAGTCGTAGATTATGAAAAGATTTCGCAATAATCTTTATTCCACTCGTAATGAGGTTTTAGTCATTGATTTTCAAAAAATTAATGACTTATTTTTTGACGTTAGAAGAATGTAGTCATTATAATGTTTTTTTACGGCTGTCGGCTTATCGTTGCTTGACCTTTTTTAAATTTTTAATCCATCTTCGTTTATAAACAGTTCTGTCAACAAAGCCCTTGTAATTGGACTCTTCAGTGAAGGAAGTCGTCAGTCAAAGTCCCTGTCGTCTGGGTGGCCAATTTAAGTGCCCGCCGTCGACTCCAATTTTTATCGTCCTCCACCAGTGTATAATTAAATAAAACATAGACGGCGGTTATTCAATTAAAAGCGGGCAAACCTTTGAAAATCACAAGTCGTTAAACTTAAGCAAGGATCGATGTAAATTGATTTTTTTTGCGACTGAACGGTCATTAAACGTCTTACACTTCTGGTGGTAATCAATTTGGCCGACTTGTCCGAACAGGGTTGTCCCATTACAGCCGTGTAAGGAGAAGTTAACGCTATGCCCCAGTCTGGATAATATGCCCAAATATTACACTAATTACCTTATGCGTCTAAAATGCGACATTGTCAGGTGTAAGTTGCGTTCTGTACAGTATAGAGATATCTGGACAAGCGCGTCGATTCAATTCCCCATAATTTCTTTCTATACAAACAGCTGCTAAATTATTTGAAATGGCGTGAAGATTTTATTTGACATTTCTCACCTTTAAAGACGGGCGTTCCGTTCCCCATTAAAGAATGCCTTTGAATCGGTCACTTTGTCATAACGCCACATTTATCAAACTGTGTTTTATCTCAGAGACGGCGGTATGCTGGAAGTGACTTATCAAAAATCGTGTTTAAAAATGCCCGTGAAAGTGGCAAGGCCATGCGGCGAGCGGTTGCAGAAATGGTGCACGCTCTATAAATAGGTTGCCCTACTACAGATTTTAAATAGGGGTTCTTCTCCTGTAAATGTATATTCTCAAGAACTAATATCCGTTCTTATATATATATACTTCGGCCCTCCGAAGGTCTAATCAAATAGATTGTGCCCAAAATAATAAGCTAAAATATTATAGTTCATATTATTCCGATATTACTTCCTTTCATCTTGTGCAGGCCAATTATAACTCTAAATAAATGATACTATGGTTGCACAATCGTAAAGGAAAAAAGATTTAATATGTTGAGAATATTATTCATGTATATCATCAGGCGGATATAAATATCCCGACAGTTTTCCTTTATAAAAGTGATTCGCGAAATGTTTCCTTATGTGCTTTCCTTCCTTCAGGATCCAATTTCATTCGGCTATAGATACAATCACTCGTACAATTTTCTCTCTTCATTTGTCTATTTAGACTTACACTAGAATGTTTTAATTTGGAAGTTGAAGTAATGTTAACTATTGAAGGTGGAAATGAAGTCGAAGTAAATCTACTGTGCGTGAGAGGTGTTCAGTGGCTAAGGTCCGGGACGGCAAGGTCGGACAACCTGAATTCAGTTTTCGGTGAAGGCCGGATACATTATATGTCAACGGCCCGCCCGAAACTCCAGACTTTCGTGATAAAATAGCTGGGAAAAACTGAAATTGATAACCTTATCTAGGCCCTAGTGGGGGGTGTGGGTGGGGAACAGGTATCTAGACCGGGACTCTCGAGTAGATAGATTAGACTATTTCCTTTTTTTTCATAAATACTTTTGATAACCACGCCCATGAGTCGAGCCACATTTATCCCCGGCAGACACATTTAATTATCTATGCAGTACAGAATACGATTCAAATTTTTACACATATTAATAAAAGTAGTACTCGCATATTAATGGTACGGTGCCAGCCCGATCAGAACGGAGAACAAAATTTCTTAGATAAAATACAGCTTTCCAGCAAGTTGGAAGCGTGGAAATGGCGCCCACATATTAACCGGTGACCTTGCGGTAAGACAAGTCCGAACACCATTTTCGTTTAAGGCAGATACTTGATAATTTTATTTATAAATATTTATAACCAATTTAGGAAATCGTTGGAACGTCAGAAATCGAGGGATCTAAATTCAAAATTATTAAGATTGATTACACTATGCGTAATGAAGTAACGACATTCTGAATTTCAATGGTTGATGGCACTGTACCATCGGAGTACGGAAAGGAGTTTATATCGTTCGCTAATCGAAAATTTCTATTTGGCGAGGTAATGCGGCTGGACAGTTATGTAACCTTGACTGGCGAGTCATCTGAGGTCGAGCAAATGAACTGCCCGCTCTTCCCTCCGCAGGTATCCTAAACTAACTACTGAAGAATTTCGCCGTTAAGCACATAAACTCTACATTCTGAATCAGAGAATTATTTTTCATGCAGCATAAAAAGTGTTTATTATGCCAAATAAATGTATGTTAACTTTTAAAAACTCGTCAACTTTAAAATCGGTCCGATGATTCATGTACGGAACAAATATGTCCATAGTATTATTAGTATAGTATTCGATATTTGCTACTTGAATATGGACATTATTCTATTTGTCGTTTATCCTTAGTTACGTATAATTGTGGAATTGTTTATTCGAGGACTAGCTGAAGTACCCGGCCTTGCTCGGGGGGTTCACATCAATGAGAAAGCATAATTGTAATTAAAGATATGTTTATTACGGTACTTGAGGGTACACTAAATTCACTACCTTTGCCATTTGACAAATATTATATAGATTTTATCACCCTCCCTGATAATAGTACGGTGGCTTATCAGAGCAACCTGCTCTATAGGGCAATATTCCGCGAATCGAATTAGTTCAGAATTTAAGGTTAAGGAACCAGTCGCCAGGGAGTATTGAGAGCAAAGCTTTCACAACAGAACCCCTTAGAAGACCTTTATTAGATCCTCAACCAGCCTTGTTGGCGTTTGGAGGTGTCCTTCTCAGGACTTTCTGATGACTGAATCCGCGTGTCTTCTCGTTAGGGAAAACCTGGTTTGACGTCGGTTCAATCTACCCCGCGGCCAATAATCCCATCAGTAGCGAATGGAACTCCTTATTTTTAAATTTCCAGTTGTAAATTTAGAATTTGCTGCTCACTCAAAATAAGTGTTCACTGGAACTCCCCGAGCCCGAAACCATTGTGAGGGACCCGACTTATTGCCGGTGTATTTTCATACTCGGCAATGGGTGAGATGAAACTCGTTATCGTTTGTGAAGTTGAAAACGGGCGCATTATGAAGGCCGGCCGGATGATTAGGTTGAAAAATAGACTATTCCCGGAACTGGTATCGGCGACAGATCCGCCAAGTCTATTGTCTATTGTTGCATTTATTGTTGTTAGTTGAACACTGACGGATTGTTCTGAGCGGCGATATCGGGGCGCGAACAATGGCGTCTCATTTGCCTACTTCGAACAGTCTGCTACATACATTCAACCACCTATTGTTTATATGGCCCCTACTAATTAGATGCGCCAGCTATTGGGCTATTCAACAAATTTTGTCCAAATAACTGAACCGAGCGTACTGAACAGTTTTGGGAATATTTTCAGGAGAATTAGCAAACGACTTCTACAAAATTATTTCAATTTGCGTTAATCCTTCCTTCGGAAAACAAGTTCAGTTCAGGGAGAATTTCGTGTAGAACATGAAATCCCTTCAAGTGTGAAGGATTTACCGACCGGATACACTTTGCGTGGTCGTGGTGGGGCATGAAGAATTCTGTATTCCATAATCGTATCCAGACGAAGTAAGGCCATGAGCCGGAATCGAAGCAGCGTCCTATAAAACCTCAGTCGGTCCTGATCTTACTCTTGAGCCACTGATTTCTCATTTCTTAATAGATCCAAGATACATTTAAAAAACACTCAATCGGTAGCTATAATGCTAATAAGTAATAAGCACCTCCACTAATTTACTAACGCTACTGAGCGTGCCGAGAAGCCGATTACGGCCGAGCATAAGAGTAAATCAGTGAGTTGATCAGTGATCCAATTAACAAATACCTCATACACAGAATATGTATAGAACGGTGTGAAAATGATATAAATTATAGGAATTTATCATTCCAATTTGTTCGGTCTTCGTTGGAAGTTCAGCCTCCCTGGAATTTATTCGTAACTGAATAAAATTCCCAAGTCTCAATAAAAATCAATGTTTCGAACATTTTCGACCAGTACAGTATCTAATACTATTTCTATATCCAGGGAAAAGATTTAATTTATGATAATCAATAGACACACAGAGATAGAGCTTTGAGGGTCACTCATTTAGTTTTACAGCTTTATAAGGGTTTTGAACTTCCGCTACATATTCCACGGTTTCATAATTTTTGAAGTGGCCTAATTAGTTCAGAATCATTGAACATTGAACAATGGAACTATTTTAATTTTTATGAAAAAAAAACCAATCCAAAGATGGGCTAGGATTTCCATTTTTGACTGATCGTTCAATTCTAATTGGTACGGAGGGCGAAATTCGAAACTTTACGCCGATAAAACTGTAATAAGGTCGATAAACCGGACGCTGAAAAGTGATCAGCTGGGTAATTTGCAGCACGTGTTCAAGAGCTGAGTCTGTCGTTTGTATTACTCTTTCACAAGGTCAGGTTTTTCCGCTCGTTCGCCAATTGCAAAAAGATTTAAACCGCGGTTAATTTTCACACTCTCGCTTGCAGTTGATAGTCAAGCCGATGCCTAGCTCAGTGACCATCGAATAGTCCCGATTAGATGATTTTCTGTTGAATTATTAAAGTTATAACATAATAAATTTAAATTTTACACAAATTGATCAAAATATAGACATTGATTTACTAATGGGGAAAGTTACATTGATAGAACAGAAACCTGAAGGCTCAAGCCTTACAGTAAATATCATCAGAATGGATGTCCGAATAAGATTTTTGAAGTTCAACGAGTTTTGTGTTCATTTGCAGTAGTAATAAAAACAAAAGCGAATTTTCGAATCAAAGTAAGGTGGGAAGACTGTAAGGTGAAATCTGGCGACAAGTAAGATTGACTTAAGCAAAAAATAACGTGCGACAATTTTTCATGAGCAGAGCAGAATAAACATCAATAAACATTAATGCCAAATGGGCAACGGCCAAACTATAGGTCTAGAAGGTGTTGGACCCGATTCACTACCCGCCAGGTGATTCACAACAGGCAAGTACCCAAAATTTATTTATGTAATATTCGCGACATTTTTTTCTCACTTTTACGTTGTTTTTAACTCTCAAGCTAGAAATGAAATATTCAATAAGGGAAGGAGGCAGTGGTTCCGCTACTCATCTATTGCTGATAATTTCTAGGTAGTCATTTCAATTAGCAACCAATTTTTTAAATATAAAAACGCTCTGGACGACGGCATAAAACTTTTTTATCTCTTTCCTATAATTAATTCCTAATTAGTTAAATTTTTGCTATTTCGTAGGACATTACTAACAAAGAAATAATTAGAGAATTGCTATTAGACAGCTTTAATATAAGGAATAAATAAATTAACACCTGCTCCGCTTCTTAGTTGGCCACTTCCGATCGAAGGACGAAGGTGGAAATATATGAGCAATAAAACCGCTTATATCGGCAGGTTATTTTTACAGCCGGCCCATTTCACTACAGGCAACACTGTGGAAAAGTGTGAACGGGGACGGAAGTTGGAGAAGCCGGGAAAGTGCTCATCGTGAGTGAAACGCATTCAGATGAGGACGCGGTTGAATACCGACAGGTTCCAGTCGGAACGCGCCTTATTATCTCGAGTTGTGCAGACGACGGCTCTCGAAAATTCAAGTGTGCACACAGCAGTGAGGGTGGCCATTATCAACTGTCTCACGAGCCTACCAACAATAAAATAACACAACAAAGTAAGGCAAAATAAAAACAAAATCTATCATTATATTACGAAACTTGAGAATTTGAAAAACAACTCGATATCCATAAATTCCTTTTTCTTCTGAACAACGTGTGCAGTTCATTGCGATGCTATATTCAACGGCTTTAACACTACTCAAAGCCTAAAGCGGTCGAGAAATATTAATTTAAATAGTTTATAATACCATTTTTGTGGTCTGCGAGTGGTTAGAATACCGTAGATTTCGTGTGTTTCTATCTCCTCTCGCTGGTTTGGTCTTGTGCTAGACCGATTTCGGCTGTTCGCCACCTTCAGTAGCGGTGCTAGTCACTTTGGATGTTTTTTGGGCATTCTCACTGCACTGTCACTGTCACGAACTTTAGTTAAGTACATTTCCGCACCACACTCAGGTAGGCGCTAGTTTATCGGTGGAAGCGCACCCTACGAACTTTAGTTACGTACATTTCCGCACCACCCTCAGGGGGCGCTAGTTTACCGGTGCAAGTCACCCAACGAACTTTAGTTAAGTACATTTCCGCATCATCCTCAGGTAGGCGCTAGTTTATCGGTGGAAGAGCACCCTACGAACTTTAGTTAAGTACATTTCCGCACCACCCTTAGGGGGCGCTAGTTTACCGGTGCAAGTCACCCAACGAACTTTAGTTAAGTACATTTCCGCATCACCCTCAGGGGGCGCTAGTTTCACAAAAATTGTTCGTCGAGTCACTTGCACCGATAAACTGACTGACAGTACAAGTGACAGTGACAGTGCAGTGAGGATGCCCAAAAAACATCCAAAGTTCGCTGGCGAGCAGCCGAAACCGGTCTAGCAAAAGACCAAAGCAGCGAGAGGAGACACAAACACACAAAATCTACGGTATTTATTTAAATGATAATTTTAGAAAATATGTTAAGCTTATAACAATCAACTCATGTTTTGTAATAATGCAATATGTAAAATAAGAGTTATTATAGTCGAGTTAATTTCTTTTACAATTATTCTAATATCTGTACTATGTTTGTTAATCTCAATATTGGGTCCAATATGGCGGCAGAATGTTGTCTATCGGTTGCTAGTTTGTATTGATAACTCCGCTCTGAAGTTATATCACTTCGGAACACTAATATAGTCTGCAGCTCGTGCTTGCGATATGGGGTTGCCTCCGTGAATAACAGTCGTGGATATGCCCACTGCTGCAGAATGGGAGCAGGCCCGGGATATGGAAATGTGGGTCGCTGCAGCCAATCAACCGTATGTATAGCTCAAGCATAGATTTTACGTATAGACATGTCCAATGTAGAATATTTTGCAGAATTTCAACAAATATAACAGTAATTAAATAGGGACAGTGCAGACAGGATGCCCCCATCTACTGACTTAACATTACCGGTACTGGTCTAGCATAAGGTGAAATAAGTACGTGGGGGCAGAAAACCTCGAGACTTATGATCTTTTTAATTTATTTTTGAATAAATTGATTCCGTGGTGTTTATGCCATAATAAATCCAAAGTACTTCCAGATATAAGTATCATTACATTTTATTATAAAATGAACGGATCAACTAAATTTTATAATATTGTTTCTTGTTTAGTGTACGAATCGTTTGGGTGTTAAAAGTGACAACAATGAAGTCACTTCACAAGACGAAAGAGCTATGCAATTCAGCACGATACCAACATACAATATTTATTCCTGTAATAATTCCGACAGGTTTATGGAAGATTTCACAAGAGGCAGAGGTAATGTAACACCAGATCGTTATCAGTTTTTATTCAACGACAATTAAAAATAACTGAGAGGAAGATTATAACAGCCGCATTTGTATATTTCTTACCTAATACAAATATTTATTCCAAAATGACAACTTTATATGGGATCATTCAAATTGAGGTCAACACTTCTTTATCTTTTGAGCTCATTAATTAACTGAAATTCGTGTCATTACGAATTGCAATCTTTATTTGATGTGCGGTATTTACTTTATCGCTGTCCAGTTGAAATTGGATCAATTTTTATCAATGTTGCAGTTTGTTTTCTTAATGTATCGATGCAACCTGCGAGTTAAAAATAACGCTTCAGTCAGTCACTTCGTAAGACGAAACGAACAGCGTCGATTCAGCAACGTACTTATATATACACAAATGAAATGAGTGCAGGAAATAAAGCAACGTTTCAAATTTGCTTGTAAACATCTTATTTACGTTTGATTAATACACACGAAGCACGAGAAGCTGATCAGCAAAAATACATGAAATTTAGAAATTCATGAATTCCAGGAATAAGTTCAGAATACAAACACAAATTAATCTAATTTTACAAATCATTCACATAAAATGTAAATTTCATGATTTGCATTTCCGACATTCATATGCAACAATCTACAGATAGAATTGTACTGAAAGCGACGAGAAGCCAAAATGGATCTAGCATAAGCTCAAATCACGAATTAAGATATTCCCAACCCTCGCTGATTTAACTGGCATGTTAAATATTAGTAATAGTACTGTCAGGATTGTTGTTTTGTGGGGCACTCTCGCAAAAATAAATAGAAGGAAAATATAGAAGGAATTAATTATTCTATTTTAAGGTTTATAAGTTTATAAAGGTACTCTCTATTAATTGGGACTCGTTTAATTGTTCCAAAAAATATAAATTGTTCTCTCCCACTTTCGAGGACGTTCTTGATGCCGAAGAACCGGCAGTTGTAGTTCTGAATGCGAGTTAGCCTTTAAAAATAGAACTCCTCCTCGAACGTTAGTATAGGTCGATGTTCAACCGATGTTTAAAAAGGACGCGGGCGGGGAATTATTTTCTGTAAAAAGTTTTTAAATAACCGAGCGCTTCTCCTCCACACGCCAATTGGCAGGAGCGAAGAGGCTGATGAAACTTCCGGTGGTCGAATTCCCTGGGGTCGATTTTCGCGTCGCCCCCGCTGGCAAAATTTCACAAATCGGGCCGGGAAAGTGAAAAGGAAAACTTGCGGCGGAGGTTATTTATTTTTGGCTCAACAACATATTTTTAAACGTGCAGAATGTTTTGAACTTGCCGTAAAGAACATTGCCTTTCACGGTGTTTTTAAATACGCCGATTACTACTTAGATTAGGCGAACAACCGTGCCCGTCTCTCTAGCAATTTGCTTGGCGATAACTATATTGTTTCTAAAGGTCACAGAATACTGTAATGAAGCATAATATCGAGAAAGCCCCGATATCGGCGGATATCTATTAACAACTGTACATGCTAAAAAAATTATACTTAATCCTTACTCGCGTTGTTCCTAGTTGTATTCGATAAAGCTATATAATGCAGGCTTGCTTTAATGTAGGGGTTAAATTTGTTTCTGTTTCTCACCATCACATGTTACGAGAGGGCGAATAAAACTTAAGTCAATTCTTGAACGAAAAACCAAAATATTCTATTATCCGCTACTTTAAATTTTATTTTATATTAATTTAATATAGCGGTTAATATAATATTATTTCAAATTTTACGATTAGGCCAGCTCGACGTTCTTTGTCGCCTACATGAGGATTGACGCAGGAAAGGTTTCTTTATGCATGTACCATCACCACGGGCAATTTAATGAAATATTCTATTTACTAAAGGGACCGTAAGGAAGGTAATTTCTGTTATTGTAATTCTAAACCGCCCCGCATCATTGCCGGGACTTGTTGAGGCTAGTGGGAGTCTCTAAGGGCAAAATGTGGGCCTTCAAAAGTGTTTGAGTGAAGCGCGAAATTTGAACTATAAGTACGTAAGATACCTCCTAATCCGGAATAGAAACATGGATTTCTGAGACGAAATATTCGATTGTGTGCTGAGACGGGGTTTGACTTATTGTCAAGTGGTCTTCTTCTTCCCCTTGTTGTTATTGAGTAATGGGTCGGCCGAGGGGGCAGACTGGGGCGTGGAAAACGGCGGTGGCCTACGTGATCTTGAGAGCGTGCCACGCTGCCGATCGCCTTTCGAAATTGACCTCACGCGGGGGGACAAATCACTGAGAGAGGCCTCCCCCGACAATTGAACGCATTCAGAATGCGATCGGGGCGCGGACGATGGCTAATCTAATTGTCGCTCAGAGATTGTCCAACGTCGGGGAATGCCGGATACGAATACAGGAGACAGCGTTATCGCCGAAGAAAAGCGGCCTCCGTCCCAACATTCCTCTGGATTCCATCCGTCCCCCTGTCCCGCTCTTAACCTGCGGGACCCAACAGCGGTTTGGACAATAGGACTGCGATGGGTGTCTAGTTGACGACATAATACCCAACGAAGGTCAATGTTAGGGGTGAAATCTTGGGCGGACCTTTTGCACATAAACTGTCGAACTGCGCCTAATAATGGATGACCGCCGATGGAATCCTCCCGGCTGACCAACAGTTCTTCTAACGCGAACAATATGTCAATGTACGAACTATTCCGACGATGAGGACTAACTAAACAAAATAGTGGGTAAATCGTAATAGTGATGATGACAAAGACAGTCTCAAATAACATTCAAGCTAATTGAAAGTATGTATTGTGCGGTCCGAGTCCTTTTGAAATTTGAGTACATGATTACATCCATAAATTGAGAAGAAATTATATCCGTTTCCGCTTGTTGAAACTAGTAAATGCGTTTTATGTATTTAACTTAGGACCCTATTCCTGTCCGGCCACGCGAAGGCGTTCGCGTTCCCTACTGACCGTGGAAGGATACATGGTGTGACTTAATAAAGTAAATAATTTTCCCCTATTACGCAACATAAAACTCGTCGCTCGGACTGTGATAATTAAATTTCGCCGTAAAACTAATTCCGAATGTTCGGTGTGTCCATGAAGGCGAAAAGCCAAGATCCCAGGAATTTAACGATTTGTAAAGGGCGGTGGAATGTCAACCGGTACACCTCAGCGACAGCAACAGGGACTTACCCGGGGGGATCCCGTATGCCGGTGTTTTACACTGTAAACCAGTTTACGGGCGAACATTCCCAGGAAAATAAAAATAAATAAGCCAACAAACACATACCCATACTGAAAATGAGACTACATCCGATGCTGACTAGTTGATATGTAGGCTTAAATTAATTAAACGATTTTTTTCACAAGTAAAGCCGAAGGATTTTTCCAGATTCATAGTGATGCGGATTTTGTTGAAAATCATTTAAAATATGGGAATAATTATCACCGTCTCGTTTGGGAAAATAATTCTTTGAAATTATCACTAATTTCCGACGAGATTCCGTGATAATGTGGAAGACATCCTTCATTTATTGTATATGTACAGAAATGGCGCGAATTTCCAATTTATCATCAAATACTTCAGATTAGTAGATTTGTACTGCGTAAAACTATAACATCGAGTCATATATGAATATAAAATACTTTCGGAGAAGGCCGGAGCCCGGCTGGGAGTCAGATTTCGGTTTCAGAGAAGTGGTCGGTGGCGCCGTCACTTCCAAAACCTTATTAGTCGCAGTATTAGTTACAGGACTCTTGGTCCTCGCGTTTCCTCGGCCGGTACCGTCCGTTCCCAGACGTTTCAACTACGTGACGATCCTAACGTTTTTCTCCGGTGACGTAACTCTCCATATATGTTGTCAAATCGGCCTCGCTATCGACCGGGAAGGGATGGCATAGCCAAAAAAAATATCGGCCACACCTACTTAGTGATATCATAAGACCAATAAGCAGAATGAAATTTAAACGCGGTAATATTCATTAAATGTCAGGACTCCCAAGGGGATTGAAAAAGTTACACTGAACGTCCTTTTGGAGAACACCTGATAAAACAGTCCTATAAGCGAATAATCCAGTACACGGCATGTTATTGTGAATTGTCCACTTGGAAGTTTCTCATAAATGATTGGCTAATGCGTAGGACAGGAGTGTAAATACACAAACTAAAGTGAATCCGCCTTTCTCCTATGAATTCATCAGTTACTTATCAGAAGACGTCGAGTGAATTACATGCTTTCGAATATATCTCGTTCTAATCTTGTATATACGTGACACGGTTTTCGTAAACGCAGTGTGTATACGACAAATCGTCACAATTTTTATTCTGATTCCCAAACCTCATAAATCTGATCACCCGCCTTCTCCCAGTAATGAGAATAATTGCTAATAAATAATAATAATTTTATTTTTAGGACTGTTTGTTATCACCCCGTGAATACATATGCATTACAGTCTAATCTATATCTATAATGCAGATCGAACCAAGAAGTGGTGCTTAAAGATTAATTTAAATTAAATATAGCGAGACAAGAAATTAGTATCGATAACATGTGAAATGCTTCCGGAGGGATTAATGGAAGTTATTTTGGGTCGTGAATAATAAATATTCAATCGCGAGCTGTCAATCATTCCGAAAACAGGAATGACGCCTGCGGCGAAACTTCCCTAATCTGACAGCTCTGATGATAAAATTATCATAAATGGAACATCAGCGATAAGAGTGAGAATAGATCGTAGGAACCAATAGGTCCCTCGAAATGTGCCCTGTACAGGAAGTCATGAAAACATTTTTGATATACCTGTTTTGTGGTCTGCGAGGGGTTGGAATACTGTAGGTTCGTGATGTTTCTGTCTCCTCTCACTGGTTTGGTCTTTTGCTAGACCGGTTTCGGCTGCTCGCCATCTTCAGTAGCGGTGTTAGTCACTGTTAGCACTTTGTATGTTTTTTGGGCATCCTCACTGCACTGTCACTTTCACATGTACTGTACAGTAACTGCGAGAGGAGACAGAAACATCACGAACCTACAGTCATGAAAACATATAGTAAGTACATGAGGCAGAGAATTAAGAGGGCAAAACATTCAGCAACTCGGTCACATGAATGTGAATACTTTGTGTGTATGAGTGCACCCAAAATTGAATTTAAAAACGCACAACAGTTTTTCAGTAAGAACGAGTTTACAAATTCTGCCTACTCCGTCCAGACTGTAATTTCAAGCTGTTTGTAAATTCGATCCCGAAATAGGCTTGCATATAAAACGCATCCGCGATTGCTTCCAACTGGTCGTTCAGAACATATTTACAAATAAGAGATCGGGTGGTTTGAATCCAGGTTTATTTGAATCCAGGACCCATAACGGGGGTGGTCCTGTCCTACGATCTGAATAGCGGAACTATTTATCTATTTTTTTTCAATCAGCATTTGATTATCAGAATTTTTAATTTTAGAAACCAGTTATTTTGCGAATAAAAATTAATTAGATGTTAAATTAAATAGACTTTATATTATCTGTTTTCATTTTCCTTTCCGGATGTAGTGAACCCGACAATTTGGGATTAACCGAGTATATTTGATTTTCATGTTAATCTTACAGGGACCGCCATTTAAGTTGTGCAGTAATAAAACGTACATACCTTAAACTGGCATCCACCTCGAATGCCTCATTAATTCCCCGAGATCAACGGGATTAAAATTTGTTACGATTACAAAACATATACTGCGCATTTTCTCAACAGTGCCAAAGCTCAAAAGGTCCGAACATCTTGAACATCCAATATCTGTCCCTTTTGTGTCTGAAAATAGTCGGACACAATCTGATATTTCGAGGAAGTGATATCGGATTTTAGACTTCACGCTGTTATAAATTTTCAATGGAAGCTTAATGTTTCGGCTGGGTGTTGTAGAGATAAACAGACTGCCCCAGATTTTAATGATTTTTTTAATGCATCTTCAATTATCGTGATCGAAAATACTTTGTAGAAATCGCATAATGATATAATATTGAATTTCATTTATTTACTTTTTTATGATATATAAATAAACTTTTGTGGTTCGTGATACAATTGAATGCTTATACTATGGAAAATATATGTTTTTGTTCAACTCTCTTCATTTCTGTAACTGTATAGAAACATTAAGTGGTATTGATGTTATTGAGATACGGTAAGATAACAACAGTGGAGAAACCTACTGTGTCCGCTTTTTTTTAATTAAATATTGTGTTTATTATTATAAATTTATATATATAATTTTTTGCGATAATTTTTTTGTGGCAAACCACGTGACCACTTCCTTTTGAGGGGCCTGCATGGAAGGTGTGGGATGTCGGGTTGGAAAATAATATTTAAAGCGAAACAAACTTATTTGTGTTTATTCCTCAGTTAGTTTATAATTCCTATTTTCCATGGAAGACTTTTTTCCAACATTTTTTTACTCCACTCGACTTTGGTGTTAAACTGGGAGACTCTAACAGGGAGATAAGGGACGCAGGACGTGTCCACGTCTCGTCCTCGAATCAAATGAACCGAAACCATCCCAGTGGACGGGAACAGGACCAGCATTCCAGTCTACGAGACTCCCGGTAAAACGGTCATGGGAAAGTGCCAAGTATATATTTTTGAAACCCAAGTTAGTTCGGATATGCATTTTCGATGTGCTCATTTCAAGGCGGAAGACAAACATTTCAGAAAAGTAAATTTGTCGCCTGACATCATTGACTGTTTTCCGTCAAGCTAGCACATTTTTTTGTAACGTCATCCTTAACATTATAAACATTTTTTTTTTTAATTAAATTGCCAGACGTTAGTAAACTTTTAGTTTTAATAGTTTTGTTAGTTCTATAACGATATTCTAGTTATTAATTGACATTTTGATTTTTTTTTTAGTTGATTGATTGATTTATTATTTATTCTCCACGGCCACAGACTACATTAATTTGGGCAATATCATTACAAAATTGAAATGGGAAAAAATCGGCTATTTGTTTTATCATTGTACCATTAGTGAGTATAATCGCTCTTGGTATCTCCTGCATGATATTCTCTTACGCTTCTGTTTCGGCTTCTCGCCGCCTGCATGCGTTTCGCACGTGGGCGTTAAGATATTGCGTTGGGGTTCTCAAGGGGGTCCGATTCCCGCTACTGAAGACCAAACACTGGGACGGGGACAACTGCCGCGCCTACCGAGATTCTTCGTATATACAGCATGCCGTCTGAACTATTAATGTGTTACAGGATAATTATTGCGAATTAAAATAACGAATAAGTTAATGATCGAATACGAATGTTATTCACTTAAGGATAAAGTATTTGTTGTACTGAAAAAGTTCCGTTTATTGTGGCTATTGGTTTTTTGTTGAACTAGAGCTTAGTTAGCTTCTCAAAATGATCCTGTTAGGAATTTATTTTAGGTTCTCTAGATACAGTATTTTTCAGCACATTCTTATGAGCGAGGAACTAACTGATGGCGCCAGGATATTCGAAACCCCCTTCGACACGAGTCCTTGGATTCTATTTCCAAGATGTACATCCTTCGATCCGTCCATTGTTGTTTTTTTTTCTTGGTACCCGCCCGTTCCGAGAAAGCAACGGGATAGACGCCGGAGGGCCCAAAGTGATCTTGGATTTCGTCTACGTTGTGGCGAGACCAGGACGGAAGGGGATATTTGGGAAAGTGCCGCACTTGCGTCTAATTGACACTAAGTCGTCAGGGCCTAGGGCGTTAGGCGGGGCCTGCGGGGCGGCGTAGAGAGGGAAACCAGCTCGTGTGAACCCCAGCTCCAGTAGATTTCCATTGGGGGGCCACCCGGATGAGATCAGCCTCCTGCCCCCACTATAACAAACGTCCAAGTTCGTTGCTCTCCAAACGTGGACGCCGGACGTCCCTCGCTGAAGACTACAAACACTTGCCTTGATTTCAGGAGGCCCTCTATCTCACTCAATCTCCTCTCTTCCGCTAGATTGGATTCACTCCTCTGCATCCCGACGTACGACAGTTGAGGACTCCTGATAAAAATAATGAGCGTTAGTACTAATGAGTTTTAGGCTTCTGGCGGGATATACGACTATAGATTATAGATTAAATATTAATTGGGGTCCCCACGGGCCATAGAATATCACATTGTCTAGTGTGACTTCTTTAGTTGCGGTAACAGTCCTGAGAGCATTCTAAATGTGAAGCACCTCACTTTCTCGCTGAACCCCAAACATACACTTTAAACATAATAGGCCTTATTTTAAATCGTCTTATAAGAAATAAGTGTCTTGAAAAGAATGTATCCCTCGTATTGTGACTTTAAATTACATTGGGCAATCTGAACTTTAATTAATTTTCGATTTGATGAAATGCAAATCGATAAAATCTATCCAGAATGAAGGTACGAAGAGTTATAAGAAATTCAACTGAACCTTTGGTAAAGTCCTTGAGGACTCTGAACCCGCAAAGTAATTCATCGCTAGCAATAAAACACGAATGGATAATCCGACCTCTGTTTCCTCGCAGCTTTGCGCTAATGCCATTACTCGCTAGCGGAGTAAACACATTATAAATTCCGACCGTTTAATCGCTTTATGAATTGCACAGGCATAAACCAGCGATAGTGAGTCATGCCAGGAGAGGTTCCATTTGCGCTATCATGAACCAACACGTAGGCCCATTCTAATGCACTTGGCTCGGACAAACGAGACCATTCAAAGAAAGCTCAATTGACGGACTAGCTATCTTCTTCCCACGGTGCAGTAAGCTCTTTAAATAACCAAATGTATATTTTGCTATATTTATCAACAGAAGGAGATTCTTAAAATTAGCAGAGTCGTTGAATTAATTTGACAACTATGTATAATTCGGGCTAGATTCAAAGATCAACTTCAAGTATCTTTGATCCAGAACAGGCTAGGTATCCTTAGTTTGTAGTGCACCAACTTACATCCCACACGTTTTTCTATTATAACTTTAAATATTCGAAATTTAGTACATTTATTGTTATACTTCTTCGTCTTTTTAGTGGCACTGTGCTAACAGGGAGTTGCATCAACGCCAGCACTTCACTATATTAGAAACGTAATACCAGTTGGACTGCAGTTAGAAGCAGGTACCGGATTTGCACGGAAGCGCAAATAGGCGAGGATTGACCTAAATACACGTACGCATCATTGCTATAAACTCGGAACAAATAAATGATTACTTAATTGAAGAGGTTGTATTAGATGTAGTCCAGTTTGAGACCACATAAAGAATGAGATATATGCACAACATTCAAAACCGAGCTTCAAGTTCATAAATTTTGTGGGAAAAAATAATTCTAGAGGACTCACTTTGTACATGTGTTTGTTCGTTGAAGAAATATTTTCAATATATGAAATTTAAAAATGGCTATTCTGCTAACGGTTCCTTAACGGTTGATTTGTATATCCATCAGTTTGTACTGTCTGTGAGGTAACACCCCGCTTGTATGTATGTAATACATTCATCGATACTTGACGATTTATGTGTATAAGGTCCAGTGCGCAGTAAAACAGGGTCTCAAGTGTCGGCCGATTTCCTCGTGTCGATTTGTGCGCACTAATTCCTGGAACCCTACGATCCTCGTTAAGACGTTTATATTTAGCCTCGGCGTTACGCAATGTGACGAAACGCGGGGCGCCCAACTGACATTGGCGTGGACCTTCCTTCCAGGTTTCATCCTGTTGCCCCCACTTGCCCAATCCGACAATATTGACCGGACGAGCCCCAAATGTCGCAATTCGTGTTGTATATTAGTAGTAACTTTCGTTGCGACCAATCCAGATTAAGCCCGGATCCAACTCGTCGGTGACTATGGGAGCAATTGAAGGGCAATTCTGAAGTCGACCAAGCATAATATTTATGTTTGAGACTCTCAGACGTGCGGGACGGTCTCGCTTTTCAAATATTTGCCCCTGTCCGTACGGCCGCCAGTGAGCAGTATGACCGACGGCCCGGGGTTATGACGCGTTCCTCAATGGGCCTCTCGGCCCAAGGCCGTCTTCCTCTCCTCTTGTGCGTCTTTTTTTTAACACGGCCGCCGTAAATCGCCCGCAATTAACACTCGGCCCATTGGCGGCCAACTCCTTCCAAGCGCCGTTTCCATTCACGTCGGGTACCGTTCGGACGCCACCGGGATGCACCGCTGAGTCAGAGACTCCTCATCGAGTTTTCCCACTACTGCCTATTCCGCAAACAGCGTGACGGTAAACGGCCCGAATTAAATTTCCCAGCCCTGCCATTCGAAAATTTCTCAATCGGAATTGATATATGTATAATACAGCTATAAAATTGTACGTTTAAACAAATTTAAAGACAGTTGAGTAAATTTTTCTTTCTCTTACTTACCGGTTTCAGTCCATAAAATATTTAAAAAATCGTCGGACCTTATTCGGGGCCCTGAAATAGTCGAGTTGGCACTCGTCGAAACTAGACCGGCTCCAGGCCCCCCTTTTAATTCCAGCTAATCGACGTAAGGACGTTGGATGTAGCCAGGGACTAGGAAGCATACGTCAATTCCGGATAAGTTTTCGTCACACATTTGTTACGGTCAGCACGTACACACCGCTAAGAATATTCTACTGGACATAAACATTGAGAACTTTTGCCCAACGGGACAGGAGAGCTCACTGTTTTTGTAAGACATGTTTTTGGTCCCGCCACTATTCGATGGACGACATCTAACTGACCGTATATGTTATTTTAAATCGGGCAAATAGACCAACTCTATTTCCACAAGAGAACATGACATGGAGGAGGTTCCTAGTGACGTTATCGTAATTAAAGTTATATGCGTAGTGGAGTCGACCCAATTGCCTCTGCCACTCAACAGGAAATTTGAACAAGAAATCCAACAGATTATCATCATTTCCTGTGTAATAAACACATGGAATTAAATATTCAGTAAGTGAAGCCCGAGTAGAGAAGTTAAAGAGTTTATTATTCGTAAGCTCCGCAGACGGGCGGAGTGTTTCGCACGTGGGCGTTCAGATATTGCGTTGGGGTTCTCAAGGGGGTCCGATTCCCGCTACTGAAGACCAAACACTGGGACGGGGACAACTGCCGCGCCTACCGAGAACAGGCGCCCGACTAACGAATTTCGCCGAAGCCGCACCCCTCAAATCGGTCCCGCTATCTCCTAAATAAATCGTTCCTATATAGAATACAGAGAACAGTCAGCCCACCTCAAAGTCCTTGAACGAGGCTGTAATTTCTACCAAGGCGCCCCGTGTTCCTGTTGCACTTGCTGAACATGAACGTGTATAACGATAATTCGTACTTCGACGACGACGTTGCTTAAGTTGATTAACTGGCTCATGGAGTCCCTGAGGTAATAGGAAGATTTCGAGGCCAATGAAGCCTGCGTTTAGCAATTAAAACTTGTTACCATTTATATTCATTCATATTAATCATTTATATATATATATATATATATATATATATATATATATATATATATATATATATGTGTGTGTGTGTGTGTGTGTGTGTGTGTGTGTGTGTGTGTGTGTGTGTGTGTGTATTCAATATTGAAAAATTCAGATAAAAATCTAGATACCAGTGATAACAACAATAGAGTTATACTAAAATGAAACCTCACAATCATGATATAATTCGTGGTGGGTGTGAGGGGGGTGAAACATCACGATCTAATTTAGTCTCGATCGGAACAACCTTCTAGTGGGTAAATAAAACATTGTTTTTTTTTAATTGATAACGGCGGCAGTTAAATCGAAACAGACATTTCGAGTACCACGTGCAGTCAGAACTGATAATAACTGCTTCCAATGTTTGATCAATAATTGAAGCCGCAGGTGGGATATCGAGCAAATAAGGGTAAAGTCTCAAATTGGACGGTTCCGAGAACTCTTACCGGTCGTTTCACCGGTTTTTGATTCATCGCAGAGTAAATAAACGATAGGTCATGCGGATCGATTCCAATGAATGAAATTTTAATGGACAAATTAACAAATTTAGTCCGCATTGTACTTTGCTCTTTTGGAAAACAATTTATTTAAGTTTCTATTTCTTAAACTTAATAATTATGACCGAGGTACATCAAGAACTATTTTTCCTGGTACAGATTACATTTGCGTGACTCCCTTGACGTTGACATTGTTAGCTATTTATTATCGCAACGCTTATTATTCATGAATAAATCCGCTCTAATTTCTCGCCTACATTTATTTATAACAAAAATGCTATCAGGATAAAAAGTTCAGCTCCATCAAAATTGCTCTTGTAAACCTTTGTAAATTTTCTTATATGGATCAACTCACATAGTTCAACTCGTGTGTTGTCCAAAACTCAAGACGAAGGGAATAGTTTAGCTTTAGGCAAAGGTCATTTGAAGGCTCAGCTGCCCTACTACTGGGAGAAAGTGATCGCCTCGCTCATTCCTAATACTAAACTCTTTTATCGGTAAATGATTAATTCAGTAACCTCGAAATGGTAGAGACATTAGTTTGGGCGAATTTCGAGGATTTGATTGATATCGATTCTAAATCCTCGTCTTTGGGTTACAGGTCATACGAATATTCAGGATGAAATATTCAGGATTTGTCATCGCAATTTTTCGTACTGTGGCGTCCTTCCCCCCGTGATCGCACCTATTTATAATAATTATTTCATTTACAATAATAAAAGTGCAGCAAATATACTATATAATAGGAGTATAAACAGTTTCAAACATAAAGAAAAGTAGTTTAACATACCTGTTTTGTGGTCTGCGAGGGGTTGAAATACCGTAAATTTGTTATGTTTCTGTCTCCTCCCGCTGGTTTGGTCTTTTGCTAGACCGGTTGTTTTACTAGACTCAGTGCAGTGAAGATGCCCAAAGAACATCCAAACTTGGCTGGCGAGCAGCCGAAACCGGTCTGGGAAATGACCAAACCAGCGAGAGGAGACAGAAACAACAAATCTACGGTATAAAAACAATATATTCAATATTGTAGTCAACTCCGCCCATGTATTTCGTTTCTACAATGTAATAAGTTAAATACTACTTACAACCTGATCACGGATGTTGTTTCGTATTTCCCACAAATCATCTGATAGTAATTTGTTAACTGTATGTTAACGTGTAAACGGAAAATAACTGTAAAACGTGTAAATACTTGTAAGAACACTATTTGTATTGGTCTCAGGCCCAGCTAATAAATGTAACAGGTATTTATTATCCTGATAAGTCGGTTGACACCCCTGGACAAGCAAACTATATTGAATAATTGAAGAGTGTATCCTCAACTTATTTTTCGCGTATCAAGTATTCCACTCGAGATTTCCTATGTCATCATCGGCCTAATACCTACATCGACAGTTGATTTAATAAGTAAATACTCGACGTACTCTACTTCAACTTGTCTTAAATATGTAATATGATGTTTTTGACATATTACAATAATTTCATGTTCTAGGTCCTTCACGAACGGTTTATTTTCATTGGAACTTGTCGAAGAGATTACAAATAGCAAAGAGAATACAAATAATGAACTAAGCTTGCAAATAATTACATCTTGATCGATCGGTTTCGTCGTTATCTTTCAATCACAACACGTCACGGTCAAATTTAGCCAACTTATTTCGGTTTCAAATTTTCCCTCCGAATTCGCTAATACCATTGTATTTGAACGTCCTCATAGGACCCAGTTGACATTTAATAGCCATTAATTCTGTCTGAATATTGCTGATTTAACGTGATATACCCATTTGCAGGAGCTGAAATGTCCAGTATTCAAATTCTCTTCAATCGACATCATATTTCCTTTCACCCTTCGGCATTTGTGGTTTCTTGAACGCCAAGACGCTTGGTCTATTTGCTAATCGCCGCTAATAGCGACTCTTGGTTCCGCTTTCACGCTGACCCTCCAACGCGGTCACGCCTCAAGCCCAGATTTTTAAGAAACCGTCGACAAATGCAAATCGAAATTATGGGGTCTAATTTTGTTAATCGGCTTAAGTCTTTATCCGATTATCGGTCAAATATATATTTGATCACACAACTGGTCAATAGCTGAGTGCTATTAAACCGCTGAGTCAATGGTTCTGACATCCAAATATATGACAGGAAACCTATCTGGTATTGTGTATTTCCGATCATAAAAGTTTTGCTTTAGATCCAAAATTATTGAAAAAAGTTTATTTTTAGTAATCTAGTTAATCGGAGCAAGTGCACCCAACGAACTTTAATTAAGTACATTTCCGCACCAGACGCAGGTAGGCGCTAGTTTATCAGTGGAAGCGCACCCTACGAACTTTAGTTAAGTACATTTCCGCACCACCCTCAGCGGGCGCTAGTTTACCAGTGCAAGTCACCCAACGAACTTTAGTTAAGTACATTTCCGCACCACCCTCAGGGGGCGCTAGTTTACCAGTGCAAGTCACCCAACGAACTTTAGTTAAGTACATTTCCGCATCACCCTCAGGGGGCGCTAGTTTCACAAAAATGGTTCGTTGAGTGCACTTGCACCGATAAACTGATTGACAGTACAGTGACTGTGACAGTGCAGTGAGGATAACCAAAAAACACCCAAAGTACCAAAGTGACTAACACCGCTACTGAACGGCCGAAACCGGTCTAGCAAAAGGCCAAACCGGCGAGAGGAGACAGAAACACACGAAATCTGCGGTATTCCAACCCCTCGCAGACCACAAAACAGGTATTCTAAACCAGTCTCTGATATTATAGGCAGACATAAGCGTTCTGAATACCTTCCGTCACACAACACAAACATTTATAAGTTGACGTCCTGGATGCAAGTAGAAAGCCAGCAGAAATATTACTTCGAATAGAATTTTCTAAAAAAAGGAAACAAGTCACGGATTTCCGCAAAAAAATACTTGCTCGGGCCGCGGACCCCGAGAAAGTGTGACAACCACATCTGTCCACATCTCAACCTTTTTCATGTCGAGCTAAGCATTTGAGTTTCATCGCACTCCAAGGGATTTACTTCTCCTTCGTATAATTTAAAACAAAATATAGCAGGAAAGTTTATACGAATTACTCAGTCAGGAATAAAACCAGTTAAACTGTGCGTCACCGCACACTTATCTCGACTAGTCGAATTGTACGACAAACATTTCAATTTCATGTACAATAGAAATGATCGTTTGAATCATGTTGACCTCGTGTTGAATTCGCACTCAATGAATTTATGTCATCGATACCTCGCTTATTTTTCGAAAAAAACCACTTAGACACAACGATGAACTAGCGAAGTTTTTATATGCTACAACTATACGTATTACAGGAATTATTTATTTGTATAGTTATTGTCTCATAGCTTGGCATATGAGGTAGGAGCAGATTCGCTACTATTTGACGTTATGTTCTCCACTGGGAAATTTGAGGTCCCCGAATTGATTCAGGAGTGGAAAAACCACTGAAACACTCTTCCTCCTGTAGCACTTTTCCTCGCACTTTCCTCCGTTCCCTTTTCTCATCTTCATTGGAAGAAAAAAATCTACCTTCTTCCTTCTGTGTAAGTTCTTCGTATTTTCCCGTTCCACATCTAGTTGCGCAGAGGATCTAGCACAAGACCAAACATTCCAATCCCTAGCTTCAATTTTGATATCTCAGCCCGGTGTTGTTCGGAGTTGCCCGGACTTGGACTGTTCTGCACCTGTCGGATAAATAAGTTAACAATTTTGCTCGATAATATCCTACCACGCTTATGAAATAAAATATATAAAGTAAAATTTGTATCTAATTTTGTATATCTAAAAGTTTCTTGTGGAACCGACCATCAACTGCTAAATATTATACTTATTTAACGCGTTAGTTTTCGCCAAAATAATCCTTCATAATGGCTCCTGGGACAAAGTGTCATTAACTATATTTATGTACTGATAACATACATAATATACTTAGTTAATATTCCATCCTTGGTTAACGGGCAACGGAAAGTTTAGGACGAATGAATTAAACTGGTACTGAAGGCCCGGTGCCGAAACAGGACGTTGATGACCAGTGGAAAACTACTCGGGGCGGACCTGGAATTTGTACCGACATCATTATAACGGACATGAGATATGAAAGTGGTGATGTAAGTCGCTGGGGTTGCTAGGGGCGACCGGCCCAGAGGCCCAATCTTCCAGTCAGGTTCAAGAGGCCAACCCGCTTCATACGATCATTATCGCCCTCGGTTTCCACACTGGAGACCACACGCGGCTAGTCGACGACCGAAAATTCCTAGCATTTTCCTAGGACTCTAAATTCAACCGTGTACATATAAACCAAACCCAGACCCCCCCCCCAACAGCACAGAACCTAATTGGATGTTCGTGATGTTTCTGTCTCCTGGTGGAGAGAAGACAGAAACATCACGAACCTACAGTATTCCAACCCCTCGCAGACCACAAAACAGGTATATTAAACCTAATTGGATGTTTACTTTCTTCGATAAATAACTTTATATTCAAAAGCAATTATAGTCATTTTAAAAGTATTATCTTACCAGGTGGAAACTACCCAGAAAATTAATAAATTACTTGCTGTAAATCAGTTTATAACAGTCGACAGAGTCCTTCTGCCGTAAAATTTGAAGCGATAAACCTTTTATGCTTTGTAACTGTAATTCAATAACCTAACGTATAGATAATGTCAAGTAATGACAGTAGTTCTGAAGTAGTAGATGTAATTACATTCCAAGTGTGATTACAATTTGAGAACTAAGCTCGTAATATGACGTATAAGGTATACTATTACGTAACGGTTAATAATGCACGCACGGATATCTGTCTGGTCATAAACCAGGTTTTTACGTTGGACCGTTTTTGTCTGCTTGCCGTATTCAGTAGCGTTCCGTCAATAGATGCATGCAGCTTTCTGTAGCGCAGTAACTGTGCACTGATGATAGCAAAAAAGTCCTCCTTTTCTATAGAAAATTATGCTTGCAATCACAAACACGTACTTACCAATAACCCTTACATTCACTCAAATCAATTCGACAGATTTTAAAAATTAGAATTATATTCTTGAGCGCTTACACTACTAAATGAAGGGTAGAGTTTAGGATGAATTAATACATATACAGAATAATACATTCTGTCCTAGTGTAGTCATCGATGATTCTGAAACATTTACCCCACAGTATTAGACGGTAGCCTTGGGAGTTTTCTAATGTACTCACTCTTCTCTACGAAATTACAAATTACAGATTACAAATCTGGCCATTTTTTTCTATTTTATGTAACGGACGTTGCGAAAACCAGGGACTGGCTTCAATTCCCAAGCCGAGCACGGGAGGGCGTAATAAACATTTATGATAATTATTTATTCCTGTCGGTAAATGCAAAATGTGCAATCTGTGCCGGACCAAGAGACTGCGTGGAGAGGTTGCGTGCACCGCAATCCTAGTGAAACGTGTAATTTTATTTAATTGTTCGAAATTACTAACTTCTGTTCTTTACGATGAAACGCGCTAACAGAACGTACGTACTCCCGATCAAACCAAGCGACGACTGCTGCGATCGATAATATGTTGTGTTTCCTTTTGGTAATAAAGCATGTCCAATTTTAGCAAACCGTATTTTTGGTCCTAAAAACGGCATTTTTAAGCAGATTTTGCGCCTAAAAACAGCATTTTTGGGCCGACATTGGGCCTAAGAACCGCATTTTGGCGCCTAAAAACAGCATTTTTGAGCCGATATTGTGTCTAAACCCGCATTTTCGGGCCTCAAAACCGAATTGTCGGGCGATTTTAGGCCCAAAAACAGTACTCATGAGCTTTTGGGCCCAATATTGACCGAAAAATACATTTTTTTAGGCCAAAAAAGCGGTTTTTAGGCGCAAAATTGGACAAAAATGCGGTTTTTAGGCCCAAAAAAGTGGTTATTAGGCGTAAAATCAGCTGAAGAGTGCTGTTTTTAGGCGCAAAAATGCATTTTTTTAGGCCCAAAATCGACCCAAAATGCTGTTTTTAGGCGCAAAATGGGCACAAAAATGCGGTTTTTAGGCCCGAAAATACGGTTTTTAGCGCATTTTAGGGCCAATTTTTGCCTATAATTTTTTGCCGCATTTGTGCCTAATAGTCGCATTTTTGGACTGATTTTCTTAAACACTGTATTTGTGGGTCTAAAAACTGCTTTTTTAGGCCTATTTTGCGCCAAAAAACAGCATTTTTGTGCCAATTTTTGGCCTAAAACCCGCATTTTTTTGGCTCTTTTTGGCCCAACCAAAATTTGCTCTTTATTGAAAGGAAAATACCTGAGAGTTTGCACGCGGAAATTGGGAATTATGGGAAATGCAATATTCGAATAACCTGTCTTCCAGGATTTCAAACGTTCCAATACTGTTTTTAATCAACCATTAATATTCGCCATTTTCCTGGCAGTCGTATTTATTTTTCTAATTTCAACTTAAACAAAGAGCGAATACGAGCCGCAGGAACGTATCGGCCAATCTGATTCCTTCTGCTTTCTCTTTGGCTCCGTCGCAGTTCGTCTTCACCGCAGATATCTTTGTACCATTGCCGAGGACTCGAGTGCACGATATTTACAGTGTGGTGACACTGCAATTTTCCTATGTCCGATACGAGCGGCCGACAAATCCAAAATGTCGCTTTATCCGCCGCGAACGATTTGCCGTTTCGAACTATCTCGAGCCGGGACCGAGCACGGAGCACGTCCCGTCCGTTTATCGCCACCTCCTGGGGTCGACCGCAGCCAAAGTTTAACGACACCCAATCACTGTTGTGAAGTACAGCCGAGGGCGAAAAGCCGGAACCGGAAGAGACACAGTACTTCTCACGAGCGGTAATAAATCAGTTCCAACCTACTTATGTCAATTAATTAATTAATTGAGGGAGTTCCCCTGTCTGGAGCCGGGGGACGTGACGCCGCTCACGAGGGCCAAAAACGCCGGCTACGATAGACGGGGCACGTGGACCTGTTTCCCAGAAGAAAAGCGACTCCTTATTCTTATCTCGAGTCTCCGATTTGCCAAATACGAGACGGATTGCCGAGATGAAGCCGCCGGCGTACCGGACTTAGCGCGGGGGCCACACGTGCTGCCCCTCCCTCATCCACCGGTCGGGCTTAGCGCGCTTCACCCCGGCTCAGTGGAAATTTCCTCTGGATTGCTCCACATATTGGGGCTTTCGCCTGAAGCGTTCATCGTTAAGCGCGCGTGAAATCTGTTCGGAATTAAACGACGAATAAATTGATAATAAATAATACGATAAGAATCGGTGGCCGACGTTTCTGATGTAGACTGTAGGCCGCCAAAATTGCATATTGTAAAATATTCGGATATATTCGACGGAATAAAATCAATTATGTTTGATCGAGCGGTTAGCATAAATTAAAACTCAGAAAAAAGACCTACTCTGGCTAGGCTAAGGTGTACAAACATACACAACAAGTACACTGGTGCTGACATTGCTCTTTCCTACAACGCCTGCAGCCACTTAAGTTGGTATCGGAAAAACTAATATAAGGGTTGTTTTTCTGTCAGTCACCTGTAGAGTTCAATATTTCGCATCCGTTAACACCCTTCACTCTGACAACGACTCCACAAATATAACTTGCTTGAGAAAATGAAAATTGTTGCACACCTCAGCGTTTGCCATTTCCTGTTTACGAATTCCATTCCACACTGGAGAGAGGTACACTTGAGTTGTCCCAGATAATTCGAGTTAATTAATAATATAGGGGTCCGTAATGACTTTGAAAATGACAGGTGGGTATTAAATCCAGGAAATTTTAGGTTAATATTCTGTCTTAACTCGTCAAAAAAATCAATATACCTAACAGGGAAGGATTTATAACCCAGTAAAGCAGATGTTTGACTAAGAGCTTGGTTAATTGATTATTCAACCAATTAAATTTAGGTTTCTATCGATACACATTATCGATATTTCTTCCTGAAATCCACACATTGTTAGTAAATCCTTGCACGAAGCTGCGAATGACACATGATGCGTATCTATTTTTATAATAACTTCGATATCAATTCCGATTATAATCTGCCGCGGCCTTGGCGTCGTGAACCAGATTCTCTTTCTATGTAAACTTCATTCTGGTTTATTTGGTAGGATTATATATAAGTAATTCCAAGGAAAATAAATACATAACCGACGTATATTTATTACAAAAAGCAATATTAGATCGCTGGAAAACGATAACGAGTCCAGTACATACAGTTATCTGCTATTTGATTTCAGGACGGTAAATATTTAATATAGGCGATATAAAATATCTCTCATTCAATATGTCATTTACTTGCAACTTTAAAGAAACAATTTTATCTATATTCGAAGTAAAACGGCGCCTGCCACATCTTTCCTTGTCTGGGAACCAAATTAGAGGGCAGTATAGATATCAGGAAAGTTATTACTTCGGCTATAGAAGGTGTTTCGTTTTATATAAATTTTCTTCCTCCATATTATATATATAAACCTTTCAAGAAGTGTTGAACACTCAATATAGATGCCAGCAGTGAACAGCGCAATTGTCGAGAAATTTACATTAAAATGTCGTACATCATCAATCGCGATATATTCTGTATCTACTCTATTATTTGGTCTATGGCTGAACTGGTTTCGGTTTCTGAAAGTCAGAGTTCGACAGTAATATAGGCCATGAATAAAGTATAGACAAGCTGCCTGTAATATAGTTCCTATTGTAACACCCACATTAAATCAATCCACAATACATACTTTAAACTCGTGCCTTCGATAAAACACAAATTTCGTACCAAATTTCATTCCACATAGTCTTCTTTTCATTCATCTCATTCTTACCAAACATTCTTTAATTAAACATAACAAACCTACAAACATAAAACAATTAGTATGTATGTCCCGACTTTTATGTATGATATTATTTTTCCGACGCTTGAACATCACCGCCCTTGCACTGTCTTTACCCCTCTGCAGTCTCATAACCGTTGAGTATGATACATGAATACATGATTAATCGCTCAAATCATTTTCAAATACCGCTAATACGGCAGTGATGAGATTTCTCACAATTTACATGAAAACTGATATCGATGAAAAAAGGTAGAAAAAACAGTAGATAATATACAATTCGATGTGTATATCTGATACTCCTGAGAATCGGCGAAAGATATCTTACTAGATCATTAAGACACCACTCAAGATTTATCTTTAAAGGAAAAGTTAAATTATTGAACACGATAATGGTTTTTTTTTATAAATAATAACATTTTACTCACTCTTATGTCGCGACATAATAACACGCGAAGGAAATCTAATACTAAGTATTAGTTTAAACTTAAAAGAATATTTGAACATATTTGTGTGATGCATTTGGAATTTAAAATAGTAACAGAGGGCTCGGCTGTCGACGGTTCGAAATCATAGATGTCGACCTAAATTATACGACAATGAAATATATTTACGAGCCTACACAAACGAAATTATAGCAGGCGATGAAAAACATCTATTTCAAGTCACATTCGGATTGATTAAGTATTTTTTCCCTGTCAAGCACAAAGAGTGGGTGCATTTTTATTGTTACTTGACAGTGTAAGAATTTCAAAACTTTTTCGAGTTACTATGATCATCTGCCGCCCCGAAGCCAATGTACGTGTAGGAAGAAAGGACATTACAAATACTAATTGTAGGGATATTTCCCTACATTTCTCCACGTTGTTGTAAGTGTAGCCCACACTGTTGTTTAGGGTACAGAACCCTAAACAAGACGGAACATTTGTTTCTATGACGTTGATGAAAAATCATCAATTTCTGTCAAAAAATCTGTTTATTTTTATAATGGCAATTTATATTGTCATGTAATTAAATATAATTCCCCTCTTAATTTGAATTCAATTAGCAAATAGAATAGAGTAATATATGAAAACGCGTTTTCATATAATCTATATCATTAATTCCGACGATGAAGCCGAAAACTTATAGTTCTATGATTTTAACATAAATTGTAATAATGTACGCTCTGCACATTTTTTATTCCTATTGTACTTTATTACTACCGTTCTTCGTATTCTGCCTGCAGATGGAATAAATTATTCACAGTTGTCGTTCACTAAAAATTTAGTGACTAGAATTCAGAAACCATTCGGCGGAAATAAAGTCAAAACCAACATCGTTCTAATATTTCTGTACAAGTTAAGTGTGGCGTAACAAAAAAAAAGAACGCCGTCAATGCGCACCTCTGTACAGCTCAATCGAATCGGACTTTGTTCTCACGTCACAAAACGACGTGTGCAGATAAGGCTGTTAAATCTCGCTAATGCTTACGGTGAAACGGATCGTATTTCTAAGTGGTCGGTTAGCCAGAGGAGTTATGCGCAGCGACGATGCGCCGACAATCTGCCCGAATTAGCCCTTAAAAGGAAAGGCCGGCCTTATCGAGATAGCCATGTTAAGTCATCCCACGCCGCTAAATACTTAACGGTGACTAATTATGAGTTATTCAATGTAGGCCAACAACGCTTCTAATTGAAAATGTTACAATATGACAATCTGCGTAACTATACACGTTAATAAGGCATTAGAACGTAATTAAGTAAATGTGCGGGTTGACACCCGGCTATTCCGTGATTTTTCCCGTATTTGGAAAATACCCTGCTGATAGCAGCTGATAGCTGATAGCAAAAGCACTTTGAAATGATACTTATCCTTGCTTTTACACTCCAAGTTATTTGTAAAAAATTGGATATCATTAATGTTAATATAATAAATAATAAAATTGGACGAATGTCGCAGACCTATCGGTTATTAAAATTCGTCTAAAATATTCTTTTTTATTGAAAATGGCGGGTCATCGATAAGAAATATAAATAGCTTCCTATTTTTTACATTATAACCGTGGCTAATACCGGATATCGCAAACCGGAACTTAATACAATACTTAAGTTCTAGGCAATAAGACTATGCGTGGGATGCCCCCTGGGACTTAACCGATCGGTTAAGACGTTTATCGAGATTGTGTTGAGTAGGGAAGGCTAATTTCCCAGATAGTCAGTACCGAGAAGAAATTGATAATGCCGGTTGAGGGTGTTAGTGAGGGGAGAGTGGTGGGGGCTGAAGGCTCGGGGCCCGACGGGCCAATGGGAGGCCGGCGAGGTGGGGGCACGAGCCCGCTTTATAGCCGGCCCGTACGCCCCGCCAAACTACAACTCGAGACTCTTCAGTCTTGCAACCGACTTCGAGGTTAGAGCGCGCTCCACAACAGCCCACTCTTGCTTTGTTTTTTTTCTCACATTTCCAAAGCTTCTTTCCCAATTCGCACCTCCTTCTCGGTCATGTGCGCCATCACGGAAGAAGAGCCCAGGATGGAGAGCCAGGAGGAGGCGAAACGGGTAGTGGACCCGGAGGCCCCGAGGAGCGGCCGGAGAGCCCAGAGCCCGGCCTCCAGCAGGCCCCCAGGTACGCCGACGTCCTCGCCTACGTCACCCAGAAGCAGAAGCAGGCCTTCCTCGCGGCCCGCAACCTCGCCACCAGATTCGCCGACACCACCTTCGGAAGGTAGGTCCTATCCCATTTCTTTACTTTCACCTTTCCGAACATGTACAGATACAGATAGAAGTCACAGTAGGAAAAATTGATTTGCAAAGATGTTCCCTCTTGATCTGGCGGCGGATAATATAATCTTATCGACCCCTTGATTTTCTTTGTCCTCGCTTGTCCGTTTGGTCTTTAAGACCATTAGACAAATATTTGGTTATCGGTATCATTTGGACAGAAATAAGCGAGATATGATAGACAATTACACGGGTGATATGTTTTAAAGTCTTACATATCTTAATTATTTTATCGCAACTTATATCGTATTTAATGTATAAATATTGAGGAAGGTGGAAAATTAGGTTTCTCACGCCTCTTAAACCTATCCAGTTTATTAATTTTTGCATACATTTATTATTAGCCCGGATACTTTTGGTTTACCTCAGGGACCCCACTCTTAACTTATGGTTAATGCCGATAGCTCGGTGGTGAACTCGCAAAATAACCTGCCGTAATGTTCGGAAACGCGATAATATCCAATAACCGGGAGATATATACTTGGCATAATGCGAGTAGATTGTGCCGTACCCGATTTGCAAAAAAAAACCCCGCGGCCGTTTTCCGGTCCGTATTTTTAAATAATTCATGGTCGAGAAAATACGCTGATGTAGAATAAAAAAGAGAATAATTAATGGCCGAACAGTCGGTATTGTCGCTTGTGGCGACACGTCGGCATCCTTAGCATACACTCCTTGTCATTTGTGTTAGTTAACATGCCTTTTCCCTCATTACATTTACACAGGTGTAAATTCAACACATCTATTCTAACAGCGACAATCGTTCCCGCAAACGGCCCATTCGCAAATGCTAATTTCGTGAAATTATGCTTAACAAATCCGATTTATTAAGTAGAATTTTCTAATCTAAATATATTAGGGGCGGTGAGCGCATTAGAATGGGCGTGGCGTTAGGAATTTTACTCATAGTAAATGATAATTCCTAGACCAAGAAATTAATAGAAAATTGAAATGTTCCGGCAAACTTTATTCCGTAATTTTTTGTTTAATATTAGCCCAGTAACTGATTGCACTGTCGTAGGACGCTCGTATAATGAGGATTTTTCTTTTCCACGTTAGATCACACCCCGATCGATAAATGGACTGGCTTTAGAGGAGTGTAAAAATGACTGAAATGGGCTCAACGAAGCCTTACCTAGCGGCCGCAATTATTCTTTAAAACTGGGCGAGCAACCGTGAAAAGAGGGCCCGGGGCGTTTGCGTCACATTTATCTGTACGGTCTCGAACGGTTACCGTTCACTATTCACGACATCTCCAAATAAACTGATCAAATTCGGCGTTTCTTTTGGAGACAAACACGATAAATTTACACAATCGGTCGTAAATCTACAAATAGATGAGCACGAGTAGGTAGACTGCGGGGAAATCGTCAGTCCCAGTATCCACTAGGAATGGGGGAGTGTCGTAAGCTTTTCTTCGTCCAGACAGCGGAGAAACTTTCACTTATGTCATCGTCTCTGGTTTTCGTTCTGTTCAAATTATTGTTTTTCGTCTAAATAATTTCATCTTAAAGAAATGTCCGGAGCGTATTCACAGCTGTAACGGTCGGGGGACAGTTTCCTGCGTTTTTGTCCAAAAAACGTCGGTGGCCGATGTCGATAATGATACTCCCCGATAGTATGTCTATTCGATACTTCAAGACGGAGGCTTACACCAATTACGTGAAAAATATTATGCGTCGGTTTTATGTACGTTTCTTGTTCATCAATTTTCTGTTAGCTCTCGATCGAACATTGGTTGCGCAACAACTACTACAGGCGATTTACGAACTGAGTGCAGATAACGTTCGCATATAGAGCGGTTCCATTCAAGAGCGCGTTATTTTGGGCCTTGGCACAGCGGATCTATCGTTTTTTTATTTTTTTTTTATTCCCCTAACCCGTTTATAACACCAGAAATGTCCGATAGGGGGAAAGTCCGCCCTATTTTGGTGCGCGCTCAAAACTGAGCCGTGTGAACAGCTTAATGAGGGGGTGCCAGGTAGAAACCTCCAGGTAAGAATACGAGGGGACGCCCCAGGGTTGTAATTTCACCCGGCTTCCGTCTATGCGCCGCACACGGCCCCTTCAAAATTATGTTTGTACCTCCGTAATTCATATTTATTTATTTTTAATTTCCATCTACCCACTACATCTAAACGCTCCCCGCCGTTAAACGAGGTTCCCCTCAATTCTAATATCTACGGTTTGATTTTGTGACAGTTAACGGCAGAATTTTTAGTCGATTCGGTTTAAATTAAAATTTCCCCCACTCTTCAAGAGAACGAAATAAAACAATACCTTGTAGCAATTGAGATCCGCAATCGAGACAGTTTTGCAAGACTGGCCATTTACAAGCGAGAACTTAATTAATACCTTAGTGAGAGGTCGGTTCATTGTCAGTTCGGATAAAATTCGGGTCTAAAGTATAAACGGTTGATTTATCTTTGCAGCTTTAATTAGACCACCTCTGTCTTTCTTGGGCTAGCGATTACGGATGACGGAAATAAGGAAACAGATGGGATAGGAAGGAGGCAGCCGCTGGTGGTTGTTCTTAGGGTTGAGGGGGGTTGATGTTGAAGGGATGGGGGGTGGGATGAGCTCGACTGCCCGACCCCAGTCTCCTCCGGGTCATCGGTGACGCGAAAGGCTCATGTTAAAAATACTAGTGCCGGGCCTCCCTGGGCTCCGACCTCGGGGTGACGTCACCGGTTCCGACCTTCGCGTCACCGCCCGATCAGCTGTCGGCCTCCCTCCTATCCCTCCCTACCTCCTCCTGTTCCAGCCACTCGGGGCGCACGCTCCTAATCGCGCATAATCTCCGGCTTTGGCCGCCGATAAGGGGGATCAGGTGCTGGACTTTGGACTGGCCGACCTGACGCAATCCATATTCGGGTCACCTTAGAATGGACGACGGCAAAACTGAATGATTTAGCTTTATTGCGTATTGCTGGGTCTTTTCCGCTCCTGAATGGCCCCACGTGGCGCTACGGGCCCCGGGCCGCTTTTACACTGAACACCGTAATTTGAAACGCCGAACGTGTATCTCCTAAAGGGAAAGGACAGAAAGAAGACATTTAAAGATTTAGTTGGCAGCCAGTTCTGAAAGGAATTTCTCACGCATGCCAACAAAACCGTTTGTTACAAAAAAAACTATACCTGTTGCATATGCTACACAGCGGACCTTCGTCTTATAGGGTTGACGGGCTCAAATATTGAAGGTTCCATTCCTGCTTTTGTATGTTTAGGTACATTGCGTTACTGTATTAAGACACAATAGCTGTGTGGGGCGTAAATCCTGATCAATTGAGACGCTAATGCCAGTAAATACTGGTTGAAAAATCACTCGGAGTTATACTTCGGCCATTATTTAGGACGAACTTCCTGTTTTTTTTGTGCCAACTTAAATGAATTAAAACAGGGACCGGAATCACATTTTCAATGATATTCGACCAGAGGCGGGCGTAATAAAACTCCGAAGGGGGTGGTCGAAGCAATAACACAAACTAGTCGTCCTCGACCTAAAAAAAAAAGAAATTTGAAAAAATGTTGTTTAACCATTTACATCCTGGTTATAATTAATATGCCGTTTAAAAGCGATTACCGTTCGCATGCTGTAGCCCACGGTTGTGTTACCGTTATCGTATTATTACCATTCGGCCCAACTTTACTACCAATAGGCTGGTTGAGATCTCACGGCTATTATAACCAGCGAAGCTAACTGTCTTATAGTACGAGGTCCTCAGTCGGGCGTACAATAGGCGTCCTTGATAACGTTGGGCTGGTTTCGATGAGACAGTAGATCGGTTTTTTTCATATAACTTACGGCATAACCCAAATCGCACGGCTCAGGACTTCCTTGGGAGCCACAGCAATTCCCGCGATCGCTTTTACACTCAATTAATTAATTAATCAAAGACAACGACCACGTTTTGATATCGGGCCGAACGACTGATGGGGCCGGTGCGCGGGCCGCCTTCTCTGTCCTCGGTCTGCACAAAATTCGCCGAGTAAACACTTAAGCGGGTGTTCTCAGCCTTGAGCGATCAAGACGGACGATTTTTTTCTGACCCTCTAACGCTGCCTCCAATGTTTAAATATCGGGGGGCCGCCTGGTGCGGGTGTCGACGTGCTGGGACCCTGGCCGTTCATTGAAGCAACGAACCGAGCTAATCAAACAATTTAATTCAATGCAGTAATTTAAACCAGATCCGGGGCATCGGTTCAGTTCAACATCCCTCTTCACTTTCGGGGCTAATAAATCGGATCTAGAAGACGGAACAGGCCCAGCTTAGGACCCAATTGGATAATGGAGTGGTGAAATATTTATTAAACATTTTGTATATTTCTTATTTTCAAAACGTTAGACATAATTTGTGTTGAGTGCACTCGTGTCTGCTTATTGCAGACGTGCAACTCGAGTCGCGATTGTTCGGCGTTTTGTTTATTAAAAAATAATAATAATAATAATAATGATAGGTACTCCGACAATATGTTTCTCTCAATAACACTTGGTTGGTCGAGTTTGAAAATACAAAATTTGTCGCCTTCAAATAACTACGTTCACTGTTTTCGGTCTTTTTTTTATTCTGTTTTTCATTTTGCAAACTTAAAATGCGAATTGCGTATGACCGGCCGAGTTAGCGAAGGAAGGTCTTCTGTAATTGGTTCAGTACGTCTGGTTGGCTAGTCTTGTGAAATAAGGCCAGAGAGGAAGGTCTAGAGATATGCAACACTTGGGTGAGAAAACGCCGTCTCTATGCCATGAAAAGCATCTCTCCCGTATCGTGCTTCAATTGAGTTTTTTGATTACGTCCGTAATAGACGTAATAGCTGTCGGTTTCCGATTATGCGCTTCCTTTAAGTTCATTGTTCGTCCCCCAGTACTCCCGAAGGTCATCTCAGTGTAATTTCTGTTCCGTTACAGGGTATAGAGTACATCCAGTCGGTGAGCTACATTTCGCGATTCGAATTTCACAATCTCGAATGGAATTCTTTTAAAATATCAAATAAGGGATCAGTTAACTCGGAAGGTCGAATTTTTGATTCGCCAAAAATAAAACCCTATTTCTCTACCTCGATTTACCGCCGCCCTTAAATAACGGGGTTTCCTTTCGCGACTTTCTTTTTCAGTCGGGACTTGAGCGAGGTCAGGGAGACTAGAGAGGGGCGCCGAAGGAGAAAGAAAGAGGAATTCCGACGTGGTGGAGGGGGGTGGAGACGAAAGGTGGGGGAGACCGGGTGTAGATAGCGAGAAAGCCGGCAGTAGGGGTAACGCGATAAGGGGAAGATAGACATGGTTATTATTAATGTCAGGTGGTATTGCGGCGTCTCACGTCCTATTGATACCGGCTTGACTAAGTGCAAGCCTGGGAACTAGAAATAGCCCGTTCCGAATATGATTAACTCAATTCGTTACGCGGACAATTTGTGAATGACTGGCGGACTACGCGCTGCGTTTGTATGGGGAGCGATAGAATAAAGAGGAAGAGAGGGAGGTCGAGGGGTGCCGTAACCTCAATGGGAGGGAGGGAGAGAGCGTGTGGCCTAAATCGTCGGAGGGACGGGAGGGGTCACCTTGGGGCTCGGGGCGTACGTGACCGGGCCGACGAGCCGTGCAGAAATATTTTCGCAAATCGACCGCTAGCCGACTCCCTCCCGGCTTCGTATCTCGTCGGGCTTCAAATGACGCAAACCGGTGGGACTTGATGACCGGCTTCAGATGACGTGGACCGTTACGGAAGTGGCTGGTCCTTAGCCCCGGATCGTCTCCCCACCAGTCTAGACTTTCCCACTTCCGCTCGTTTTAAATAATCTGTCGAATTCACTCATGTTTCTACAGGGAAAGAACACACCTCCGACTCTACTCTACGCATCTTACTTCGCGATTCCATCCACGAATCGATCGATATTAAAAAATTGGAAGGGAATAAGGGAACGGGAAGAAATAAATTGTGAAATAATCCACAAATTACTGCCACGGTCGGTCCACGGCTGTCTATATTTCAAAACGATAATATAACAATCGAAAGCTCTCGGACCTTTCGGAAACTGGCTTTTCGAGACATAGAAGGAACAATTCTAGCGTTATCCTCGACAGCTGAGCCCCATCAGACGGCAAACCGGTTTCTCAATATCACGAACCCCGCGTCTCTATGTTGCCAAATTGTGGCCTGACTAAGAAGGTTCGATACATTAATATAAATGTTGAAAGTGGATTTCCAAGTATCGCAAAACCTGTACATTCTATCCCAAATCGTCTTAATTCGCCTTTATTATTATTAATTTTCGAGGAAAACTGTACGGGTTTCCATTTATGGCGCTGAATCGATTTGAAATGATAATTGAAAACAATGAAATTAATTTCTACCCACCGTTTGTTTGGAGGCAATTGATAATTGATCGATTGCGAAACAATTGGGTTTGTAGACGAGTTGATTTTATCACGAGTGGGCGAAGCTCTGCCTTTAAAGGCAAATTTTCACGCTCGGTGTCGAATTACATCGGGTTTCTTTGTATCGGCCAAACGAAGTCCGTTTTCACAAGCCCTTAGGGCCTTGAAAGTCCGGAAGGTCGCGCTTCCCCTTCTACCGACACTTCAAAATGCCAAACCTTTCCTTTCTAGAGAACAGAGCGTTTGTATTGTAAGAGTGGACGCTTAAATGTGAACTATTTTTTAGAGTCAATAGCGTTGGCGAGTCCACGCTGGCCCCAACCTGAAACTCGTCCTGTCCCATTCTCTCCGAGCCGGACCTTAAGTATGCCGGCTAATGGCATCGGTCGGGGACTAGACAGAGCGATTTATAGAAAAAAACCGCAAGAAACGCTCTGTTTCTCCTCCTCACTCGAGGGGGCTTCTTCAGAAGCCTCAATTCGGTCTACGATTTCAAACTCAAAAACACGGTTGATTTTAAATTTGTGGGTAAAATAGGTTATTAGAAGCATGAAATTTAGTGGGACTTTGCCTACTTTCCATTTCCGAGACTCGGCGACCGAACTGTCCACTAGAGAAAGTGAACACCGGCTATAAACAGAACTCTGGGGATGTTTGAAAAATGTTCTGCGGATCTATTTGTGTCGCAACTGCTTTATTTTCGGCACCCGCCAAAGCGGCCAAGCAATTAAGCTCATTGCAAAAAATATAAGTAAGTCAGGTACGTTTATGGTGTCATACTGAAATGAAGTCGACGCGTTATGAGCTAATGTTTAAAAATTAACTGGGTGAGGCACTTATATTACACTTATAAATTATGGGACTATTTATTGTTGGAAAAATATCATTTCATTTTCATCTAGATCAACTCTGAGTACTTTTGTCCCTATCCCGGAAGCGCAAAATGGGGCCAACGACGCGGTTAATTGAAAGACATGCTTATAGTCAGCGCTGTCGCTATACCCAGCTCTTTCCTGTCCAACTTTTCCCTTGAAAAAGCCGCTTTTATAATTAAATTCACCATTTGCACGTTTTATAGGAGTTAAAACTCTTGTAGTCGGCAAGGAACAACAAAAGGAAACAACTACACTGCGAAACCATTTATCTTGTCCTTGAAAGGATTTCCGCGAAAAGCTTACATTTTTATTTTTACCGTATTACGGTAAAACTGTCGTGTGTTACTGTCTTCTCTCTCTGATGGCTGCACGCCATCTTCAGTAGCGGGGTTAGTCACGTTGGCACTTTGGATGTTTTTTGGTCATCCTCACTGCACTGTCACTGTCATTTGTACTGTGGCGGTTGTCTGTTTGTCGTGTGTAATATATCTATCTTGTTATTGTGTTTTTGGGGGATGTTGTTTGTCTAATTTGGGTTGCGAGGGTTTTTTTTTATCTGTTTAAGTCTTTACTTTAACGAACTTTAGTTAAGTACATTTCCGCACCACCCTCAGGGGGCGCTAGTTTATCGGTGCATGTGTACCCAACGAACTTTAGTTAAGTACATTTCCGCACCACCCTCAGTGGGCGCTAGTTTATCGGTGCAAGTGTACCCAACGAACTTTAGTTAAGTACATTTCCGCACCACCCTCAGTGGGCGCTAGTTTATCGGTGCAAGTGTACCCAACGAACTTTAGTTAAGTACATTTCCGCACCACCCTCAGGGGGGCGCTAGTTTATCGGTGCAAGTGTACCCAACGAACTTTAGTTAAGTACATTTCCGCACCACCCTCAGTGGGCGCTAGTTTATCAGTGCAAGTGTACCCAACGAACTTTAGTTAAGTACATTTCCGCACCACCCTCAGGGGCGCTAGTTTATCGGTGCAAGTGTACCAACGAACTTTAGTTAAGTACATTTCCGCACCACCCTCAGGGGGGCGCTAGTTTATCAGTGCATGTGAACCCAACGAACTTTAGTTAAGTACATTTCCGCACCACCCTCAGTGGGCGCTAGTTTATCGGTGCAAGTGTACGCAACGAACTTTAGTTAAGTACATTTCCGCACCACCCTCAGGGGGCGCTAGTTTATCGGTGCAAGTGTACCCAACGAACTTTAGTTAAGTACATTTCCGCACCACCCTCAGTGGGCGCTAGTTTATTGATGCGAGTGTACGCAACGAACTTTAGTTAAGTACATTTCCGCACCACCCTCAGGGGGGCGCTAGTTTATCGGCGCGAGTGAACCCAACGAACTTTAGTTAAGTACATTTCCGCAACACACTCAGGGGGCGCTGGTTTCATAAAAATCGTTCGTTGAACCGGTATACCAAACCGGTGCCAAAGTGACTAACACCGCGACTTTATGATGAAACTAAAAGAAGTAATTAAAAATTCGATATCCTGCCTTTAATTACTTTTCGGAGATTTCTGGCCGTCGGTTATCATTGAGAAAACTGTACAAGGTTAACGCATTCTCCCGATAGTCCAATAACAGGTAGTAATAATTATGAAAGTTCAGCTCGCTGCGACTCGACTCTATTCCTATCTGTCCTATAAATAGGCTGCACTTTTAGGGTTTTGGAAGTTAAAATTTAGACTAACGCTACAGACGCTTGACGTCAGATTCAGACGTTGGCGTTGGAACCAAGCTGTTGTACGGGGCTCGGTGACGCAGAGTCACCAATTTGAGCGGTCAGCTTCATTAATGGCACTTTTTATTTCGCTCGAGCCGCCGCCAATTTAAAGAAGGACGGACCAATGACAATCGGTTAGCTCTGACTCTTTGAAATTTGAACTCTCGATGGAAAATTTGATCTCCCAACCTACGTAGAAGAAAATTAAACGCTTACGCCGTAAATGAATAATATTTATATTGACAGTTGTACTTACACCGTGATTGAGATATAAACAGATATAAACGGTCATCGCATAAATATAATCTCGCTGAAAAGAATTACATTTATTAACAAAACGACGACGAATTTGAAGTATCAGAATAGCTATTAGTTTACAACAAAAAAATATATTTGTCGTACATTTGTCATAACTTTTTATCCCCCTCATCAATCATTTGAGTAATCTCTCCGCTTTGTGCAATCAATTTATAACAGTTAAAAGGGCAAGATTTTTTTGAATACACGTCGCGATTTATTATCGCGAGTCGAAAACTCGTGTATTTTAAATAATTTCATACGTGCATAGTTATATTTGACCTTTCCGCGTTATCGTTTAAACTTGTGTATCGCGTGTTGGAGCGTCGGAACGTTTTGCAAGCTTTCGACTCTTCAATTTTTCATTTACAGTGTTTAGATCCCAGAAAGGTTTTTTTTAGCGAAACAATTGAAGACGGATCGAGTTTTCCCTGTAGTTTATCCGCTGCCAGAATCACGACTAAGGGTCCAGTCGCCACAATTTTAATTGGCCCGGAAAAGCGGGCCTCTTCCGCTTTTTCGATTTTTCTCGAGTCTCATGAATGTTGCTCATTGGACTGCCTCTTTTAAATATACGGACAACAGCCCACTCTCTGTACCGGAAGCGTTCAATAAGTTTTTCTTTTCGTCTTCCAGGATATTGTTGCACACGACACAGCCGGCTCACGTCCTGGCCATTGTCGGAGTCATATTGGTCGCCTACATGTTCATGCCCACCAAGCAGACCAGGAGTGTTTCCTCTCGTTCGCCGGTCATGAGCTTCATATTCGTCACTTCCGTCGGCATCCACGTCGGCGCCCAGTTCTGGATGACCTTCATCTCAGGTAATTACCGCTCATAAGGCACGTTGAGATAGGTCCTAAATTGAATTAGACTGCAATTACGTTAAGTTCTTTTTCAATGATATCGAAAAACCGATTCCACGGCCGCTATCAATTTCGAACGCGAGTTTCAATTATTTTTAATGAATTTTCATACAACCGACCGGAACATAAGATAAGAACTGAGCGATCGACACGACTCCGGTATTTATCAGTTCACGATATCGAAATCTTGCATTAACAAAAGAACATATGACAGTTAGTAGTTTAAACGCTACTGTGTGTTATATCGATTTTTTTTTATTGTTTCCGCAGGCTTAGCCCTCTACTTCTCGCTGCCGAGGCACGTATTCGGTGACGTCCAGAAGGTCCTCTTTCCCAAATATTTCGCGCTCAACGCGATCCTGAGCGCGTTCACGCTGGTCAGCTTCCAGAGGCTCCACAAGGGCACCCAGTGGGAGACGAGGCATTGGGTACAGGTCAGTAGGGATTATTATATCGGAGCATAAATAATACAGAGCGAACACTACCGTCCGAATTGTTCCTAGGAGGGTTAATGAAACAAAGTAAATAGACGAATAATTCTCCGTGTTATCGTTTAAACGGCACGCGCCCAACGACTCGTATTTTTATCTTCGAACCTTGAATATCGCTGCACTCGTACAAGTCGAGTATTTCCGAACAGGTGCGGGTCCCGCTTCGATAAGGCGGAGAATTTAATCTAATCTCGTTTCGATGACCCGGATAAGATAGGACGGTTTGGTCGGAGTGAATTTAGTCAGTCGCGAAATAGCTAGCGAGGGTTGTAAATTTAAAACGATATTAAATTTGATTCGATCTGTCCGCAGATGTCGTCGATCGGTACGTGTTTCCTGTTGGAGCTGTTGATCAGGCTGTACGCGGTGCCCGTCGTCCTGAGGCTGATCACCGCCAAGAACGAAGTGGAGAAGAAGGTGCCGGGCGTCGGTAGGGAGATCGGCGAGCACAATCCCGGCCGCCTCGGCAGGTGTCCCTACTACAGGAAGCTGCACAAGACCTTCCGCAGGCTGCACCTACTCGTCGCCGTCGGCAACATCGCCACCATAGCCTGCACCTCCTTCCAGCTCGTCTATTTACAACAGAGCCTAATGTGTCTCTAGTTCGGTTCCATTATTTATCATTTTCTTTTTCATATAACGCCGAGTATTATATACAAACTGTTGTGTGTTTAGATCTATTCGAACGAGGGTTGCCACCGGCCCAGACTTTTGAGAATGTGCCGGATTCTCAGCGCGATTTTCGGACCGTTCCCTACGCGCGGACGGCTTAAATTATTGTAATTCTGACCAACAGTATTGTTTGCCCGAACTTCGGTTGGGGAGCGTGGAATCTGTCCGAAAATTCTCTGAGAATAGAGACGTATACGTCGATTTCGTATTCGAAACGGCCCGGAGATGTACACGGAATTTTCGATTCTGGGACCTCAGAGTTGACGATTCGTCGAAACGTGTACGTATTTATTGCAGACGTTTTCGCTGTGGACGTTTTCCTCGTCGACGAGGAAGGATGAGATCTTTTATCGAATGCACTCGTGATTTTTCAATTACCTCAGCCGATCTCATTTCTGTTGATTTTTGAACTGAGAGCGAATTTTCGTCTGAAAACTTGCGCCTTTAGGGCGGAATAAAAACAGAGGGCTCGATAGTGACCCGAAATTGTCTAAATGTATATGCTTGTTTATATGTGTTTGTTGTGCGTGATATATGGGTAGAAATCTCATCGGTCCAAAAATATGGCCGAAGAACTTATGGGGCCGGAACCGATTTTATTTTGTCGTCTCGTTTTACTGTAATCTTCGCAGTTCCTACTATTTATGTCTTATAAATATATTTAGAATATTTATAAAGGACCGATTTAGACATTTCAGTAGAGATCACTGTTATAATTTAAATATCGCTGTGCGGATTCAAATGAATTTCTCTCTTCTAATGCCAAAGAGAAATTGAGAGCCTCCGGGTCTGGCTCCTTTCGAGGACAAAATGAATTCCCCTTATAAGGTTTAATTATAAATCTGGAGAGGTATTATTATGCATATCCTCTCTAATGCATAATTTTAAGACTGAAATTATAATATGTAATCGACCTTTAGATAGTATCGCTAAATAGTGGAGTTACTGATATATTTATGAATACTACATGGGAAAGTACAAAACACTTTTCAATTTCTTGTTAATCTGTATTTTCTTGGGGAATAACTAATGGACTGTACCTTTCTACTCATTAGTTCCTTAATTTTTTTTACTTTGGCCTGTAGTTTCATTATTAGCTGTTAGCATAAATGCATATGTAAACCGAATTTTTATATAAAGTATAAAAACCTCTATTTATATTATGAAAATAAAAAATTTATTTATATATCTATAATATTAATTGAAATGAATAATCGATACCTTTAAATTGTTACACGTTGTGATAGCTTGAATTGAAAATTCAGTATTATTTACTGTTTAAAGAAATAAAGGTATTTATTATGATTTCTTGCCTTCTATTTTATCCCAAAACTGAGTGCATGCCTTAAATAAGATTTAGCAGCAAAAAATGGACTGAGACTTAAATGACAAATGAAGTATATCAAATAGGAATATAAAAAATGTATGCAAAGCATGAATCTTGAAGTGGATTCTGCAAAATATGCATACATGGATAAACACACCAGCTTAGTCATCAAGAATATATAATAATCAATTCGTTTTGGAAACAAATTTTTGGAATTATCCATCCAAATAATGTGCCTAACAATACACGTAATAAATTATGAAGGAATATTACGGTAGATTCCCGCGATTAAACGGTACAGCGCGCGCATTCTAGCGGAGTTTTGTCGAACATGCGCGTGAGGTCGACAGCGCCATCTAGTAGCCGACGGCTGAATTAATAGATCGATATACACGATACAGTCATCTACCTCCTGTGGGTGCCTTGTTCTCCTGATAGAAGAACTGATTTAAAACCATATTCGGTTTTATGAGTAAATTATGATGGATTTCCAAGGTCTTCATTAACATCCTTTTCTTTCAAGCCTGGCTCCAATTTAGGTTATTATGCCTACTTTTAAATTCTATTTATTCTTAAATAAGCTTTAAAATGTTGAAAAATTCATTTCGTTCTATCAACTACATTTTCATTTGATTCTCCATTCTGGCATTTGCGAGTTCTGATCTGAATACTCTAGTGGCGACCGGCTCGTCAACCTCTCACTCAGAACTGAATCATTGGCCCATCCCATTGGAGGCGGAGGGAACCTCGCTGAGGAAAAACCCCATTCATCAGTCCGGAAGCAGTGGACAACTGGGATAAAATAATTCCCATCCCGAAAATAATCTCAATTGATCGAAGTGATCTCTTGACCGGTTCTCTGGTTCTAGGCCCGCCGCCGAAAGGGACACTCCTCTTCCTCCGACACACTCCTCCGGAGTGGTCCTACAGGTCCCGCCATTCACCCAACTGTGTACCCTGTGCCCATTGGCTTAGGCAACTGCAGGTTAGAGCGCGCGCGATCTAGCGAAGTTTCCTCGAACACCCACAGTCAACTTGTGATCGACAGCGCCATCTAGTAGCCGCCGGTTGAATTAATAGATCGATGTAAATGATATAAGTTGACTACCTCCTGTGGTCCCTTGTTCTCCTAATACAAAAATTGGCTTTTAGCCCGTCGTCGGTAGATTTTACGCGTACGAACGCGAAAGAAATTAGTATGTATCTAAGTAGTGAATGTTAATCACATTCTTCTAAGTAGTGAATATTAATCATAAATTAAAATATTTTGCAAAGACATGGTCGACATTGAAGTATTTTAATCAACATCCATTTTTTTTTATGTCTGGCTCCAATTTACATTATGTTACCTTCTTTTACATTCTACTCTTTAAATAATTCTTGAATTGAACATATCCTGTCATACAGGGACCAACTAAGGGCCTAGATTAGTAGTACTACCATCCACTCACCACTTCATTTTTTTTCCCTTTGCTTATATAGAGCAATAGGCAGCTTTGGAAATGATGTCCTTTAATTTTTAATTTGCTTTTATATAGAAAAAAAACAATGTCAACAATGTGCTTTTTATGTTTCTCTAATGGTAAATATCAATGTCAAAATAGCAAATTAAACGAATCTGAAGAAATTGTCCCAAATCGGAATTGGAAAGATTGAATAAGTTCTATTTTAATCAGAGTAAATAACTAGCGAGGCAAAATGTAATTTGATATATTCAGAAAAGTATATTGTTTATTTAACCACCAACTCTATTCACATATTTAGGGCAAACAAAATTTGATTTATACAATTTTTAAAAATTAACTTTTATTAGACATAATATATATATGTATATTAAATAGTAGTCAGTGCAATTTTATTGTGCTGTGCTCAAAATGTGGGCACCTTATGACTTCTGAAAATAAACAATTTACAATCCAATTCCTAGATACTTAATCTGATCCTGATACTTCAATTAAGGAAATACTCTTCTAAGTTTACATCAGTTTCTAAAAATAAAAATATCTGGAGGACTCAACAATGTAACTGCATCAGGCAACAACCAAATCACAAAAGAAACTGTAAGACAACAATAAAACTTTCCTCCAATATCGAGAAATAAATTTAATTAATAATGTACATTAGTATAATTTACAAAAAAAATTAAAATTTAAAAACTAATGAACAACAAACCTTTTGAGATATTAAAATGGCAACAGGGCACATACACAAATTCGTACATAACATTCAACACGTTGACTGCCACATGCAGGGTATTTATGTACATACAGCATGAGATACCATATCAGAATGGCATCTCACATGATATCTGCACATAGAATATCCTAGGGGAATCCACTGAAGGAACCTAAAAGCACACAATTCTTTCATTTTGTTTTCTCCTTTAATTTCTTTCACTTACAGGGACTAACTTTAAGAGGTAAAAAACTCAACACTTAATCAAAATAATTGGTATACATAAAAGCAAGACATTTATTTATATACATTTAATTAGAAAATAAAGATCTATTATTTACTGAAACCGTAATGACTTACACCTACCGATTACAAATATGAACTAGCACATCGAAACTGGTGTGATAGAACACAAGGGTAGAATATAGATTATGAATAACTCAATCACATGTCAAATGCTTATCCACACAAATTGAATATTCATTACTTTAAAAAAGCAATTTAACAACTAGATAGCATTTCTTTTATACTGTACATAAACATGCTGCAGCACCAAGGACCCACAAAAAATTAGCAGTAAACGTGTTAAACAATAATAAACCCAGACTAACTATACAAGTTTACAAGGCCAACAGAATTTTTGGAAACAAAGAAAAGCAAAGAAATGAATATTGGTTATACAGCTCTGATCCGTTCTTTTCTTTCCAATCTGTCCAATTAGTTATTTTTTGTTTTGTCATCATCATACCGGTAATAATTTGCAACATACCTGTAGTAAAAAATTGGGGAAGAGGGGTTAGGAAAGCCTCCTAATTATATCAATAACAGCAATTTTTCTGCCAATCTTTACACTTATTACAATCATTCTCTTTTCATACCTTGCTTAATCACTTAGTATTATGACGTATAGTCCTTGTTTTTTTGTTTATTTTTCTAAAATATTATATCCAAGTGAAGAGGAAGAACAGTTAAGTGCACACTTATTGTTCTGGGATAAAAGAGACAGGATTTTGGTACAGATAAGGGAAGATGTGGTTGTGGCCATAGTTTATGTGTACTAACACATTTTGCCTCTGTACTCTTTGTGTCTTCAAATCTTCACTTTGGGATTTTCATCCATCCGTTTAAATTTGAGTGTTGTTCAGGGTTGATTGCATTTATCAGGTCCAGCGTCCCCCCCTCTTCCTCCGTCTTCTTCTTGCACCCACCTCAGCAATGCTGTCATCTGCCGGGCTCAGCTTGCGCCTAGCCGCCACTCAACTCAAGTCCATCATGTTCGAATCTTGGTTCAACAGGGAAGAATCCTTTTGTATCGATTCGAATATCGCTTGGAGTTCAGCAGTCATTTTGATTTGTGTCATAAATTCATTCAAGTGAGGGCTCTTATCTGAAAATTAATATTACAAAACAATAAAGAAATATTCTAAATATGGAAACACTTCGAGTGCCTATGGTGAAACTGTGGATACTGTTCTGCTATCACCAACATGATTTCACTAAATATTTCCCAATTCTTTTATTTTTCAATTATTTTATGACTTATGCCATATCTTAACATTTATGTACTGAAAAAATGCTTTATTAAAGGTAAGAAGGATGATATGCCAAAAATTCAACATTAATTTTATTTTTTATTATTAACTAATGATACTATTTATGTAAATACCAATGAATATTCATAAATAAACTAACAAGAAATATATTATTGTTTCAGGATTTGAGAGGGAAATATCATTCTGAATCCACTCACTTATTTAGTATTAGGTAAGACCAGCTTCTGGCTTTTCACTACTTCAGTAACATAAATACTATATTATAGATGAAATTTATTAATAAAATCTGTAAACATTTTAGTGGCTTCAGTAGAATGGACTGCAGATATTCATTTGCCGTTATATAATCATGAACTGTTTATAGGCACTAAATAAGTTCTATTTACCAGCATCAGGTATGGTGAGAAGAGCTGCAACTGCTCTCATCGCAGATCTTTTGAGTTCATCCTGTTTTTCATACTCCTGTTTCACAGAATTGGCCTTCACCTTCATTGTGCATGTATGCTTCAAGGGTTCCACCAATCTTTCCAGTCCTGGAACGATTAAAATTTAAGAATAATAATATTTCAACAATTTTAGGAACTTGTGAAATGTCCTGAATTAAACATCAAATATTTAATTAACTCTAGCATTCATCTTAGAGTTTTATTTCTTTTTCAATCCACACATTATGAAAACAATAACTAGTTCATTTTCTTATTCTTCTTATTATTATTCTTATTTTAAATGCACTTAAAGAAAAAAATAAATCATTAAAGGCTATATAATTATAACAAACTAACTCTGCAGAACAGCTGTTGGAACGAGCTGGGCAAGTCTTGCAACCATAAGATAAGTGAGCATCTTGATATCATAGTGGTCTTTAAGACCATGTTCAAGGTGATTGAGAAACTCGAATATATCAAGCCTATCCAGGCAGGAATCGAGCAATGTGTACATGCATTCAAACGCAGCCTTCCTAATGTCTAAACCATCATCAACTGTGTGTTTGAAAGGGCCCATTTCGACTTCCCTGATAAGTTCTTTCTGTTAACAAAATATATGTATTGTAAATTTCAATAATTATTAACGGTTATAATACAAACCATGTTTATAATTTGGTAATAAACAAATAAACATAAGAAAATATTCCACTCCACAAACTCATAATACACTAAAGCCACTAATTTTTTTTTGTGTCTATTTATAGTGCAGCTAAAGCCACTAATTACTAGTTATTACTTTTTTTAATACTAGCACAGAAAAAAAATTAAACCGCAGTTTTTAATACCTGAAGCAGTTATTAAATAACTATAATAAATATCAAACTAATTACCTATTCAAGTAACCAAAGCAACCATTTTTGAGTAATGAACCAACAAATAATTTTTGTGTAATACAAAAGCAGACATATAGTATACTTATTAAATTTTATTATATACATACATAAACTGGTAATTCTGTAAATATTAAATAGTATAGAGCAATGATAACTCACTCTGATGTTTGTTTCCAGATATAGTTGAGGTAGAACAGTATCCAGTAAGTCTCTGACGAGTGAAGGTTTGTTATGTGCAGCTGAGTTGAAAGCAACTAGAGCCACTCTCCTTACGTGAAGATCTCTATCCTCCAGTGCTTTCAGGAACTTTCCAATGTTGGCTCTCAACAACGGGTCTATTGCTTGAGGCTAATTGAGAGACAAATTTACCAATGACAATATTTTCAAGGGGGAATGTTAACATTTTGAAACTTGCATTCCTAAAATTCTAATGCATGCTACATATTCTGAATTGTTTCAAAAACAATTATACATATTTTTGTTGTTACTGGGTAAAAAATTTATTTCAATTTAATGATCAACACGTAAAGCTTCTTTACTTGGTAATAGATTACTATGCGTAATTATTATTTAAATGTAATATAACATTATATAAATTAAGGGGGCCTCTAGTACTGGTTGAATACCACTCATGCGTTATCAAAAAAGATAATGGGCAATTTCTCAGTTCATCAGTAATATATTAAACAAAATTCAAAACAGAATTAATTAAGTGGTACTGAACGAATATAGTAAAGTTTATCTAATGAAATCGGTACTTTGTTTATCTTAAGAATTTCAAGACCAAGTAACTAGAAGAAAGTATTCATGGTGCTCTCAAGTGACTACTTGTAGGATGATTGCGCAAGATAGCTGACCTGGTCAGAAATAGTGAACTTGACTGCTGTGAGGACTGTTGTCCTCATGAGAGGTGACGGTGAGTCGAGGGCTTCCTGAAGCCTTGGCAGAAGTGCACCCGGGTCAATAAGCGTCAACTTCCCAAGGCACTCGGCCACAACATTCCTTGTCCCCTCCTCACCGCACTGACAATGCTTGAACAGCTGTTCCCATATACTCGGAACATACGCCTGCAGTTCACTCACCCCCCCTGCACTCCTGCTTTGCCAGGATATTATCTGGTGAACAAAGAAAATACATTTCTATTGTTACAAACATTGTTCTCCTGTAAAAACGTGTTTTGAGCCGTGTCAGTCTTGTTAAAATGAAAACCTTAATTCCACATTGAAAAAATATTGTACTAAACAAAAGGTATTTATTTCTCATTCATTCATATTTCAAATGGTATGTCCTAGAAATAATATTGATTCCACTTGTAATTAAAAGTATTTAATCAAAAATTAACAAACCTTTGACAGAACCTCGGGGTTCAGTATTTATGCTTAGTACTTTCCACCTTTAGTTTTTTCAAAGTTTACTATAGGCATAACAAATAGAAAAAAAAACAGAAAAAATTAAGAAAAGGCTTGATTCATAAAAATGTCTACCGAAGATGATAAAATCACAAAAAAATTAAACTCATTCTATTAAATAATTTTCTTTGGTTCAGTAAACCAGTCATTTCAAAAGTAATAAATAAAAGAAATCACAAACTGAATTTACAATAATGTTAAAAATATGATGCTGTTAAATACAAGTACCAACCTCTTTCAATGAATGCAATAGGAGATATTGGTTCTTTTGCTGGCTCTCAATCTCTTTTAGAATAAATGGTAAATATTGCTGAAGATTTCCAACAGCCACACTGCCCAGTGCATAACTAGCAGCCGATTTAACCTCTTCAGAAGAAGGCGTGAAAAATCTCAATATAACTTGCTTCAAGTCACTTACACCACTCAGATCTCTGTATGAAAGTCAAATTCTTATTAATATATAAGTATAATTAATGTGTATAATACATACATTTAATATCAATGATCAATAGATATAAATATATAATTAAATCAAAATAATAAATAAACTTTTCTAGTCATTATTGAAAACTACTTGATACTAAGATACTTATTAAAACAGTGTTTCCAATTTAAATTATTAATTACAGAAATACATTTTTTTATCGCAGTATTGAATGGTTATTGCAAACTACATTCAATAGTCTAAATGTTAGCCGAAAATGAATCCATAAACAAAATAAATAATAAATTAATCTTATAAGAAAATCAAAAAATTATATCAATTGATACTCCTTTCCATCAATTGTCAAAAATACTATATTGCAATATTAGAAATATATATAATATAAAATACAACAAAAATATTATGAGTCAAAAATAAACAGGTGACTTACATGTGCCTGCCTATTTCACCAATGACAAGGAGGGCAAATATCTGTTGGTCAGAACTGTGGGATTGAAGATCTGAAAGGAGTCTCACAACAACAGTGAGAGCTTCAGACTTCCACGGGACTGTCACTGCCGCAACACATTTTGCCAGAGAGTGGAAAGCCTGAACAAAGTAATATCCATCAATTCATATAGTTCTTGGCAGTTTTTATAATTTGTTTTAAATCCATCTAATTTTGCACATGCACTAAAAGTACATTCTGTCCAGAGTACTGCTTTATATATTTATTATTCAATTCCATTGGTGTAAAATTAAATTATAATTTAATAAACAAACATCACAGTATTGGGAAACAATTATTTATAGAAGACAAAAAAACATTTCATAGACTGGTATGTTTACTGTTCTGGAGAAATTACCTGTTTGTGTAGAGGAGCCTGGTGTTGAGGCTGAGTGATAGGTGCAGTCAACATATTGAATAACTGCTTGTTACCAAGATCTGGCAATTCAGCTTTGGCCAATGCTTCGAGAAACTCCAAAAGTGAATTCAATGCTCCACCTTCATAATTCATAATTAATATCAGTAATAAATACAAAATGAAATTTTCAATTTTTAAGTTTAATAAAACTAATGAAAATAAGTGAATTTAAAAACTATTTATAACCACCACAGGTAAAATATAAATGACAATATTAATCAACTAATAGTTACACACCTTGAAGTAGAGGAGATTTTGCTAAATTTAGAATATCTGGCAAAATAAATGGTTTATTCAGATCAGCCAAAGCTTGAGGCTGAAGCTTAGCAATGGATGTCAACAGGACTAGAGTCAACTGAGCAATATGTAAGTCTGATTCACTCAACAAAGGAGGTAATTCAACCTTAACCTACAAAATAAAGTTGAAATATTTTAACACTGACATCAAAATTTTAGAATGACTAAAATAAATAAAAAAGTAATAGAATATTAAACCATATATCGAAAGATGATAAATATTACCTTCTCAAGAAGGAAGTGGTTAAGTGCTGGACTATAATTGTTAACAAGTGTATCAAGAAGTGTAAGTGTGCTAAGTTTTAAAGCACGCTGGTTTTTTCTTAAAAATGTTCCCAAAATAGGAATTCCCTCTGTCTATAACAAAAATAAAATAAAAGCCATTGTTAAACCAATCCATCATTTTTGTAGACATTTTCCTACATTATTACTACAATAATAATGTTAGAGATAATTGTTTCACGTTTAAATTGGTTATCATACAAAGCAATTTTAGACTTTATTACGAACAATAATTTCATGCAGTTTTACACAAATGACATGACTCTACAAATATAAAAATAATTATTTAAACCATTACAAAATAGTTCAAACCAATTATATGTTTCAAGAAATATAAATTATAACTTCTCCATGACTTTAAACAAAATAGTTTTCAAAATATTTATTAGGCAGTAATAACAAATAATTTACCAGTATTGGTCTGAGATCTATTCGGAGAGGAGAGGCAGCAACTTTTGTGAGTGCTTTGACTGTCGTCAACCGAGTGATCTCATTGCGCAGTCTGTCAAGGAATATTGGCAGGCAAGTCGGAAGTTCACCCTGCAGGTAATCACCAAGACTGCATATGATCTGACCCATGCACGAGATAGCTCGCTCTTTCACTTCCTGGTCAATGTCTGCAGCACGCAATCTAACCAGCGTACACTGGTAGATATCAGAGGTAAATGGCGCAAAATTGAAGTTGCTTGGCGAGTCTGCAACCACAAAAACTGTCACACACATTCCACATATATTAAATAGATTCAATCATTACGGTTTAAATGAAGTATCATTATCATTATGGTACTGCCATTAAAATTGAAAAAAAAATATATTGCTCCTAGAAAGCACACCAGCTCTCAAAATCCTATTTCTTTTTTGTCATGAAAAACATAACCCATTGCAATTCATTTTAACAATTTGTCCCATGAAATTACATTCTAATATCCCACTCATCCCACTATTATGAAACATGATATTAACTTTACCTCAGCAGTAATTTTCAAATTAAAAAAGAATTGGTTTTTATTTGCCATGAACTACTTACATTTCAAATAGTGGGCAATATTTTATAGTCAGTAATCAGACCCCCTTCATTCTCCTTCTTTTCTTTTCTTAAGTCAATTTTTACATTGTTATTAATCGAGTCACTTTCAATTAAAATTCAGTTCTTAAAAGTTAAATATCATACTTAAATCACCACATGTTTCTCTGTAATCGTGGATGACAAATTTTACAGTAACAATAATTTCCTTCTCCTTATTTCAGTTTTAGTACAGTACATACATTTATGTTTGTATACATATTTTTATATATTAAGAAGCCATCTGAAATTTCAGATTAGAAAAAGGAATATACCTAGGTAAAAGTCGGGAGATGTTGAGTTGTTAAATATATAGGAATCATCATATGTAGAGAAATATAAAATTGTGATGTGATGTAATTTCAACTGGATCAATTTTCTCTTACCTAGTGGGCGGATAACTTTGACAAGTTGTTGAAGAACCAAGAGGGCTTCGGCTGTTATTTTGTAAAAAGTGTCAGACACTGCTGCCACTACGGGAGGAACAAGGACAGACATGTGAGTGTGAAACACTTCAGCAGGATGAGTTGTCAGCAAGCAATGCATGAAAGATAATGTGTCTATCTTCATATTGCTGCTTGAATTTTTCTCTCTGTAATTATATAAAAATACAAGGCACTCTTTAAATATGATAAAAAAAATTGAAGATATGTTGTATATGATACTGAAAATTATCCACTGAAATTAAATAATTTTTTATATAATTTTTGCTTACCCCATTGAGTATTGAATTCCTGGTATGAGAGCGGGCATGTGATTTGTAAGTGCACCAGGAAGTACAGTGACAAGTTCTTTAAGAAGGGCAAAACAGTCTTGTCTCGTTTTGATACTCCTCTCTCTCATTTGACTTTGTAGGGCTTTTACCAATGAAGGAACCTAGAATGTATAACATTGGATAAGGTATAATAATTAACAACTGAATAATTAAAATCCAGAAAAACTTAAAGTAAGGATTTAAAAATACAATTTACCTGTTGTTGAAGCAGACAAAGGGGTGAATCTTCCTCTTCCATTCTGTTTGGATCAAGAGTACTAGCTGTGGTACTTCGGGTCTGTCTCAGCAATGCAATGTAAGCATGGAATATGTCACTTTTCACATTATCTTCTCTCTCTGTAAAAAGAAGAAAGTTTCAGATATTAAAAAAATATACAAAGGTTAATCACATACAACATTAAAATCAATATCAGAACCATCTATAAAAAATATGCACAAAGTCAAAGTATTCCTGATTAAATTTAAATTTCTATATCAAAATTATTTTCACTAATTAAATGATTCTATCTTTTGGTTTTTCAATAGTCAAAACTTGAACATAGCCAATACCCATAAAAAATGAACCTAGCTCTAACATATTATTGTTCTATACAGCATTACAATTAATCCTCCTTTATGTTTAAAAAAGAAGCACTACATGTTATATAAATAATTACAGGTACCTTTGAACCTGACAATAAGGGCTGGTGAAACTACCCTGTATAGTTCAGGTACAAATTCTGGTCTGGTTGCTATGACAGCTTCAAGACATTTGGCAGCTGCTCTGCGAACTTTCCAGCTCATATCATCATCATCAGAATAATCATCATCATCTTCCTCCTCTTCTTCTTCATCAAGTTCCATGTCACCTCCCATTTCATTATCACCCTCATCATAGTTGTAATTCGGATCATAAGTGATGTAACGCAGACATAACTCTGTAACCTGTGTAAGCATACAGAAAATTAAATTTAGAGATGTATTTCATAAGATAATAAATAACCCCTGACACTAATTGAACAATTAAACATTCAAAATAAAGTCCTTTTTTCTTGTGATGTCTGTGTATATATTTTATATATTTATAATTTGCATTTTATACATTTTTCAGCATGTTTAATCTAAACCTATCCTTAATTTATCTTTTAAAATACCTCAGCCTAAACACCCAGGGTATGGATTTTTATAACTGCGGCAAGAATCAAACCTGCCAGCAGTTTCAAAGATTCAAGACTGGCACCTTTAACCACTAAGCCACAACCAAGCCTCAACATATTGATTGTTACAACCTTAAGAGGAAAATTTAGATTTTCATCAGATCATAAAGATATACATCCCCCATGCTTATATACAAAACACAAAACAGTTATGGCCTTCTATGTACCTATGGATTGGAGTCACAATGACCTCTTGAAACATTTTTGTTCAACTATTTTTATTAAACTATCCAATACTGGAATAATAAAGATTCCACTGTCACTGCATATAAACCCTATATTTTAAACAAATATAATTTTCTAAATTTAAATATAGCTTACAGTTGTAATATGGGGTGTTATCTCCTTAGGGCACCTTTGAACAAAAGCTTCACACGCCTGTAAACAAAATTCTCTCAATTCATCATCATCTTGGTGGCTGTACTGCACTACGAGGATCATTACTCTTTCAATGTGTTCTCCAAATCTGTGGCCAGCCTGTCGGCTAAGGAACACATGAAACATTTAATAACCAGTAAGATTACTTTGTTGCTACATAAAATAAAAAATGTAGAAGAAATGTGTTTTCATAATTTCATGAAATATGTCATACTCAAAACAAGATACAATATTGTTTTATTATTGTGGTCTGATAATACAAAGCCATACACAGCTGTCCTAATGACCATTAATCATATTCAATGTTGCTAATTGAGTAATGTTCAGACATTTCAGTAAATTTCCCATTAATTCCCCCTATATAATTTAAATGTTTTACTAACAAAATGTAGCCCATTTCAATGATTGCAGTTATCAGGAATACAAATAGATAATTTTATTGTTTTCTTACATACACGCTATTAATAAAATAGGCTAAACAGAATCTCTAAAAGGCCTGAACCCATCCAGCAGGAATGAAAATGATTTGAACACCCATTAATAAATTACAACTGAACTGTCAAAGGCAGCAAGTTAAACTGGCCAAAATGCGGTATTAAATAATAGTAACAAATATTCTGTCCTTTAAACATATTTTCAATTTGAAATAAATACTTACCATATAGCTGCAATACACTGTATATAAGTACGAGTCGTTGATGTGTTAGAATTTTGGGTGAGACCATCCAAGAGATACTCAATAAGCTTGTTATATAGTGCTTGGTTGCAAGACATAACTAAGTGGCTCAGGGCAACTATAGTCCTGTAGAAACAATTTGGATTAAAACATTATATGCCAGACAATATTCTACTATTATTGCCCAAATGATTGGTACATTCTGACTGAGATAGTTAAGACATAATTACACTCGAGTTATACTAAAATTTAACAAATAACATGGATAGCATAAGAAGTATTGATTCATAAATCCACACAACATACATCACCTTTTTCTGACTGCTTGACGAGGGGATGCTAATTGTGGTTGAAGTGCATTCAAAATAGCAGAGTGAAAGCTAATTAAAAGTCCTCCAAACCTCGACAAAAGATCCGCAAGGATATCAAGAGCTTCAAGCTGTACAGAAACATCTTCCTGCAAGCATAAAACCTAACTGTAATTATAGCATCATTATTAAGTTTTTATTAACTTAAGTCTAACCCATGAGCCATCCTGGTATCTAATATTCACTTATAAAACAGAAGACACAATAATATAATCTAACAAGAATCAACTTAGTTATTTAAAAAAATATTGGTTTATGAAAGTAGTAGAAAGCAAAATCAGCCAACTTTTCAACTATCCTTGAAATCAAATTTAATACATTTTCTCAGTGATTTAAAAATATACTAGTACTTTTTATGGTTTTATGAGCTATGGTATACTACCTGTACTAAGTTTGTTCTAAACCTAGGCTTAACCTAACTTTGCCTGAACACCCAGGGCACAGATATATTTATATATGCAAGAGAGCTTGCACCACCAGTGGTTTCCATTGAGCTACCACAGCCCTCCACTAAATTTTCATTTAAAAATCATCATAAAAATTAATCAATAGTTACAAAAATGAACACAATGAATAACAAAATCTATAATTTAATTAAATAAATGTTAATATTAATATTCGCTTCATTCTACAATACAAAAGTCAAATGCTATACTGTCATGTCAAAAACATTGTGGATCAGTACTGAAAACATCATGCATTTACCTTTTCAATAGCAGAACTCAGTTTTCCGGTAATACGTTTACAGACGTTTGCAGCAAGAGCACTTGAAGCTAACGGCAGCTCACTAATCACAGTTTTGAGACCGATGCTGGAAATGTCCCTGAGTTGTTCTTTATCGGATATCATGTTGCTACATAGTGAGTCCACAATTGTCTCCACCTGATACTCTTTGACTTTGTTCACTAATGGTCCCAGGCTGCAATATTCAGAGAATTAGACACAGTAATAGGACTTCAAATGATAATAAGACAATAATTACAGAAAAATAGTACCATTTCACAGCCAAATTTTGGACCTCTCCATTTTTGTCTTCCAACAGTTTCAACAACATTTTAACGACTTTCCTCTCGGAGTCATCATCAAGTTTGATGCTATCCTTCTGCAGTTCTGTCATAAGATCGTTTGTCGCCATAAATCGAAAATCCTTGTCGCTAGAAGTCATCTGAAAAGATTATGACAATGTCTATAGGTAACTGTGGTGAGTTAACTGAAATAAAGTGGGTATTTGATCCTGGAAATGTAAATTACTTTTATGTTACATTTTTCAATTACTTTGTCAACTGCCCTGCACGTTGATTTATTTACTTCGACAGCAAAAATAACAATTTAAGACGTCCTCATGCTCATTAACCTGAAAAAGTCTTACCCGAGTGTCGGGAAAGTAGCAGAGGAAAGAACCTATAAAACAAATAACACTTACCTTTTCCAGGAGATTGGCTATTTGGTACGAAACGTTAGCCATGGTTGGTGATATTATATAAAACTAATTATTAAATAATCAAATACGTGAAAATCCACAATACCGGCGACAATACAAGTAACAACAGCCCACCGCCCACTAAATAATTGTTCCGAAGTATTACCCAGTAAAATGAAAAACAGATTAATAAATCATATGATAGAAATTACAATGTAAATGTATTGTGCTACATTTTTATTAAATTCTGAAATTTTGTAATAATGTTTTGTATGTCTTTTTTCAATAAAGAATTAATCTTGTTTATATATTATAAGTGTACATTTCCATAAATTAAACATGAACAATTGAAGATATTTTTTTTCAACTGAATAAATATAGGAATTGCTATTGTTATGTTATTAACCTACATTTCGCTTCAAATTCATAAATTCTAATGATAAATAAAATACTTGCACATAGGTTGCAAATATTCTCAACCTACCATATGACATAGTGATTTTTATTTAGTAACAACCAAAAAAGCTAAACGCTTCAAAAGCTTTTTGTAAAATCACCTAACAAACCTTTTTGTATTACCTTTCTAACATTTTCAGTTGCAACATCCAAACATACTTAATAAAATTGGTACTGAAATTCCTCTGTCAGACAAAGAATTGTAGCAGGGTCTATAAAAGATTGCTCTTATATTGTCTAAACTTCATTAGTTCTACCAAATATTAAATATTGTGTTGATACACAAAGACTCAGGCCACAGTAGGAGATAATCCAATAAACCTTCAGTTATCCCAGGAAGGTGCTGTCTCTTAGAAGAGTTAGCAGTCTTAGAAGAGTGTTTGATGAAATGGGACTAATAATTATACAAAATATTCCATTACAAATCTATACTGATCATCTAGCATATTGGAGCTTATCATTATTTATAACTGCTGGGATAAATGATGAAAATTTTAATGATATGTAAATTTTGAATAGGAGTAGAATATCAGTGGTCTGGGTTTTTTTATTTTCTGTAAGAAATAAATCAGTATTCTTTTGTCATTTTTTTCTTTGAATTTGAAGCACTTAGTGCAATTAGTATGCTATTGATAGTAAAAAATGTACCAAATCTATACACCTATAACATATAATACCAATTCTATTTGGTCAGTTTAATATTAAATGAGTGTAATATGCTTAAAAATTTTTTTAACTTCCCTCTTTCACTTTGTTCAATGATAAAACAATGTATTCCAAAATTAGTCTGAGGTCAAACATCACAAACATAATTCTGTATGAACTAAAAATAATTAAAAGGGTATTGATACCAAATAGTGATATAGTAAGATAACTGTCCTATTAAAGGAAATGTTCAAATATTATTAGTAATGCAAATTACTTATAATTAGTTGATCTATCATGAAAGGCCTATATTCATAATTCTTTTCTGTTCATTAGTGTATATAAAATATATAATAATCTAAAGTCATATATACATACAAAAACTATTTTCAATCTATAAGAAACAAAATCAGACAAAGTAATGTTTATAATATTAGTCATAACAATTATTTTTGCTCAAATTATGGAAAAAATTGGAAAAGTGGTGTTCTATAGAAAAATATCTTTAATAACTATTTTTATTGTTTTTAAAGCAAATATAAAAGAAATTTTACGAATGTAATATAAAATTAACCTAGTTTCACACTGTAAATTGAAATTTCTGTTGGCAACTTGGATCCTCTATTTATCCTTACACATCATATACTGAATCAGATCAACAACTCGATTGGAATAACCAAATTCATTATCATACCTGTAACAAATAAAAATCATGTGAGTATTATAAATTAATCAGTGGTTCAAACACATTTCTTAATTTACATATTTATTCATTGAGGTTACACTAATTACTAATTTAATAATGATTAAATGTATAGTAATGATAAGTGATAGCAATGTATAGCCTTAAAATATTGGTTGTAAATATATAATACAATAATCATGCAGTTACCATGAAATAAGCTTGACAAATTTTTTACTCAGTTGTATACCAGCCCCAGCATCAAAGATTGATGAGTGGGTGTCACCACAGAAATCTGTTGAGACAACTTGTTCTTCTGTGTAGCCCATAATGCCCTTCATAGATCCCTCACTAGCTTCCCTCACTTTGCATTTAATTTCATCATATGAAGTCTCCTTGCACAGCCTTGTTCAAAGTAATAACAAGCAACCAGGTACAAATTATAACAAGTATTGTATAAATGCCATGCAGATAAAATTATTTATAATATGTGAGTTTTACATGTCAAACTTGTATAGTCCATTAAATGAAACTGCTTTATGAATATGCTATATTTTTAAGTCTGAATTCAGTACAGTATATACCTTGAACTTTATAGTATAATTTAACAATCTATAATATCATCAAAAGTCATTATCAAAATCAAATGGATTGTTCAGACTTACTGTCTTCAAAGATCTAGAATTAAATCTGGCATAACTCAGTGAAAATATGAGATATAAACCCAAAACTAATTTTATAGATTCCAATACCTGGCTGTCAGATCAACTACAGACACATCTGGAGTAGGTACTCTGAAGGCCATTCCTGTAATTTTACCCTTCAAATCTGGTATTACTTTTGCTACTGCCTTAGCTGCTCCAGTTGAAGCCGGAATAATGTTTTGACCAGCACCGCGACCATCCCTCCACAACTATTGGAATATTAGGTTTTATAGAATTAAATTAAATAGACCTCCTATTATTAAATTTGTAAAAATAATTCTGTCTTTCAACATAGAACAAAATATTTATTAAAAGTGTATTCATAATTTAAATTTCCAATGAAATATTTATTTTGATATTATTATTAAATCATATTTTTCTAAGATTTAATATTTAATTATTTAGATGATGTCTCAAATTAACTGTGGATCTGAAGTATAAGTAGTTATGTAATTATAATTGTTTATACATGCATTTTAAAAATAACCTTTATTATTAATTGAACATACTTCAGTAATAGTAGTGTATGAAAACTGTTTTTTGTATATTTTATCGTTGAATGAATTATAAAAACCATCATACCTAGTACACATTGATAGGATGTCATAATTATGTACACATAACTTTACTAAAATAAAAACCTATTAAAAATTACATGATTTGAACATGTGTACTAAAGGCCCAAGTACCTTTCCTGAAGGTCCATCAACAGTTTTCTGAGTAGCAGTTGTGGAATGAACAGTGGTCATGAGGGACTCTTCAATGCCAAAATTTTCATGGATAATCTTAGCCAATGGAGCAAGACAATTGGTAGTGCATGATGCATTTGACACTACCTTCATGTTTGGGTCATAATGATCAAGGTTTACACCAACAACAAACATTGGGGCATCAGCAGAAGGAGCAGAGATGATGACTTTCTTGGCTCCACCTTCAAAATGAAACTAAAAGCACATGCCAAATTATAAAGAACTAACCCATAAAAGTTATACAAATGACAAATATATTTTCAGTGTCATTCACACTGAAGGCAACATACCATAAAAAAAATACCGTATTAAAGAAAAGTTGTAATTAAAATTATTTCCCATTTAGCATTACTAACTTAATTAACTATATACATTCTATATTTTTATAATATATATGTAGTTGTTAATAAATAAATTCAATTATTAATAAATAAATATAAATATTATATTAATATAATATTTTTAAATCTATAGTTGTGTTATATGTCAAGGATATTGAACTTATCAAAAATTGTACTTTTAAATAGTTTTAATTGTAGTTTATCGATGCAAGTGCACTCAACGAACTTTAGTTAAGTACATTCGTTGAACCAATAAACTAGCGGCCCCTGAGTGTGGTGCAGAAATGTACTTAACTAACGATCGTTGAGTGCACTTGCATCTATAAAGTAGCGCCCTCTGAGTGTGGTGCGGAGATGTACTTAACTAAAGTTCGTTGGGTACACTTACACTGATAAACTAGCGCCCACTGAGGGTGGTGCGGAAATGTACTTAACTAAAGTTCGTTGGGTGCACCTGCACCAATAAACTAGGTTTCCAACAATAATAGGTTTCCTGTCATATAATTGGAAGTCAGAAACTAATAGTTGTGACCAGTTGTGTGAACAAATATATATTTTTGGCCCATAATCCGACAAAGAATAAGCCGATTAACAAAATCCCTCCCAACCCAAATAAGACAAACAACATCCCCCAAAAACAAAACATATATATATATATATATATATATATATATATATATATATATATACATACGACAGACAACCACCACAGTATACAAGTGACAGTCGGTACTGAAAATGGCGAGCCAAAAAGACCAAAAAACCAAACCAATGAGAGGAGACAGAAACACACGAAATCTACGCTATTCCAACCCTTCGCAGACCATAAAACATGTATTCTAAAGAAGTTGTTATCCTTATCAGTGAATATTTTTATTATTGATACTCACTGACGCTTTTTCAAGTGTTGTAAAAGCTCCAGTTGACTCAACAATATATTCCGCACCAGATTTGCACCACGGTATTGCCTTTGGATCTCGCTCAGAAAATACCATCAATCTCTTACCTATTAAGTGTAGAAACATAAAATATAGAATTATATTCAGAAAATAAAGATGTAGTGAGTTTTAAGGTTAATAAAAGTGATGATCTTAATATTATGTAGTTTTAAAACAAAATAGAATGTAAAGCATTAGTGTTATTATTATTGTTATTTTTATATTGAACTATATAAATATTTTAAAATATTATCACAATTAAATATGAAATAAAGATGTAGTGAGTTTTAAGGTTAATAAAGGTGATGATCTTAATATTATGTAGTTTTAAAACAAAATAGAATGTAAAGCATTAGTGTTATTATTATTGTTATTTTTATATTGAACTATATAAATATTTTAAAATATTATCACAATTAAATATGAAGAAAAATTGACCATTTATAATTATGCTTCCTCCATCAACACAGACTGAACCTTTGAATCTACCATGAGTTGAATCATACTTGAACAAATAAGCCATATAGTCTGGACCAACGAAAGGGTCATTGACTGCAACTACCTAAAAAGTCATTTCCTCATTCAGTTTTTCATTAAACAGTTCAATTAATAACCTAGAGGTTTGTTTACCTTTATACATAAACTAAACTGAAATTTATTAAAAGGAAGGCTATCAAATTAACAATCAAAAAGATCAAAACCTCTGCATTTTTGTCAAGTGAGGCTCTCAAAACTAGTCGACCAATACGTCCAAAACCATTTATTCCAATCTTTGACATCTTCTGACTACCACAGCTGAAAAGAAAATTTTACTATTCAAATTATATTTAATTATTAATTGACATTTTCTTATTTAAACTGAAAAGTTCTGTTACCTAAATGATCTTATTGATGGACTACTAAATGATGTCCTTGTTACAAGTAAACAAGTTCTTCCTATGGGTAACACTGAAAAAAGTACAAAATAAATATTTTCTAATGTTCTTTGATACCGAAAAATAGAGAATATTAAATGTTTAAAGAAGTGTTCAAATGAGGTAATAAAATTCCAAATATTAATATTTAAAAAGAAACATTTCAAGTAAATTAAAATTTACATTAAGTAATAACAATTTTAACTATTTAAATTATACTAACTTGCTGTGCTGAGAGTTTTAACAGAATCTTCACAATCACCAAATTAATAAGCCCCCATTAATAAACAAAAGAAATCTTGTATCCAAGAGATGTGTATTTTTTTCAATGCCTCATTAATCCTAAAATATTACATAAGATGATATAATTCTTACAATCTTACATTGTTTGTTGACATATGAGTTCTCTTACAGCTGCTGTGCTAAATTGGAAAAATATTGTTAATTATAAATATAAAAAACTTTCTAATTAAGCCAATTAATTAACCCAATTGATTTACAATGAGTAATAAACATTTATACTTTTATTTATATTTGGCAGTATCTACTTGTCCAGTAGTTAAAAGATTAACTAATAGTGGGCTGAAAGTGCACTTAATTAAATTTAATAAATTAATTTGCATAATCTGTTATGACTTAAACTTATTCATAGGAAGCTTCTCTTTTTCAGTTACAAGTCATGTGACTTATAAGTATGAATTGGCAGAAATTAAACATTTTAGAGAATTTGAACAAATGAATGAATTTCTAATTTTAAAATCGATACATCTCCAAGATTTTAATCACTGTGCATTGTGAATAGAAAAATAAATGAAATATTATTCTTGACTTATTATTAATCTCTAATAAACATCAAATTCTACTCAGGAGAATAATTTAAAAGGTACTTAGGTAATTGGTTTCAGCTATTTTATTTTATTCTAAATTTATTCCATTATTAAAAATAAATTGTGGATTGGGACAATGTTATAAATTAAAGTCAGAAAAATTGATCATGTATTTTTAATGGAACTGAAAATAATACAAGAGTGATTTTTGCTATTTTTTTGTTTCATAATTTTTTTTGTTTCTTTGTAATAACAACATTTTTGCTTTGCAATATGAAGTACATTTGTACTATAAGCATCAATTTTTGTCTACATGTTAACACATTTTTGTCTTTTTACGAACAAATACAACAATTACATATGTACGAATGAGTGTACATACAACAGCAACAGCAACACTGCCTAATACTTTTTTATTGTAACTAGTATTCTTTTTTCTAATAATTGTAATTTTGTAGTATTTTTTGTAGCTAATGCCGCTTTTTTTAGAATATAAAAGCGATATATTTTATTAAATCCTTTTGAAAGTATTTCTAACCGGTTTGCAGAGGTTTAAAAAGAAATGCATTTATCCATGTATGCCCAACTCCTACTGCCCTCCTATTGTTTTCTATTCTTAATCTAGTAACAACGTCTAAATATTTCTAAAGTTCAACAAGTTTTATTAGTTCTTTATAAGAACTCATCATTCATGTTCATTGTTGTTTTTTTCATTGCATGAGAATGATATAAAAAACAATGTTTGAAGTTGAAAAATGTGACCAATGAAATATGCTTAGGTCATCAACTAGGTTTAGAAAGAAAGAACTTTAAGAGGGAAGAGTGAGACAGGAATACATGGATCAATTTTCTTTAAAAGCCTATTCTGCGTGATTTAAATGTATCTGCAGCTCTTTCTTCACTTGTCCTTGCTCTGCATGTACTTGATCAGGTCAATAACACGGTTGGAATAGCCGAACTCATTGTCATACCTGCAAAAGGAATAATTATCAGAAGATGTCTTTAAACTCTTGAACCAAAAAGTCGGGTTTATAAAAGATGATCCCTTTCTGAAAGGCAATCATACGGTGGGTTATCAATTTATATCAACTTTTAATAATATAGATGATAATATAGAATAATATTTCACTTATAATTATTACAAATAAATTAATTCTATAGAATATTTATACTTACCAAGAGATGAGCTTGACAAAATTCTTGTTGAGTTGAATACCAGCCTTGGCATCAAAAACTGATGAGTGGTTGTCACCACAGAAATCTGTTGAGACAACCTCATCCTCAGTATAGGCCAAGATGCCCTTCATTGGTCCCTCGCTGGCTTCCTTCACCTTGGCCTTGATGTCATCATAAGTGGCTTCCTTACCCAACCTAAGGGAATACAGTCAACATTTCTATTAACTATTCCCACTAGTTATATTCACTAGTCTTTATAATGTGCAATAATATTGTATACTAGGAACATTCAATATAATCTATTAAAGAAATAATAATTAAAAATATAATACTACCTGACAGTCAGATCTACAACAGAGACATTGGGAGTGGGTACTCGGAATGCCATTCCAGTCAATTTGCCATTGAGTTCAGGGATAACTTTGCCAACGGCCTTGGCGGCACCGGTGGAAGCAGGGATGATGTTCTGGGCAGCACCACGGCCATCACGCCACAACTGTAAACGGAACCATTATAACAACATTCAGCAAGATATTTTAAAATAAAATTGGAAAGGAATTCCATATTTTTTATAGAGACAAAGTGCAATATACTACCTTTCCAGAGGGTCCATCAACAGTCTTTTGGGTAGCAGTAGTGGCGTGGACGGTAGTCATAAGGCCTTCAACAATTTCAAAGTTGTCATGGATGACTTTGGCGAGGGGAGCCAGGCAGTTGGTGGTACAGGAGGCATTGGAAACAACCTTCATGCTGGGGTCATAACTCTCATGATTGACACCCACTACAAACATTGGGGCATCAGCAGAAGGAGCAGAGATGATGACTTTCTTCGCTCCACCATCAAAGTGAGTCTAAAAATATATGCCAAATTAAGAACTCATAAAAGTTATTAAAAAATTGAACCTATGACAGTTAAATAGAATTTTAAGTGTAATTTCAAAACATTGAACAAAAATAATAATTAAAATGATTTCCCATTTGACATGGTTAATGTTAATTTAATTAACTCATAATATAAATTTAAATACCTTCTTAAAGTGAGTCTGATTTTCTATATTATTTACCGATATTAATACAATAAAATTGTTTATTTCTTCTTCAATAATTAAGCTTAAGTAACTTACAGATGCTTTCTCAATGGTTGTGAATACACCAGTTGATTCAACAACGTATTCAGCTCCAGCCTTGGCCCAGGGAATATTCTTGGGGTCACGTTCAGAGAAGACAGTAATTTTGTGACCTAAAGAAAAAGAAATAGTAAGTTTCAATAAGACATAAATAACCATATTCTAATTAATTTTAGTAGGCATATTTAGTATTAGCTCATAGATAAATAGGTATGAAATAATTTACAGTATTTTACTATTATGTGTTTATAGTATGTTAACTATTACTATTTTGCACTGCTAAGTGATACTAGAAAAAAAATCAAAATAAAAGCATTTTATAACCATTGTTATCCTAATGTTTAATCATGTCCATAAGTAATATAACATGGTAAAATTAAAAGTCTTTTTAGTGGGAGGAAGCAGGTTGAGGTTGTGAAATAAAAATTCAAACAATTTGATCAAAATATGATTTAACTGACCATTGACTACAAGATGACCATCCTCAGCAGTGACAGTGCCCTTGAACCTGCCATGAGTGGAATCATATTTGAACATGTAGACCATGTAGTCCACACCAATGAAGGGGTCATTGACGGCAACTACCTATAATTAAAAAAGGATTATTATTAGTGTGTATATCAAGATATGTTTTTGTTGTCTTTTCTTATATAGTACATCAATATAATATGAGAGCCGAATAGGGGTAAAATAATTCAGTGTTTATAATATTCATAATTCTAATGCTCTTGACAATCCAGAACAATAAGGACTTCCAGAAAATTCATATAAGATTTTGAAACTTTTAATAATGTAAAGGTATCCCGTAAATAATGTGATATTGAATCTGTAAATGTTTGCATATGATTTCAAACAAATAAGAATATTGACTTTAAGTATTCTGATAAAAGTTAATTAACTGATATAATCCAACAGCTACCTCATTAAAAGAATACGAGTATTTCACTGCTGTTACTATATCATTAATTCGGATTAATATTTCAATAAACATGAAACATTCAATACTTCAACAAAGATTTACCTCTGCACCCTTTTCCAGGGAAGCCCTGAGGACAAGACGTCCAATACGTCCAAAACCATTAATTCCAATCTTAGACATGTTGCTATCACCAGAGCTGAAACAAATCATCAACAAATTATAAATTATTCTCCCAATAAACATTTTGAATTAGGAATAACAACATAGGTTCGAATTATAAAATTGCAATAATAAATAAAATAAAGTTCAATGTTTACATATTTTACTAAATAACTTACTCCATTTTAAATGGTACATATTTGTCTTTCTGATAATTAAGAACAAAGAATTTGTAATGTTCAATAAAAAACCTTCTTACAAATATTTTCACAATGGTCTTCCCTTTATAGTTATAATCATTATGGCATTGCAAATTTATTTCTTACTATATTATTTACAAAAGCATTATTATTTCAATTAATTAAAATAAAATGATAATTTAAAACGAAAATAAATAAATTAATTAAAATATATTATGAAAGTTAAGTTCATGCTCAAGAAGGATAAAGAAGTGAAGTTTCACTAACAACAGGATCATTTCAAATGTTAGAGGAATTATTTCAATTAAAATAACTATAGATTATAAAAAAGTTTAAAATGTTGATTTAGCAGATATTTTCTCAGGATCTCAAAATTATCAATTCATGGAAATAAAGGTCATTCACCTTTGGGTCCATTTTTAATCAAAGCCCTTGAAAAGTTGCCAAAACTGTAATTATAACCTTGAAAGAGTGGTCTAAATTTAAAACATTCATTAAAGGATTAATGAAAATGAGTGTATTTTTACCCCAATCAAATCTGAAAGTTTGGAGAGATGGCTGTTGAGAGTATATACCACACTCCCTTGCCTATTAGGATTCAATTGATGTTTATAAGTGGGCAGTGTTTGGTTGTATAACACTCCCTGCAGATCTAGTTCCTACATTTAACAATATTCAATAATGATTTTTACATACATGAATGAAAACCAATTCAATTTTTTTCAGGTCAAAATGCTCCTAGATTGTTATTGCTCCTACAAGTTTTACTACGAAAAAAATTAAATTTTCTGTTGGTTATAAGCATACTGCTGCATTAGTAAGTGACTGGTGGATCACGTGATGATATACGAGTACGAACACGAAAACGAAGATATTATCGGGGAAGGGTCAACAGAAGTGATAAGAATGAATTCTAAAAAACCATTGGACGAGATGGAGGCGCGGCAATACAGCAAATTAAAACAGCTACCGGACCTTGAAACATTACACATTGCAGAGGTCACTTTCTCAGTTTCGCAATTATCACATTTATTAGTGGGGAAATGGATCGCCGAGATATCGAGATATTGTGAACGATTCGATGACGTGTCGCCGATAGTTCCGAACGAATCACTTGGAATTGAACGACCGGCATTTTTAGACTTAGGATAGTCAAAGGAAATAACTAAATATTAAATAGCACACAAATATCGCTAAAATATGAAAGGATATCGTGAAGAATACAATAAAAAGAAATATAAATCGAAATATAGTTTGTAGGTGCGCCCTTCATAAGGGAAAACTCTCGGCGTACTTAGCCGCTCACAGTTGCCAACTTAGACTGGGGCAATACATACATTGTAATGAAGTCTTTAGAAAAATATATTAGAGTAGTCAAATAATTATTTTGGCGGAAAAAAGACGAGCTGGGGAAATCCAACAGATAAAATTGTAGTACAATTTTAGATTCCGAAATTTAACTTATTCTATTGATTATAATTATTTAACTTTTATGGCTACTTTTACTATTTTTTCGTATTGTAAATGGCTTGAAGTGTTCGTTTTAAAAATTCAATATTTTATCAACAAAATAAAATATAATAGAGAAATTTATAGTAGTATATATTTGTGTTTATTTAAAAAAAAATTGTATTTCTAATAATTTTTTTAATTTCCAAAAACTTAAAATCTATTTTCTACAAATTACAACACGCATACACACATAAAGAATTGTAGCATTATCCTACTAATATTCGAACAATAGACAATGATAACAAGATCAGTTTGGTTTTATCCATAATGATTAACTATATAGTCGGAATGCAAACGTATTTTTTTACAAAAGTTATTCCCAAACAAAAGGTGTACGCAACATCTTTCAAGCCGGTGACAAAATATAACTATCGAAGCGTATTCAGTTTTCATTCAAGAGAAGGAAGTTTCGAATTATGCAGCTCCAAAAACCGGCAATGGAGTCGGGCGCGGGCGTAGCTTGGTGTTAGAGGACGGCTCAAGGTCAATTAATTACAGGAAGAACAGATTACGCTGCTCGCTGAGCTATTAAATCTAAATATACTTACATTTATAATGATAAATAATTTTTTTCAAAACTCAGAAAATATTAAATAGAGAGAGCCACAATCTAACAACAATCTAAGTTTCACAGAACTATAATATAATACCTGAGTCCTTTATAGTTAACCAAATTTTGAAATAGATACTGTAATGGGTGTACGAAAATAATTCAATTGTGAACTTACAGAGCTTACTGAGGGAGAGAGAGAGAGAAGCAGTTAACCGTCAAGACAGTAGAGCCAACTGTGGACGAGTGAAGCCAAACCCGGTGGGAATGTTATAAGCTGAGAGTGGTGGGAGATATTTAAGCGCGGAGAAGGGGCACCGGCAAGCATGCGCACTTACCAACCGGTATTGACTCCCTTTTATGTTTTCCCGGTCAACCAAATTTCTTTCACTGAATTTTATATCCGCCTCGTTGTTTTTCTAACAGAAACACTCATCTATCTTACCACTCAATGGGTCGGCACCGGGCCAACAAAATTTTAAGCGGTAAAACTTAAATCGAAGAACTTTTTTGAACCAAATAAATTGTGAAAACTGATTTCAATCGAGTCTCGCAATGAATTGAATACAGAGTCGGAACTACTATACTTGATTTCAGTGCAAAAATCTTCCTTACATCCAACATTGAATAACAGAGTAACAAGTAACAAATGTTTTTTCGGGGAGTATATTTCCGGGTAAATTTTGATAAATTTTAAAATTCGTATTTATTTAAGATTGTCCGGGGAATAAAAAGGTTAATTCGGAGTATAAATTTACATTTTTCTAGGTATATCAAGTTTTATCTTGATGTCAGTTGGTTCGGATTTGGAACGAAGTGTACGCTTTGTTGCCCCCCACGAATTGGCACACCTGCCGGCCTGTTTAAAACCAAGCGGGATAACAAAATATTAAGGAAAAATAACAAATATTCGGAATTTTAATGAAAACTTATAGCTTTCATAGTTAAAACACGTGTTGTATTCGAGAATTATAGAGGAAAATTTTCTAAAATTATTTAAGTACTTTAGCTTCGCAAGTTATTTTTCTTTGAGTTATAAAGTTTATAAAGTAATTTTATTTTATCATAGACCCTTCGTGATAACGATTTATTTTTCTTGTAACAGTTTCTAGTGGTTTAAAACAAATTATTTTTTATGTAGAATTTATTTCACAACTGGTGACTTGAAAAAACAATTGTCTCTACTGGTATTTTCTCCCCAATTTCTTCCTTCTCCCTATCTGCCCTGTTGTTCTGACACAACGCCCTTGGCATTGGGGCTGACGTCAAAAATCGATTTTTCACCTAGATCTTCCATCCGATGACCTTTATACAAAAGCTAAATGAATATATTCCGAATCGTGTCCCAAACTAATCGCGAAATATTTTGTCTTCTGGTATAGAATCACATTAAAATATCTTAAACAAATCTATTAGAAGCTTTATTCAGTCCAATTGTAGTAGTGTATTATTCTTGATTCGGTATTACTCTCGATACTTTTAAGTATGTTAAGTTTGTCCTGTGCAATGCATTTAATCGGTACAAAAAGCCAAATATCTATATATATTGCATAAATGTTAGAGGTACTTTTTTGTACATTATTGCGTCTGATGCAATAGCGGAGGAGGCCAACTTGGGAACTTGGGCTGGCTTCGTTGAATGTCCGACCGCCCGAATTAAAAGTTTAAATGACCTTGAAGACAGAAACAAAATCTATACCAAGGGCACGCGTGTTGTTATTTATGACAATACACAGATCAACTGAAATCAGGCATCTTCTCAACTCCTCTCGTTCAATACAGTTTTCCTGCAAATCGGGCCCCCGAGGACTTAGCAGGAGTACATAGCAGTACAACTCGGGAATTATGCTAACGTTTATTCACATTTCTGAACGAAAATTGAAGATTTAATTGCAGACAAGATGAATTTGTTTGACGAGGTACAATTTTAGTTGTTTGTCGTGACAAGTCGCTATGTCGCTATAAAACGCGTTATAAGGTAGGTGAGCGGCGATGGAGTTTTCTTATGTTTTCCATTGAGAGCGGACAGTGGGTTGTTGACAGTTATCCCGGGGGTGTCCCAGATTTTCGGGGATCCTCGTATTGATCGAAGACCCCGCAGGGTCCCTAACCTTTAGGCGAGGACAGAAATTGCCCCCGAGAGAAACTCCGAGAATCATTTTGGAAAAGCTCCAGAATCGAGTCTCCTTTTTTTAGTTTTGAAATAGGCGAGGTAAAAAAAAGAAAGAAAGATCGGAGAATTTCTCACAGGACATCGGAGTAATAATAATCATTTTTGTAGATCTGGGCGGTTGTGTTCCTGCCAGATCCTGCCCGAGCGAATCGGTTTGACCATGTTTCCTATCTAAATTAATTGGAATAAACTATTTGGTTTACATTTAGAATAGAATTATGTTAACACATATTTCGTTTGATAGGAATTTCAAGCGGGAATATTTCAGATATTCCTCTTCCTTTTGGTGTGTTCATTTATCTCTCTAACTAACTATACATCATCAGTTAATATAAATTTGTAAGTCAACCATATCTTGCGAGTATCCACTCATTGATTTGGCCTTATGTTAGAGTGTTAACTTTAACGACGAGCAAAAAGACGGGAATGAAATTTGAGAAACTGAGAATTTATGACTTGATCGACTGTAGATACGTTGAGGACCTTTACGGTGGGGAGTGTAATTGGAAACATACCGGGTAGGAAAAGATACCTTCATGAACCTGTCGACCGACCATAACGATGGTTTACCCAGCAGGTAGAACAGACGGCGGAGTTCTGCTAAATGGTAAAACACACAAGGCGCGAAGAAGAAATCTTTTGGACTCGGAACCTGGACGAGTTCATGCGGTGAACAAAACTGGATGGCATCGCTTTCACACCGCTCTTTCCCCTAATCTCATTGTTGCTGTTCCCCGTAACCTTTAATTCCGTAGATTTCGTGTGTTTCTGTCTCCTCTCGCTGGTTTGGTCTTTTGCTAGACCTGTTTCGGCTGCTCGCCATCTTCAGTAGCGGCACTGTCACTTTTCCTGATGATCTAAAATTTACTGAAAGTGTATTTTTAGTAATCTAGTTTATTGGTGCAAGTGTACCCGACGAACTTTAGTTAAGTACACTCTAGTTTATCGGTGCGTACCCAACGAACTTTAGTTAAGTACATTTTCAGGGGGCGCTAGTTTATCCAAGTGTACCCAACGAACTTTAGTTAAGTACATTTCCGCACCACACTCAGGGGCGCTAGTTTATCGGTGCAAGTGTACCCAACGAACTTTAGTTAAGTACATTTCCGCACCACACTCAGGGGGGCGCTAGTTTATCGGTGCAAGTGTACCCAACGAACTTTAGTTAAGTACATTTCCGCACCACACTCAGAGGGCGCTAGTTTATCGGTGCAAGTGTACCCAACGAACTTTAGTTAAGTACATTTCCGCACCACACTCAGAGGGCGCTAGTTTATCGGTGCAAGTGTACCCAACGAACTTTAGTTAAGTACATTTCCGCACCACACTCAGGGGGGCGCTAGTTTATCGGTGCAAGTGTACCCAACGAACTTTAGTTAAGTACATTTCCGCACCACACTCAGAGGGGCGCTAGTTTATCGGTGCAAGTGTACCCAACGAACTTTAGTTAAGTACATTTCCGCACCACACTCAGAGGGGCGCTAGTTTATCGGTGCAAGTGTACCCAACGAACTTTAGTTAAGTACATTTCCGCACCACACTCAGGGGGGCGCTAGTTTCACAAAAATCGTTCGGTTGGACCGATCGTTGGGGGTACAATTAAAATTATTTAAAATTAAAGTTATATATTTATAATTATACAATTAAAATTAGTAAAAATACAATTTTTAACAGTACAATTGACAGTGACGGTGTAGTGTGGATGCCCAAAAAACATCCAAAGTGACTAACACCGCTACTGAAGATGGCGAGCAACCGAAACCGGTATTCCAAATATACGGTATCCCAAACCCTTGCAGACCACAAAACACGTATTCTAAACCTTTAATTCCTGTTTTTTCGTGTAAATAAGTTTTAAAAACCCAGAAATGCCATAATTTTTTATCAGACTTGCAAGAGTCAAGGTTCTCTGATGGAATGGTTGATCTCGTGTGTGACGTGCAATGTGCCACGTCCTCCTCTGTCGGGAGGCGTGTCTGCCCCCCCACATCAGACTTGACAACGGCAGACTGATCACCGTTATGTAAGCCCCCTCCACCTGGCTGGCTGGCTGGCCGGGTGGCCCCGGCACGGAACAGATATAATACCAACTATACTATACAACTCCCTTCGCCGAATTCAACTTTCACTTTTCAGCATTTCCTGCCGGTGACGTCTGTTTTACAGGCGACTCCGCCGATCGAGAGTTTTAGTCTGAATTTAACGTTCTCGTTTGGGTCTCCACACTAGAGACCGGGCTCTTGACGTAGCCAGTAGCATTCCAAATTGTCGACTACTAATATTCCCTTCATAATTTGTCCCAACGTGTAGTTTTCTACGCCTTCTATCGGGTACAGCTCCGACAGAAAAGGGACACGTTAGAAACGTTAGGATGATCCCATTCTTCCAACGAAACATAATGCATACTTACGTATCTGAAAATACAAAAAAAAACCTGCGGGAGTCCGGAGCCTAAAACTAAGTTGAGAGGTAGTTTAAATTTGCTTCCCGAAACGGGGTGACCTGTTACGCTGTAAACTGTTGATTGATATAATGAAATAATAGAGCCCGTCCGTCAATAATTCCTGAGGTGTAAGCAGAATTCCGGCCGCAACTCGGAGGTAGGTCGTCAGTGGGCAGTGGAGGTGCATATTAGCCGTCGTGCGGTGTTGTGCACGACCTTTCCCGTTCATCGACCTCACGTCCGATGGAGAAGCAGTGCGACCAAACACCGACTTAAAAAGTTACCGGCATTCTCATAAACGGGGGGTTTCCTTAGAGCGTGCAATGAAACTGCACTCGGCCATTATAGTACGTTGCACGGAAGCCGTCCAGCCGTCGTGTGCAAATACTACTTTCACCTTTCAACGAATGTTATCGCCTGTTGTTAACTTCTGCACTTTACGTTAAATACTTGAAAGTGTATCCGGGTAAAGGTAACGTTTTACCTGTGAAACCTGGGGTTAAATATTTCTATGCTTGAAGAAAACGTTTCTCTCCGGGTTGAAAATCAAAACATGCTATACAAATCTGCATAACGCCATTACTTAAACTGCCTAACCTTGGGCCTAACCTTTAATATTCCGAAGAAACCAGAACACCTAGAGTTGCAGTAATGGGCTTGTTAGCAACGGAGATTTGCCTGTTGTTCCAGAGACGTTGAACGTTTTGTTTTTTGATTTAGGGCACCGTCTCTGGGGGCAAAGTCTGTCGCGTGACATGGCTTCGCATTGGCGGCGATAAGGTTTGCAGAATCGTTAACGAGACAGGTCAACTTGCGGGTCAAAACAGCGTCGCGATCCACCTCCTCGGGGTTTTCACCCGTTTAAAAGAGTATTCGGTGTAGTGGGGACAAATGATGAAGAAGAAAATCGATTCGCGTTCGCGTGAAAACTGAGGTCGGGGGGGAGTGTAATGGCGGATCTATTTCGACGGCCTGCATGCGCATCGATCCTTCTCCGCCCCAGTCGTTATTAGAAACTTTATTCCATTAGAAGTTTTCCATTGCCTGCCGACAACACTTAAACAGATTAACTGGCAAGCGTCTTTCTAATTGGTAATTCTCAAGTGTTTTAAACTCGGAGAAAGTGAGGGGAAGGTGTGTTGGAGTGGAAGCCGAATTATATGACTTTTTTAATTGGTAGTACTTGAACTAAAATTAGTATTCGTGATCCTTGGTTTCTTGGGTGTTAAACCTACTTGGAGACATTTACCTCACAGTACAGGATTTTATTATACATAAATGTCTTTGATCAATTTTCTCATTAGCCTAATGGAACTTCAGAACTGTGTGTATGCATCATTTTGAATAGACACGAGATCCCGGCCTGAATTAGAACTCAGAAACTTGCTGCAGGAGGAGTATTATTGACGGTGGAAGGAATAATAGCAACTGGGTTTCGGCCGGAAGGAGTAGGAAAGTTTAATATTCGGTGGCGTATCGGGCTCGGGCGGTCAGCTGGTAGCAGCTTATCTGAAACGGTCGGTCTATGTTTAGAACATAGACAGCTAAACAGCGGTCTACAGATGTGCGAAGCGCATTCGTAGACATACAAAAGAGACCGCCCATACGCGGACATTTGATTCAATCAAGAACCTGGAATTCAGTCGGGAACTGCCATTCATAAATATATGAACTTCCCTCCGTATTTTTAGCCCGCGTTGGTCTGAATTTCGTTCGACTTAATGTACAACATCGATTAATTAATATCAACATAAAGAATGGTCTAATGGTCTCGGTTTAATTGCAATATCTTTCCCCTCTTCTTCTCATTGCACAATCATTTGTGGCATTTATTGGGAAAGAAAAGATAACCGATGGTTATATTGAGATAAAACTCTCACGAATTTGCCATGAATTATCATAATTTTATGCGAAAATGGTGAAATTGAAATACCTGTTAACTTATTATACTTTTCTGGAAATATACTCACGAGTAATTATACGGTCACCCATTATCATTATAATGGGTTTCTTATCTCTTCTCTGTTGTAACAGGTTATAACTGATAATAACCGAATACTACTGATGAGTGAGGCAAAGGGCACAAATCGATCTTGAGATATATTCATAGCAGGCTGTTTCGTAACGAAACATAAATTTGCATCTTTAGTAACCACTTTAATTACAATAAGGCATTTATTTGGGGGTCACTGTCAGTTCGAAATATTACTGCCGCAAATGCACAAATTAATTCGATTTTTTCACCAGTAATACACATATTGGATTGTTTATTTAGTAAAAATCCTTTTACTATTTTTAGGCAAGTTGAAAACAAAATACTCTATTCTGGTAGAATTCGCAGTCTTCGAGCGCAAGACCTATATTAAGACGTTGCATCTGTTACAGCTCCACTGGCTTTGAGACACGGACTAACATAAAATCAAGTTTAAAATTATCCGCCGGTGGGTCAAATCGGGAGTGTCTGAACAGTAAACTGGATTTTGAATAGTAATAAAAATGCCAGAAAATAGATAGTGCACTATTGTTCGGTTGAAAGGGTACGATAAAACGGCAGAACATGACAGTAATAAAGTGTAATAATGCTGGGAAACAGTGCAGAAAATGTATGCGATCTTGATTTCGCCAGATGGAATGCTAACAATAGTCGCACTTTCAGAGGGGAATGGTGAAGCGGGGGAAGGGGAGCTTAGGAATGCTCAGAGTGCTGAGCTTGCGTCTGCCAGCGCACATACTAAGTCCGCCTGAATGGTTTCCCCTTCAAGTCTCGATCGAGACCGGTTGTGAACCGGGGCGAACCGAACAAAAAGGAGCAAATTTCCAACAGACTTTTTGTCTCAGATCTGTTCGATAATTAAAGAGCCAACGGTCAACGCTGTGGACAGGTAACCAACATGCACAACTAGTGGCGGAATTCGTTATTTTTGAATTAGAGAAAATGAAATGGATGGGTATTTCACTTTTCTACTTTTTCAGTACTACCTTCACTTTTTCGACAGTTGTGTATTCAAAATGAAGATTCTAATTGAATAAGTCGACCGTAAATAGAATAAAAAGTATTAAGCCCTACTGGTCTAACGATTTGATAACAATGGATTACGGAAAATAGAAGGATTCCCTATGACTATTAGCGACTTCAAGGAAGTATATATGAATCTATATTTAGATATATATACACAATACATTTATATGTGAATTATAGACAAGTATCAAGTTGGGAGTTAAATTTAAAAAAAATTTAACTGATGGCACCAGCCTGTTCACTGCTGGTTGGAATAGACCGGTAGGGGCGAGTTAGATTGGCCCGATGCCAGTTTGGTAAGAACATATTTTTAAGACATAAGGAATGTCTTTTCGTTGCCCTCTGCTCTTGAAAATTTCACTCAGACCTGTCCGATTTTTTTTTAACTACCTCTCCGTTGGAGCCTACAATAATAATGCTATTTCCGTCATAATTAGTTTAGAAATATTAATTTAACGTGCGGGTCCATTGCGCGTTTTTAATGACTAGTACATAGGAGTTGATTCTAAACAAAAGCATTTTTCTATCTATCGTGTAGTTTTTTGGAGTAAGTGTTCAATTCTCGTTGGTAAAATCGAAAAATTCAATGTTGGTAGTAATTAGTGAGAATCTTTCAATAAAAATTATGTTTTGCCCAGTGAAGAGCCCTAAATATTACGATAGTTTTTTAATAATCAAACTTTATTTTTTTGGTATATTCATTTCTTATTGTTTATCCCCTTTGTTACAACAACCGCAATTGTGCTTTCACGAGTACTTTCTGCTTTCACTCGCTTGTGTTGGCACCGTTGGTATCGACTGCCGATAAAGGCAGCGCTGTCAACATTGATACTGCGTTTGTGTTTGGTTCACTGGATTATGCTCTGTCCACTTCTATATACATCTTTTTATCTTCTTCTCCTTTCCGGTGGGAATATTTTCCACCGTAACAGTGTATTAAAATCCGCTGCATTATTCTACACGCGACACTGCTAACGGAACGCTACTGACGGTGGCGAGCAGCCAAAACCGTTCTGAGACAGGACCAGATATGCGAGAGGCGGTTCCGAGGATATACCGTATCTTATTATTATATTATATGCGGGAATAAATTAGGATCAAAATTGGAAGCATTACTAATAGAAGTTAAAATCTGTACAGTAGTTACATTTATATTAAAAATAAATCAATAAAAGCGCTATTATTAGAGGTAATATTATATTTTTATTTACTATAAATAATCGGGCATTAAGGTCGAGAATCGGCGAAGTAACTCTGCCAGACACTGGAAGGTGGTTAGCCTTGTGTTCTGTGGTATTGGGCTAAGCAAAAAATAATTGTTATTTACCGTTAGCCGGCATAGGTTGAATTCTTGACATATAAAATGATCTTTTTCAGTGTCCGAAAGGGTAACACTCGGTGCAATAAATAAATTTTGCGAACTGAAAGCGAAAATTCGTAATGGAACATTAAAATGAATCAAAACAATTTTCGATTAAGCTACACTAATAATTGAACTCCCGACAGATTATCGAACATTCCATTCCAGGAGGTTTCCGATATGCGATATCAGATTTGAAATTTAATCAACAATAGTTTACAGTTCATTTGTTTCTTAAAATGAACATAAGTCAGGCTAATACAAAGCATTCTTATTAAATGAATTCAGGATGATTTTATTTAATATATCATTATTTATAATTAAGTTATAGTTTCTTGAAAAATTGGGCCATAAGTGGGAAATAAGGTTTACTATCCAACAGTGGAGATTTTCTTGGTGGGTATACATAGAACCCAGTGTTATTGAATGAGGATATTTCAATATGAAAGTAAATAAAAATATAAACATATAACACACTATCAACAAAAAGTAAACTAAATCAGATTTGATGAAATCTCTATCTATGCATTATATAGCAGATATTGCTTACTACATATCTTACCTGAGATAATAACTGATTTTCAATACACAAACTTGGACCATAATATTTATATTATCCTAAGAAGCCATACTTTTTAGCAAACTCGTACCATCATTGAAATATGTTCATGTCTAATTTTAACACTAATAATAAAAAAATATTTGGGAGCAGTTTAATGCGAATTGTTAAACATATCTTGGGAGATTCAGGCACAGATCCAGGTCAACGTTTCCAAGACTAAAAATACAGTAGCATTTTTTGAATAAAGTCTGCCAATTTTAACACTTAGATTTTTTTTTATTGGAATAGAATTAATGAGTCAATGGACATTTATCAATTGCTGTATAATCATCAATGGGTAAATCAGAATTAAATGATGCATAGAAATTATATTTAAATATTTAGACTTTTAAATTGATTGAGAAGTATGTGTACTCCTTTGGCTATTGAAGAATACGATGTGGGATTAATTAGCAGTGCCATTTGTAAAAATCATTCATTCTAACTTGGGAAAGCAACATTAATCACTCGAGGACAGTATTGAGTATAATTTATAATGTGAAAGCACTTGCCATTCAACAAACTGGTCAATATCATTTTTTAAATTAATTTTCTTTTAAAATTATTCATGTACTTGTGTATGAAATATTTGTACAATCATGTACTTGTGAATGATTGTACACGTTAGAACATTTAAATACTGAAATTATCAATTCCACCTCATAATTAGGCATTTATACAATAGCTAACTTTGGAAGCCAAAATTAAAATTCAAGCCTTTAAATTTCAATCTTCTAATTCTTTTCAGGAATTCAATTGCAAAAAATTTGATGCATTTGAATGAATCATTAAGGAAATAAATGTATAATGAAAACACGAGTTTGTAACTTGTATATTCTGTATTCACATTTACTATAAAGTTGCATTTTTACAAATGGTACAATTGTAATAACAAAAAAATTTATACATTATCTGCAATAAAATAAACAGTAAATAAGTTTCTATGTTGTTCTGTATTGAATGTGCAACAGTTTTAAAATTGGCAACAATATCTGAATAACATACAATATATATAATTTAAATCTTTAAAGCTAACAAAAAAAGGAGTCAATCTTTCAAATACATTTTAGCATCCGGTTAGGGCACAACAATTAAGACAAAAAATTGTATAAAAACTATAATATTTTGTACATATTAGTTATTTACATTTTACAATTAGTTAGTTTAAAAAAAAAGAACTGCAATATATAGCAAGTCACTAATGAGGCATTTTATCGCATATCACCAAACACAAAACTGAACACTGGTACTGTGTTCAACATTTTATCGGACAGATTTCATATTAAATTTTGGCCTCAATGTAAACGCTACATTTATTATAAAACTTGATATGATCTCGTAAAAAAAATCAATTAATTAATAAAAGGTTTGACCATAATCAACATGGAGTTTAAAACAGACAGGAAATTAGAGATAAAAACAAAAAACAAGAAGGCATCGATAGTTTTGGCACACACGAAAAGGAGATAAATAAAACATTGATTAATTAAACTATGCCGAATCCAACCCAATTTTCATAAAATTGGGAGCAGACAAAACACCTTCTTTGTCCTTTGTCCGATGGCACCTTTTTTCATTTTATGTTTTTTATTTATTATCAATATTATAAAACATTCCATTCAATGCTTGCTGAAATTGAGCGAATGTCGTGTGAAACACTTGGAATTCTTCTCCACCAAGGTTTCCGGGCTTAGATCTTTTGCTTCACTGGTGTTTCAGTTCAAAAATCTGCATCCCAGCCAGTCAGATCGTCGGGTGGAGGTCCTTCTGTATCCGGTGGATATTCATCAAAGTTTGATGTGTCAGTCACTCCACGCACTTTCGGCTGAATAGGAGGTGTCAAAGATCTGTTTCTCAGGCCTTCCCAGTTGAAACCATCAAACCACCTAGAAGGAAAACAGTTAATTTGTTAAATTGGTTTCATTCTATACGTTCATATTACTCTCAACCAGCCTATAGAAAAAAAAACTATCTCGGTTAATGTTTTAATCATCCCCTACAAAATTAGAAATATTATTTCAGATACTTTCCTTATTATCTACTAATGAATTACAACTCATAAGAAAAAAAGATCTCTTAATCAATTACCCCATGCATAAGGAGAATAAAAATTAGGGGCTTCTATGTAAGTACTAATAAAAAATAATTTTATTTAAAGCTGAATCAATAATACCCAAAGCACAAGATCTGCTTCTAAGTAAGCATATATCAGTTTGTTTTTTAATCAATTAATCTACCACACTATTTATATTATGTATGTATTGCTTACACCTACTTACTCATACGTTAAATGATTATTAATTACAGAATGCTCTACTAAAACTTACTTGTGTTTTTGAATTTCACTAATGCCTCCCTTCTGGTATCCCAGACGTTCTGCAGGGTTATCCCTAAAAACATAATTTCTATTAATCCAACATGCCTTAATTATGCTATTGCACATTATTCAAATTATAGAAATAAATACTGGATGACATACAATTTCTGCAGGAATCAGGTTCATGCTTAGCTTAAAATAAAATACAATACCTGCACAATTTTTTGATGAGTACACTTGCGTTTCGAGTTATGTTCCTAGGGAATTCAATGGCGTCAATTCCTTTAAGGATGATATTATAAGTCTTCATTGGGTCAGCTCCAGTGAAGGGTGGGACTCCTTATAACAGAAAAAAAAATTGAAAACTAAGTGTCATACACAAAATAACTTAATTATCTTTACAAGCTAAATAAATTATACTATATGCAGAATATAAATATTATTTATCCAATATTCCAGTACGAAATAGTCCCAGTCTAGAATAGTCTAGAACCTCGAGTTAGATACAAATATAAATTTTGAAGGCGAAGGTTAGCCAGTAGGTTCTTGGTTTCATCTGCCTAACTATGCCAATTGGATGGGGTCCCATTGAGTCCTAACGTAATAATTGGATGAACATTACAACAGAACTGGCAGAAACCACTGACACCTTCGTTTTTGTAATTCTATTCATTTTCAAGTGCAAGGATATCACCAATATAGTTTATTTATTTCAGTAACTCTCAGTTGTTAGTTTTAGTTATATACACTTTATTGCTAAAATATTCTATTAATAATTTATACAAACAGTCTATAATTTTAATGTAAAAATCTAATTCAGTGCATTATTTAGATTGACTCGTCGTGACATTTTTATTGATATTTAATAATTAGTTTTAATCATACAGCTACTTGCTTCCATGAATATTTTAAATTGTATGAATAATAAATTTAACTTCATGTTATTATGTTTGATTTTTTATCTTTTAGCATAAGCACATTAAATGGAATATATTTTTAATGAGTTTACATACCGGTTAGAAGTTCAAACATCAGAACTCCCAGAGACCAATAATCAGCACTAATGTCATGTCCTCTGTTTAGTATGACTTCAGGGGCAACATACTCAGGGGTACCACAGAATGTCCATGTCTTTCTTCCATGCTATAAAATAAAAATGCGTGTCAATAAAACAACTTCATTATGTTATATTATTTAATGTATGCATGCTGGTTATTCATTGAGTTTAAGTATGTTGCTTGAAATTAATTAATGTAATACAGCAGGATTTGAATGAAGGCCAAAATAAAGAGCTGAAATATTTTCTCTAGAACATTCTTTTAGCACTAAAAGTCTTGTATAAAAATATTTACTACACAGTTTACTTTATGTCCTTTTGCAAAGTGTTAACTATTTAATAATTAATTACTTAATAATTCATAACAAGATTATTTATTTTGAAGGTCCCTTCAATTAAATTTTCTACATAGAAAAAATATATATTTCTCCTAAAAGCACAAACAACTTTTTATAATAGGCCCAACATTACTTTATATAATAATATACCACTTAGACATAATTATAAACAAGATAAATTTGAAATTCAAAATCAGGTTTTTAGTATAAAATATCTCTAATATTGAGCTTAAAATTGCGAGAAAAATATGCCAGATGACATATCAACATAAATGTCATATCTTTTGGACATGACAACATCTACCTACAATCAACATTTGAACATAAAATACAGTTATAATTATATCAGTTAATAAATTAATGTTGGATTTCTGATGTTACCTGAAGTTTCTTAGCAAAACCAAAGTCAACAAGTTTAACGTATCCAGTGACATCCAATAATAAGTTCTCGGGTTTTAGATCTCTGTAGATAATATTCCGAGAATGGAGGTAATCAAATGCTTCCACAACACAAGCCGTATAGAACCTTGTTGTAGAGTCATCAAAGTGACCTCGGTCCCTGGAAACAATTTATTATTTATTATTATGGCATTTTCTCCAGCCAACATTCTTCCAATAAATGCAAAGAGATTTTAACCATTATTCATTTTTTAAATTGAATAAAAATCAAAAAGGAGTCTTTACAAGTACTTAATCAAATGGCAGAAAGCAGGTATCATATGTAGAAATGATTATGAGTATTGAAATTTGAAAGATAAAATATATAAGCTTAATTTAAAAAATAAATTTATATAACAAAAAATATATTTAACATATTTTTTAAAATCGATTATTTAATATAAAAAATTCTTATTTACCTTAGAATTGTCCACAGTTCACCACCAAGACAAGATTCCATGAGCATATAAAGGTATTTGCTGTCCTTAAAAGTTTTATACAACTTCACAATAAACTCGCAATTAGCCTCTCCCATTATCTCTTTCTCTGATTTAATGTGCTGTTGTTGCCTTGTTTCAACAATCTTTAAGAAGAAAAATAGAATACTGTATTATATACGAATTTATGTGTGTAATTTTAAATATAAAAATGTCATAAATATCAAAGAAATAATTTTATTTAAAAACTTTCAAATTGAGTCATTGTGTTCAAACACAGAAGTAATAAATATAAATTATATTAGAATTATTATAATATAATTAATTAAATTAGAAATGTTTAATAAGGACAAACCTGGCTCTTTTTCATTTGCTTTAGTGCGAAAGACCTTGTTGGATCATGGGCAATTTGTACAAGTTCTACCCGGCCGAATCCACCAACACCAAGTGTTGTCAGTATCTTTAAATCTGACAATTTCAGTTCTTCAAACTCTTCATAATTCCTGCAACAAAAATATTCAAAGGGCCTTTAATTGTTGTAATGGAAATTGAGAGAACAAAAAGGTGCATGCATTAAAGAAATTATGGTTTGTTTCTTTGCCTAGCAAATCTGTGCATTAAGCTCAAAATTAATACTCATTTTCATCATGCTGTTAATATAAAATATCCTTTGTGTTTTACATTGAAAATTATTCCTCACTTTGTCAGGACAACTCACCTTATCCATAATTCCTCCTACTGAGTTGTTTTGCAAACAAATACCAATTTTAAAATTAGTATACCTTTTTTAAAATAAAATGAAAACTTATTGATGGACTTTTGGATAAAAAAGCAATATTCAGTTTGGAAAAATGAAGATTATTTTATATAAAATATATTAAGTTCTGAATGATGATCATGTTGGTGTACAATAAAAATTAATCTGAATTTCTTATTTTTAACAAAAATGAATTAAACATATTTGTTTCATAAATATTAAACTCACACCTTAAAATAAAAATATTTCTCAATAAAAATCATTACTATTATATTAATATAACATATAAAGAATACTATAAAAATTGAATAGGAGGTAATTTTGCTTGCATTGTTGTAGACATCACAGTTCTCTATACAATGCACATCTGATGAGTTAAATACAATTAGTGGAGGCTTACCTCTTTCCATCATTGACATCTTTGTATCTTTCCTTGATCTCATCAAGTCCAGATATCAGCTGATTGAATGTCTCTCGGTCAATAACAAGACATGAAACTCCATCAGGGTCATCAGCAATTATATTAGCAGTCCTTAAGTCATCCCTATAATTAAAGAATATTAAATTAACAATACATAAATTATTTGATTTCAAATTTTGTATTTAATTAATGAAGTTATGTCAAGCAAACACATTCAAATAAAACAGAAGTGCTAGTCTAGTTTCCAAAAAAAAAGTTCTCTATACTTTACTGAAAAAAAATTTAACTGAAGCTTTGGAGTATGAATCATAGAACTGCAGGCAATGCTAAACTTTACTAAATATTTCAGAGCAGTGAAAGGGTAAAAGGGTCAGAAATTCAGATAAAATGAAATTATTATGATTATATTACACTTACCCTTGGAGAGCTTTTTCACCAAAGAAGTCCCCTTTTCCCAAAACCCTAATGAATTTTTCTTCCAAGGAGTTGGGCTGTTTTATTGTCACTTTTACCTAAAAGAACAAGCAAATTAATTCTTTTAATAATCAGGACATATTAACATCCAATTAATGGAAAGTACCTAAAAATACATTTCAATAAAGATGAAAACAAAATTTCACAGTTAACATAAAAATTAATTAATGTTTTTGCTTACCTGGCCCCTGCTTATGATGAAAAATGTATCACCCCTCGCCCCTTGCCTGATAATATAATCTCCTTCGTTGTAGTAGGTCTGGAAAAGTTAAATTAATCCATGTTAAACAAGAAATATATCATTTCATTTCACTTTAAAACTGGTTTAAACCCAAATTTTCACAATAAATCTAAACAGATTATATCAATGGACACTAAATTATTTAATAAATATATCAATCCAGAACAATATTCATAATTTGGAAGTACATTTAATTAAATTTCATCTAATACTTCCAAGAACTTAATTACATGTATGAATAGTTAAAGGCTGGCATTTAAATAAATAACTCACCTCCTCCAAAACATCCGATATTTTGATTAGAGTCTCTTGTGGAAGATTCTTGAAGATTGGGACACTAAAAATAGAGATAAGACAGTCAATGAAATAATATATAATGTGTGCTAGATTTTACCTCCATATTAATTGATCCTCTCTCTTGATCAATTCAAATGATGATTGAAATTAGCAATTAGAAAAATATTTGTTGTCATTATTGTAAAACCAAATTGATACATTAAAAACTGAATTTTTCTATAAAATGTAATGATTTTGTGACAAATGCATACAAATGGGATTTATATATAAATGTATGTATATTTTCTGTTCAATTATCTTCTATAAAAAGAGATAGAAACCAGTTTTCAGTTTCAACAGGAACTCCATTCACTACTACCTCATTTTGATACCCGAATATATCAACTATTCCAAACAGGAAGTTCATCGTGAAAGGAACACTAAGTAGCTATGGTGGAGTCGAAATAAAAAATGGAAAAGTGATTACAACAATTAAACTGTAGGCATATATAAATTATATTAACCTCTTGAGGAAGTCCGTGTATTCCTCCTGCCTGATGAGGCCAGTCCTCATCATAATCGTCTGGAAACATTGGCGATCTATCGCCCATAGTTTGCAGTCGGTAGCAGCTGGAATAAAATCGAAGAAAAATTTAATATAAAGTCATGAAACATCGAACAGACTGAAAGGGTATTCTGGAGTTAAGTGGGATACAACTACCTTACCTAACCTAACCTAACCTGTTTCTATTAGACAAAACTGTGTACTAAACACATTGAGTTTCAATGTGATTTATGCTCAGAAATTAATGTTGTTTAAAATATGAAACAGAAAAGCATTTAATGCAAGAAGCAAGAGTACAAAGGTAACTTATCCGGTAATAAGCGGATTTAATTTTATCTTTCCTTTTGTAATATAAGTGAAAAAAACTAACGGTTTCTGTTCAATCAATTAATCCGATTGCACTACATCTGGGAATATTTTAGTTCGTGGGAATATGAAATTATTAATTCTATACACGCACAATTAACAGAAAAAATGTTTTTCTCAATTTATAATTGAACCGAAGGTAGCCCGAGGTGGTTTCCCATGGTATTTTTCATACCGAGAACACGGTGGGACAGGTCCCACAAATGTTCGTAGATCCCGGTGTATTCAATATTTGAAATTTTTTGAATAAACGACGTATACAGGATTTCTAAACAAATTTGACCGTAATGTCTGTTTGATAAGATGTTAATTACGGGCGTTTCTGAAGCCTTTGCACTTACGTAGGGTGTTTTGAAATTATTTTCTCCACGATTATTACTGGACTTGATTCTCCCTGGTAGGATATCAATACTGTTCATATGTTCCTAGGTTGTAAATTTTATTCGATTGCCAAGTATTTTTTTTAAAAATCTTATTCCATATAAGACTCCGACATTGGTGCCAACTTAAAAACGCGTGAAAAAATATATATAGTGCAACGATAAACAGATATGGGCTAATAGTTCGGCTAGTTTTAGTTCCAAGGAGGATTTTCAACAGGAGGTGAACAGATTTACAATATTTCTAAGGTTACAGCCTGTACTGAATAAGGAGCAATGAACAGTGTGCATAATTTGTGCCCACAAGAAACACAGGTCGGACCAATCGGGGACACCCTTTCTTGGGGCCGGACTCGTTCACTTTTTTTACTGAGCGCACTGCGGCCGGCCTGTGGCGTTAATTGAAAGGCCCTTCGTAATTTGCTGTTTATTGTGTCGGTACACAGTTGTTGGACAGGGCGCAAAAACGAGGGGCGGGATAACCGAAGGAGGATCGTTAAAATTTAAACGGGCGGTCGTTAAGGACGTGTAAGATCCAGTTCGGAGCACAAGGGAGCGATTTGAATTCCCGTTTTTACAACCCAGGTTTTCATAAAGGAAACCCATAATTTGGCCGCTCCAATATTTTTCAATCAAATAAATATTGGACTAAAGAATATTGGCTTAATGGGTATATTGTATTTTAATTTAACACGACCTTCAAAAGAACTCTGGACTAATATTTAAAAAATGAATTTGTTTTACTCTTTTCGTTATGCATTGAAATGGATTTACTAAAGTACTTAGTATAGTATGGAATTAAGAATTTTTGTTAATATTGTTTATTGCTACACTATTTTGGCACAAGATACAATTTAACAAATACAAATAATACTTCCAAATTGTATAATATTATATATTTACCTTTGATAGTGGCGGTCCTCTTGCAGTTGTAGAGAATCGCCAATTCTCCGAAAACCTTTCCTGGAGCCAGCGTGCTCAGATATTTGTTCTCTCTAGAGACTGTAACCCGACCCGCTGCAACACAAAAAAAGAAATATTCCGTTTATATAATGCGAAAGATAATAATAGCTTTTTATCGTTGCAAAACATTCTGTATATGTGACGTGGGCAAGAAAAAATCGTTCTTCGAACGACAGTCATAGATAAACTTTAGGATATAGGTGAAGTAACACGCTAATCGCCCAAAGTAAAACATACTTAATCGAACCTCGAAGGGGCAGGAAAAGGTTTCAAAAGGATGCCGAAAGAGATCGAAAATCTGGAGAAAGAAGATCTGTGGTTTTTTTGTCTTTTTTCAGTGTGTAATGCTCATCTAAGTGCATCACTAGTATATGACGCGATATTCGGTTTATTTTTACCCCGTAAATTTTATTACTGAATAACAAATAGTGGACACGCTTAGAGAAAACCAATCGGAGCGGGAGAGAAATAACTGTAAACGAGCAAGGAACAAAGCCCATCCATAATTTAGGTTCGTGACAAGACGTTTTCGGGCTCGTCCACACCAATTTACGAGCCCAATACGAAAACCGAATTGGAAAACAATTTTTTTTCTTATTACCGTTTAATTTATGTAGGGCGGAACACGACCGACGTAGGGAAAATCTTGGTGACTTCATTCGCGGAAGTAGTTCGTCTCGAAAGGCGCCTCAGTGGGTCGATCCGGTTAATGTGCTCCGGGACTACGGGACTGGAACCCCCGATGCGACTGTTCAGTTAATTTTCTCGAATAATTATGGTACTTTGACTTTATTGCTGGGCCTTTAAAAAGCGGCGTTAGTTAATAGAAGTATCTCCTGTAACGTCGGTTGCTACGCATGTAATTATCGTAACATAAAAGGGGGAAGGAGGCTCAGGAAGAAGTTCCTCCGTAACCCATTCTTTTATACGAATTATCTTTTATTTTTCTTCCTCTTTAACTTTTATAATTGTTAGTTTAATATCTGTTGAATTGTCCTAATCATTGAGAGTTGTTTCAGTTGTACCTAAGAAACAACTTCAAAAAGAATAAAAAAAATCATTAACAGGTTGTATGGCAATGAGGGTAATACGACCAGTTTACTGTGATAGCAACATCGCCAATACATACATCGCTGTTGAATAGCATACATCACCGGAATATCACATTTAAACACTTTAAAAATGCTGTTCTAATAAAGGAAGTTCGGTGAGTCGTAGGAAAAAATTAACATTAAATCATTTACAATCAATAAGCATTTAACAGTGTGATTCGCTGCAAATTATGGAGGCGGCGACCACGCAGTTCTAGAATGCAAACTATTTCTTAAGCGACGTATTTATTTAAATATTTGTAACAAATCGATATACTCGGCAAGCCGTTACGATTTCTTCGTAGAGCGCCACTTACGGAAATGGAATTGGAGTGGGTGAAGTGAAAAATAAATGCTTCACCCACTCGTTCGAACGACAAAATGTCAATGAACCTTGGAGACGCCTCTCTCCGGCTCGCTACCGCCATCTCGGGCTTAGCCGTGACATAACGCAGACTTCCGCGCCCAGGAATGAAGCCCGACGAGGGGAGAAATTGAAAAAAAAGGTTACGACGTTCCTACAGCATGTTACCTACACAAAAGTGGTTTTCAACCACAAAATCGGGGCTATAAAGCGGATTTGTACCACAAATTTGGCTTTAAAAGCGATTTTGTTATCGAAAATCGGGTATGAAAAGTAGTTTTTATCTGCAAGTCGGATTTAAAAAGTGGTTTTTTACCAAAATTCGGGCCTAGAAAGTGTTTCATTTTACCTATATCGGGCAAAAAAGTGGTGGACTTCTTGGTCATCTCCAGTCGCCTACCGGGGTCTGCGTATACTATAACTATATAAAAAGTATAATTGAACACAATTTGTCGACAAACGAAATATTTCCCGACAGGCATAACTGCAAAATTGAATTCATGCTATTGCGACTGTTCGGACGTGTGCCAAAGAGTCAATCGTTGAGTTAAAAAACCTGGCACGGCGCAGTTTCTTTCGACACATATCGGTTCCTTATAATTTCGCGAAATTAGATGTCAGCTAGGCGTTATCTAATATCTAATGTTGCTCAACACTGAAACGTTGTAAAGCGGCCAATAGAAAATTGCAAAGTACTGAAGTTTTAATATGATTTCAGCAGTTATCAGTATTCCAAAGTTACCGAACGCAAGCGCATAACGGAACGAGCATAATTGCGCTATAAAAGAAAGGAAGAAAAAGAAAGTTGCCGAACGGCGTGAGACGTTATTCAAGGGCCTTCGAAGGGGCAGTAGCCGGCCAGATTACGTTATTACTACATAAAAAGTAATAGTTCGGAATAAGTACGATTAAAACGTTGACGATTGTCAACAACTACAACACGTGCCAGAACTAGATTTTTTTTTACAGGAAATAGTACATTTGCGGCCTTTCCGAAAATTACAGGCTCGAGTTTTAATAACAATTTCTTATAATATTCCAAGCGGGGCGAAGATATATTTTATACGTTCTGGTTCTCCTTCGGATTCCGGCCGCCGCCAGTTCCACAACATTGGACACGGCTCAATAATACATCCGCCCTTGATACGTTTCGCGACTTTCTCCGTTTCGTTTCCCGACCTGCATAACTGTAACTCGACTATTGCGAAACCCTACTGGCGCCAAAGAAACAATCAGTTAATTAAATCTGACAGCGTCTTATTTCTGAATAATACTTCCGTACTATTTCGAGAAATTAGATATTCTCGTTAGCTATACTGCCTGTTACCTAATAATTGGTTACTCCTTGTCTGAAAACAACCCCTCGACCCCCCTATTTCAAAATAATGTAATGCACGTTTAAATAGAATTTCGTTCTTTTCAACTTTGTGCCTCATGAGCTAATAATGGAGGTACTTATGTCTTAAGTTTCGTTCACTTAACTTATTTATTAAAACTTTTCTATTGTTCGAGGGTCCCACTGGCGACCCCAGTGGCGCTTTCGACCGAGTTCAAGAAAACTTCAAGAGTACAGGTGCCCTAATGTGTGGTCGGGGCAACTTTTATATCAAGTCTAACCCGACGATAACCTCCTCTAAAATATTCTTTATGATGCATTTCCAGCGACAGTTGCATCATCTCAGCGCTGATAACAAAACGAGGGAAATAGACGGTTATTTCGGTTTATTGCACTCTATCGAATAAATGAGATCTTATTAAGTTAGGTATTTAGATAATCTGTGGTAGAGCGCCTCGAGGATAGGCGTATTTCACAATTTTGCTATTTGTAGTCCGTCATTAATTTCAAGCTTCGCAAATTTCAAATAGGCACCGAATCATGGTATATCGGATAGTCCTTTGTCGAGCCCATACCGCTAATCCACTCAACTTTGGCCCAAAGCGGTGAATAAGCGATATAAACAATGCTGTACACGACACAGATAAGACTTCACCGCAGGGAAGAGCAGTATTCAAATTATCAATATCCGCTGTTTGCGGCGGGCGCTATTAATCGCGGGACCTTTTATCTACGCTTAACAACAACAGGCCTGTTGGGGGTCAAGGCGGATGGGGGTATAACGCAAGCGGCAGCGGGGGAATACTAACAACAATGTAAGGTCGAGATCGAGGTTCGACAGCCGGCCTTAATATACCGGGCCATTATGCCCACCGGAAAAACGCTACAGATACAGATTTCCGTATTCGATTCTAAAGTTCCGCCGGATGGAACACGATGACTGACTATCGATTCTGTCCAATCTGGACGGCATCGAATCTGGGATGTATACATGTTTCCCATTGCAACTATAAGCAGTTTTTTTTAATCACTCGTCCTGATCGGGACTTTTGTACATTGTATTAAATAGATATCTCTGAACACGTTCATCGAATTCGCATAACGAATTTTTAAATTGTTTAACGGACCGACACGAAACCACATAAGAAAACGGGGAGCTCACTGCAGATGTACTCCATTTACGGTGGACAAAACACAAATCAGTTTTTTAATCTTAAGCTGTCATTTATAATGCTTAATTAGAGCATCGCCTAAAAGCTATTTCAACTGAAGCAATAGAAATTACAGGGAAGGCCACATTTCATACTGGACTTCGGAGAGTGCACAGATTGCGGACTCTCGATTCGTTCTGAAACGCGATTACAACGACAGAAACGCAGATAGTATCGTTAAATTGCTCTATTCGATCGTGTTCCAGTTGCAATAATTGTTCTCCGAGCGTCTAGATAGAGATACAATAGGCAAACGATAATATCTAAATGGGTGATTTTTATCAATCGCAACCTTTCTCTCGACTAGACCATTATTAACACCCGTTTAGTGGGGACCGTGTAGTTTTCGTGCCCCGTTCTGGAATTCCCGATCCCATCCCGGCTGATAATTGCGCTCCTATTGTCCATCAATTTTCCATCGACGCCTTTCAACCTCCCGTAACCTCTTTTCCAGCCATTTAAACCGGCACAATTATAATGTAATGGATATTTCTGAAATAAACGAATCGTGAACCTAATTTCTACCATTGTCTCGCGTTGGGTTCCTCGTATTCAGTAATTTCCGAACGGAATTGGAGTTGGCGGAAAGGCTAGAAAGAATTCGAGAACAAAAAGAAGTAGACCGGTGAGGTTTTTAGCGCGGATGGGTCAATTGTAGATAACCAACAACAAACGAATACCGTCTTCTTTAATCGTATTTGACCTAGACCTTGGAACCCGGCCACAGATTGTTCAGTCTATTTTATCTGACCGAAATTCGAAAGAAAGAGTCAATTTAATGAAATAAATAAATAAACTGTTCAAAAACAGAACAAATCGTTTTATTTTTAACGAGAAAAGAACGAAAGTGAACCGCTTCCTCTAAACAGAATTAGAATTTGGTTTATAGATAATACAATAGTGTCTCGAATTTATTTATTTATTCAAACTCGATGATTACATTGTAAAAATAGGTTTACCTCTAGGAACTTAGGTGAATGAGTCCGGGTTCTTTCCTACCGCAACAGATCTTTGTCCTCGTGTTTAAAATTCCTAGGTTCACAAATAAAACGAGGCCCTCGGATGGAGGAGGGCGCCAATGGACTGCTCCGACGAGCAGGGGCATATACAAACGAGGGACAACAAACAGAGGCTATGTTTGTGCTCTGGCCCGGCAGCGTACAATTAGAAACTACCGGAATCTCGAGTTAGAGCTGTTTGTGATCATGACGAGCAACGAATCTTACCGAAAGTACCTTTCCAAACCATCCGACCCTTTGTGGAATGGGTGGTCTCTTAAGGCATAAATTCCCTAGTTCTATAAACAAACGAAAATACTTCGTTCTCTTTAATAAACAAGAATGCGCTCCTTTATAAAAAAACATCCTTTCCATTTGAAGACAGTGTGGTAGTACTAATTTCAGTAATATTAGGTTTGCTGGCAAAACATTCCTATATGATCATAATCGAGGCGTTAAGGCTACTGAACTTTGAAAGGATCCGATAAAATTATATTTCAAAGCATCCTGACAACGCTATTTTTTAGACGAGTTAATTAGTTGTCGTAAGCTGATTTGCTACAATAATATTTAATAATATATAATTAATATATAATATTTAAATTAAATATGTTCTATAAACGCGCACCAAATGGGGGTTAAATCTCAAACACGTTTAAGTAACTGTATTGCTTGATACAAGCGGATGGAGGAACACCTATCGGGTTAAAATAGCATTTTATCAGCTTGTTCCAAGCTAGTTGTGTAGAAATAAATATGTATCGATTTAGTTTCTGTACAAACAAAGCTGAAGATACCGCACCGATCAAATCCTGCCCTCATCCTCGGCAGAGAAAGGCTCACGAAAAGCTCGGACGCTCTCGGGCCAGAACCTAACGGAACAAAACGGTAACGCGGCACTGGGATCACTACGGTATTTTTTTTCAATTTATTTCGGAATGAAAAATAAAAAAAAGAGAATGACGGCTAGCCCGAACTATCGAACTGCAGCGTTCACTGTCCTTACTCGAAAGAGGGTATTGATCCGATGCAGCGGCATCGGCGTGATTTGTACTTTGGGGGTTCAGCGGCTCTAATACGGTTATAAGAAACACTCTCTAGGTACTGCACTTATAACGGCCTAAGTATTATGAAAATGCATAAATATCGACATTCTAATATTTAATGAATAGTAGAAAAAATGTATGTAAATGTCCGTTAAAACATAATTACTGACTTAATTCCTATAATAAATTAATACAATAATTATTTTTAGTAATCTAGCCCACTGAGGGTGGTGCGGAAATGTACTTAACTAAAGTTCGTTGGGTACACATGCACCGATAAACTAGCGCCCCCTGAGGGTGGTGCGGAAATGTACTTAACTAAAGTTCGTTGGGTACACTTGCACCGATAAACTAGCGCCCCCTGAGGGTGGTGCGGAAATGTACTTAACTAAAGTTCGTTGAGTACACATGCACCGATAAACTAGCGCCCCCTGAGGGTGGTGCGGAAATGTACTTAACTAAAGTTCGTTGGGTCCACTTGCACCGATAAACTAGCGCCCCTCTGAGTGTGGTGCGGAAATGTACTTAACTAAAGTTCGTTGGGTACACTTGCACCGATAAACTAGCGCCCCTCTGAGTGTGGTGCGGAAATGTACTTAACTAAAGTTCGTTGGGTACACTTGCACCGATAAACTAGCGCCCCCCGAGGGTGGTGCGGAAATGTACTTAACTAAAGTTCGTTGGGTTCACTTGCACCGATAAACTAGCGCCCCCCCTGAGGGTGGTGCGGAAATGTACTTAACTAAAGTTCGTTGGGTACACTTGCACCGATAAACTAGCGCCCCTCTGAGTGTGGTGCGGAAATGTACTTAACTAAAGTTCGTTGGTTACACATACACCGATAAACTAGCGCCCCCTGAGGGTGGTGCGGAAATGTACTTAACTAAATTTCTTTGGGTAAACATACACCGATAAACTAGCGCCCCCTGAGGGTGGTGTGGAAATGTACTTAACTATAGTTCGTTGGTTGCACTTGCACCGATAAACTAGCGCCCCCTGAGAGTGATGCGGAAATGTACATAACTAACATGGTTGCCAGCCGTTAGGCTTGCGCGGTTTTGTTATTTACGACATTATTCGTAGCTAAAATTTGTTATAAGTCTGTTCAGAACATAATATTTACGGGGCCGGCGAGAAGGATACGGATCGTTGGACGGGGCCGGGCCTTGGGGGAAGGAAAAAATTTCCGTTTTTCCGGCCATTGTCTCTCCGGGTAACGCTCCGTGTGAAATTCCGGCCGATCCTGGTGCGAACCCAGCCGCGCTTCCTCCACACAACAACCTTCTTTCAATTCCGGAGCAATTCCCCGTTCGAGGGGGAGAGATGTTTAAAAAATGTAACCACGATTCCGGGATTGAGGATTATTTTTTCTTCCGCTCGTTCAAAACTAATTTTATGAATTGATTATCTCACTTCCGGTAATATCGAGGAGTACTGTGGGGAGAACCTAGGGCGGCAGGTGCTGAGCGGCTGAAATTCTTCCTGGTTTTGATGATCACCCGAGCTAGTTCCAGTAGAAAGGTTAGAACCAGCAAGGCGTTCCGAAAGCCTGAAGTGGATCACACCAGGGGGAAAGATAATTAACCTTTCCTACCTCCAGGTGTTCCGCAAAACAAGGAAGAATCTCGGACGGGCAGCGGCTCAACACCTGCCGCTCTCCTTAAGGGACAGTAATAATTTGAATTGCGGTCGCGTAGACCTTAAAATTGTACGAACTCTGCGGAGAATACTTTCCTATCTACCAAAACTAAAAACGATAGCGCACTTCGAATTTAATAGTGGTTAAAATGAATAGTATCATATTCTTGTAATCAAAAGGGACAAATACCACGAACTGAAGTTCAGAAAATTTAACGATGCCATTTAAATTTCTAGAAATCTGGATGGCCGATGTACGTGGGCAAATACATAATAAAAATGGTTGCTCCAGGCGATCCGGAAGAAGATCACTATTTACATTCAATAGTCTACAAAATAATAGAAGATCTGTAGCAGGTAATGCGGAAATTGTGCGTACCGTCATAAAATTGAATATTTTATTCAATTTTCCCGTCTGTAAAATGCGTTATCGGTATTATTTAAATTGGATCCGAAAGAAAAGTTCGGTTGGTGCCCGATTCAGGAAGCGTAGCGGTTCGAGGCCGGTCACACGTTTACGGCGCACCACTCTCCAAGGACCAAAAATACATTCCATCGCTCGAAAATAACCAATCGTCGGGTGGCAACGGCCGAAATTGGCATTGATAGGTTGTTTTCTTTTTCAAACTGGTGCAATTAGCGCGCCCCGATAATTATAAAGACTACTTCCTATTCATACAGCACTATTCCGTATTGTATAATATAATCATATGTGTCAGAAAGAAAAAATTGTTTTTTAAAAAAACGCCCCATATATATATTCTAAGATAACAAAGTAAATTCTATAACTAACTAATGTAAATATTTTACAGACTAAATTCGCAATAAAAAAATAAGTAATTTTTTTAAAAGTACCTGAATTGATGGACGTGAATTGTGTGTCGTATGAGAACCAAATCACAACTGATGCGTAATAGTAATAATCAATCATATAAATATGGAGGTACGGGGATTAAACCGCGAAGGGAAAACCAGACTCGGATCAAGGAATTCCCAATTAATCCAGTACGCTCTATTGTTACACTGATCTTTCGTATTAAAACGTAAATCATTTAGGGATTACACCTCTAATTTAACTGTACCTAAATGTATCAATTGTAGCTACTGACAAATTTAAATTTTAAACATAACGGAATGTATTCCACATAGAACAACTTGAATGAGTTATCCTTATTTTAATTCCCGATACCATAATTTGGCATCCACGCATTTAATCTCGAAAAAAGATTCTGGCCCGATTCAAATTTTTAATTAAGGGCAACAGCCCAAAGCGCCTTCTAATCTACCTACACTCCAGTTCATCAATCAATCATAAATCAATCGCGCCAACAGTGACAGATGTATTCAACCAGTTCGGAAGTTGGCCCGCAAGTGGAAACGAGCTAAACAAACGATAGCTTTATCGACAGATCGTTCCGAGTATTGTTTGCGTTTCCAAACGATATATCAGCGGTGATGATGGAGGCGATAGAGGTTTGAGAGATGGCTTCATTTCTGGGCGAAGAATGAGAGGGAGGAGGAGTAAGAGAAGAAGAGACCCGTTAGCCGTCGGGGGATCATGACCTCACCCACACAACAGCACCTTCGCATATCACACACGGCCAACAACAACCCATGTCCGGCCACTCGCACACTCCCACTTCCTGCCTACATCTAGTTACTATTTTCAGGTATCACACTTTTACGACCATGTATTAAACCAGTTTTCAATCGGAAGTAGAGCCGTCATTGCTTTCAATTGCCATGCAGAACTGAAATACTGAAAAGTATCTGCCAGGAATTCATTACCACCGATTCTTCTTTTCAAAAGTATAATCATTAACTTCATTACAATTTTAATTACTCCCTAATATAATTGGACATACTACTGTATTTATAAATGTACGCCATAAGCCAAATTAATATTTTGTATTTCCATCCGTAGCGTTTTTCGCTCGCATATCTGATGATCTAAATCATTCAATCGCACTTCCGCAGTTTCCGACAACTGTCACTGAACTCATACCTCACATTTATTTGAATGGTCGTTCACGATTCGAATTAACCGTCTGAATGATTTGAAGTAATACTGGATATTTCTCTTCAGATGGCCTCGGTGTTTTGCCCGTTTTTAATAAAAATACGGAATGCGAATCAATGGCGAACCATCAGCCAGATATATTTAATTAGTATATGCAATAATATATATACATTATTGAACAGCAACGCTCAACAATTCAATACTATAAGAAACACAGCTTTTAGGAAACAGTAATGTGAATTAACTGCAAGGTGGGTGAAGTGCGGCAATGCATTTACATTAATTAAGGCAACAATTAAAACCTGAATAAAAACTGATTAAATCTACAATGTTACCTTTATTAAATTATAGGGGAAATAACGGGCTAATGCACTTTTATGTGTTATTTTAACGCAGGGAACACTTCTCATACTATGCTCACACAAAGCTTAATTATGAACGTACTTTTTTACCTTCCTAACCTTAGTCCGACCGTTATAAATGACTTTCTCAGCAGTCATTTATTTCAGGATTTCCAGAATTTTGGAAATCGGGGTCTGTGTGAATTCCGCAACCTAATTCTACACAGTATCGTATTTTCGACGTCCTTTCTCGAATAAAAAACTCGTATGAGAAATATTCCTGACAGTAATTGGCCTGGAAAACTTCTAACTTCGACACGGAGAAAATATTCAAAAGCCGTTAAATCGGTTATTTTACATCCATTCATCGAATTCAGTTGGGGTTATATTCGTAAGAATAAGGAGCGCTGCTGAATTCCGAGAGGGGTGCAATTCAAATGGAAAGGTAATATTTACCTAAATCGTTGGTGAGACGAAAGTGAACTGACGAGGAGACATGTTGTCCGGTGAAGAGGAGACGTTGGAAAGGCCGGTCGGGCAGGAAACTGCCCCTTAATTGAACAGTTAAGGGAATTTCGCGAAGTACTCCCTACCTAGTGAGTCAGTAATTTTTACACGAGAAATGGACAACCGCTTATTTTCTCATTGGAGGAGGCATCAAATATCAGACAAACGGGGACGTCCGATAGTTCGTCGGAGCCTAGTTTGATTTTATGCCTGTAATTTCTTTTCAAACATTGCACTTGAACGAAAAATACCTGTAATACGGACGACAATTAATGAAATAACAACATATCCGGCGAAGTAGTCTGTGACTAAACTATATGTTGGTCTAAAATTACACCTTTAATAAATATGCGGTACAGATTTTGTTGCCATCGGTAGCAGACATAAATTATGCTTGTTTACTTCCGCTCCACACTAAAGGATCATCTCCCATCGTTCGGTTCCTTTTGTTTCTGCTACTCTCACTATATTTCAAATCTCAGGCAAACGCGTATCAAATGGCTCATTATATTGTCCTCGTGGGAGAGAATGAAACGTATTTTGTGGCAATTAGTGCCAAGACGAAGTCGGTGTAGTAACCGGCCTGATCGCCGTGCCAGAATCGAGGCATGCCAATTTGATTTGAGTTTAAACGCGTCCAAAATCGGTCGAATACGAAGAGAGGAGGAGGCCGGTTTGGAATAGCGCCTGAGAACCGAGTGTGGCAACCGATTCCATTCGGAGCCAACACACCGGCGTTCGCTTTCAGAATAAATTTGCCCGATGCACTTTTCGAACCGTTCCGAGTTTTGTCTTTCTCGAACCATAATTGTGTCGGATTATCTAAACTCGACGGATGACGGGTTTACAATCTTTCGAATTGTTCTCGCGATGGGAGAAATAAATACGGTTTATCCGAAGGAGATTGGAAACTCCCGGATTTATAAGGAGCAATAACAATGAGCCTTATACAGCTAATTCAGAGTTGTCCTACTTTTTTTTATTTCATTGTTCGATTTAAACATGTATCGATTATTTAACGTTTATGTACTTTTATACACCGAATCGCATTATTGAATAATAGCCCTCTCTAATTGGGACAATGGGGATGAAAATTACCTAATACGTATAACTTCCGAATCTTCTTCAGGTTAAGCTGACACCTGTTTTAGTATGAAAATTAATTTATAAACAAAGTGTATAATATTTTTCCTCCTTAAGTAACGAGGTATAAGTTGGGTTTTCAATACTCCTCATACAAGATTCACTGTAGACAGACACGTATTACCGCGAGAAAACCAAATGTTCCCGCCTACGTATTTATTTTTATTATTATTTATTTAGGAATAATAACGAACTTTGCAAGGAGAATTGAAGCGAGGGAATTGAAATGAACGGGGGTACCGGGTGACACAGATCTCAAGGACCGATCTGGGACAGAGGTAAAAGGTGAAACCGAGTTTCCAGCCGAACCGTTTCTGAATCGCTACTGTCTCTTTCACTTTGTTCACGATGGAATAGAATACAAATTATCTGGTATGTACAGATGCGGGCTTTATATGCAGGTTTCACGAATAAACGTCTCGCATTGGTTGCCTGCACATGGAATAGACAAAAAATTCGTTCTCCAATTTAAACTCCTATAGAGAATAATATTGTTACATTGCGAATCTTGTTCAATGTTTTAAAAGCAGCACGAACTTCTGTAATGTCCAATTATTTATTCGTGAAACCATAATCGAATAATATTCGCTGGCCTATAATATATACCGTACAGAAACAGAACATGCTTGGATTATGTCGGCAACCGTCCTTCAGTGGGTGCTGAGCGGAATGAAACATTCGATGTTGGAAAAGAAACTCAAGGCTTTTTTCACAGAAGCATCTGACGTTTTATGGTAGAAGCTATTTAGGGCAAAGAGGGCACGGGGACAAGTACGGGACTGCCGCGGAATGGTAATGAATAAATCCAAAAAAATAATGTTACCGCGGATATATCTTTAAAGTTAACTTGGAATAAAAGTATTTTATAAGTTTCATTAACCCAATATTGAGGAAAAGGTTTACTGATTCTGAAGGCTTGGAACATCGTAACTCTGTGTGCTAGATCAGTTTCGGCAATTCGGATGTAACGGATTGTAAATTGTAAGAGTGTAATCCAATTGATGTATCTTATGGAACTCTACGGTTAATTTTCTATTGATTGTTCGGTTATAACTTCCAGCTGTATATCGAGAAAAGAGGTTTTTCTTGTTTAAACTGAAAAGTGACCCTTCCTCTTTCTTTTGGTTCTTAACGGTGTTCTCGCTGTTTATATTGACGGTTGGAGAATCAATAGGTAGGTAGTTTTTATAGTTCATTCTCTCTTCTGGTCGGCATGTGTGAAAGTTTTCCTCATAATAGTTCCTGGCGACTGGTCCTTTAACCTTAAATGCCGAAATAATTGATATCTCTTCAGGTAGGCAGGTAAACAAGCAGTATGCATTCAGGCGGGTGCATCCGCCGGCGTCGAGACTGGTGATTAGCCGGGCGTGGGAGGGCCTCGCTCGTCGTGCTTCGAATAAGGGCCGAAGTAACTGGCTTCCGCGACGATAATAAGAGCTCGGTGAGGAGGAAACGGGCGTCGAAAGGATGTCGAACGGCGACACCGTCTGGACGGCCAATTGAGACGGTGTCGTCCCGTTACGTGCAACGCGTGCCAGGGCATAAATATGGGGTGGAGGTGGTCGGGCAGAGATGGTTGAGCGGGGGTTACATTAGCATCGGGGCCCCAGATCAAGGCTCATCTCCGGAGGTCGTTACGTTGGGCAATCGGCTCCGATAATCGGTCACGTGCTAGTGCCGGCAGCAATAAACAATGAGTCTCCTACCAACTGTAGGTGTCCGACCCCGCGGCATCACTTCCAGATAATAAGGATTGCCATTATCTCATAGATAATATTGGTACGGAGATATCGCCTTCGTGATTGAACAAGTACGCATTAGACGTACGCTCTTGACCGCTCAGAGATAATAAGAACTGAAAACGAGTCCGATAGATTTCGTCACTGATAATTTACGGTACCGAAAATATTTATCCCAGGCATTTATTTTCTTGCCTCTCTGGCCTATTCAGTAGCCGGGCTACTAACGCGTGTCGGCTAGAGATGAAGCATCCTGTCAGCACTGTCGCTGGAAAAACGCGTGCACTTCATTGAAAAAAATTATGCCCGAGGCTCAGATATCTAATACTCGGATTGAGAATTATTTTCAAAATAAATCAGTGATTAGTGAGAATGGTGTGACAATTATTCGATGTTATCCTCGTTTCTCGTTTTAACCGATTTTTGAACGAATGAATGTACTTCACAATGCCTTATTAATTTCCATATCTAATCAATCCTATAGAGGAACTACGTCAGAATTGATGTTGGTGGCGCTAAACATCCGATTAGTGGGAAGAGATAACGAATTTGTGATCGGAGCTGAAGCGAATACCTAAAATTAGCCGCTAAAATCAAAGATAACGTTTCCTCCGACCCAGTTAACTATATTTAGAGCAGTACAAATTGAATGATACAAGTGAATTTATCTATGAAGTCATTTTTCTAAAAAAAAGTTCTATTACGTTGTATATACTAACACAGGAAGTACACAGTGTTCTGTGTGCTATCAGTACTTGTTTAGCTCTTAGTTGATTCTAAGTATACGGACTCAGTTAAGTAACTAAACTACTGATAATAATTAAAATACATTTACTGTAAATAATAAATTAAAATGAATTAACAACGTAGTCTTTAATAGTCGTCAGGACAGGTGGTCATGCGTTCATTTTTGTAGGTTTTTATCGGTGGTTTCATCTGAAATTCAACGAGTACTCTGGGCTTAATTTATGTTACGGTTTAAGACGATCCACCCATTCCAAGTCTGAAGATGTGGGTAGAGAGGCTGAGCGTCAGGTGGAGACGCCTAGTGGCTAAGCGACAAACTATAGAGTGAAAGCGAGCGACCGGCTCGGAGACCCAACTCCCAGCCAAAACCCAATAGGGTAGTACCCATTGATTATGGGTTACTGCTTGCACCACTGCTTTCCACATACGTGCCTATTCAATTATTTCAAAATAAGCGCGCAATAGAAACAAGCGTCAGTAGGTTCCATTTCTTGTACCCGGTGTGTGTTCAACAAGGTAATAGAGGTTTTAAAAATGGATTTTAATAAGATTTCTCAACGTCACGCATCACCGGTATTAGATTCGATAAATATTTCCCATTCTACTGGCAGGGTCAACGCAAACGCCCAACGAGGATGATTTTTATAGGACTATTTACCAAGAATCCATCTTCTTCACATGTTAACGCTGCGGAACCACACCAATGACTTACCTGAAACAAAAAAAAGGAAAAGTGTTAGATCTCCAAAGTTTAAGTGGGAACATAAAATAATAATGAAAGAATCTATCAACATAGTAGTTATAATCCGCATAATACAATATTATAATCTTGTGAGGGTATCCAGGTGATTTTCTACGTCGTTTATTAATAATATAATAATTGTAATAACTGGACAGACAGCATGACCTTTCGGCAACCAGCATGTTCTTTACTAATCCTGCTGAACACTATTTAAGATGACGAGAAGCCCAGGTCTACCACATGACCAAATCAGTGGAGGATTGCATGGATGTTTGTATTTGTAATGTGTTTTTGATGTTGATTCGGGTAGTACTGTTTTGAGTAATCAAGTTGATAAGAATTACATGTACATATTGATTTTTCCAACGGGTTCTTTCCATTGACGGGAGAAGGAAATCTTCTAAATAACTCATGCCACCTAACTGATACCCTATCCGAGGAAGCTTGATAGGAAACGAGGAAAGTGCGCCATTTTCCTGCTAGAATGAAATCCGGAAAGTGAATGAAATGTTTCGCGTCGTTAGTAGAAAAAAAACTGAAATCGTCCCCGTCCCGGAGGAGTGGAACACGCGTGCTCCGCCGTGTCACAACTTGAAGCGGTAAGTCGCGACGACTTTCAATCGTTTCGACATGCCCAGTGAAAGAGGGAAGGGGAAAAGAGAAGGCCAGAGGAAAAAAAGTGAAGGAAGAGGGCGGCCCCCGGCCCCTCGCCAATTGACACCAACAGCGGCTCTTGTACAAGATCACCTGCGTCCACAAACAAAAAAACACAACCCCCACCATAAATCGGCCATTTTATCCAGAAAACAGTGACGGGAAATTTGAAAGGAGGCCTGAGTAAGGGTCAGAGCGGAATTAAGTACAGTACTGTGCCGGACAGATTCATCGAGGACCCGAAAAGAGTACTTTTGAGTAGTTTGTTTTCGAAATTGTCAATAATTACATCTACGCGGGAACTATTCACTCGAACCTGAGTCCTATCCCGACCTCAACTCAGCCTTATTCCGACTTGTATATCCTGCTCCCATTTGCAGAAAAACAACAAGAAACCGGTATGGCTTAGGACCAAATATCGCAGGAATGTCGATGGTATAATTCATTTATGCACAGGTTCCGAAACTTTGAATACAGCCATATCGTAGATAAATCCATTAGATTCGACGGAAAAAGAATCCACGCTGAATTTTTGCCAGGTTCAAATTGCAATTCGTGCAGCGTGGAGGAACTTGAAAGGAAATAGTTTTCCTTAGCTGTAGTGAAAGGTCTGGAATTCCAATTGTAAATGACACCAGTCGAACGGTGCACCACAAAAGGTCCCTTGAAAGGTACCCGAGAGCCCGGCGAAATCTTTGTGTCGGAAAACCTTTTCAAGGCACAAACTGTGAGGACCCAGCCAAGTACCGTAAATCGGCGAGAAGCAAGAACCTGAGAAGTAAAAACGTAGATTGTCCGAAGTGGCCGTCATCAAATAGTCAGTTCTTGAACAGTTCGTGTGGAACGTGAAATTATATCTATACAAAAGGTACTCTTGGCGATAAGAAACAGATTAATCGTAAGGACCCGAGAATTGAAGAGAAAGTTTATTGAACGGCAAAACATCTTACGAACCGCATGCAAAACCAGCAGTGTGTGGTCATTGACTTTCGATTAATGGCGGATAGGGAGAACCATTTTCGTTTTCACCCTGTATCACAAAATGATTTTAAAATTAATACAAATTCGATGATACGGCCAGTGATTTCTGTTCTACAGAAAAACAAAGATATTGGATCAAAAAGAAACGATGAAAACCAAAATAAATTCTTAAGGAGAAATATAAATAATGAAATGTTATTCTTATATATTCATTGTATATTTTACCCTCTAATGTTTAAACTAGAAACACCCCGAATGATTTATAAATTAAATATTATCCAAAGGATTAAGTATCGAAAGATATTAAACAAATTTATTTGGGTCAATTTATACGTGATTTAACGCCAACTCCCACAACGAATTATTATCTGTAGTAGGGATTAGACAGACCACAGATATTTTGGCGTCTTAATGTTGGCGATTCAATTCACCGTATTACGTAACCCATTCTTATGATCCGCGTTTATTTTAAATAATTATGCAAATAATTAAATTTAAATAATTATTTTAAATACAAGGTTAAGTAGGTCTTTTTTTTATAGAGGGAAATAAATTCTTACTTTGTTATTATGCAAGAAATATTATTGCCCAACAGTTTGAGTGGGAGAAATGGGCGTTTAACATTAAACACATCCATTTGTTCCGAATGGGAAAAACTAGAATATCTCTGGGCATCTGAAAATAAAGCACAATGCAGCGTAGATTGTATTACTGATTTGTATATCCGTGGTTACGAGTCGAAAGCCGCAACTGTGGTCAGTTGTCTGACACCGCTGTTAAACGATACTGAACAATTTTTAAACCGATTTTTGAGAAACAGAAGATTTACCCGTTCGCAAACCTCCGAATGCGGTGTAAGCCAAGAGCGGGTGGCCTTGAGAATCTCCCTTAATGGTTTCTAAAATTCGCGGTTTTCCGGTCGAGTTTAGTCACCGGAAACCTCAGGACGAGTAAACAATATCGACAATTGAAGGCGAAGAAAACGTAAATTAACCTAAACGAAAGGCTGCGGCCTTTCACTCCGTCAAAGGTCGAACTGACCACGCCCTACCTCCCACAACGTGGCGATTCGGTATCGAAATTGAAGCAGAAATAAGTCACCGACACACACGAACCGTCGGGACACTAGGACAATATATTTCAGAATGTGGCTAGGAAAGACTCGAAAAGGCAGCAAAACAAGAAAAAACAATTCCTAGGCACATTCACTCCACATTTCAGCACTGTAGACTGACTCTTGAAAGTCCTGTAAGGTCCTAGTCGTGCCTACAGTAATTCTGCAGGGTAAGTCCGTGTGCAGCGTCAGTAGGGTTCAGTTCTAGAAAGAACACAGTAGCTATAGCTACTAAAGTGGGGTAAACGTTTCCTTGAATGACCGTGATCATTGGACTGTATAAAAGGTCAATTAGAGCTAGTTAAGTCTTGGGTCTTACGTCTCTTCCTACCGACAACGCACAGCAGTTTCCCAGACTTCAATCTCAACCTAATGATTTTCCGTTTAGTTATTTTCCATACACTTGCGAGAGAGAGAACCGCGAAATTTGGGGCAATTTGCAAATTTTACCATTGAACTACCTTTCTAAATAGTTGCTCTAATCGCTTATTACTGAACAAAATTATTAAGTTACTCCATATCATTAATACTCCGCTAGTATAATGGTAAGAAATTAAAAGGGAAGGTAATATCGGACCAGGATTTCAGCATTAATTATATTTTAAACATTTATCCGTAAATATGAAAGTTTCTTCCTAGAGACATAATGTCTTGTGGTCTAGGCAGGAATCTTCCAGAAATGTCGACCCGGTTTTACGACCTGGGATTATGAAATACGGGGGTTTCTCTTAGAAACATTCTTAACTTAATAGCTAAGCTAAAATCCGGGAAAGAATTTCCTTAAAAGTATCTACACATTTATACGAGCTATTTATATAAAATCAATAAACATCTTTTAATGCAATAATGCTGCCAGAATATTCAACGTTTTGTTTTACAGAATATTCGGATGAATGGAGGCGAAAAAATACAGCTATCTTTAGTAAATTTACTTATCAATTCCTGAAAATGCAGCGATCAGCGGTTATGTAAGCCCATCGAACATCCCGATGAACAAAAGCTTACAGAAGTGTCTACTAGTTACTAGTCACATCTAGTGTGTTCGATATATATATAACTTTGAATGATAAACATAGAATTTCATAAATTAATTAACTGAAAATGGTTCATAATGTGTGTAGTTACACATTTTTGTTCGATCATTTATGTCCCGATTGCGACCGGACAACCAATGGCTTTTAATCATCGGGACCAATTACACTTATGCATTTGGCAATATCCCAGGTCCGTAGCCGTCTCGCATATGAAAATGCATCGCTCAAATCTGTTTCGCAATGGCGCATCTGCAAGCTCACACTAGCGCACGCTCACCGGTGCCTCGTTGAAAGTAAAAGTCAGAGGGGTTATAAAATGAAAATCGTGCAGAGGTCCCGCGGCGCAGCGTCCCGGCTTGTATTAGCATTGAATGCAGAACACAGCGGGCGAACAGACCTCTTCGAGACTGCACGCTTAGGCGGCTACGGCTTTATCTCTTGTCCCAATTCCAGTTCTACTTCCTTTCATGAGATGATATTAGATATTAAAATTTAAAAGTCTGAACGTATAAACCCTACTGGGAGGGAGAGACGGACTAACTTGTGACTAGAATATATCAAAATTCAGTATATCAATTGACCACGAATAAAATTCCGCGGGTTCGATGCCATATATTGAAAAAGTTATATATAAAATGTTTATTTGCGATGCGTTTTCTTAGCTTATTCTTCCAAATCTTTAATTCTAAAATTATTACAGCATTTTTCCATTAATGCCTAAGAATTAATTAAGAAAGCACGTATAAAATAAAAGCGGCTCCGGCCCTAAATAATAAAACAAAACAGAATCGAAAGGGTATTGTTCAGCTCAATGCCAAGGCGTTTCTAAGCAATAACTAATGAAAACGGCCTTCGAGGCGTAATTCTGGCCATATAGATCGTGACCGCGCAACTCCCTATTACATTACATGGTTCCCTATTAGATTAAAAAATTGTTGATTCTGAACCATAAAATAAACTGTTATGCCAAATCACCCCCGCCGTTCAGTTTGAATCGTCAATTGTCACGAATGACAGCACTGAAATAAATTCTTAGTTTATAAGGAAATCTCTCATTTCGGAATTCGTTAAGGACGTACGCGGGTAGGCGCTATTAAAAAGCACGGGCGTTGCAAATAGACTGTTCTCCCCCACTTCCCGGGCTGCATATCGGTTTTAAAGCCATGTTTAATTTGAAATTGAAATTAACCGTCCCCTATATCAAAGAAAGCGTAAATAAGATGGGAGGCGCGAGGGGCGGTCTCTATTCCGTTGGTCTGAGACGGGAGATGAGTTAACGGCAATGGGCTCTTCTTGATCATTATACTGCGTCATCCCATAAGAAGTGTGTCACAAGATGTTCTTTTTTTATCCCTGACATTTTTACTGGGCCTTTAGAGAAGATCCGCTTCATTTGCCGCCTGGTTAATGAAGAGAATACGCTGGGCATTACAGAGCACTCGTGAAAAGAGCTGAAACAAGGGACACACCAGAAAATTCCTGACTGAAAAAAATCTATCTACTTCGGTATCGGCACCGATGTTCGGTTTAACATAGTTATGAGGAATATTCACGGAACAAATTGTAAATAAATTGTTTTAACACAGAAGAAGATGCCGTCAATATGACTCGTGGCCATTAGCATATTGCGGACATAACGGCTTGACTGGTTTAAGTAATAGGGAATTAAATAAAAAAATATTTAATAAAAGCCGCTTTATTCCGTTATGATTGGACTGTTCCGTTAAGTCCTCTGCTGGGCTGCCATTAAACCGAGTTGTCCGCGGGGGCCAGATTTACTTTCTGTCACAAATTAAAACAAAACTAAACCAGTTTCCTCGTAATATCCCAGTAAGTATATTCCACTAAAAGAATATAACACTCGTGTAATTAGAACAATGTCTAGTCGGTATTGAAAAGAAAATGATAGTGATAATTTCAGTTCCAATATTTCAGCAGCTTACAGTTCCACTTGCATTAAATAATTAAACTCTACATTGACAAGGACAAAAAATTTTGCGTTACGAGAAAATAGAAGCTGCTTTTTTTCTGTGAAATTGTGGCCTAATTACACGTTATTATTTTTGTTTATTCTCTGTGTTTTAGTCAGTTACAAATAATCGTTTCTTCCGTCCGTAATAGATCGTACGTGCACTATTAGGATTGAAAGCAGCAATGGAGAAATCTGTGAGAATCGGTGCAAAGAGAAAACGAAGGCTTACTCTTTAATTGTATGAGAATATATATATATATATATATATATATATATATATATATATATATATATATATATACTTTTGGTGTACCATTATAGACAATAATGTGGTTAGTTAACCTAGCAGCATTCGATCTTAACCGTGATTTGATTTATTCCTCAAGTTGACTCCGAAGCCCGTTACACTGGACAGAAATATTTATGAAATCGAAATACAAATCATTCGGACACTGCTAAAACGTGCAATTAAATCGGCAAAAAAGAAAGCTGCTTGAGTATCCGAAGAATTTTTCACGGTTCAACGCCCCTGGAGTCGGAAACTTCCTGCAGGAGGGCCCGGAACCGGATCTCTGTCAGGAGCGGAAGGAGTTTTTTGTTGAACCTCCCCTCCGGGACCAGATTTCACTGGAGATCACTAAGTACGAGACTTATAATGTGAATTCTCGAGAGTAGACGATCTAGTTCTGTCGGATACAACCGTAGAAGTTCGGCTTTCACTTTCCGCCTAGCGACACCTCGTTCTCTTAATAATTTATACGACGGGAACGTATAAAAAACGTACGTCGGAAATCGTGAACCGGTTTGTAAAGATTTGTACTTTTCTTTAGTTAATTTTTTTAATTAGCCAATCTGACGCTCCCGATTTGGAATACTTCCTGTCTAGGCAGCCAACGAAAACAGGCTATAAATACCGGAAAATTGTTTTTGAAATGCAAAAACTAAAACACAGGAATAGTGTACAGTTATCAACACATCCTCCTCTCAAACGGAAGCCGTATAGCTCAAGTGCGGAATAGAAAAGTTTGCAGGGAAGACGCTAGCACTTCTCAACTTACCTAACCCAACCTAGCCAAGAATAAGATCAGCATTTGTGCCTTTTACAGTATAACCTCTGCGCGTAGTATTTTTATAAAATGACCTGGCTCGGGGAAAGGGAACTTTAATGTTAGAGGCAATGAGATAATAATCCGATAATAAATCTCCTCCGCCTCGGCTGGCGTTTTGCAAACAACTTGCATATTATTATATGACTCCATAGATCACCGACTCCTTCTTACAAACTGGCTCTTAAAACGTTTTGCAGTGCATGAATCGTTGCGAATTCTCGATAAAGCTCATTATACTGTATTTTTGCTTACAGGACTCGGCCCACATCCTTAATAATGATGACGGGAGGATAAATAAAAGCAAAATTCGGAATTTGGAAAACGGTCACGCTTATTTAGACCGGTTCTCGTATCTTCACTGGCATTCTTTCAGTAAAACAGTGTCGGCTATGGGGCTATCCAGATTCAGTAGCGCTGTCGCAATACCGCGTTGAACGGTTGGAAGCGGTGTAAAGAGAATTTGTAATCTAGTTGAAATTAAAAAAATAAATTCGTTCTTTGTGTAAACTATACGTTTTGTGAGTCGGATTTTATACGCGACAGGGGATTTTCTTTTTTTTCTATTCATTTATTCTCTAGTGGACCGTCGAAAATTCGGGCCGCAGGAATGGCGCAACAGGTGAAGGTATTACACGGAGTTTTTTCTTAAGCGAGTTATCCCACTCGGCTCCGAGTTGTCCCTGTAAGATCGGATGAGGCAAATCGGGACACGTTATATAATATGGACGAGGGTCGGGCTGCGGTCTAATGTTCCCCCATAGTGACAACCTGTTGCCTCCTCCGAACCTCTTCCGATGGCCGCGACGTCCGATGCTCCCTACCGACCGTCCCTTTGTTCGCGGGACCACCACAAAAAACGTCGTTACGCGTGTTACTTCTCTGTTTTCGTCCTGCTATTGATCCCTTCTTAACGAATAATCGATTATATTCCACGGGAACAAACGTTCGAAATTGGCGTCCAAATCGAAGCAATGAGTCCAAATAATTTTATAGTTAGTTGTGGCTATCGAATAATTTGCGATTAAGCTATTTAATCGATGATTATTAATATATATTTTCTGAGTTTCGAAATCGAACTTTCTTGGCAATTCCATGAATCTACGTCACCGCAGAACATTGTATAAATAAATCTGCTCGACTACTACTTTATATACCTTTGAATAAAAGCTGGATATCGTTACAACCTTAGTTCAAACTATCAGAACAAGGATGTGCAGCATAGTATTATGTAATTTATTCATATATGTGACTCGAGGAGAAAACGCGTTCGATATCCGCGCTCACGTATATTTCACATTCGTCGCCGGCGGACTCTTCTCCGTGACCTGATTCCTAAACAAAACAATCGATGGAACTCTCAAATCCGTCAGGCTATTGCGAAGCGGCCGTCAGACAGGATTGTTTACAGCCGGGTAAGCGGACGGTTTCACTTTTTAAACTGCGCCTTCTAACTGTCGGCGAAAATATTTGACCGGCGAAGGGCCTCCGATGACAAACCTGTTTAGCGGAGCGCAACGAGTCTTCCCTTTTTCGAAACGAAATGAAAGTTGAGCTCGCGGCGCGATTCGTGATTTATAAGAGTAAACAAAAGGTCTCAGAGTTCACGATACAATATTTCACCGTCCGTATCCGGAGAAATACGATAATAATAACTGTTGGTACACTTGGAGTTATTTGGGAAAAACCAGTTTCACTAACAAATACGAAACTATTTACAGTAACACGAAATCGCTCCTTAGGCATTCTGTCCACACTCACTAATTTGACCAGTTTTGGCTTCTCGCCAATTATCAGTAGTAGAATTTGGTCAATAAATTAGTGGGGCATTCTGTCGGTACTGTTACTGTCGATTAATTACTGACGGACTGCTGCTAATGACGGGAATATTCTAAACACCCGCTATACACCCGGGATATCAAATGTTGTAGTAAAATAATAATTTCATTATACAGAAGTTTAATGCCCTGAATGTTTTTTGTATTGCATAAAAAATAGGTTCATCATTAGCGTCCTGTACTGTGAGGAATAGGCGGTTGGAATGAATTCATAAGACTTCAAGTTGACAAACTCAAGATATATTCTATCCTTGAACGATCTGTTCACGCTGCATATGAAACAAATTATTAGTATTAATGGTGTCTGTATCAGCCCTTCATTTTAAGTTCAAAAAACCTCAAAGAAACACAGCTATCACAATTATTACATATTATTATCACATATTATTTAAGCGCTATGTGCAACTTAATCCGCCGTATTTCGCCCATCTATTTATTCAAAATTACCAATTTTATTCACGACTTTTCGGGAAAAGAAAAAAATCGTGACAAAAATGTGACAAGTGTTCCTAGTATTATCGAGGTGCAAAGTTCAATATTAAACATTTACCTCGTATCAAGGATGTTGGCGAGGTGGGCACATCGCGAGGAGCCAAGGGCCAGTTCAGCCCGAAGCGGAGAGGAGGTTCGCCACCAAAGGAATGACAGCCCAACAAGGGAATTTCCTAAGGCGGCCGGCCGGGAACACCTGTCGGGGACAGGTGGCAAGCACAAACTTCTCCGGGTAAAAATAATTATACAGATAGCGGACCAAAGCCCGGAGTCGAGTCCGACCGGAGGGCCGACCGGCGCTGCACATGAGCCCGACAAAAACTCGCCCTCCGGCCCCCGGGATACTTAAGGCGGAGCCAGGTGATACCCCGTTTGGGGGGTTTCCTTCTCAATACCTGCCCGGATTCTCGTTTTACGGGAACCGAGCGATTTACTCCTGCCCGGCGAACACGTATTCGGTTACCAACATTTCGTATTTCGTCAAATAAGGAACATTCTTACGGTGATGGTTAACATCTTTGTACGAAATACGCGAGTGAATATTCTTTTCTTCTATGGATTGTATATGTTACAGAAACCAAATTTGACATTTAAAAATGTCTGTGAACGAACCAATTGCTTCACGTTATCGCTGTTCTTAAGTACTTACCATATAATATTAAAATGATACAATCAATTCAATTTATCTTTCATTGAAATTCGAGTGAGAATTATAACTTATAATTTAAATGAAATACGATTGATAACATTTCCGAGAATTAAATTAGTTATAATCCGTGTGCCAATCTATGACTAAACTCTTCCGACGAATGCGGAAGATTTAAGAATGCCCCAGGTTATGAGAACGGCGCATATTGGCCAGGTGCCACCGTAATGAGGATGACCTTCGGGCCGACCGAGATACATCTCTAGACCGTCCTCGACGGGATATTATCGGTTTCTCATTCGAACACCCACAACGTGTGAATCGTTAACAAATATTAAAATGTCGAACTGGAAATTTTAGAAAGTCCGACATTTTCGGACGAAAGCGAAAGTGAATTTACATTCATCAGAATGTGACATTAGTCACGCGATTAAATTGTTTATTTCGGAACTCGAGGTCCGGTTTTGTCGAACCGGTCAGTTGCCAATTTTTTTCCCTACGTTCACAAATTTAATAATACCGACATGTATTGAGTACAAATAGCAATAATTTATATAAGATTGGATACGTTTAGTACCTTGTCCATCAGGGCTTGTTATATAAAGTTCCAAAGGCTTTCCTGAGCTTTGATATTTAAGAACCGATAATGAAATCCTTTAATTGACACTGAAAAATTAAAAGGAATATTAACAGAAACCGTATTCAAAAAGATTCTAAAACCTACCAAAAAGTCCAGTAGTTTCGAAATCCGTTCCTAGCGTGATATTACAAGTTCCACTTGTAATCTACACTAATGGCTTCGATTATTCCCCGGGAACGCGTTCTCTCTTTATCTCCCATCTCGTGTTTAAAAAAAACCTCAAAAAACGTATGTCTTATACCTGTAGACTCTTAACGAGGGTTAGGTAAAAGGGAGAAGTCAAACACATAAAAAAATAATAAGAGCGTGAGACCGTAATAAAATCCGACGGGGGCATCAGTAGTCCGGGACCTAAAGATTGTGAAGTTTCTGGCGGGGACAACGCTCGCCGATACTTTAACACGTTCGGTCTAGAACGATCCAAAAGTTGAACTGAGATTGCCTCAGAAGCTCCGTTCGGCATCAAGAGCCAGAAGCCTCAAACTTTCTCTTATTCTTTGCGTAAATAGTCCGGAGATAATCAAGCCAGCGAATGAACAACAAACCAATCAGACGTATCACCAGGGTTAAGATTTATTAGTTCACCGCTCGATACTTGGGTAATACCATTTTATTTTGAACACGTTTACAAGAATTTGTAATTCATTCGAACAAACACAATAATAATACTGTTTTAAATTAATAATAGAATAGAATAAACGATCCGCTCATTGTTGCGCTTTCAAGTATTTTGCATATGAAGTCTAAAAATAGGGACCGAGAAGCAACACGGAGTAGGACTTAAAAGGAACCGGACGTGCCCAAATCGAAAATACTTTCACTTGTTCTGTTTTCAGTCGGGGGCTTCGTGTTCGCCGACAGAGAACACCTCTGACTTCGTTTTCATGAGGTCGGTTACGATACTGGGAACGGAGTACGGAACGCGAGCGGCATACCAAGGGACATCGCCTGAACAGAAGTTTCGAGAGTCTCCGGTATTGCCCCGCGTTGCGCTATTACCAACTCGCCAAGCGGATGTGCCACGATACGCTACTGGGACCATAAAATTCCCCGTCTATCCAGGATAATAAACCGACAATTAGCAAAACCGCCAAACTCAGACAATGCTCATTTTATGATAACTGCACGTTGAACCATCAATGATTGATTAAGACGACTGAGAGGAGTAGACAGAGCGCTCAAGAACAAGACCCCAAGATCATTTCGGTCGAGGGTTTTTCCACATGAAATTTCCGAGGACTCACGGGGGATTCCCTTCGCAGATTATTCTTATTGATCTTGTTTAGCAATTCGACAAATAATGATAGTGGTGTACACGGAAACGACCGTGTGATCTGCCTTAAAAGGATAACCTTTTTTGTTAACTTAGGCAAGATATTGTCAGTTCCACTTGCACATAAGTAAGAGAATAGATAATCGCATACCGACTTGCAATTACAATCAACGAAAGGCTGGAAAATAGGTTACGAAACCGCACAGGGCTCGGTCCAATTGAGAAACTCACATATTCGACGAAAGGCAATAAGGGAAGTCGGGCGGAATATTTTCTTACGGTCTGTTTGGCCGCACCGGCTCGCCGTCCGGAAGGGTTATGCAAACTTTCGAAATGTCAAGGTGAACTTTGAGCAAATAAAAAGAACACAAGTGGAAACTTTTCCCCCCTGTTTAAGTCTTAATTTCTCTGCTAAATGATACGGTTCGCTGTCCAAAGATAGACGGAACGGAAAGATCTGGATTTCACGAAGTTAACAGTCCAGAACTACAATCAGGAAACTTAATTGTTACTGTATATATATATATATATATATATATATATATATATATATATATACGCACAAACATTTATTATGGCTAATGGAGGCAGTAACATAACAAATATTTCTGAAAGAATTATGACGAATATTATGAACCTTGCAACACGTTTATGAAAAATATTTCTAATCTAACACTTTTAAATCGTTTAGAAACTTTTAGATAAACTATCTGTTTAGGCAACTATATGTTTTTTCATAGTAAGTATGCATATTATTAGTGTAATATAATTTATATTTATAATCGCAGTCACCAACGAGATAATCATTAAAACAAATATAAGATTAAAAGGGGCTGGGAAAATAATATCAACAATTGCTCAGAACTTATTTGATAGTTTTCCTACCCTAAGAAAATAAGTGTAAGTACTCCTTTGAAGTATCACATATGATCATGGCCAATTCATGAAGAACGAGCCTCTCAATATTCTGGACCGTGAAAAAACCAACTTTCACACACAATACAATAATAATAGTTGAAAAATTAGACAAGCTTCTAAAATTTTTGCAAAGGCGTATCTTAGAAAGGTGTTCCAAAACCATAGTCACTAAACGTGGAATCCTCCGCTCTTCGTCTCATTCAGGCAAGCCTTTCACCGAAGAACTAAAACCAGCTCCGTACAATATTCCGTAGCGTTTAGAAAGTACTGCACAGGAACCCTATTCGCGGTTCCCAAGGAAACTATCCATTTGGTTTTAATATTCTGGACATGTTCTCCCTAATGTTTTCCCGAGTGCAATAGGTAAGCATTGCAAACCGCATATACACGGTGAATTGTCCGATCCTAGCGCATTTCTTCTCATCAATTTGACAAAAGTCACTAGCGTAGCGTAATAATCGCCTTGGTTATTCCCAAACGGGATTCCGGGCTCCTGGATATTTACATTGTAATAATAAGGACTCCGTTCACGTCTGGTGACGCGTCACAAAAATTGCCAAGTCGCAAAAATTAAGTATTCAAATTCCGAGAGAAATCTATAGGCGGTGGTATAACGACCACTCCGAGGTCTTTTCTGGGCGTACACATAAGACCATTAATTAAGGAGGAACGAAGAATTTGTGGTCCCTGGCGTGGGAGATCCGAAATTTCGCATTATCGGAGAAGAAGGGCACTTATTTCTTAAATCGTGCTACATAATATCTGAATACACTCCACAGTTAGCGAACCGCAATACTCGATTGAATCTACTTTTCGAAGACGCTTTAAATAAGGAAATTAATTTTTACGAGACTACTTTTTCCTACTTTCAAATGTTTACATGAAATGAGTTTCGATCCACCCGGAACCTCAATGGGCTTTCATAACTGAACTCTCTTCATATGCCTAGTTACAGTCCTTGGAAATAAATAAGATAGGTGTCGATCATTCACTCCGTACAAAAATGCATTTTAATCTCGAACGCAAGGGAGCATAACTTCATTTATCGCTTTCGGAGGTTATCTGCGACTGAAAATTCTGAGAATGACGAATCACCAAATCGGTCCAATTAACATCTCGGGCTGGAAGCAACGTGCAGGCGGCGTGAAAAAGAATTCGGAACGGGTAATCGGTGTAATGAAAGGAGCGGTCCGGATGAAAGGGAGCGTTGTTTTGGCCGGTGGCCGCGGCGTCCGTTGACCTCAGGGCCGACTATTGACCATCATTCGTGAATAAAAAGAGTCGGTCGAAAATATATAGAGAAGGAATCGGCGGGAGGGAGGAGCGTGTCCCGCTTTCGGTGAACCCGAATGACACTTTTTGCCGTTAAACTGGAAATGACGTAAGGCTATAATATCGACCACTTATCGAGAATCGATGAGTAAATGCACAAATATTTAATGTTCTCTGAAACAATCGTAATCTTCCTATTATAAAGAAACTACGCCCACAAACGAATAAAAAAAATTTATTATTAGGTCGGGTCAATGGGGGAGGAGGTCCTCGACAGTTCGGAATATTTTCTATCCATTTCTCTGCAACGACAGAGAGCGTAATCGACAGCCGACACTTCTGATATGCCTCACTATACCACCAACGTTCTTCTGGTTTTCTTTCTCCACACGCTGATTTGGTCTTTCGCTAGACCAGGAGGCGCCTAGACTTTCGGGCGCCTTGTCGCCGCCAGCATAAGACCCCACTGAGATTGAAATAGTTTAATATAATTCTAGTTGTACGATTGAACATCAGTCAATTATTTGTGCCAGAAATGTTCTACAATTAGGACCAACTGGGATCGCAGCTTCGAAAATCGTCGAACTGAAGCTTGAACGATTCATACAGTAGACTGAACGTATATTCAGAAGGGATAGCATGTCAGTATTCCTCGTACTATTCCTCTTAGGCTCGTTATTCGAACGTGATGGGCAGACGCCGGTCGGAAATACAGGAATTTCTCTGAAATCCTCGACTACGTTTAATCTGTCGGATCTCACCACTTTCATTTTACCCGGACGGCCGACTTTTACGGTCCACGGTCGTCAAAACCGGCAATTTTCCCCTCTCTATTCGTACGAGGCGACCTCCCCTTCCTCCCTCCACCCTCCTGAAGCCACTATCTGACGAGCACGATGTCCGATAGCGCGGTCCCGTTAAGATAAAACCGTGAACTGGTGAATTTGGCACGCGATCGGTCCCCTCATTTGGGATCCACGTCGTCGCGGCCACTCACGTCATTTTCTCTTTTCGCACGCCACCGAGTCCGATCGGAATTATAGCTCCGAGGGGAGAATTTCGCGATGATTACCATACGTGAATCAGAACGAGCCGATCGGCGACCCAATACGCTCGTAACGGAACTCTTTGAGCTTACTTCGAAGACATGATTCTCGCACGACTAAAACCGGTCTAGCATAAAGTTAATTGTGTCATGAATGCAATACAGTAATTTATGCTAACACATTTCTCCATGTTAAGTATTATTTAGAAGCGTTTGTTTAACGATTAGTGATCTGAAGGTGAACTACTTCGAATCGCAAGCTATATACCCAGTGCGCAGTTGGAGACGTTAAACCGGTGGCCCAATTCCTATCTCATCCCATGACCGATCTAATTAATCTAAATAATAGTGTCGTCATTAGTCAAACAGACGTTAGAAGATGTACCGGCGCCGTTAATCAACACCGCCAAACTGGGCGGAAAACACTGATTTCTATCTCCCACGCATCTTTCTAAAATCTGAATTATTAATCCGAGCGTTCGCCCCGCTTTTACCAATTAGTAAAAGTTGACGTCCGGAACAATCGGGGCGAGTATTAGTTTTCACGACTACCGGCGTTTTCTAGAGAACCCCGAAGCCGCGGCTGAATTCGAACGCGGGCTGCGAAATAAGGCTCTACGACTTTGTTTATCCATTCCCATTCCAAGTTGTTAATTTTCTTTATGATTATAAACCGGTCAAAAATATGCACTATAAAAGAATAAGGTAATAACGTATTTGTAAACAGCCGGAAAGACCGCGATCGTGACGAATTGTATCAACCCAGTTCGTCCTTGACAATTTTTCGAATAGAAAGTAAAAAATTCCGGTGGAGATATAAAATCAAATCGGGACAACGAGGGCCAGTAAATGTAAGAGAGGTGTTCTCTCACTTTCAGTGGTGGTTGGGGCTCACGGAGCCGTTATTACTTTCCTCCTCTTTCTTTCTACTTTTACTCTTAGGTCTGGGCGGCACGTACCATTCTCTGGGGTGTCCGTAGTGAACTGGAAACGCCCGATTTACCGAACTAGTGCGGCCCTCTTTGCCTCAATTATACATGCTTTCCGGTGGCCTGCTTTTACCCTTACGGAGAAGGCGATATTTTCAGACTTCCTATCCCCAATGAAACCTGAAAGCGAATACAAAAAAAAAAGCGTCCAGCCATCCCGATAGCGCCCAACACCAAGTTTGTACCAAATATTACTGACAATTAAGGGAAGCCGAAGCCGGTTTATGACGGTTTATTGTTCATAATTACTCGTTATTATTACTTAAGTAAGCATGATTTTTAACAATGCGTTCCCTATATTACGCCTGCCAATTTAACTGGTTAGTTAGATTTCTCATACATCTTAATACCTCAGTACCTATAATAGTTATTATAGACGGATAAAGGAATGTTAATTTTATATACTATATATATATATATATATATATATATATATATATATATATATATAATAATGTATCCTCCTGACTATGTACGAGGGTTTAAACACTTTTCAAAACGTTTTTTCAATCCTCTTGTTTTTAAAACATAGGTTGTTAAAGAAATCTGGTATTATTAGAGGCGATTATAAGGTAAGCCATGAGTGAGGCGCCTTTCAGTCAGACGGACGGACACTTTCGTTCGGCCTACTTTTACTCTCTCTCTCTCTCTCTCTATCGGGGTGGAGCGCGTTCCTTTATTCCCTTTATCCTTCCCGAATGGACCTTATGCTCTGATTCTTCCATCCCGACCGGTTTTTCGGTGCGATTCCTCCGTTTCGTTTTCGCAACTGGCCTCCAGCCAACTTCTGGTCCGTGACCGGATCCTATAATTTCATAACGGCCAGTTTATTTCAGTCGCCAATTGTGAAAGGACATTACCTGATCGGCGGACAACGTATGTATGTTCAGTCTGGGATCTGTTCAGTCAGTAGTACAGATATGCATCTGGACTTTTTTCACACATACGGTATATTGACCGATGTTCATATGCCTCAACATCGAAGAAATTACACGGTTCATACAACACGCGTTTTTTCTTCCACGAAGAGATGTTTTTTTAAGAACAAAATAATCACACGCGGCAGTGGTCCGAGACTTCATTATACAGTACACTCTATGCAAAAATACATTAAAATAATTAAACAAAGTGCCGAGTCCTATAAGAAAGATACCGTACACTTACTTATTTATAATGTTTAGAATTTTGGATTATACATTTTTTGTCTATTTACGTTCTCACTTCCGAGTAAAAATAGTTACCAAGTGAAGTATATTTATACCGATCCTAAACGTTTTTCAAGTGAGAATAACGGGTTATGGCGTGTAAAGGATAAAGGAAAGAGAAATTATTTTTCCCGAATGTCAACCGCAAAGTGGTACAAGCGCTGTGCTACTTGCAAGTAACACGAGAAAGTCTAACTTGGAACGGAATCAAAATACCTTTTGCATGCAGCGACTTTTTCAGAATACGAGTTGAAACCGTTATTGACGTTTTGTGTAATTTATAAAGCTGATTCCTGTAAAAAAATGAAACTAATATCCAAATAAAATACCAATCCAATAAAAAGTACAATGTTCGTTTCAAAAACTGATTTACCTCTCAAGGAGTGTACCTAAAAGGAGCATTTTCTCAAGTTCTGGGACCGGGAAAGGAGAACAGCTGGGACGGAACAGCCGTGAGAACGGCAGCAATCGAGGCACCCACCAATTCCTCAATGGAACTGAGTACTTCCTGTTTGGACTGTATTCCTCCTCCTACTCCTTCTTCTCTTTCTTTTATAAATAATTTGTAACCTCGCCCCTGCCCCCAGATTACACGGATTTTCGGCGCGGCAAGAACTGTTCAAGGGCGACCTCTTTGCTCCAAGTCCGACTTTATTACTTCCCAGAGTTACCAATCCGAGCAGACATTTAATTTTCCTGCATGAAATTTATTTTTTGAATAAACTCTTACCTCAACAGAAAATATCCTGGACTATTTATTGGTTTAAAATACATCACATTAATCACTATTCGGTATTTGCATCTGTATCCAATATGATATATAATGACATTATCAGTTTTCCAATTATTTTAGCAGGTTCCCGAGAAAATGTAGGTTCCTATTTCAAAATGATATTTTCTGTTTGGTCACACTCTTAGAATACAAATTAGATGACGAGAATAAACGTGTGAGATCATTTTTAAATCAGAACGGTGAAAAGAAGGTATAGCAGGATGAAAAGGGGACAAAAAAACAGAATCCATTTTCCTGATGTGACATCCAGCTACAAGATTAAAATGGCCGTTAAAATGTTGAGATACCGAACTCCGCGTGACCGGTTTTATGGCTCTTGCCCAGATAAATGAATAACGACTAAAATACTAACATTATCTTGGAAACATAAAAATTGATTTATCTTAAGGCAGACTTATCTCGAAACCGCCAGCAGTTATACGGGCTATCGCTGGAAAGCAATAATGTGGAGAGAGAGAAAAAAGAAAGTAAATATCGAACTAATGAAAGAGAACATTAACACCCGGATGTGGCAACACCAGGGGAAGATTATGACTGTCCCTAATGGCTTTGGGAAACTGAAAGGATACAGCCGTATCGTTTTCAATCTAGAAATCGGAGGTTAGTCTGAAACGACGATCGTATTGTTGAATTAATGGTCGACCGAACGAAAACGTCTTATTGTCTGTATAATAAATTATAAGCTCAACTAATTGTATCAAATTCAGGTTAGTGTTATAGTTGCCGACGATCTTATTACAACTCAAGAATTCAAAAAGTCAAATGCCGTTCCAGATGGGGAATAAAGAATCTACATATGTAAATACTCCTGAAAGGATCGTTAAATTGCTATTGTCTGCAGTCAACGGGCGATTATAATACACTGCAACTACTGTAAAGTTTATTTTTATTCATTAAATAATTAGTTATACGTTTTTTGTAGGAATGTAAATTATTCGCAACTACTTTCTCTTTGTTAAGATTAAGTCTGATTAAAGACATGTTAAGAACAGGTGAAACCAAAGTGGTAATCGTATAAAATATAGTTATACGAAAGAAAACATTTTTCCAACGATAAATATATGGTCCCCTGGAAGCTTTCTACTACGTTCGTTACCCGATGGGAATGTGCCACCGCTCGTCACACGTCGGTTTGCGGTTGTGTAAGACCCCGGGGCTGCCTCTGAACGGCCTCTACTTTTACTTAGCCAGTGTCTAAAAATAAAAACTCGGGCCGGATTACTGCAACGAGATATCGAGGCGTAAAGAAAACGAGAGTGAAAGAGCCGCGGCGAAGGACACAGACCGCTGCGCAGGATGAAGCCGCTCCAGAAAAAAAAGACCCGCAGACGAACAAAGGACCTTGGACACGATTTGACTCATTCCGACAGGAAAGGAAATTAGTATATATACCAAGTTTTGGCAGCTCATACTCTAAGTGCGTATAATATCAGAACTGTACCTTTCAGCTCTATTCAAACAATACAATCGATCGTATAGCGCTAGGAAGTGGAAATTTACAATATTCACGATCCACTTCCGGCACTGTTTCGATAACCAATGTCTTTATTTACTATATAAATATTGAAACTTATTTGAAAATCGAAACATTCCTTTAAAAAAATATTTTGTAAGCCGAAAACCTTCGAATATATAGCGCACTGGTTATTTCAGCGAATGGAGACAAACGATCACGAGAATGATGCAAAAAAAGGAATATTGTTTTAAATTGCTCTATACTAAAAAAATTGCTCTTATTCTATGTTTAAATCAAGAAAGTTTCTTTTATTTTCCAGCTATCAAGCTAGCTACGTAGTCATGCTAGTTTACAGGGAGAAATTCTGTCGGTATCGAAGAACCAGGAAACGTCAGCAGAAGAATAAAAAGGAAGCAATTCTTCCTCGCCATGAACCAGTTGAAAACCGCTAAACCCGGATCGGGCAAAAGCGTTGGCAAAAGTACAGAAAAAAAAGGCAACAGCCTTGACTGACCGCAGGGAGTACGTTAAAGAACGGGCTTCCGAGAATAATTTATTTTCACATTCAGAACTCGGCTGAGGCACGGGTTGCTGAATAGCAAAGAACTCTGGAAGCGCAAGCTGGAGCTGGCGGGGAGTCATTGACGAACCGGCGAGGTTCGCACCCGGTTCGACCAGAACAGCCCGCAGTGAATTGCTCAAAGCTGAATTTATTCCGAGAACAGTCCCGTTGAAATCTCCTCATAATTTTATGCGAGTTACGCAATCGCCTTACCTTAGTAATAATTCCAGTTGAAAATTAAGACTGATTTTTTTCATCAGGAAACGTGGGATGCTTTGCCCCCCTACTTATAATCGACCGGATGTTCGACCAATAATGAATTCGATTTATCTTCCGGCGGGAAAACAATGGCAACGGAGGCAGTTATAGTTGGATCGAATAAAGATTGCTATCGTGAGATTTGCGTCGAAGGGTTTGGAACGAATCGCAGGAAATCGATGCGATATTGGCCTCGCTTTTCGACCGGCTCAAGGTGTGATGGAATTCGTGGATAGAATCCCCCCTCAATATTTCCTACTATCGCTCCTACAAACACAAGAACAATAGGGAATGTCCATATTAATATTTGAAATTGTAACGTTTTTAACGAGAAACCTAGATGTGGTACGATGTTTTCTTTCATCGGAACTGATTTAAAATTGACATTGATTTCTACAAAGAACAAATATTTATAAATGTTATAAATATTATTTATTCTGTTAGATCGACTACCACCTTTAGCCACAGTACGCCATAGACGAAGCATCCTATAGTAATGTCGCTACACTGTTACGGTGACGTCTTGTGTATTAATACATACAGACCAAGACCACCAAGATAACAGGACCAAACAATGCGGTATGACCCTAAGAATAACACGAGTTGTGTTAGCCTTTGCACACCGAATGGTATTTCTGCAGACGCATGGGTATGCACACAGAGAAGTGCAAAAGCGTGTTGGAAATGTAAATAACAGTAAACAAAACAGGGCTATGCATAATACATTATAGCATAGTTAAATAATAGTTCATACTTCCATTCGCAGCAGTGGCTATTCTAATGATGGCAAAATGAAATAACATTTACAATTTATGCACCGGACCTCGTTAGGATTAGAGTTAAATTCGCGGCGTAGATATGCGAACTGAACTGTATTTGCATATCGCAGAAAAGGTCAGGTAGGTTCCCTAATGGGCTAGGAGCTCGAAGGACGCCGGTCGACCACGCCCCTGTCTCCCCCACGAGCCTACCGCGTGTAACCATTTGAAGGAACCCAAACAGGACCTAGAATCCTTATGAACAAATTTCATCGCACGATAAGTGCTAATTAAAATGCGTTTCAACATAAATGTATTACTTCCAACAACCTAAAAAAGCCTGATTGTGTTGAGGTGAAATACTTATTACAGTATTCCAGAAAAATATGCAGTGTAAAAAAATTGTTTTCTCCTTTCATTTACTGGGGAGGGCAAAACAGAACTATTGACAATAGTTACTAGATATGAGCGCGAAATTTATATTAGATTTTAGTAGTTTTTAGGAAATTTTTGCCGTTTCAAAAATGATCACGTAATGCAATCGCAGCAGAGATGACGAATAGAGGACTGTCGACAGCGCATATGCATCATCTCGAATTACGAAGTGAGAAAAAACTCGTCCGACAACCCGATACCCACATATAAAATATCTTTTCGGAAGCATTTTCTTCGTGTCTAATTGTATCCGACGGTGTCGGGCAATAACAGTGGTTTCGAAATTTACTGGTAGATTAAAACGATAAACAAATGCCAAATTATTTTAACAATAACAAAGCGGAGAGATGACAACAATTAAACATGCAATCGTTTGCAACATCTGTTGCAGGCAGTTGGGACGGGTCGGTTCCCGCTGGAATATCGGCCTTAACTAGGTTTCACATGACGCTGTTAGGTCTTACAACGAGACCATTCAGTGTTTGCATGCGCTCTGGCCGAGACAATGACAGCTCAGTGTGCTGCCCACGCGCGTCATCCCGACCATCTCTGTAGCTCTGTCAAAGGTCAGGACCATTAACCCCGATAAGCTTCATTAATTGCACGTTTCCTTAATTCACTTCCATCTAGGGCCTCGTTTCCAACGTTCAAACACGACGCTCCGTCGTGTAAACAAATCTAGCGTAAACAAGGAGCGAGGGTAAATTAAAGGCGATTTTGACGTTTTCAGTAATAGTGGAACCAAATATTTTCGGATGCCCTCGATAAATATTCGACGCGTTCTACTGACCAGTTTCACTCGCTCTTTTCCAATCCGTTTATTCGGGTCACCTATTCTTACTTAAATCCCTCTGACTTCCCGCTTCCCCACAACTATCTGCACTATACTTAAAATTTCTGATATTTCTATTCCTGATGGCCGGCTGATTTTTGCCAGAACTAAGCACGGATTATAATATCTGGATTTCCTACTATATGTACGGGTTGTTTTCGCAATATATACCTTTCTACGGTGACGCAATGTGATATCCGTCCTGTTCTCTGTATTTCGACGAGAATAAATTGAAGCCAACACACAGGTGCTTGGCGAGTTTAAATTACGGCTTGTTAAAAAACCGCCCGTGTTAACAGTCATTTCCGTTCGTATATATACGCGACCACGATTTCACAAAACCGTATTACCGATTGGAAAACCGGTAGCTGCAGTAGCGCGTTAAATGGTAGGACGAATGAAGCGGTCCGACAGTGGGACGGACATATGGATTGTATATAAGAGGGTCGTAGGCGACCTCCTATATCGCGGAGGACGGCGTTCATAAAACAATTATAGGGGCTAGCGTGGCGGGAGGCAGGAGCAGTTGCGAACCGGGTCAGTCGGTCACCGCGCTCCCGACTCCTCCTCAGACTATAACTCCAACTTTCACGGGAAATAGATAGATACTCGCAGATCCCAACGAAACAGTATCTAGTTTTTCCGGCTTGCCCGGTTTAAAATGCCCAATTCATAGACTTACAGGGCTAACAACGCGACATTACTTTGAATAGTTCCGCCGAAACTCCAAACACTGATGACGCACAAAGGACATTTTCGAAAATGTATCAAATGCCTTTCCTATAGATTTTATGTATTCATTTTCTTATTAACGTGATAAGAATTGGGTCATGGAAGAGTCCTTACACCCACTCTCTTAGCTATAGAATGAAGAAAACCACATCTTAATGATCACAATCCTTTTGTACCTTTGGACTTGGGAGCTATTTAACAACAAGATACTAGTTTCTGATTTATACTTTTTAAATTCGCAAATTATGTAATAGACAACTAATTACAGACTTCAGTTGTATATCCCAGAAGTAATAGGTAAATATATTATTCAACGTTCAAGGACGGTAAAAAAGCAAAGGGGAAAACAAGAATGGCATTACGCTAAAGCCATTTATATAAGCTATGTAAAGTAACCCCTTCATGACAACCAATACCTGGACAATGTTGTAACCGGTCGACTGGAAAGAATACCGTATTACTGTACCGAGAAAGGCTTCGACACAACTTGAAGAGTTTAATAGATATTTCTGGGTTCGTAGGATAAATCTTATTTGCTAATTGAACGTTTCAATAGAACAAGGTTGCTATTATAAATGGCTTTACAGAACTAACCCGTATGTTTTCAATTTTCCTAATCGTGAACCAAATTAAATTGGGCATATGGGTCAGGCATACGCCAAGGCTGATGAGAAGAGAAATAATAAGCCCGGAATTCCCCTTACTAAATGTGGACAATTAGCTAAGAACAGACCTCAATACGAGGGTTTCGGTTTTGCTTCATTCTCATTATATAATTCTCCGCCTGTGGGGCCCGGCAGGATGTCCACTCACAGTTACGGCGCTGAGCGGAGCTCGGATTGCGAGCGCACGGCGAATCGGAGGCGGCCCGTGAAAACTGGCGTACACGACATCGTGATAAACTCGACCTCGTACAATCCAACAGCTTGTTCGATGCCGCAGTACACGTGCAATCCCCAGAATCATAACCGCTGGCTCATGCCCGTGACTGATGGCAGCCTAACCGGGGCCTGTCAACCCTCTCCTGTCGCCCAATCTGATTTATACCACCTGCATGAACTGACAGATTACGGCCCAAATGGCTCTATCCTGACACATCTCGAAGTCCTTTCATCAACGTTGGCCTCGGAGATAGACAGACTTCGTATTACAATAGCAAACATTCAATAGTTTTAATAACTTCTCCCCTGAACGTGTAAACGATTACAAATTTTTCAATGCACTGTCGCGTAAAGGACAGTCCCTTGAAATTCATACAGTGTACCGACATTTTGCCTACAAATTGTACACATTAATGCACAAAATTATGACAAACTTTTAAAGCGGAAATTAAAACTGCGAGTATTCTGCTTACGACTGCTTGCCCGATTTACAAACAAAGCCTTCCCCTAATTCCAGTAATTAGGGTCGCGCGACACAGAGTCGGGATATTAAGCGACCATTCTGGTTAAACGACGATGTATGTTGAGGCGACTACGCCAGCCTTGCCCCAGTTGCCGGGGCAATAACAGGCAGGCTCCGATGTTAGAGGCCCGCTTCAGGCTCAGCCACTCTCGAAACTGGGGCTGCCCTTACCAAAGGCCGCCCATATTGAAACCACCCGGTTAAACGGCAACCGGCTAATTGCAGCCGGCTCGGAATAGCGCACCGGCTGCCACACTAACTGCCTCCCATTATAAAAAGCGTTTAAACCGGGCCGCCTTAACACCTCCCCGTACCGGGAGTTCATTGGGAAACTTTTCGCAGTCTTTCCCGACTATCGAAGATGGCACAATATGGGATATGTGTACAGTTAGCCTTGACGAAGATTTAGGACAAAGACAGCAACGCTGGATAACAATGCATCCGATTAGATTATAGAGTTTAATAATATATTCACATAGATAAGAACAGGATAAGCATGAGTAATGCGAATATTTACATACAGCTTCAAACTAGCTGAATATGTCATTTTCTTCGGTTTTAAAGTTTAAAACAAAATCGGTATAAATCTAATCTAAACAAAAACTCTAGTGGGAAGAGCTTATCTCGATTTTAAAAATGTGAACTTATTCTACTCGACTTCATTTCTGCAGTGAATTATTCGACAGATTAATCTTTTATTTCGGTAATGGGGATTCAAAATTAAACGGGCCTTGTACACTGGCTGCGACACGATTCCGCTGATGATTTAAATCATCGGGGGTTAAGTAGGATGTCAGACATTAGAGTAGTCCTGTACAGAGGCCAACACCGATAATAGGATTGGTGCCGCTGGTAAGCCGGAATCGGGCTCCGCTGTCCCACGCTATCGCGGCCTCACGGTTACACTTGAACCTTTTTTTTTCTTGTTCAGTGTCCCCCCTCCAAAAGCCTAATAGTTCGTTCTATACTTAGGTTATATCCGCTCCGACCAACCCCTATCAATTAAGAGTCCTTCCCTTTCCTCAGTAACTTCCTAAAGTCAACTCGAAGTAATACACTAAATATAGCACGATTAATACAAATTCATCAATTATACCGTTTTACGTATAAGTAAAACACACATTTTTAATAAATTTTAGTAAGTTTACCTATTATGAAATTGTTATTATTAGTTCTTGCGATTGTTTCAAAATTTGTCCTTAGGCGACACATATTTAAGAGTTTTGAAAACCGGGGTAAGAGAGAAGTCATTCGTTATTCTATATCACAATTTAAACGATACTAGAAACTGTCTTTTTATAGATTTGTCTATTTTTATAGATTACTAAAGCGCACATTATTAAAATAGAGGTTTTATTTTTTTATTTATTCCACGCCGTTAAATATATGGTGCCGGTTAATATTTATAATGAATCGGAACGTAAGCCAAAGATCTATGCATTGAACCATTATGGATGTTCAGAACCATCGGGGATATTACAGTTCTCACCTCTAAACGCCGGCACCGGATGCATCCTGCCCGCTCAAAAAAGAAATTTCGGTAGCCGAACCGGCTACGGCTGACTAAACTGGTTTAGAGTCACCAAATCGTTTTGCCCTTACCTGGAAAAAACAGAACAAAAGGACGACAGATCAGTGATCGCTCGCATTCATCAACGTTCAAAACGAACAATTGTCCGCCTGCCCTCTTGGGGGATCGTAAATTCTCGTGAACGATTTTCAAAACCGTCCGAATTCATTCAAATTCGATTTAAATTATTTTTATGATGCTCGGAACAAAGGATCCGGCAGAGGGCAGCGACTCGAATATATTTACGGATTTGAAATTCGAAGATTATTGTCCCATGTGTATAATACGGCGTCGTGAACATTCAGTGCACGAATTCAATTTACATTCAATGTATGGGACACAAATTTATACGACTCCAAATGATATCTCGAGGACCGGAATGGAAACGTGTCATTTCGCCCACATGCCCAGTTTGAATGGAAACTGAGGCAAAGTAATTAACTATTATATCACATACAAATAACTATTATACACAAAAACCAGACAGAATTAAAGTCAAACTAGATATCTACTGAGTTATAGAAATTATCGTTTAAAGCCCTATTGCTCAGAAAGAAATATTCTTGGCCGATTCAACAGACGTACAAACATACCCTTGCAAATTTAATGATATAAAGGTACCAGAGATGTCAAATAAGTTAACAAAAGGAAAATGAGCTATGCGAGATAAAATGTAATAGATAAGAATTTGAATTATTTAATGCCGATCGCGGACGAGAGATAAGAGGATTCCGCAAAGCATTGTTGCGCAAAACAGGCAGGGAGCCGGTTTCATCACTTAACGAGAAAATTCTTCAGGTACACCGGACCCTAACGAACTAGTCGTACGGCGGCCGGCCGAAGAAAATGCGTCTGCAGAATAACCACAGCCCATTTGCGTATCTCAAAACAAAGATGATATAATGCCAGAGTGGAAACACGAAGGGGGAAATTCATTTCCCTTATGTGCTGACTTATACTAGACGGTTCTTTAATAGGTAGAATTTGCGGGTGAATCTGGAGCAAACGGAAGCCATAGACCGAACGGAAGCCGTAAAATATCAGACTCGGGTAAGGAGTTTTAGTCGTCCGACGGGTTTTCCCATGAGGGCGATTTCATTGGATTCGAACTGAAGATTTCGGGACCGGCCCCTGAAATCTCTGATCTCGTGAATTTCCCCGAAACTCAATGGGAAGAAAGTAGAAACGAAGCGAAAGTCGCAGGTTTTAGTTCCGGTAGACGGAGCCGAGGTTATTATCGCACGGATTTATTCGGCGGTGAAGACTCGGATTTCTCGAAACGGGAGAACCGGGCTGAGACCGAGGCCCTTTCGCCAAACGCCAAACGGGCTGTCGTCAATCGATTGAGGACGACCAAAAGAGATTTACCTACATTCGGAAAATTATGTGAATGGCATCCGTCCATCCATCCTAATTAAAAATGAGCTTCGGAAGGTAGGAATCGTGATGCGAAAGTGTCAGAATTCACTCAATTCAATTCCCAAAAAAATCAATCCGTTCGACTGAAGTGTTAAAACGTCAGGAAAACCTTCCGTTTCGATTCTTTTTCGCTGTACTATATCTCAAAATATGCGAATTCAATTACAAACTATATATAACTTCTGAATGTTCAAAAATGACTTCGTAATTTGGAAGGTAACAGTGGACAGAGATAAATCTCAACAGAGTTGGATTATATTCAATGTAGAGACATGTTTAGAGAAATGCATTCTCACTTTACGACGGTACAAAGTTGAAATTACACTGCGATCAACGCAATTCTCTTAATGAGAATGACACTAACACATTTAATGTCAATTTTCTGACGTGGATGAGTGAAATGGACTCCACTTGTTTTTCCGATTTATGCTTATAAAGATACCATAGTTTATTGATAATCGGCATGAAATTAACTCGTTACGAAACGATCCTATAAAACAGTCGGTGCGCGAACATAACTGCAACGGAAACGCATACGTTAAATAAGTAATGCGCGGAGTAAGCGAATGAGGGAACGCGAAAGTGGAAACTTCATAAGCATAATAATTCAACCGACCTAAATGGCTGCCCGGTAGTTTTAATATGAGGAAACCATTTGTTTTAGAACACAGAAAGGCTTCTGACAATTTCTGTAAGACACAAAAATTGGGGGCAACAATACTTTTAGAGTAATTGTGACCGTTAACGGCATTCAACAACCTGAGTGAATACTTTAAAGAAATGACATAATTAGCGAGAGATCGACTCTGTTCCGCGGATAGGTGGTTTGAGGGCGCTTACGGAAAGAATGCAGGTTACGAAACCGTCACTAATCTCACGACAAAAGAAGTACAAAAGATGGAGCTTTGTCCACTCAAGTCACTTTCGGACTGTCACCGCACCGGAGTTATTATCAAATTTTCCAATACGGAGTCCGGGCGTGAAATCGTCCGGAAAACTGTGGAAAGTGAAAACCTGTGATTGTGCAACTGTCGCCTGAGGCTTTCCGCCGGCCCCGGATTCCTCCGCGTCTCGTGGGGAAACGGAGGGAGGGAAAAACTGGGATATCCACGTAAGGACAATTTTCAGATAATGGAATAGGGAGAAAGACCCACCATCCCCTCAGCCCTTCCAGTAAAATAACGATACCGTTTAAAACTATCATTAATAGAAAAAAACGGGCTGTATTCCAGACCGGTTTGTAACCACATTCCGGACGCAGACACGCAACAAGTCAATGCTGGCAGGAAAACAGGATGCAGAACGTTGCTTACGTTGCATACGAAACCTAGTACATGTAAATCAAATAGCAGTAAAACATGCATACCGCGGGAGGACTTTTTCAAAACTGAGTTATAATGTACAAATATTTACAAAGATAAAGTTAAATTAGATATTATTATCTAATAAATTATTAAATTAGATATTATTATCTTTTATAAATTATAAAGTTTATAAAGATAAACAAAATTTGAAGGTATTTTCTATATACATAGTAAGTATACGGAAGCATCTAAAAGTATAACGTCAGATGGAAGGAGTGTGGATGGTCGGTCAATTGAGGGCTGTTTACGACTTAATTTCATGTCTAATTGAACACGATGCGGCAGGCAATGGGAAGCGGACGTCAACAGCCATTATCGAAGTCAATGGATCACTTGACTGACATTCATTTATTAAATCAACCCGGGTTTCACCGCACCAAATTCTATCCATGACCGAACCACTACAAAACCTTATTTAATAATAGATTCCAATATAGTATTAATCTCCATCCGTCCTTTGGAATTCTGTCTGTTAAAAAGATAAAACAGTAGTCGGAATAATTACAGGGAAACAGTGAATCGGAGAATCTTATATTACGTAAGAGACACTCATGCCTTCCATATTGAGTCTGACAGGGGCATAATATACCTGATCAACCGGGATGAGATGACTGTCTATTAAAAAATTAATATTCATGGCGGAGGTATACAATAAATCATCTCCCATTAGTTCACCTTTAAAAATACATCTTCTGACCGAGTATGGCGTATTGGTCAAGTGAATTTTCATTTTAAAACCGAGGCATTTCAAAGGAAATCCATGCAGTCGTCAACAGAACTAAAGTAGCTATCCTCTCCTTTCCCGGTGACTGGTTTCATTAAATCATTATGCATATTAGACTTCTTATTTACATCTCAAAAAATGTAATAAAATTATGCATATATTAATATTACATATATTTTTGTTATATTGTTATTAACGTTATTACCGTGGACGTAACATGTTTTTATGTTTTTTCCAAACAGAGATGTTGTTTGCCGCATCAACTGGGGTTACACGGCCAACTAAGTCCACTCGTTTCAAGCGTTATTTCGACGCAAGAAGTCCATTAAGGTTCTGATAGTTTCCCGGGACCGGCTCGCGAACGCGTGACCGTTTCTCCCGGCCGAACAAAGGATTCCATCCGTCGTTCAATTTTCACTCGTTTAAGCCGATCGTTTATTTGGCCGCTGACTACTACTTAATTGTCTGAGAAATTAACTATTGAAGATGCTTTCAAGCACGCAAAGGCGTATGGGACATCTTCAAGGCCATGTTGATCAGCATCATATTTAGATGCTACGTGTTTCTGTAATTAGATGTACACGATGTCACGTACGTAGATCAAAGCGGACGGAGGACTGGAATGCAATAATTAGTATATTTAATTCCCTGCTGCGTTGTGCCGCGATAACCTTCATATATCCTTACATTTCTATATAACTATGAACCCGATCATTAACAAGAGCTGACTTGTTTCGTATCCACGAGCGAGCGTAACATACGCATAATCAAGTAATGCAGTATATGTTGTGAGTGATGGAGTTTTTCCACGAATTATGCAACCAGTCATTACGTAATCCTTGGAGTGTCCGCATTAAATTATTTTCATAAAAACAGAAAGGTTTCTGTCAAATACAATGTACGCCTCTATTTCTGTTTCCAGTACAGATCCGGCTAGCGTGGCTATAACGGCAAATAGAAAATCCATCGAAATGTTTAATAGTGACGACACATTTTAAAGGGACAACAGTTCTGGGCAAAATTTCTTAATCAAGAAGAAATAATCTCAAATCTAGAGATTTGCAGTCGGTAATTCTGCAAAAATGTCTTACACCGTATGGAGAAAGTCTGAGGTCGGTCCGCTCCGGGGTCTGGTTCCGTTGCATAAGCGAAAGGGGAACCGGTTTTCCCCACTTCTCGGGGATAATTTTCCTAATAGGCGTTAAAAAAGAGCGAGGAAAACCTGGGAGCCGGAGAGTGAACACGGGACCCTCCTTCGGCCTCGGGGACCGAAATATAATGAATCCGGCCCGTGAATATCGAGGAGCTTGATATTAACCTCCCTTTAATAACTCGCCTCACCAATTTTTAATATTCCGTCCAATAATGACTTTGCGGTCGACCTCGAAGATATAATCGGCCCCCCACAGAACCTAACTGAAGATACCAGGACTTCCCTGTTCCGTCTTCTCTGATATTCAAATCGATAACAGTTTAAGAGCAAAGAGTTGTTTTTTTAATTACAAATACGCTATATCTTAAGAAATAATTACAGTCAGAACTCCAAAATATAATGCTCGTTCTACAATAAATCAGCAGAAATATCTAAAAACAAGGGGAAACAATTCGTATACTAAAATTACTGTTTAATTTTATCTGTTAGAAATATACGCTACCACAAGTCGGGCCGGAACGGAAAATTATAATTCGTCAAGAGAAATTAAGAACCGTTTAGCTTTCGGCATGTCATTAGCTCCGTTCGTCCTGTAAACATTTTCCAGTAAACATATTCCAGTTTGCACCATATTGGAAATCGCTATCATACTAGGCTCAACAGGAGACTCCACTGTTAGTGATGGACTACCGTTCCTCAAAATACAGTACGACAGTAAATATCTCCTATACTTGGTTTCTACTGCATACTAAAATTGAGTTGAACGTTCACGAAAACAAGGCGGGAAGGCATTGCTACTGTAAACGAGAAACCAGGGCAAAGTGAATTTGTTCGCAACTGAAAGTAAAAACACATAAAACTATGTTAAGGACGAGCTGAAACATTATAAATTACGAAATACGGAAAACAGTACGGGTTTCCCCGCAGTAAACTAAGTCCAGAGGGTGAAAAGTGTCCGCTCGGAGCTAATTACACTGGGACATCGGAATATACGGCGGATACTGTATTTTACATAATTCGAAATGCACTCCCGCTAGTTAACTGCGCAATTAAATGCGAACCTAAAAAGCCCACTCTTATTTTGACATTCCGCGGTCGTCCTCGGCCTGAATAAAACCGATTAAACGTTAATTAAGAAAACGACCCGAACTGGAACTTTTGAGAAAGAATGAGAACCGACTGCTGAAAGTGAGTAGAGGAAATGGGAGACAAGGTTTTTTGTTAATGAACCGGGACTACTTTTTATTATTTTTATGGGGTTTATAGATTTTACGAAATATTAATTAATACTGAACTAAAAGGCCATTAAAAGGTGAACCAACTCTTACAGTGCAGTCCTTTAAGGAAAAGAATAAGAATTGTAATGCATTATTGAGGAAGGTGATAGTTACAGATATAAAATGAACCTATACTATTGGTAACTTTAATCGATACGCGGTTATGGTTGGAGTTTGGAGAATTTGGCAGCATAGGTGATCACTCGGCAGAGCGTGAAGATCCAATATGTAACTCACATTTCTTATACTTGTAATCATTTTTTTAAAGCAGTTAAGGATTACACGTGAATATAATTATTTAATCCGCATTTAATGCTGTTAATCTCAATAACATTTTAGTAAAGAAAACATTCCATTTTTAGATCTGCTAAGCACTGTTGCCAACCTCGCGCAACTGAAATTCCCCGGCTGGGACCTGACCCGGTTGTAAAATAGAGCCGCCATAACAATATCAAGGTGATCCAGCTGGTGAGAAACAGTTAGAGGGCCCGGGCACTGCCTTTCTTACCATTCGCCCCCCCGCTATCTCAGCCTTTCTCAATTAACAGAATTACGGCTGTGTTATTAGACGTCAGATATGTTAATTGCATTGGAGTTTATACCCACTGGAAGACCAACGACTCCGGAGGGCCGAAACGACGGAACGGGAATCGCTGCTAATTTAATGACTTGTCGGCAATCTATTTGCAAATCGATTTCAATTAATTCAGCGGCTGCAACAGATCTATGAAACCAGTCGTGGGGGGCTCCGAAATTCCCAAGGCTAATTCGAACTACAGGGACGGACGAACGCGTAACGTTTTCTAATTATAAGAACCTACAGACGGTCGCTCAGAACCGTCGGTCGGATAATTTGTACACGTAAACTAATGTGTTTACGTCCTGAGGAGGCGTTTTAAACAATCGACCGGGGCATAAAATAACAAATACAGTCAATCGAAAAGCAGCATGCATGCCCATATGGCCTGAACCGTTCTCGTCCTTTATGCTCTCTCTTCATGAAGGAAGTCAGAGTTTACTAACAGTCTGAAGACGATTCGAGTGCCAATTAACGCATTTATCTTCACGCTGAAAAGTACGTTTCAATAAATCTTTGATAATCGTAGAGTTCATGAATTTCGGGGCCTTACAACTCCCAGATTATCGATAACTCAGAACAATTGTAACCAAAATTTTGTTACATAAAGTATTATTACAAAAAATTTGAGTCTGGAATAGGCTCTTAGTATGTCTCGTATCCTAGATTCCATTGTTCGTCGTCATGCATACAAAGTGTTATCGAATCATACCTTTTCCTAATTCAATGAAATATATATATATATATATATATATATATATATATATATATATATATATATTTAAACGTATAAAAAAAGTGAATACAATTTAATATCATCGAGCGTAAACTCAAAGACTATTTAAAAGGTGCAAGTCCCGAGTCAGATTGTAAAATGATAAAAATATAATTTTCTAATCAGCATGCAACGAGGCGTTCGTGATCTTAATCAGATCTTGAATTCTTTGGAAGGAATGACTTCAACTTAACTCAATAGAAGCGAGATATTAGTGTAACACGAGTCCTTGGAAGAGTTTCAGAGAGGGAAAAATTTAAAATTGAATGGCGTCCTAATCTTCCACCTTGAGACTGCGGTCGGAATTTGTTTTAACTAATCACTTTAATAAATAATAATGGGAGGAAAACAGTCTACAGAAATAGTTTTTTCAGAGTTTATGTTATTGAGAATGAAAAAAATTAACAAGGCATATTTCGCAGCTCTTTATGGATATATAAATACTGCGCTATGAAGAATAAGTACACAGTTTCTTAAAAAAATTATTACTAAGAAACCTTAAAAAAGACAGCACCAGGAATGTTTATTTCGGTTTTTCAACATATAGAAGGCGACCTAAATAGGTGCGTACAATACAAATAAAATGAACAATTGGAGCATATTGCAATTGCAAGAAATTTATTACGGCCAGTGTGCAAGGCCAAGGTTCGGCCATGGATCCAGTGTCCTCAGCCACTGCCGTCCTATACACCAGCATAAAATTAATTAACCGTCAACATTTAATTCGCCCTTTGTGCCCCCGCCACCACCGGCCCACATATCCGGGATATGTAAAATACGGGACGGGCCCGTGATTATAAATTGGGAAGTGGGAGGTCAAAAATGAGGAAGCTCCACGGAAGGGTAAACCGAAAATGAATCGAACTAATTGCTTCCAGTGTCAGATTATCCTTAACGTCCTTGTTTAGTTGGAAGAACGAAATTTAAAAAAAACGGAAGAAAAAATCGATTTCAATTACACAGGCCTGTGAAGCTGATGACCCTGATGTTTTCGGACTCGTCTGACCGACAGATGAATTCGAACGGATATAATTATTAACGATTTTTTTCCATCGAGAACCAAAAGCGAATCGAAGCTAATCTATATCGTCTATTAAACTGGATCCTAGCTCCGCCGAGATTATTGGAATTAAGAAGAACCAAATTAGAACTCACAGACTGATTCTAGTTTTTATATCTCTTGATAACTTTAAACTGTTTAATATATTAAATAAATAATGTTATATATCAAAATAGGACCTTTAATCGGTAGCATATATAGAATTAAAAGATCGATTTAAATCTGTCAGCTCATTAAATATTCAATGTAGAGTCCAAATTTTGATCCAAAACCTTGAAACATGTAGCTACTTTGCATATGTTGATGATTGTTTTTTCCGTTCCTCCACAATGTCAATACGATAGCTTAAACATTTACCGATTTGATTAGTCTATTCTCAAATACTATCCTGGCCCTATCCGGTCTTGTTGTATAAATTTTCAGACAGACTATTCAAAATAAAGACCCCTTTGAGCTCGGAAAATATAAATAAATTTTCTTTTCAGAACGGGGCCCCTCAAACGCGGGCAAGAGCACGACTGACATTTTAGAACTCCTTTTTTACAAAAGGTTGCCGGTGCGGAGGCCGCGAAGGCCTCGTTCGGGCCAGAGACAGTCGGAGAGAAACAGAGAGGCCTTGAGCTTTAGGTCCGATCACTATCGAAACACCGCCATTAGGACGGTCGACGCTTTTCAGACAAAAGAAAACGAAGGGGGACAAACATCGCTCCCGATTGGAAACGTTTTTAAATTCCTGCTTCAATGAAGCCGAAAAAATGAACAAGGGCGAAAATCAATTCAGCACTTTGACTAATAGCTGAAATACCAACTACGTTCAGCTCGAGCCCAGGAAACTTGACACTTTGTTTCGATACGGGCACCGACGAATTCACGAAGCGTAACTGTAACTGCGATTAGTGCTTTACAGTTTCGGTTATTACAGGCTAGCGGTTCCCTTTAACAGCTCGCAGACGCCGTTAAAGTGATAATGCGCTCCGCTGCAACAATAATTGTCTGTTTTTTCATGTCTCTCTTCTCCGCTACTAAATGAATTGACCGTAACGCGCAACGGTTTCAGTTACAGAGATGCTCGATTCAAGGAATAAAGGTCGACTATAATCAAGTGCCTACAGATAGTATAAACAATGCGGTGCAATTGCCGCGACATGCCTGTTGAACGATAACATCTGTTGAAGAGGCAATGTCTCCAGTAATATTTGTAGCGATCAGATAATATTTAATGCAATATAATGACATAGAAGGAATAGATTTCTATTGTTTATTATATTTCTTAACTAGGAGTGGCGTGGAAATGCAATTATACACACACTTTTATTGATGGCCTAGAGTTCTTCAATTTCTAATTTAGAAGCAGATAAAGAATCTCGCCTTGCAATTGTACATTACCGCAAGAGAAATTGGAACTGGACAGTGTTTGCACATATAGTTCACAGTGTTTCAAAACTCTACAAAAGAAAATACAATTTTAAATTAATTCTTTAGTCGTACTTAGATATTTATAAAAGTTAATGTTTTCAAGAATTAATAGGAGTCGGAAGAATGAGAAGAGAAGGCTCAATTAAGGTTAAAGTTACACAACAGAAGTTGGCGAAAGAGCCTAATCGGATCCAGAAATAGTCCAACTTTACATTGTGAACACATACAACTACTGACAGTTTCACTGCCGTCCAATGACATAACGCATTCGTCCACGGACATCTGGTCGTCCGTGGGTTGTTCTGTTCCTAGCTTAAACTGTAGCCCAAACATTTGTTAAGACGGGTGTTTTCTATCCGAAGAACGGCCGTGCACTAACAATAATTTGTAGTCTATCTTAACTCCGATGCGCAGTTGAGGACCAACCGCTGAGAAATATTTTTTAAAAACCGACAACAAACCGGGCGTTGAGTTAAATGCTCATTTCACATATTTGTATGTTTATAACTGATGATATTGACTTGGCCAGTGTTACTGTGGAATGTGCCAAATCTCAGACCGAGCATTCAAGAAGGTTTTGCAATTACATCAACAAATATATAGAATGTTATTTAAGTTTTAGAAACGTTGTATGCCGCCTAATAAAAGTGTTTCAGGCAATCAGTCGTCCGTCGGAGGGCGAGACATTGATTAGTGTTCCCAATTTGACGTGGGGTAGGCGGCCCAACAGAGACATATCTCGTTAGCTCAGACGTGGGAGACACGGGATGTCCGTCCCCGGGGAGTGATTTATTTTAAATTAAATTAATAGCCGCGGCGAGGAAGCTTGGAACGCGGCCTTAAAGTGGTGGAACGTGCTGGTCCATGAGGCACAGAATACACATTACTGCCGGCACAGGGGTCGCGCCGGCTCGAACTATGATCTCGGTATCTGTCAAGTGGCCGTTGGTGGAGAGGTGCCGTAGTCGCATTGTTTGATGCGTGATCCGGTCGACGTTGAGGAAGCGGTGGCCGGGCGCAGACATTTATTTCTTGGCAGCGTGAATGAGCGCGGAGGCCTCGTTCCAGATCCCCGCGGCGGTAGTAACAGGCACTCTGCCAGTAGATACTCGGAACGGCCCCGACCGGAAAATATACAGACGAGTGCGTCCGCCTTCTTCCTGTCGCAAGGGGTACCAGCGCGATAGGATCGCTTAACAGAGAGATGCGGCAAGGTATAGGCCCGATATATCTTTCTATAAGTTCAACTGGAAATATTCCCAGAACCAATACGAGTTTTAGCTTCTAGGACCATTTAAATCCAAAATACCATCAAATGTTAATTAAATTAAGAAATCACTTGTCTCGAATGAATTTTGTGTCGTAAAGCTTATTAAGTTAATTAAACCTATTCAGAGTGTCTTGGTTCAGATAACACCCAGGCACTACCAATTAAAATGAAAATTTAGCAACGCTACTGTTACAACTGTTCCATTTCGAATAAATATAATATTGATAATACATTTAGGAGTAGGAAAATGCTTACCAGTAAGCGTGAGTGGAAATAAGAACATTTATTCAAAAAGAGTATTAGTTAACAGTCCTCGGTTCAGGTCAAAGAAGCCTCTCTAATAAAATGGAAAAGCAGTAGAGCTCAGGTAGCAGAAGGGCCTCCGAACTATTCAAATCACTTAAGGATAACACCTGCATAATAGAGGCTTCGGGCACAGTCCTAGGCCTTACAATCTGGCAGGTATGCCCTATACATTCAAGTTTTACAGGTAAAGATTTATTGTGGGCCCTATTTTCAAAATAAGAAATGTTCATTTTAGGCTCGTATAGAAATCAACAGTTAGATTGCTTTCGCTTAGTAACGAAACCTGAGGTAGAGTGTACGATGTTCATGTGTCAATAAAATTCAAGTAAATATAAAGGCAGTGGCGCCTGACAGAGCATACATAAATATACGGTGTGGGCCTATGATAGAGAGAAGCTGTTATCTGATGCGTGCTGTCAGATTGTTCAACAATTCCCAGATGACTAGTCACCGTCTAGACATAACCCGTCCTTCGTGTTCGCCCGTCGAGAGATTATTAATCTTTGCCTATGACAGATTCACTTATACTGAAGAGATAGTTTGAAGGTTAGTCCAATATGAATGGGCGTCAAGGCCTTCTCAGATTTTGACATGTCAATCCGTTAACTATATCTGGCATAGTGTACATAGTAATTATAGATACGGGAGGCCATGAAACCGCTATAGAACTAGTATAAGAAGCATTAAAACGAACTGTTGATTTGGAAAATGGTGTCACTGCAGTCGAGCAGGGTGACAGAATCCATTTGGGCCACAAATACATAAAAAAACAGCGTATACGTATACTTTTCAAATATTGTTATGAAATAAAAATGTATTTTGGTAGTCCAGTGCAAAGTAGCGTGGACCAATTAAAAACCAGGTAAGGGCAGGTGCACTGGGTAGCGGAGAAGATTTTGGAAGGAAGGAAATCTCGAGACTCAGGTATCCTCGGAGCCCCAGAAATTCCTCCTTACTCTAAGGACAGGTGAAATGACACCGGCTTAAGGGAACAAGAATAAAAAAAGGGAACATCGGGGGGACAAAGGAACAGCTGTTGTACCGACCGACGGGAGAGCCGTTGTCTTCCTTTACAAAGGAAACGATACAAGCAACACATGTCTTCCTCTCCGAGACAGTCTCATATTCTAACCGGGTTCATTGACAATGATCCCGCATAACCTATTTTCCCTATATCGGATAGCGTTTCCATAAATAATGTTTCTCAATAAAGGTAGAATCTGGCGGATCTGGTAGAACGGAAAGTTAAAATTGAATGCATAACAATTTTCGGTGATACGGGAAGTAATGGTAAAAAAATATGGTCCACGTAATACCAAAATATATCACAAAAAATCGGTGTTTTTACCTAATGCAAGATATAAGGGGACGGTTGCAATTCTAATTGAGTCTAAATATAATGGTTATATATCTGCTAACTTAAGCAGTGGGCGGTCATATAGTTTTATGGGCGCATGTTATTTTCGGAAATTTAATTCGAAAAAAACTCCGTTCCCTCAATCCACGGGGAAAATACCAGTGTGCCAACGGCGTTCGGCGGTTGGTAAACCCGGCGACTGGTAGTTGGGAGCGAAGGAGTTGATAACGGAATAGGTCCCATCGCCGCGTTGGCGGAACTCTCGTCGGGTTGGCAGAGGTCCGAAAACGGGTCACACCGTCAGAAGGAGGCGGCACACCGGCGCACACACGCGGCCCCAGTCCGTTACGGGCAATAAATATGTAACGAACGTTACGGACTCCGAGGCGGGGCCAAACGTCCGTGTACCGTACTCGAAGCGGTTTGACAATTTCATCGGCAATTTTCGTCCGCCTCTCCCCGAGAATATATATTCTTCGCCCGAAACCGGATCAGTGGGTCTCGGTTCGATCCCGCGGACACGCGACCACTGTAATTAACTCGCATGACTGCGCCGTTTCAACCTGCAGCTTCTGAACTACTTATTTCTTTACCGCGATATAGTGTTGCAAATAGAAGATGGTCTGACTTCGAGGGAGATCATGCACGAAATGATCGATAGGAATACCCCTGTCGTTCAACTTCAAATACAATATTTTACAAAACCTCCCAAATATTTAGGGGTTAAGAGTAAACAATTCTGGGTGTTGTGGGTGTTCGAGTCGCCAGAAAATTTGAATTCAGAATAGAATTCCCAGCATATTGATATCTATTTACACAGAGAACTTATTCCCAAGTTGTTATTTTTAGAATCATTGCGTGGATATTTTTTTATCTAGCGAAGAGGGAACAGCAAAAGATGATGCGTGAGAGTGTTTAATGTCGACTACGGGTAAATTTAAAGGGGTTGTGCGCACTTACAGCGAGCAGTCAGCCGGTGACGTGTACCGCTAAAAATAGGGGCGATAGGGCGCCGTCCCTTCGGAATAGGGGTTCGGCCCAGACCTTGCCGGGGTAGGGGGAGGGCCGCAGCTCTATATTTAAATGACGGTGAACGTGAAAACCTATCGGCGAACTCCGCAAATAGTCCGAGGCCCCAACTAGACCCGTTCCGAAAACATTCTTGTAAACCTAATAAGAATATTCCGAACACAAAACAGTCTATTCTCAACATGTTGAGATTCCGAGTAAATAATATACTGAAGTAATCACCTCCAGTCATAAAACCACTTGCCGAACCTGATATGCAATGTATATGACAGTAAGAAATAGGTTTTTGAAATGATTTCGGATTTATGTTCGGATGGGAGGATTTGAAATGTTATCACCAGTGATGTACAAGGTTCAAGTTCAATGTTTGAAATCACCTAACAGATGTTAAACACTCGTCACTACCATCTCTCGTGTCACACGACTAAATGTCGCACAGGATATAATTTTTCTAACCATGAAATTCGAACATAGAAGAGAACTTTGTGAAGTATTACTATTCTATTAATATAGCTAATATCTATAAATTAGATAAAAAATTAAATGTTCATCAATAAATTACTAAAAGTAACTTATTACTGCTCAAAATAAATGCCGACTATTTGCATGAGAATATTAAACGTTTCTATTCATTATATCTCACGTAACTACGCGATAAATGTATAACAGGTCTCAACCAATTATTCAGCCCGGTCTTATCAAGCACAAACTTTAGGAGGTAGCGCGGTAGCCCAAGCGGACCTCTACCCACTCCCGATATCCTGATACGTAATGAGCCGCTATCAAATGCATAATTGAAAATTATATGATAATATGATTAGATAATTACCGCAGATTTGATAACGGGCAGCTCGAGATCGTTTGGAAAATGACGAACGCTCATCTGATCTAAGTGATTAGAAATCTCAAATAAGACTGGTACACGTGTTTTATTTCTAGAATTATATTCCGTAAAATTTAATTTGACGATGCTTATTAGAAAGAAACGCTAAGGTTATTTTTAGAAGGAAATACATCGAATTTTATTTGAGATATTTGTTTGGGAATCCTCGAGGAACATCACGACATCGGGACATTCAGTTCCTTCTCCGTTAATTTGTTTTAACACGGCTCCATAATATACTAATCGTTATATGTTATTATATCAATACATTAACAGAGTAGTGGCAGTGTTGGCAAGATTCAACATCGGGAATGGAGACAGAGCAGATGGAGAGAATCGCAATAGCGATGACAGTCCAATTTATATATCCACGTACGAAAAATACGATATACGATATTCATAGTACTATCGCGCACCATCATACTATAACACTTCGTCTACTGAGAAAGCTGGCAAATAATTTATTTCATCGGTCCAACAAGTGAGTGGAAAGGGTGAAAAGTTGCGAGAGGTCGCCCAGAGAGAGCCGGGTCTCCGCGTCATTAGGTTGGCTCTATCAACGAGGTCATCGAGTCCAAGCCCACTGCGGGGGCTGTGGGCGTTCGGCCACTTGCGAATGTGACACGCTTGCCCCTTGCGAAACCGGAGCCCCAGTTCGCTTCAACGGGTTTCACCCTTCACCGCCCGCCAGAGTATGCATTACCAACCCCTAAACTGTGATACCGGCTAGGTGTCGGAACTGAACGGTCTACAGAATCATTTCAGTTCACCTGTTGACAGCTATTCCAGATTAATTCGGTCTGGACTTTTACGAATAGACTGCTGGATTTGTCGTCCTTCTAAGCAACTGACCTATACGATATAAAATTTAAGTCGTAAATACTTGAGCCTAATAAAATCATTACTTCCATGTTTTAACACCGTTTGATGAAATAAAATCGGAAAGGTTAAGGAATCAGTCCTGCATATTCTTCTTTATTCTTCGTTAATTTTATGTAGCATTAAATTAGCTGACACTATAGAATCTCTAACCTTTAAAATTGGTGATAACAATGATACTTTTGGCAACAACACCGCGTAAGAGACGTAAAAGTATTGATGAAGTCATTATGTTCCTACCCGTATTTTTATGAAATGAAGTATCACTGTTATAATGAAGGCGGTTATTAAATTGACTTGTAAGTAAGACTTTGTAGATATCGAAGCTAGGTGCGGTATGAAACCTTGAAAAAGAAAAACAATTCTTTGGTCTGGCGACAGGTACAGAACCCCCGGCGGGGGTCTCGACACTGCAAATAAACCGCAATACATATATTAGAGACAGAATATTAGCCATTGTCCTGTCTGACAATGCGACACGTGACGGCTAGACTTGTGCGCCGCGGGTCACGTGGGCGTCGCACACGCCTCCCAGCCTCGGCGATAGATTTACATCGGACGTCAGGGGGAACAAAGCCTGGACGTAACCTAATCCTTTTATCGTTGAGACACGCTCATGTCGTGGAAATTATAATCAGGATTCACGAGTCGCAAATTCACGATCTCACAACAACCAGGGGTCAAATTAGCGTTGTTAGAGTTCGTGTTCAAATTTGACTAAATAATATGCCCCATCTGTGCAGACTTTGCAGACGATTATTTGATCATCTGATAGTGAGAGAATTATGTCTTAATTATAATTACTTACGAGTTCCATTAAAATATTAATAGTAAACAATCTATTAATTTTATTTCCTAATTTGTTACATGTAGATTGTCCGCTTATCCACGTTGTGCGCGCAGTAAATTAAATTATTTCTTCTAAATGTCTGAGATATTAAGGGAGGATAAATGAACTATGCAACAGAATTGGAAAACTCGTTTGTGTGCTGGAATTTGCATGGTTTCTACGACTTCTGGAGATTCAAAGACCGGTTTGTAATCTCTGTACGCTTTCTCACGGGATCCTCTCGTGGATAGGTCGGGGAGCTGTTCGGGCATCTGAATGACGACCGCAGTCGGAAAAAGGATTATCTATATCAATCCGCCATCTCGGACAAAGAGCACTCCCGCCACTGGAAACAATGCAAGGACGGCGGTAATAAGCCGACCGAGGAAAAGCGACGAGAAGCCTCCATCCAGCCGAGGCTCAAGCCCCGTGAAGTCCACGGTCCATTGTCGGTCCCTCGATTCAAATAGAGGATTGCAAAACGAAAGAGGACGCGTCCACGATTAAAACGCAGGAAGTATTTAAAGATAGAAGATCGCAATAATTATGACATTCCAAACCCTCCTGGAGCCCCAAATGAGCATCTTAAATATTAACGAATGTAGGAAATAGTAAACAGACTGACATCGTGTCCAACAGACTCATATAGATTGCTGAATAAAACCAGCTGGAAAATATATTTCCAATTCGATTATTTTCAAATCTGATGTAACCCCCGGCGGTTACAAACATGGCAAAGTGAAATACTTAATTACACGACATGCCGAGAACCATTTATCTGATTTTAGAAATTACATCATCCTCAGCGGCGACTAAGTAATGCAGAGTCGCGATCAAATCCAATCACGGCGGCAGAGAGATGGGTCCCGTAGATTTTAAATCGTTAAAAAATATCGGAACGAAATGATAAATAATTTATGAACTTTCCGGAGAATAACCTCACGTTTCGAGTTTTTTTTACTTATCAAAACGAAAACGGAAGTGTTGTCCACGTTTCAGAGGGCGTTCAAATATCCGATCCTCGTTTTCGTCACGTAGCCGTCTATAACGCAAGAACGATTGTGGTTGTTGTTTTAATTTGTTGCCACTTAATTAGCGGGAATTAACGGGAGTTCACTCCGCAACTTCGCATGAATGTGATAATTAATCATGCTAAAACGGCAGCCAACTCCGCACGGAATCCGTTGCCCAACGCGAGGGGTAGTATCTCAATGAAAATCCATGCCATGCAGAGATCTGCGAATTTCATATTTGAGATGATGAAATGTAGAAAAATAGAGATCGTTGAAAAACCTTGAGATAATTAATGCTAATCTTACTGACTAAGGAGCAATTTTCAAACAAATGCGTGATAAGAGAGGATTCCGTTCTTTATTTCCCCATCCCTAGTTCATAATGATTTTTTAGCTCAAAATTACATTTAACTGAACTTACATTTTGAGAGGTGTCGGAAGCTCCATAGAAAATTTTGTTTCCTTACCTGGAACAAAGAAAACAACGTTAAATTTGTGCATTTATAATAGCACGAATTGTTTGTTTCGATTATTAATTTCCCATTCTACGGGCTAAATGGATTTGCGGGCAATGGAAATTTTCAGGCCAATTTCGTTATCTAGCCGACGCATCTAGGCCAGCACCGCCATAAACTGGATGAAATCTACCCATTTGAACAAGGAAAACTCCACATATTATATATTATTAATTGTTCAAGGTCTTATTCAAGCGTTGGTTGCGCCCTACAAACCATGGTGGGAAAACCGAAATATAACGAAGTAATTATGTTACACAATGGCACTAAATTAATTTAGATTTGAGCTAGCCCAATTAAATAAAGAATAAAAAATAAGTTAATTCAAGAATACAATGGAACAAGGTATAAAATTTGCTACAAACAGTATCATATTAAGTAGATCTAGATTAATCTACAATGCTCAAAACAGGAAATGCATTTCCTCTTGTCTCGCCCTTCGATTTGCGACCCCTAAATTGATTCTCCACGGAACTCAAACCGAAAATCCTTTCTAAACTTAGGCAGGGTCGAATTGTTTTTTTGGTGATGGCGCCAATCAAAATAATAAACAGTCTCAGCTTAAAGGAGCACTTTTTACTTTGTTTTAATTTGTGAAACCCGGTAAATGAAAAGGAATTATTTTATTTGTCCTTGGATTACTAAGAACATTCTCCTCGAGACTTACCAGAGAATTAGGAACGGCAGATATCGAATTCAAGAATATCGTGAACTTTCCAACTATGCGGTGAAGCATGTGCATATTGTTGAAAATCATTTGGCAGGTAATAATAAGTTACCGGATACAGGAAATGAAAACAACATTCTATTCGTCCTTCGGCCCAGAATTCCCAAATAATCCTTTCTCCGCGGAACTCAATTCAAGGATATTTCAGTAGACGGGCGTTGAAGACTTTGAAAACGGGAGAGTTGGCAACCCGTGAGTGAATAGCTTCGTGTTTTCCGCTCGGTCTAAAGGAGAACGTTATTGTCCGGCTCATTTCGCAAACAGACGAGCGGCATACAGGAAATGTAGTTTCGTTATTATTCGGCCGGAATGAATGCATTCTCCGCGGGGAATCGTTCCGAGGGTCATTAGTCCACGGATGAAGACGCTTATTCGCGAGTTTTTTCAACTTTCCCAAGTAAACTGAAAGAGATACGCCCCTTTCTAATACGGGTCTAATACAAAGGAAGAGCTGCAGCGTTTATTATCAACCGACCGTTCGGATTATAGTCCGCAGAAACTGCTGACGCCGGTATTAAGCCGGAACTAGTCGAAATATACGGTAAAGATGCAAGAGGCGGCTGTAAAAATTAAAGAGCCACCTAAAAACCTTTCCGTACATGTCTTAAGTATTAGAAATTTACATCGAATGTAAATCAACCATCGTGACTAGGCGCCTACGCGATCCCGATCGCAACTGAATCCGGCGAGAAACCGAAATAGGTTTAGATCAAATCAACGAATTGAGACAGAAGATCGACAAATGGACGATACGACGATTGGCAAGAATCCAATTCTTGAAGCGAGCCAAAGTTAATATCACGGTAGTATCAATAACCGATACTACCGATTATAACAGCCGAACGATTGAAAGGTATTTGCGCTGTAAGTTCAGAGTGCGGTGTTTCTTTAATTCCGAGAAGGTAATGCTAGTCAGCCTCCCACCCCTAATTGCTCGGCCGTGCGTCATGTGAATTTCCGTTCACTTCTCCCAGTTGAAATGTATATGTAAGTGGTATCCTAAGGGGCTGAGTACATAGAATAAAACAGTAGGTCTGTACAAGGGGTTTCAATATTAAAGATCGTTGAAAAATGTTTCTCGAGCCGAACGAACATATTTAAAATCTGTCACAAGAGTTTATTTTTATAAATGTTGACATCGCCGAACCGGGAAATGTAACGCCGGGAGCACTTGGGCGTAAAACACATTAAATAAACGAGAACGAATGTCGTCATCCCTTATCACCGACAGTCCCTGCCTCGCTTCCGAGAAGATAAATGCCTGGTCTAGTAGCCCATTATTAAGGATAAGAATTAATACGACTGGCAAGGCGACATCCTCGCCATGTGGGCGTAATTCATGAGTCACCGTTTATTCACTGGTACACTTCTGGGGCCATGCCCCCCCCCCCGCGCCCTTAATCCTGTCACGCCAAACAAACGCTACAGAACAAAGTGTCCCTTTAGGACAGATCAAAGAATGCAGTGAAATGCTAACTGAAGGAGGTGGGTTTCTAAGAGTACATTTTGAAAGGTAATCGGAAATTATCTTCGATTTTGCCAACGGTAAAAATTCCGGACGCAATATCCCGTAGGAAAATCCATTGTGTGAGGGGATGAGGCAAGACCGGTGAGGCACGCCAAGGCGTCGGCCTCTCGAAAAGGGAGACGCTTACCGTGTCAAGGTCCAGTTTTATCAGATACCAACCTTCGCCAACCCAAAACGGAGAGAACCAATGCCGAACGTCCGACATGCAATCACTCAAGAAAGGTAAACCGATCAGAAATTTGTAATTAAGAGAATACCACCAAGAATGTTTTCAAAACCAAGTGATTCTATTCTTTCTTAGTTATTTTTCTAACTTTTTATTTATAAGATGTTCTACTTCATTATTTCGCTGATCTTTGAATATCAACCACACAAGCTATTAGCGCCTATTAGTTTATGGCCTTTGACTCGATCAAAACATACCAACTGAGCGTCGAATAGCAAATCTGCGATAGTGCTCCAGGAACCGCGCGGTTAGTCAGAATCGTCGCGGCCAACGAAAAACGTGACGTCTAAGGCGGCAGGAGAAACCCTGAGTCAGGACGAAACACGAACACTTGCTGTTACGAATGGGAGGCCTTCAAATGCTTAGTGGTGCACAAATATTTGACGACCGAGCCCAAGTCACAGGCGATTCGCAAACAAAGGAGGTTGGGCAAGTATTTTGCGAAATTTTGGAGATACAGTAGATGGGGGCAACAAGCCCCGATCCAGATTTCCAAATGAACTAATTCGGGTCGCTGCCATCGATCAATGTCCCACAACAAAAGGTACTCGCAGCAGGGTAAATATAAGGATGACTGTCTCCTAAACTCGAGATTCACTTTGTGGACGAGAGATCAACATTATCGAAAGGCAATAGAAAACAATGGCAACACTTTGCAGGGGAGAACAGAAAACAATTCGTTGCCACTTTAAATTGGCTTTACCCACATTTTTGCAATATAGAAACAAATGATGCATCGAAAGAGGGATTGAATGTCAGGTGAAATGGGGATATAGGACGCAAATTAGTTTCACGTAGCTAATTACACATTACGATAAGGAACAACTAAAAGGAAAAATATACTACTTCGACGGTTAGATTAGATAAGGGAAAATGGTTGTTCCACCGTCGATCACAATAACGCACTTGAACCAATCACATTTTATCTTGGCTTAAGGGCTGGTGACGTTATTTTCCTGACGGTAAACTATAAATTTTTCAATCACGCGGACGTCAGTCATCCTTTACAAACAATGTAGAAGGGGCTTCTATCGTTTAATGAGTTGCAATTTGCTATTGAGATCGAACTGCGGGACGACTGAGCTTTCCACCTTCAATTACTCATTGTTTCCGTAACCTACTACCGGAAATTCCAAAGTGGGAATTTTCCATCGACTCCCGATTTCCACTGACAAGAAAACCGGTTACTATCTTCTAATAAAAATGATAATAATTACACTAACTGTACAAGTAAAGCTTCGAAAACGCATGCGCACGTAACTGAATACAGGTCGTATAGTTCTGATGCTGAATATGCGCCCAGGTAGTTTATCAGTCAAGCGTTTGCAATCACCAATTGCGAATCGTGACTTATCTAGATTCTTGAGAGAGATCGGCACGTTGAAATAGGTTTCGCCGATCGGAATTCGAAAGTCAATAAACGCATCATTCGCAGTGGGATACCGTTTACGCAATAATTTTTCAAGCTCGTTTCTTTCACCCACAAAATGCCAACAAACGGCAAATAAGCTGTTATTGCTAATTCCTACTAGCCGTTAAAGTATTGAACATCAACATCAACATAACGTGATCTTTTAGTATGTGTTCGGAAATAAATATATACAGGAACTATTTTGTTTCATGAAATACATTATAAATTGGGCTTAATTACGACCACGGTAGCTAGAAAGGGAGACTAGGGTTCAAATCATTGGGTCCTACTTGTTTGACACAGTGTACGATGTATGTGTTACTTCAAATTGTTTTCGTGAAATGCATTCGTCTTACGTTCAGTTCCAATTTCTAAATCGACGAAAGCACAATGCCAACGAGGATATAACAGAATCGTGTTTAATTATGCACTAAAGATTACGGATATCAATTGGTAAACACGGAAAGAGGATACGTCACCGTATAATTTGAACGGATCAAAGGGCGACAATCCAACAAAAGAATGTTCCACTATCAATTGGCGATAAGCCCAGTCTGTTTGATCGACGAATATCGACCCCACCGAGTGTCAATACCGAACAAAGACTACTACAAATATTAAATTAACAAATTGCAAAGAAACGGTTCACGGACAATTCCGATTCAAGTGACCTAATAGCCAAAGAATTTCTGGTTATACTCCGACGTGAAACCAAACATCTGATTATACTGATTTTCAGATTACTAACATTCAGTTGAATACACACCGATGAATAGTCATCAACACATGTAACATCATGGTAAATAGGCCACCATAGAAATAAGAAAAATCTTTCAGTTAGGGTCCAATTTCTCTGCACATCAACTAAACTGTAGACGCGAAAGCTGCTATTGAATACATTTTATGTGAATTCCACTAGAGACCAGAACTAAGCCGATTTTACAATCCCAGCGATAGCATTCAGTGAAAAAGTCAATTAGTTCGTTTTGCTTCCGAAGTTTCAAAACCGAACCGCCTCGGATTGAGCGTAACAGAACCGAATTGCTTTCACTTGCCAAATCGCCCGACTGGCGTAAACTGGGGGAAACAAACAGGCCGGAACAAACGTTTAATCATAATTCAAACAACGTTATGAAACGAATAAACTGGAGTAATAAAACACGACATTGAAAGTTCGGCGTAAAGGAATGACTTCGCTATAAATTAAATATTGCAGTTGGCACCGGCAGTGTCACAAATTTTCAGCCTTATGCGAATTTTAATTTGGGGTTAAACTTAATCATCAGTTTAAATTCTTTCCAGTTAACTAAATATTCTAAAAACTTTGTAATAAACTAGCTATTTAATAGCTTTATTATTTATTACGACGAAAGGATTTGTTTAATGGCGTGGAAGTTTTTGCACGTTTGCCTACACATATAAAATGTAAATACAACATAACTATACACGAGGAGAAATCTCAAATCAAAATCAGTAGTCGTAAAAGCCTTTTATAGCACTGAAAAGATGTGAGCAAATAATTAACTCACGTTACTGCCTCAATTTAAATACAGATAACGCCGACACATTTACAGCTGGCTGGTGAGCGACAATTCGGTATTTGCACCACTATTAAACGTTCTTTTCGCAAAACCTCGTGTCGCCTCATCTTTGTTCGTTGAAATGAGGTTTAATCCTTGGAGATTTATAGCAGGCCGAAAAGGGCCCGTCGACCGACCCGGTGCCGTTTCTCATCCAGTTTTATAAGAGCTGTAAGAAAACGGAGAGGAGCGGGAAAAGTTTAAGATTCCAGATACAGAAAGGAGCGAGCGGGAAGCGGCGATAAAAAGCCAGCCCCTGGCAGAGCCTATAACTTGTCCCGGGTCAGTTTCCAACCGACCGGTTCCCTTGTTCAACATGTTCCCCAACATTAATTGCCCCCGCGGTTCGATCTCGGATTACCTTTTTGAAACATGCTGCGGGCGCTACTTGTCAGAAGCGGTACGTTTAGAAGGATTCGTGAATTTCTAAAGAACATTGATGATATTGCCGCTAAACGGTAATCTAGATTTATTGGCACAATTCATTACGAACGCCTAAACTGTTCTTTCACAAAATTACCACAACCAAAATTCTACTAAGTGGGAAGATTTAATACACTTTGAGGGATATTATGAATTCATCCAGAATCGCCGGGTTAATACATGAAATGTTCGTCTTAGAATGAATACAAAACTGCTGTACTTATATAATATTGAATGGTCGGTGGCAAGAGAGCGGAAGGACTAAACAGAATAACATTCCGGCTTCCTTTCAAGTTTCTTGTTTTCAAGCGCGAATCGTCCATCCACGTCAGTTCCTCCGACATTCCGGCTTCCCCCGACGTTTCCCCATCGTGGTCGGGATACCAAAGTCCAATGAAGATAAGAGATAGTCCAAGCGGATTCAGTCGGGGTAACGGGATTAGAAGGTTTGCCGCGGGGTGAGAATCATCCACAGATGAGTATAAATAACAGTCTGAACTAGGATTTCATCATCCGTCTGTCAGTAAGAGGACGCTACAGTCATAAAGGAAGCAGTAGAAAAATCCGAAAATGACTATAAGGAAATGGTAATAGATTTACAGAATGTAAAACTAATTGGAACTAATGGACATCAGCATTGACTCGTCACACTTCAGACAACACGCCGCTTATAAAACAATGTATAAACATGATGTCAGATAATAAGTCATCCACCTGTCAGTCCAACTGTTTATCGATTTGAAAACATGGTTGGCTAACAGTTGAAACAACGAATAGTAAATCTGTATGGTTACTAACAATAACAGTTCCATAAATTTGTTACGTTTTCAAAATTTGCGCGTAACGCCCCTAAGTTAATAGATCGGCCGTATAAACGAGGCCGGTAATAAATACGTCCACCGATCCCGTAAGTGGTAATAATAGTCGGTATATTCATTTCTGGGTCCGCCTCAAGGGGTTCAGGTCGCGGGGATTTACGAGCCATTTACCATTTACCGTGCCCCCGGCCTAAGTGCGACCGTCTGCGGGTGAAAAGCCCCGACGGCTATTATTAGAGACCGGCCGATCGGGACAAGCGATCCCCCTTAACGGAGAATTCTGTCATTACACTTGAAAGCACTTAGCCGCGGCTCGATGTCGGATGGGTTCGCGCGACCGGCCCAACCGTTCCGCGGGCCAAAGCGGTGGTGGACTTCAAAAGCGGAGACGGATTTCGCAATTCCCCTCGTAAATTCATGTCGATTGGAGGCGAAATAATGGACCTCGGATTCCCACGAACCGTCATAATTGAATGTTCAGGACGGCCGAGTCACTCTGACCTTCGTTCATTCCGATAACACAGAATCATAGCAATTGTAATATTGGCCAAACAAATCGTGACACGGGCAAATTTCAAAGCTAGGTAAAACATCTGATAGTAGCGTTACTGAAACTGTAATATGCACTAGTGCTAGGACAATTATTTTCTACTTTAAAGTAGAGAAGTTTTCGGGGAACGGAATTTTATCAAATCAATTTTTCAGTGTGACGTTTGGTTTAGAGCGAAATAGGTCTCCTTCTTTCCTTATTAAATGTATGTGGGTACAACTACATCACTAGCAATAAAACTTGATTTCTGGCAGTATAAATTAAAAACAAACTGCTTTTCGGTTTGTTAAGTTAATCTGAACATAAATAAATACCCAAAGACGTTTCCCAAAAAGGAATACGATATTGTTAGTCGATGGAATTCGGGACGCCTACCGCTAACACGGCCAGTGACGCATTGCCAAATAACGGAGAACTAATTACGTTTAAAAATTAAAAAAGAAAAACCGCTGTAAATATCACGGCCCATTTTAAAGTTTCTATGTGATGTAGTCCAAACAATAAGAAGTTTCACCTTTCACCAATTAGTCCCGACTATTTCGATCCGTTAATTGATAATCCCATATCGTCTTCCCTCAGGGACGTTTAGATTTCGAATATGTTTTCTCTCTCCGCCCGATTTAACCGTACGAATTGGGTCAATTAAGTCCTAGCGAAAACATGGAATCTTCAATTTACGACTCCTGATCACGAAGAAATTAAACGGTGTTTATCTACCGCAACAAAAAAATAAGTTGAGATGCGTGTATAAGAGAGGGAGAAATTAAAAGCAGGCGTTTAGATATGCGTGTATCTGGTGAGGCATCTGCTGCCGCGGAGCAATAATTTTCACCTTTGCACCGATGCTGATTGGAGTGCAGTTTTATGGCTTAGTAGGCAAGTGATATGCGTTTACAGGTCTCGATTTCTTACACACAACCTCTCATTCATGCCTCCTGGCAAGTCTCAGTAATTTATTTAAATCACAAGGCAACAGTAAAACTAACCTATTCCGGTATAAATTAAGTAAATGGTGTGCTTTAAAGTTGCGTCAGAAAAAGGTGTACAATAGTCCGACAATTCAGCCTTCGGAAATTTTGCATACGTCACACCGGCTTTTGCCAGTGACTTATTCAACTGTTCGTTTATCTTCCAATCTGATAAGATTGCAGGGGGCTAAGCATTACCGGACGAAAGCAAATGGATTTCCCCGGGTGGGCCATCCCACCATGTCATAAATTTGAAGTCCGACGGTGTTATAACTGTATTGTCCCTTTCAATTCAGGGAGCGGAATACAAAGGGGAACAATGGGCTACGGGGGCTAACGCCCCTCAGTCAATGAGCCCGGATTCTAGGAACGGGTCTTCGCTCAATGCTACCGTACATTGGCCATTGGCAAGGGCATGGACAAGTGCTCGATTACAATTTCAGTGCTCGTAACGTTCCCCGAAAACGATGTTAAAAACGACTAAAATGATGCCACGAAAAAAGACCTACTAAAAATTAATGAATAAAATTGGCATCATAATTGACGTTCATTAAATAAATTCATTCGATATTGTAGCTCGATTCAAGTACGAGATTCAAGGAGCCAAGGATTCATGGGCTTAATACCGCTCTCCCACCACCACCCAACAGCCTAGGAGTATACGTTAAGCGCATACCGATTGAGCATTAAATTCTACAGTTGTACAAATAGATAATATTATGGACCTGGACAAGATGTGTGGTGGTGCCTGTTGGCCGGTGAAGCGGAGGAGGCAGCGGAAGCGACGGTGGAGGCGGCACTCGACGAGTTGACGGTTTCGTCGCTGCCGCCCCGCGCCGAAGTCATGGCTATTCCCGTCCTCCTTTTCCTTATACCGTACGTGTGTACCGGTACTATCAGTTTGGGCCTCGGAATGACGAACTCCTCTTTGTCATCCTGCTCCTTGGGCTGGTACCGGAGTCTTTCGGCGATGGGCGGCGGCGGGGGCGGCGGTTCGTCCGGGGGCAGAGGTCTGGTGTCTATTTCGGCGGGGGTTTCCTCTTCGGCGTTGTCCGCCCTCCTCACGTCCGGCGGGGTCCTCTGCCTGGCCTCCGGCGCCCTGTACCTGGATCTGCGCACTTCCGGCAGCGGCGCCTTCCTCGGGGCCACCGTCTTGTCCAGACCCCACCTCTGGGTCATGTCCTCCCAGCTGGCCTCGTACTGAAGCACCATGTTTCCTCCGAGATCCGCGCTGCCGCCCCCGATCGCACGAATTTTGCCCGGGTATTGTCTGATCTTCATAGCACGCTGAACGGCGCACTACCGAACGTGTAGTCCGAGTTCGTACCGGATTTCAGTCGTCCGTCATCGATGGACGCCGGGAACTGGACGGAAAATAACGGGCGTTTAGGTTTGGCGCGGGTCGGCGATCCTGGCAAACGATATCTCTTCGGCGTGAAGCTGCGGATCCTCCTCGATAATTCCTACCGGGGAAAACTGTTAACGGCCAAAACACGACCGAGAAATTCGTTAAAATCGTGTCCGATCCATCGCTCGGGCGAACTGCGGTATGTAAACACTGTGGGATGACGCGGTAGGTGAGGGGCGGGGCCGCTGACAGAGGTGTCGTGCGGAGTGCGGTCACTGTACTGACAGCGGGTGGGTGCCGTCCAGCTGAGCTGAGCAGCCACCTCCTGCTGCTGCTGCTGCTGGTGGTGGTGGGGCAGACCCCCTCCACTACTCCCGCCTCAACAACCTCTCCACACACCAAGTTTCACTTTCTAAATATTGCACACGACCTACAATATATAGTTTTTGTACATACCCGGGTCCACATTCACATACGCAACACGTTACAATAGCATTCTCGATCGTCCGACAAAACGATTTTTCTGTCGGCATTTAAAAAATAATTGGGGAATCAGCGGCATTTATTCCTATGATTCGAAAGGACAGATATTTCTTCAGATTAACGTACAGAAACACAGAATTTTGTTTCTATATCTAGTATTACTGTGCAGAATGGTTATGCAGAGAATATTCCCCTTTTACTTAAACCTTTTCAACTAAATGCGTACCAATATGCGTGTATTTACAGATCTCAATCTTTACGGAGTACATTCGCTCCGAGTTCTCGAGATAAAAAACCGGATAGCAACACGGCCGGAAATGGACGAATAGTGTTATTAAACCAATCACGAATTATCTTTGAAAACGGACTGAAAATCTACAGTGAATTGCTGCACAATCAAATAGTACTGCCTGCTGACATTGCTGACTCAGGAATTTCTTAAGCGCGTAATTCGTTATTATGTTTGACGAAATATTAAAAATATAAATAAATATATATATATATATATACCGATTAATTTATCGTAATTTGATAAATTTACTTACTTTTCTGATTGTTTAGAGCGATGGGCTCAAAAAAAATGTAGAATGTATCCGTAAATTTTTTTTCGAAGCGTAAATAATATAATTTTTTGAGTAAAATTTTGAGATTACACAGATGAATTTAACCTGGGAGAAGGTTTTGAACAACGGATTAAATTAAATTTAAATACGAATGAACCGACTAAATACGAAGGTTGAGCCGATATAAAAAGCGATATAAAAATAATTGAGAGGAAAACCGCTGCTCTAAAGTCAAGAACATGCAGTCTGAACTTGAAGGCCACCAGTAAAAGTTTCCAAAAGCTAGAAATTTGAAGAAAAGAAAATTTCCCTATTTTACATTTCAAATACACAGATAAAAGTGAAAACTAGTACAGAAAGTCACTCCGGGGAAAGGTTGTACGTGTTGGCCATGTGGAGTAGGCAGTCACGGGCCGAGAAAAACTCTTTAATATCCATAAATATAGTGATTTGGTCAGATAATACACAATACATAATGTTGGGCAAACACAAACAAAACGCAGCTGAACACTGAAAGTGCAAAAAGGAGAAATTAGATAAATGAAAATATGATCCGAGCAAGACATAGGCCGATTCATTGATAAATATACTGTATGTACGAGATAATCTTAGATAAAATTGTTTAGAATGTATAAGTGAGGTAGTTTGTATTATAAGACGTTTCAAAATCGTTGCAAACATATTTGCAATTCAACAGATACATAATTTTTAAAAAATAGCACAAAGAGGGCAGTGAACAATCTTAAAACTCTCATTGATCTCCAATGAACCCGATTTAATAATCAACTGTGTAATTTGGCAGTCAACAGGAAAGCTGATAAGGGCTGAATTAATCTTTGTTTTGGTTTCGATGATTCTAATATCTCTAGGCCTGGAATGCGAAATAAAGATCCGGACGAAACAGATATTCCCAGAAGGAGAAGAGCGTGACGAAATCTTCTTGAGAACAGGGCCAACCGTTCTCAAGGGAATGCACGTGCCCGGTCGGTCACAGGCGGCGGCGCCGTCCACCTCTAGATACTAACCAGCAATACCTCGTATTGCGGGTTTGCCTTCTCTGGCATAATTGGGGGCACATCAGGTAATACAGCCTGCGATACGCGAGCTGAATAAATAAACTTTACTGTATTGGAATGATAACATATATATAGCACAATTTTGTATTGGAATAATTGAGTGCAGTTAAACAATGTTGCTTATGACCTCGTGTGATATCTCGATAGATAATCTATGAAGTATACAATTACAATATTTTTATTAGTTAAATGTCCTACTTATTAAAAATACTGTCTAATAACGTTCATGTATTAATTCATAATAGTTCAAGTATTAACAGACGCGCCGTGTATTGTATCTTTCCACCCTAAATTTGCACTCACTTCATCCACGTTGTTTTTCACAGTTTTAACACAGATTGAGTTAATGTTTATTAACTGAATGAAAAAGGTTAATAATATAATATTGCACAAAATAACAAGCGTGTGTGACGACACTAGAGAGATGCGAGGAGAAGAAATAGCGGGGACTAACTCTAGCTCTGAAGGACCAAATATTAATAACGAAGTAATGGTATTCATGCAATTATTTTGCAATCAAAATAATTTATCATCTAACTATAACGTTTCAAGTTTTTCACGATGACTGAATTCATGACGTAGCAACAATGCAACGATGTAATGATGAGTCAAAATAATGTTCAAACGCATATGTAAACGGATCTTATTGCAATTATTATGTAAATTCGAGCACACGCGAATTAGAATTCTGAATAACGGTGAAAAAAACATTAAATACGTCGAATCATTGCCACCGCCACTTCGTTTGTACCGCTACCTCACGGGAAATCGAGGAACGACTGACTAGTAGTGTGACTTTATAGTACACTGCACGGACGTTAGATGCCGCTTTGATAGCGGCTGACTGTGCGTTCACTAAAAGTAACTAACGCCATAGAGAGCACCGTAAATGGTGTAAAAACTATTAATGTAGCCTAAAAGTAATGTGACGCTTTCAATGTCAAAAATGTTTAATTTATGTTTTAGCGGTAATAATATTTTTTAGGTTATTTTATTGCTTATTAACAATGGACACGAAATTGCAAACATCAACTTCATTCGATGCATTTGGACAATTTTATATCGTGCCTACTAATACAGACAATAATAAATGTTAATGTGAAAAAATTGGCGGTCAATTTAAATTCTCACGCAAGTTTTAGTACTAACAATCAAATTAGCATGTTACCTAGGTGAATGCATTGGGCAGATAATGATCTCTGTTAACGGTGAAAGGGGGACGCATAGGAAATGTTAGAAACGTGTCCAATTAATCTGTGCAAATCACACTTAAGGGGAGATCACACAAGAAGGCAGAAAGAGGAGGAACGGTGAACTCCAGTCCATCCAAACGCGCTCGGTACAGGAATGTGACATTAACAGTAAGTTTTTAAACATAAACTTTCCTATTACTATTTTCAATCTAGACTGTGGAGTAAATCGAATCGTTCGGAAGGCGGAAAAAAGACAAGTGGATTTCACATTTATAACAGTTTCGTTGCTACGTAGAAACAATTACTATGACAGCTCGCGCACGTCCTTCGGAATATTGTAATCAGTCTGTACCGATGCCAGGAGGAGAAGCCGATACGCCGGTAATCGCGTACACAGTAAGCTTTTTTTTTGTCAAGACCAAGTCAACTATACACCGCGATTGTCTTTGTAGCTCTACAAACATTTTCTTTCATTTCACTACTGGTTCTACAGTCAGATGCCTGATTTATCCGATTGGAAAATGATTAATCTGAACTGTAGCACTTTATATTAAAAATAAATAAACGCTCTCGTAATTATAATCGAGCCAGAAATCAAGGGGTCCAAACCGCTCTGACCCTGAACTCTTACAGTTACAGATATCAATGGACGATTAGTAGAGACGTAGAGATCTGTAAATGTACACTACAAACACTAAAGTGACTGATCCTACAGGAGAAAAATATATTATTGTGGTTCAAATAAATAATCAGTGCGAACTGGAACTGTACAGATTTCAAATCTCCATACTGACATTCCGCGACTTTAAATACCGAGGGAAAACAGCGAGCTTACAACTCCCGGATAAACTATATAAGGAGCCGCAGTTTGCAAAATCGGGGATCGCAGAAGGGAAACAAGGTCAGACATTAAGGAACGACCCCGGCGGTGTGTTGTGGCCCGAGATGAGACGTGAGATTGGACCGCCCTGCCGGGTTTCGCCGGCTCAAGTTCAAAAGTTGGACTCCGTGCCTCCCGGCCAGGAAACGCTCCATATGAAGGGGATTTTTAACGGAGGGAAACGCGCGCCCGAGATATCTCTTAGAGGGTGGGGGGCCGCATTTTATCTGCTCGCGAGAGGGCATGCGGGCCCGATGTTTATGGCCGGCAAACTCAGCGAGGGAGAACTAAAATGAACAATGAATATTATACTTTTCCCCCGACGGCCCGCTAAATTCACTGACAACCGGCCCACTTAACGGCATTTGAGCAGAACCCATTCAGGATGTACTAAAAGTTATTATATGTAAAAATGTTTTCAACTGTGAGTGGAATTGTAATTGGAAAGAGTGTAATGTCATTAAGGATGAAAATAATTACACCATACATGTCCCATGGAGAGAATAAACTCAGTAGGGATTAACATTTCAGTTATCAGTTTACAAAAAATCGATTCAGTTTATATTCTTTAATTTAATAAAGTTTACCTACAGGACCAGGTATAGTCTTTCCTATAATCGGGTTAAGGGTAGTTATTATTGTTTTTATGAGTTAAAAAAAAGTTATCTTACCTTCCATGACGAAGACGACAGAGCCGACGTCGCCCTCGTTGATGATGGTGCTGCCGGACGGCATGACCACCGGGTACATGCAGTCAACAATCTCCCGAATCTGCTTCATCTCCAGGTTCTTCATGAAGTCGTTGTCCAATATCGCCGCTTTGATCAGGTCCCGGGATCTGAAATCGAAGAAACGAAAACGTTTTAGTCGAAGAAACTAAGACGGAAAATGTTTTATTACAAAATTCCGCGTAGGCAGAGGTACGCTAACGGATATTCGATTCCCCCGAGTCTAGTGTTTCCACATATCCGGTTTTGGGCCGAGATCTGTTGAGACTAGTTTAAGATAGTTGTAAAGTGGTCCGTCCGGGTCACCGTGTGGTTTTCAGGAAAAACCAGTGAGCACTGCCACCTGAGCGCTGTCTTGATGCTCCATTCACAACGGACACGCCTAATGCTTGTGCTCAGATGCCGACACAAACCAGAGGAACAAATTAGAGTCCCCTAAGAAAACTATGATGGCATACATAAGATAGTATTTGTTGGTTCACTGGTATGTATGACTAGTGATACTCAACTATTAACAAATTATATGCAATGCTGAATTCCAGTAATGGAAAATTCATATATGATCATTCGTTAAGCCCAAGAACATGAGACAAGCAACGTTCCTCTTCTTTAAAAGTGATTCCAGATACTGGTTTTCTAATTTATAGGAGACAACTTGCCATTAATCAATCGCTCGTAATGTTTAACATCTTTTACACTATTTAGTATGCAAATGTAGTTTGGTTTTCGCTCGTGGCAACTACATCTCCCATCATTTGCCTGTTTATTAAACACCTGTGCTTATCTGAAGATGAGAACGCAATAATTTCTATCTACTGAAATAGAAGCTCTTAGAAGCTATTAAAAAACATTTTTAACCGTTTGAGGCCGAACTTCGACTTTTCAATAGGGTAACGGATTAATGTAACATAAACTACTAGAATTCCAATCAAATAAAAATATATTTTAAAGAGCCAAGCAGCAATTAGCAGATAGCGTCAGATATATTTGTTCGCAAAGATCAATTTGACAACTCTCAGGTTTTATAATTCCGGAATACACAGTAATAAATGATAAAAAGTTTAAAGTATGACACTTAATACGGATAAACGTATACCTTTAAGAGGCTTACTTGATACCTGGCCGAGGGTCCAACCGCCGGCTTAGGACCACTTCTTTCTGTCAACCCGAAATATCCATTTCGACTCAGATTACTTAAGGCCAAATTAATAAAGATTATTCTTCGCCAACCCCTCCCCTCCGGTCGATTCAAATCCTGAAGATTTTTTTCCTGCGATTTTTTTGAATTCCTAACAAATTAAAGAACATATCGTAAAGTACAGGTTACGGGCTTTTATATCGGAAGGGGGCGGCATTTGAAATATTGGATGGCCGATTGTGATTCGGGTTTTTAAGTGAGGGCGTACATTTTTATACGGGCGTTTCAATATTTGGACAACTTAAGATGGGAAGAGAGAACATTTTTTCTTCGTTCCCTACTTCTTTATGGGTCGAGACGTTGTTGAGAAAAAGGATCAAGAGTCCACAAACATACAGGAAAAATAAATTGTTACTGACATAATATACCAGCTGAGATTAATTACAGAACAAGTTTTACGATATGATATTGTGAAAGGGATGTTTATTTTGTTTATTAATTATAATTTTATATTATTATTTTGTTAATTCTTAATCGGACTAGATAAGGGATAATGTGAACTGTAAATTATTTTACCAAACAGCATGTATCATAGCATCACACTGTTTATGATAACAATACTGTAAGAACTGGTGCAACATTTGCACGCCTTACCTACGCTGTTGAAAAGAATTAAGATATAGGGGACCGTTTACAAATCCGAATGTAGGCTAAGTGAACTAATTTAAAAATAAGAGGAAAAACAAATACATAAATTTATGCGAAACTGAAAAAAATTGGCACTGGACGTCAGATAAAACGGCTGAGCCGGGGGCTCGAAATTTGGAAACTTGTCGGCCAAATAAATTTTCGGGTTTTTGCGCAATCCGAATTTTCCCGGGCGCCCACGACCCCGCCCGGAATCGAGAACAAGGCTGTTATTGGCGGCCATAAAATCGAACAGATGTAAATGAATAAATTGGCTAATTGGACGAGGTCGGGGAGCTCATCGTACGGCCAGGACACAGGTAGAAGGCTCCCCAAGAACTCGAGCTCAATTCCTTAAATATAATACCAGGAATCTTCTCCGAACGCGGCAAAGGATGTTGTTTATTGTTATGAACAATAAACTCTCATGACTACATAAAATATGACTATGTGAACCGTAAAAGTACTATTTTTTAGAATACCTTGTGTTGTGGCCTGCGAGGGGTTGAAATACCGTAGATTTCGTGTGTTTCTGCCAGTGCCACCTTCTGTCACTAATAATAGTGACTAACACCGCTACTGAAGATGGCGAGCAGCGGATATTATATTTAATAGGATTTTTATACTGAAGTACAAATTAGTGTCGTTTGGTTCGTCGTATTGAATGCTTCCGGCAGGGCGCTATCGGGTCATCTAACCCGGGGAGATGTTAATGAGAGGACAATGAGGGGAGGGCAGGAGCCGGGGAACACAATCGTCCCGGTCTTCTAGATCGGTATCATTAAATCAACAAAATGACAAAAGGAAAGACGGGGTCCGGGGGCGTTGGCTGATCGCTCTGATAGAGCGGTCCCGACGTAAGTGCCAATAGCGGAGAGCCCAGCGGGGAGCCACAGCCACTTTGACAACAAACAAATTCATTCGTACGCTATTAATTCTGAAAACGAAATCTACGAAATCTTGTCCGCCTATATATTATCTCGGAATACTAAAATATTCGAATAAATTCCAAGAACCCGTTAAAAAAATAAAATCGAAACGAAAACTAAACTGGATTTATCATTAGGAATTTAAATAAACGTGATTTTTGTTATAATATATAAGGACAAGAGAAACCCTTTTCAGGTAGAACACAGGATACGTGCTTAGAAATTCGCCTATTCTATTTTAGCATTTCTTAATTTGAGACCCGAAGATGTTAAATTTGAACCACACAGTGTACCTTCCTATGGGTAGAAAGGAGAAAGTCAGAATATATGCCCGGATCGTTTTACGCATTATTTTACTGCACATTAGAATTTGAAATAAACGACGAAAGACGAAAACAGGTATAATTTCAGGTCTCACGCGAGCGTTGGCTGGCCTTCAGAGGAATTATTACATCTCAAACCGACATAACTTTTTGGTATGATGATTCTCCCGGAATGTCCAATTTTACACGCCGCATTTATACGAGTCATGCGAGAGAAATAAATACCATTACACGGATACAACCTTCCTTTTCTACGATTTACACACACACACGTTCGCCAGTCGTACAGGAGGGTTTAAAAATATTATAAATTTAATTCCAATCTACATTTTAAGGCAAATCTTGAATGTAGGATAATTTTGAGAAAGCGAATATTGCATTATTCCTTTTTTGAAGTGGCACACGCGTATTCAGGATGAAAATTATTGCGGAATCCGTACAAAAAAAGTCGGGAGAATAGCGTCGGGAGAATGGATGAATGGTGCGATGATTTAGCGGAGGGCGAGGGCATTAAACGGGGTCTTTAGGCGGTAAAGAAAGCCGTGAAAGGGAACCAAAGAGAAGGCGACAATTCGACCGTCGCCCTGGCTGATATATGCATATACCGGATTCGCAATCATAAATTCAGTTCTGAGAGTTTTTAAGCGGAGGACCGGCTCGATAAATGTGTTGGGGCCTGGACAATGTTCCGCAGGGGCATTTCGGCACCGGGAATGACGGCATTAGCATGCAGGTAAGCCACGCCTCGTTTAAAACTCCAGAAGTAAATATCCAGAAGTTATTATATCCTACGGGGGTTTCGCGAGATGTGGGATATATTAAACTCAACCCAACTTAACCAAAAACACTTGGAAGCGTTGCAATACACACAATTTAGGACAAAAAATTATTACAAACTCTCCGTCTGAAACATAAGATATACTTAGATGGGGGGGTAACGTTTTCTAATTGGACATTATGAATGCTTATGGTAATGTCTTATTTTGCAAGTTAGATCAAAGCAATATTGCGTTACGTAGTTATAAAGTTAATAAAGGGTGAATAACGCCGAAAGCGATAAAACACCTCTCGTGAGGCTCTTAATCTTCCCAAGAACGATGCCAGTAAAAGGCGTCCGCGGTCATTTAAGCGGCAAGTGAAACGTCGGCTAGAAAGACATAAAATAGTATACCGCAGGGTACCTAATCCCTGGTAAGATATTTATTTTCCGCCTTGCGGTTTCACAACTATGAAACCTGCGCTGCGAAATTTAATTTTGAATATAATCGATAAAACTATAAGAAGGGTCCGAGATAAACCCGGACGGTAGCATAAATCCGATTTATAGCCGAGGCATCATTTTCACTTGAATGACCACATGGCGCACTAAAAGCGAGACACCTCACAGCGGCCAATGTGATTTAGGGGAGATTTACATCTCACGTGTACATGGACGTTCTAAAAAATAAATTTATATTCTTTGACGTTTCACGCGTAAAATAAAGACTTAATCCTATTACAATGACACGTATCACTAAATTGCATTATAACGAGATAACTAACTCCCCGGTTTGATAATGAAACAAGCCGCAATAAAACTCAATATCATATTAATGCAAATGTCTCCTGTGCATGCATACCATCATTACTGCATAATCTGACTCCATTACTGGCCCTGCCTTCAGATTTGGGTTTTAGCAATTTAAATTAAAAATTTCAGCAGGAAGACTTATCAGAATCAAGACCAGTAAATAAATAACAGATTCACAAATATTTGTTATGTATAAGTCATATACGCTATCTATCCTCAGAGAAATTTTATGGCTTCCTGAAACTACTACTTTTTTGGGCCTGTTCAGTATTAGCATTTAGCAATGTCATCAATAATTTCATTAATGCCCTGAAACGCCGAAATCCGGACCCGATGTCATCTGTATGTTACATCATTATAGATTGAGTGGAGACCGGTGATCGCACTTAGGTTATGTAGTACACATACGGTGGATTGAGAGCAGGTCGAATTTCTAAATGGGCAGGACTTTTATGTAACCGTGGGGTTGGAAGAAGGGGAGGGCGGTGAAAGCAGACCGCGGCCAGCACGGCCATTTTGACAGCTACAGCTCCTCCCCCAACCTCTTTCACAATTATGGTTAGACCAGTTTTGTTTTATAAACTCCAAACGCCAATGAAAAAAGTGACAGAACGGAGAAATCAAAAAAATCGGTTTACATGTTAATAACACCGGCCACTTATTAATGGGAACGAGGTAGGTAATGTGTTCCACCGGACATCTAGTTTCTTGGCTTCTCGATTCCAAAAGATACCGATGTCGAATTATGTATTAAATATCCGCTAGGAACTTACTTAATATTTTGCACTCACCTCTTTTTGTGCTCGTGCCACAGATAGAAAAAATGTATAGCCTAAACTGTCTTCATTCAATCTACATATGTTACATTTTTTTCTTAGAACACACCGTTTTATATAAAGTCAGCGTGGGGTTTTCATGCGAAAATAGGCTGTCGCTTCTGACAACCAGCTTTCAAATATTCAAAAGTTACCATTAACGAATGTATTCCTCAATAATTTATGAGATCCAACATTTAGCAGTATGACTCATCGATACGCTGAAACGTTCTACCTATTTGACGGAAGAGTACTCGCAAAAAAATAAAAACATCAAACGGAAGACACTGCAGTGATAATTGCTTGCAGATTTCAATGTTGTAGGAAAGGCGCAGCAGAAAATCACAGGCGTACACGCTTAATAATATACCATTGTGAATTTTTATCACATCTCGCGTGCTTGGTATAGTTGCACCGTGACATAACTAAACCTTTTTTTCCTAGTATTTATAACACGTAACCCTATACTAGTACAGAGGTTTTATGGTAGAAGTTTTCTCCGGTGTCAAACCAAATTTTATTAACGGTAATAACACAAAAATATTCTCGGGGCCCTCGGATTTATGAAAGAACCAAGCCGGGGAGATTCGATCTCGAAGGAAGCCTTGAACTTAACCGGACGGTCATCCCGTTTTAGGACCGCCCCTTCGAGCCTCTCTCACTAAACGCCCCGGCTATCATTATGAAGCCGTAAAAAGAGAGAGGGACGACGATAAATTGGAAACAAGTTGCCCGAATAGGACGAATGCCCCCCCTCATCCCCCCTCCGGCAGTGACCGCCAACGGACCTCTAATTGATATTGGACATTAAAGGGTCGACCGGGAATTTTTATTATGTCAGCATACGGGAGCCAGTCAGGAACACAGCACTCATTCCGCTAGTAGGGATAATGAATTTCATTCGCTGAGGGGAATGAAATTTGACAATTTCATCTAAAGAGGCCTGTCTAAGAGAGACACACAGATAGTAATGAAAATAGATAAGCAGTTGGTTAACTTTTTTCAGTACTTTAATTTCTGCGTCATTTCGATGTGGGTTTAATCAATATGGGTTTCGTAGTTACACAACACACACACGAAAGGTAAAAAGGAATACTAATAAGAGATTTAAATAAGCGTGGACATATGCTCTCTCTACAGACAGAAAGAACCCCATAAGAACCAGAGACTTCCCAGCAGCTTGTGGTTACACAGAAACTGAATGATTTCACACCTTTCTCCTGTTTTTTCATTTTCAATTTACATAGAAGCAGAAGGAACTCATTTAACGGCAAAGATATTCGTTAGCCAAAATAGTCACACACTTGTTGAACTGTACTACGACTACATTAAAACCATTTGAAAGTATATTTACTTCGAGGGTGACAGTTGGGTAAAAGGGCCGGCTTCACGACTTCAACACCATTCCAAGGCGAACTATATAATAAATAATGGACAGTCTAATTAAATGTGTTCCGAAGTACAATAAATTTTAATTAACGCTATATATGGCGTTTGTACCAGAGTCGACGGATAGACCGGGTCGTAAGTTATTCGAATAAAAATGACACGATAAAAAGCCCGAAGGCCCAGCGCTAACACCATAAAGAATAAACCAATTTGTTGGGAACACATGTAAAGTTGTACGGGAAACTGCTTGATACGTTGTCATAATGGCGCGGGACGGCGACAAGAATGAATACGAGCTTGTAGAAATCCAATAAACAGAACATTATGAGTTTTTGAAGCCGAGAGGCCGCCGTGGGCCATCTCGAGGGGGGGGGGGCTAGACCGCTCAGTTTTATCTCCGAGTCATCGTCATATAACAAGCTGAGCCAAAGAAATGTGCTATAAAACCGATGTTATGGGCGAAGTTATGGCTTCTAATATAATTAGCGACAATGACCGCCGAAACGAGCGTGTTTTGTTGCCAACTCGTTAACCCTATCTCCCAAGTGTAGTAGCGGAGAAACTTCTGTGAGGTTGAGGCGGAGGGGCCAAATTAGATATCGAGTTCCTGCGGAATGACCTATTACGAATAAATTGGAACGATTAGAAAATGAAAATGGATGGGCACAAATGGTAGTTTTCATCACTCGCTGACGAAGCAGAATTTTTTACTCTATCAATGATGAACAGGAGTAAATTCTTGCGATAATAAGTGAGTGTGTATCGATCTAGTAAAGTACTGACAAATTTAATAAAATGAATTGGGGTAGGAAACTTTCTTGATTGAAAATATTATTGATGCATACGAGTCCAAATGTCTAAATATCTTTTGATCTATTCAACCAGCCTAGTTGAGCGCTAGTGACCTGCATCTCGTTAAACGTTATAGTATGGTCTGCTGCACCGGATGCTGAATACCGAAGCCCGGTGGACTCTTCGAATTAGCGTCGCTCGGTCAGTTTCACCTAGATACAAAATCTAGTACTATAAACTAACTTCAAAACAAGCCGCCGGCGGACGTTGAATGAGCCTTTTGGTTCGCCGGAAATTGCAAAATTCGCGGTAAGCCTCCTTTACGATACAAGGAGCCGATTTCGAAAATGCGGGCGAGCTCGGCACACATGAATCGGATTCAAAAACATGGGAGCGGTCAACTTGGCCGCCGGCTCAACCTGTCGCAATCGCAAAACCGGTACGAGGGTCGCTTTTACATTTTCAGTTCACTCGCTCCGCTCGAGAGAGGACGCCGTCTAAAGATATCTTCGGTAGTCCATCCTGAACGTCTCCTCGAGTATGAAAAATATATAAATCGATATACTCACACTTGAGCAGTCTGTGCGATGTTAAATCGCGCCGTGTACTTTTATGGCAGTGAATGCCGGTAACGAGGACACGAGAGAAAGGGAGAGTTAAGATCCAACGAATTTAATTACCACAGCCTAAATGTATCGTCATTTGATATTCTCTACGTTTACGCCAAAAAATGTAGACTGTTATAAATATTTCGCCTAATATCGAAACGAATATTCTCCTGTGTATCTACTATTATTTCTAAATGATACTGATATTTCTGTTTGATTCATAAATCAATAACGATCCAATTTTAAAGTATTGGAATGATGAAATTTTTCTCTACTAATGCTGTGGTTTATAATTCCCCTAAACAGTCACATATTATATTTTAAGAGTCTCGTATTTCAATCCAGTTAACAATTTCAAAATGTTTCTGACAAGCGTGTTTTAGGCAAGCTTAATGTCAACGTAGCGTTACGTGTTGTGAACAGGACGCAACTCGTCGGCTGACAGCGTCGTCAGTATATCAATTAGCATTACCGGTTCGGGAATCCAAAAGGCTACGGTTAAACGCGATTATTTAAAATGACGTTTGCCCGACTGACAGCTGGGCATATCCCCTTATTTGACAGTTTCCGAGCGAAACCGGATTTTGGGTGATGGTACAGTCGGTTGAATGACCGTGCGGAATCTTCCGACCAAAGTTCGAAATCATCATGTAACGGGGTATTTAATTATATTTTAACAATTTTGGACAATTTGATTCTAGACGTCATTTACATTAAACGTTCGTGCATTAGGATAAATGAGGGAAAGAAATGTAATTTAAATATATACCCTTCAGGAAAGGAAAAAATTAAAAAGTTACTATAAAAAATAGGTCGAAAACGTAGAGAAATTTAAAGTAAAGTCGTATCCAGCCAAAAGTTGAAATACAAAGACTTAATTAAAATATCCCATTCAAGAAATAAATAGACTAAATTAAGGATTTATATAATTAATTCAATATTTCAAAAATGATAGTATCATCCGTAAAAGAGAGGAATGAGAAACAAATAAGAAACACGCTCTTATCGCCGGGGGCCTGGCGACAGGTGTGTCCCACTTCAAATATGGTGCGCGATTAAAAACCGGCCGAAATTTCAATCGACGACGCTTCTACCGGCACGAGCGTCGTCCCCGCCACGTAAATGTCATCCGCCGAAGAGGCCGGACTGGCGTAGCGGGATCGAGACCAATGAATCAGCGTCGGCCGGCCGCGACAGAGAAACCCGACTCGAGGAGGAAGTAGCGGCCGGGCAGATAGGACAAACTGGATTATCCCGGCGGCCGGGGGAAGGCGGAGCCGAGAAATTTATTGCGACATTCGGTCACCGACAAGCCGACACAGCCCCGCCGATAGGTCCGCGGCCCGGACACGGCCGATGCATCTGACTCGACCCCGCACCACGACGCCCCACGAGGGCACAAATAAATATCCCTACACCGAGACGAACCATGTCGACACCGAATATATAACTAGAGGGATGATAAATTTGGAACAGGGAAGCCCTCGTTGAGAACGGCCGTCCCCGACATGTGTTCCGCAGATAATGGATTGTGGTACGGATTTGTCAATTTCGTACTCTTGAAGAAATTCTACGATACTTCCGCACAAAAGACAATGATATTCACAATACGATGTCAAACACAGTCCTCAAATTGATGGACATATTGATTGTTTTTAAATTGATATCATAAAAACGCCCAATGGTCCAACTTTGATTCACAGACTGCCTAACTAAAAATCATAACTGTAAGAGAACCCAAGAGCAGAATAACCGCGTTTTGATTAACAGCGGTCGTACTGCGTCGACTTCAATCGACGAAGCCGTTTCGTCCATAATTCAATCATTCCGCGCTGTGCCCGGGGTCTTGCAAAGGACGGATTCCAAATTTGGCCCGTCCCTCCGGCTAATGAGGGGCGTTCCAGTCCCTCGGAACGCTAATTCGTGTGAACCGCTGCCAAGTCCCCCGCCCACCACCGGACTCGGAACCGCCCGGCACAATTAGCCCACCAATTATTAGTTGGCACTCGGTCCCGATCGGCCGATCAAATGCGATGAATTTATTGTACCATTGGCGAGAATGGGCGTTACAGATGCTCAGGCGATATGGTGTGCGGCACATTCGAGGATTCTAAAACCGTCAGAAAATCGCGAGGCCGATATAACCCGAATTATATCTGATACAAGAAAAATAAATCTCCCAATTCTCAGATCCGATTAATCTCATATTATTGAGTGAACGATTCTCATTTACCGTGTCATTCATTATTTCTATACATCTCAAGTGAACATACCGAAAGAAGAAACGATTTTGAGCGCAGGCGCCACTTTCTTGGCAGGCCCGTCTCAGAAACGGTAACCCTGAGTGAAATGTGCACTGTTAATGCCTTAATACTCGCGAGGAGTGTCGTTTAGTGCCAGATGTTGGCGTGCAATTGTTCTGCATGCAGGGCTAAGTTAACGTGAGCCGGGGCCGTGCGCTCTCTGGGCCCATACAAGCCGGACAGAGGTAATATATCTCAGTGCAATTAAATGCAAAACCTCTTCTACTCCGGTAGCCCCGTGTGTCTTACCGGACACGTGCTGCCACTTGCTGCTATGTCATTTTGCGTTACAACTAGTTGTGTAATAATATCCTAATTTCTTGTATATGGGCGATACAGTAATACTCCCATTCGTTACAGTTAATACCTACGAAGGGTTAAACAAATATAACGGTCGTTTTCTTTATCGTAACGGTAAGCGGCGATTGAATAAACGATTCTCGAAACGATGTCGTTTCCGGTCAACGACTTTCGATATGCAATAAAATTTGATCGGCATACGGGCGGCAATTCGGGTCGACTCTAGTTGGCAGCCGGCCGATTAAGAAAACAGTTTACTGGGCTACCGCTAGAACAAGAGGCCGTTCCATCCGGGACAGCGGCTGGGGTTGCACAAGTCGTTCGGAAAACGCGTATCGTCCGCAACGTGGGAATGGAGAACCGACGGCGGAAACCCGTTCCCCGGTTTTCCGTTTCACTTTTATTGGACGCGGGGCGATAAATAAAACTGCGGCGTCGTAAAAATAAATCGCTCCGCGAAAGGTAAAAGGGACTGCCTGTCTCTCGGGGAGCGGAATCCGATTGGAAGAATTATGACGGCGGTCGGAGGGGTCGGCGCACCTTCGAAATGACCCCGAGGGGGGACGGGAGAATCGGGATACTAAAAAGCAGAAGGGATGCCGAATGGACGAGTCGAAGGTAAAAAGTAGCACTCGGGCCATAACCTTAGTCTCCATATTTGACCACAAAGGCCGCCATAAACCGACGTTATTAAAAACAACTTCTTCATCCTCGACGAATCGCGTGATTACGAAGTGAGGGGTGAAGTCGGCTTACCACGTGATGTTACTGCAGCTAAGGATATAAGATAAATTCGCAAAGTGCTAGAGTTGAATTTTATATTACTATCTTTAAATAAATATTGTAGAAAATTATGAAACATTATTACTATTATATTTAGCTTGAAATAAAAGACCTATAATATAATAGTGTGGGTAAAATGTACTGGTGCAATAAATTAACGCGAAATAAATAAAATAATGGCCATTTCCAACCTATTAAATTATTGTACTTTCCTGAATGCTTCTACATTACAGTGTACAGTGTGAATTGCGACGTTCACTTCCGCCAGACGATAAAACCATCAATTGAAAGGCGCGGAAAGAATTTTTAGACGGGTGATTCAACCGGTATAAGACATTAGGCGAGTTTACTAATAATATCCAGAAGGCACGATCCCAACATGACCGAAGTAACGAATATAACGCTCGTGTAATGAGTTGCATGACGCGCCGCTCCGTGACTGGTCAGCTCCCCCTGCCCCATGATAATTATAAACTTTCATATTGCGCCAGTGGACACAATTAAAATAGGAAATTCAATTCCCGCTGTACAAAAAGGAGTGTTGAAACTTGGCCAGATATTTCAGAATACGTGAGCGGATCTCGGATTGTTATGCATTGCAGATGAGAGATTTAAATAAATATATCGGCCATAATGCGCCGTATGGTATAAATACTTGGTAAACAAATTAATATGACCCGTCCCCCGGTGACTTTCAACCTTTGCTAAGGAATCTGAAAATGTCAGCCGGTTTTATAAATGCACATAAACACAAAAATTACGCGATACTTCAGGCCTAGCGCCGACGAACGTCAACTTTTCGATAACAGCATTTGATAGCTATAAAACTACAATGACTTTACAGCCGAACACGTGCGGCGTGTTCTTCGGTAAAAAAGGAGGGATTCGTTTTTTTTATCAATTGCTTAAAGTTGTGTTGAATTGGAATTGACAGCATAAAGTTTTGATTGTATGTTTCTGACGTGTAAGAATTGTTTGGGATATCCGAGACATGTTTACGATCCTTTCGCAATCATGTCAACTGGACATTTATATCGTGATTTTCATTGTAGTACTCAAAATTTGCTTTGCTGACGGAGTAGGAAGGTGTTTCCTAAATAGTCGAATATTGATGATATGAAGTACCGAAATATCAGTTATGATTCGAACCGGCATACTTTGCCGTACGCATATCCCAATACAGCCGGGAAAGTATAAAAAAGGAAGTAGAGGCTACAAAAAACGGTACTGGACTCTCGATCCGAATAAATACTGGCGAAGACCAGTCACTAGGCCTGGTACAGCGGTCTTCCTGTTTCCTATAACGTACTTGCGCTTAATCGTAAATTGTGCTTTTTTATAATTGTACTGCTTCGCTTGGGGAGGACGGGATCTATTGCTTCGCACATTTCCGACAAAACGATCGGAGATTAGACCATATGTGATCTTTCAATGGGCTTAAAACGGCATGTATAACGTGATTTTTTATCTGATAAATTATGAATTGCGCGAATAGGATCTGAGAGGGCCAATACAGGGGTCAGAAAGGGTTGCGAAATGTTTGGCGGAGAAAAAAGAAAAAGAATGCGACAAAGACTTGGACTTGGGGGGGAGGCGTTGGCGGAGGCTCGCACAAATAGAACGTGAGACAGGATTTATTGTTATTAATGATATTTTGCTCGGACTCCTCCAACAAACTCTTTCTATTTCGAATCCCGTTTCGAGATACAGCGAATAAATATTTACGCGTCCGTATTTTAACACCCAGATATATCGCCGTCAGTCCTGTTGCCCTCCGAGGAGAACGAAAGATCCGCTGGAAAGCCGTCGCGTCTAAAGCATTCGGCTTTTAGGCTTAAGCTAAGCCGATAACAGAATGCGCCCACTCGAAAGTACAATACAGTCGAACAGAGGCCAATTTACTGCCGGGCGTAGACGCCAGGTCGATGACTCAATGAAGGGCTAAATAATGTAAGTAGCCTCGCAAATAACAAGTGCATACAAGGGCACTCTTCATTCCCACCATATAAAGCATGCAATTTAGTTTTCATAATCAATTCATTAAGTAATGCATTACGTAAACGGAAACTAAATAATCGATATACAATAATATGTAATTCAAGTACCATAATCTTCGAGAATAGTATCCTATTCTCGACATTTAGAATTAACTCTGGTCGCAATTTGGCAGCCTCTCAATCATAATTTTTTAAATATTTCTTCGAGTAAATATTTATTTTACTGCATTATAGGTATAAAATTATTACCAGTCAATAAATTCGCTCAAACAAGCCCTGAGATCATTCATAATAATATAGTTGTGACTAGAAATGAAGAGAAAAGAAAAACAGAACTGAATGGGCACAGAAGTAATCAAAATTCCATGCGGCACCCGAGCAGTGTGCATCGGACTCAATTCAACTCGAGAATTAAGACGGTCATTCCGCTGGACGTAGGCAGCGGTGAGTGGCAAGACCAAAATCGACTGCTGTCCGTCTCCTCGGTCCGAAGAACTAAATCAGTCCCCTTCGATGCGGCCGGGCGAACGTTCGCGGAATTCCAAAACATCGGAAACTAAGGAGACAGAAGTTCCTATTCCTGCCTTCTCTTTTCTTTTCTCTCTTTCTTTTCGGTCGGTCCGTAAAGCTCTCTAATGGACCGATCCCAAATAGGGGATATTAGAGCGGCGATAAAAACGGGGAGTTTATGGGGAAAAACAATTTGAGGACCGGCGAGAGATTAAAGGAGAATAATAAAAGGTGAGGCGGCGACAGAGCTAAAACCTGTTGGGAGCTGCCGACCGATTATAATATACACGGGACGGAGGACACACCGCTCGGGCGGTCCACAATGCCCTCGCCGCCAGTCTACCGGTCTTGCGTTTTCAATAGCCCACTTAAATTGCCGAATAACCTCGACGAAACCCCATTTTAACTATCATTTGTCCGAGAAGAAGTAAATAATTGTAAAATATTATAACCCCAAATAAAGTGAAATGCCTAGTAAATCTAGTTCCGGCGGGTAATTGCGGGTAGAGGCACATGGGTGCTTATTAATTTTTCACATTGTACAGATAAAAGAAGATAAATCCTTCATCAGATTTGTATCCACATTTTGCTATAATTATCTCAACCTTGACGACGAATATCTCCAAGTTCAGATCCATTGATTTGTACAGCCATTCCGTAGGTTTTAAAACGAAAATAGACAAAAACAAAGGCTATTAGCAGCCTCTAACTTCAGTTAACATGCATAATTAGCTACAATTAAAGTAAGAACCAATTATCAAACAAAGAAACCAATTATCTTATTAGAGCAAGGTTTGTGATGATAATAAAAAAAATTATCAATAATCACAGCGTATTATGCGGTATTTTCGACGCTAATAATAAAGTTAAGCAGATTCAGCGAGAGCATATTTTCCGCTAGTGATTCGGTAGGGGACTCTAAATATTGGTTATAAAGCAAATATGTAGTTACTTTCCCAATCTAGAATACATGGCGGGGCGAGCATGCGGGCATAGAGCTTGTGTTTCTCTTTCCAACCTGTGATTACCTGTGCCCCGTGTGTAGGTGCCGGCCAAATTATCTTGCGTCCCACGTTCTTATTGGGGTGAAAGCGAACTTTCCAGATCTTACTCCCCCTAGTTTCCATTTAACCCATAAAGTTTGGAACCGTCCCCTGTGCTTTCTAACTTTGCAATTGTCGAATTTTTAAATCGATGAATGGAAGGCACATTGTGTGTGAATAAATGAACGTGTGTGTGTTATCTACAATGTCGATCTAACTGATTCAATCCGGACTTTTCTGAACGATGAGAGCATTATATAAATAAGAGATCCTCTTTATCTTTATCCCCTTCGCATATCGGATGTTAACTGCAATTACGGGCGTTAAATTTCGTACTACAGCGCCCCATCGTTCAAAAATAATCCAATTATAATTTGAGGATCCCGAATAACAGAGGTAATTCATATCGGCCGGGAAGGGGAGTTGCGAGATGTGTTTCCAACGCCGTCCTTGGTTAAATGCCCCGAGGCGGCAGACTTCTTTAGCTGTTATGGGAGCGGCTTTTAATGATGTTCGGTTCAATCCAAGACTCTATCTTTGCCTCTCTCTCTCTCTTTCTCCCTTCGCCATGAAAAGTCTGTTTCGCCACAGTCTGCAACACAGCCCGGTTTGGGCCGGATTCACCTTTTATGTGCGATTGACTAAACAATATCCTCCCTACCCGTGTCGCAACTCAGTTCGGAACAGCAGAGGCGGTGTACCAAACGGAGAAACTAGAATTGAATTCAAAATTATACGGAAAGGTCAAAACGCCGTTCGAACGGACAAAAGTGGAAATCCTCATCATTACTAGGTTTGCGTTTGTTAGCGTCGATAATTGATCCGAAACCATTAGGTATGTCCGGATAAAACAGACCCAGTTACAGTTTAATTTGCGACGACTATCTTCGAGATCTCTTGATACAACCAATAACAGGCTCGCTGCCTATATTTACACCAACAATCTGATGTAGCTACGTTCTGGGTCAGAAATGAATGGTATCGGCCGAACGAATCGCTATACGCACTGAACTAGATTTCAAGTCGGGTTCGGTGTTGATTTCAGAGATAAGAAAACATAATGAACGTACGCGTCATCAATTAAACGACCTGTACAATTCCCCCCGTGTGAATATTTGAAAAGGTTTAGATTGTTTGTCAAACGAATGTGTAATCCAACAGGTTTATAATCGAATTCAATTCGCAGAAATTACAGGAACCGAGAAAATACAGTGGGGGAACGGAAACCGGTTTTGAAGGAGACTACTGCGTCAGGTGGAATGGGATATGATGTGCATTTGAAAACATGAATGCAAGCCGGCGAATCACAGAATTCGCGGTTTTTCTCTTGAGCCCGATATTTTATGGCTCATTACTCAACAGTAACGGTACATTTGCAGTCCCAAATTATGAATACATGATCACTAAACACGAAAATTTAAAACTTAGTCGCTTACTACACGCTGTTAATTTATAGAGATCACTAGAAAAACAGACTGAATTGTCACGAGGTTTATTCTGTTTGTAGAAATTAGGCCGTTCTTCAGTTATCTCCCAAATGAAAATAGGAACTGGAGGTAATGTAAAAATAGCCCTAACGCTTAGTTAAAGCCAGCATTTCGATATTTAGAAAAGGTTTCGTTTCGATAGGTCTGCACTCCAGTTTTGCTTCACTCTATTCCCGGGGCCTCATATTTCGACATCAGGAGCTCAATTCTCCAGGTATAGATCGGCATAAAATACATCCTACGATAAGGTTATGGCTCTCTACTATAACTTAACAGATGTTCTTCGTCGCACCGAAGATAAATCAAAATAGGGACTCACTCCGTCCGGGTAGGAGAGGAAGACAGTCTGCTATCCAAACTTAGTTAGTGCTCCTCCTTAAAGAGCGCATTTATAATAAACGAGCTCACCGGAGACTTAATATATTCACGATTGTTTCGATGGGCAAACGGCCGTGCAGATAAAATCCGGCCATCAATTCAGCGCTGCAACGTCGGCGCGGTTGTCGGCCATTACCCGCCCGTTGTACTAACAGGGTACACGACACGGACGACAGAAAACACGTCGTTTTATATTCATACCGGCTCTCTCAAGGGAGATGGCCCTTGTAACAAGATAAGTCGGCCGCGGGGTTGAGCCCGGCCTCCAACCCTCCCATATCTCGTTATGAATAATAGATGTCCGGTTTTCCCTTATTGATTATGCGCCATCCCCTTATTAGGATGACCGATCCGAGTTCGGGCACCGACACGGGCATTAATCATAATTACGGCATGATCCGATACGGGGCTCGACAAATTGCCGGTGCCATTTAAAACGTGGTACACTGAAAAAGCGCCGGAATAGAAAAGTCGGGGTCTGGCGACCCCCCCTAGTAACCCTACTTTATTTATTCAAAAGAAACTATAATTAGCGATGATAGTCTCTACTATATTAAATCATGCGCTAATTGATGGCTCCTCTACCTGTTCTTCGGGAGCTTAATTAATGTCTATATCGTTTAACGAATTACAAGAATTTCACAATCTTGGTTTCAATACCCAACCGATATGTGGTAGATTAATTTTAATCCGTGCAGATCGTATGAAGAATGTAACCCAGTTGGGGAACTGAACAAATATTAATTACGAGTTGTGATTGGAGCCCGGGTGGAGGCACGACGGGGGGGGGGCAAGTTACCTCGTTTCTACGAGCAGCGCCCCCTCTCAGCCGATAGATAGGCGCGGTCGGCCTCTCGTTGCCCGAATAAAATATGGCGCCCCTCCACCATAAGTGATGTAGTTACATGAAGCGTCCCACCACTTGGCGGGGGGGCTCAGTCCGACGGCAATAAATTCCGACCGGCTTTGGTAAATTATTCCCCGGTATGGCGAAAACGGCGAGCGGCTGAATAAAATTACAGTAAATTATCGTTTTGAAATCGGCGCCCGATACCCTCTCGAACGCCGGCAGGCCGGTAGGCGGTCCGCGGAAACAACTGCGAACTCGAAGAAATTTGTTGGCGCGTCACCGGACCGAATAAGCAAACCGGGTGAGTCGAATCGCTTTACTACCGTGGAATACTGAAATGAGAAAAGCTCGACGAACATCGGAAAGAAAAATATATAACCGGTAGGTAAAGCCACACATGATTCCGGAGAAGAGCTTAAATCGTACGATTAATGAATAAATGATTCAATGTGCAATAATCAATTATGAAAAAAAAAATTATTCGCTCTGACATAATTTTTCTCGACTGTACCATACGTGAACAGTTCCGAATCTCAACTGTTACTGTGGAGGAAACAAAACCAAAGACTTAATTTTTAAATTCTAAATAAAAACATTGCTTAAAAAATACGCAGGCGGTGCTATCAAAATAAAGCAACTGCGGATCAACTCGCTTTCATAAATTAAACACTTTCTCATGTTAGAGAAGTTCTTCTGAAATATGCTAAATTAGGAAATATAACTGCGTTATATATTGCGGCGGGGACCCGGACTGAGAAGCGTTGCTCATTAGCGTTGCGGGTCGTGTCTTAAAACTGCGGGACTCCGAGACTACCGGAGGAGCTGGTTTATAGGGCGCGTCTGACTGCCGTTTTATCGGCCATAAAAGTTGGCCGGGCCCGACCCAAAAATGTTTACGGCCTCCCCCGTAAAGGGCTGGGCGTTTTACGGCCCGACACAAAATTGATTTACTCCAACTGGTGACACTTAGCCGAGAAGCCGCCCAATTAAAGGTTATCACCCTCGGCTCCGATCGGAACCGGGGTTTGACGTTCGAATCGAACCGGCTCGACGTTTCCTGAATGAAATGCGATGGGGGTGTCCTATAAATTATAGGAAGCCGTAGCGACCGATTTTTAAACCGGGATCGTCGGCGGTCGGCTTCGGCTTGAATTCAGTTCGGAAGTGTTCAAACCAGGGGGTTTTACTTCTATCGAAACTTCCCTGCCGTACGAAACGCATGCTGTACGTATACACAACATTCTAATGTATCTTGAGAGAAAAACCTATTATTTCGTTCAGCGTAGTGTACTTATTGTAGTTGTATCTCATAAATATATTATACAGCCTCTAGAGCGGATTGTGTGGTTATATACTTGAAATTTACTATAAACAAGTCAGGTAAGAAAATGGTGAAAGCCAGCCGTGAAATCGTAGGGGGATTAAAAAATGTAAAAGGGTACATCAAGATTTTCCAATGGGTAAATATAAAAGTAACGTTTTCTTCTAGGTTATAGATACTTCCTCGATGAGAACATTCAAGACCCTAGTTCCTAATATTCGGTAACCCGTGATTACGTACGTGTAGTTTAAAGTTTTCTTCAATAAGATTCAAACTAATTCAATACCTAAATGTTTTACGGAATTTAATACATGAAGCAAATTTTGAATTGTGAAAAGTAACATAAAATTTATAAATGGGACAATTGAAACGAGTTCGCGATTATTATTATCAGTATGACAAGACATTTTATATATCCTGTAGATCCTTTTCACGTGTTTCAATTGCCAGAAGAAGAACTGAATCAAGTCATCTCTTCAAATGGGTTTCGAAAATTACAGGCAATACGGAGCACGATATATCAGGAACAAGATGAACATCGGACTGAAAGGATTTTTTCCGAACAAAGTTCAATACTCCCGAGGCCAGTAGAAAGGCAACTGGGGCTATATTGGGTTATAAAAAGAAATAAGAATGTCAGGAAAGAAAATGCTTGCATCTCTTCACGATCCCTCTATGGTCATATTTATCCATAATTCAGAAATCTTATTGAGATCATTTTCCTTTAACAAACCGACCTAATGTTTCGAAAGGAAGCTGATAAACCACTTCGACGCGGGTTGTTAAAAAAATGAAAAAATCAGGGCGGTATGAGAAAGAGAAATATTAGCATTTTCATTGATCTTTGAGTGTACATTAGAACATTTAGCAGGGCCAACTCGTAATTTGACTCAGCGGAATGAAGTTATTCAATCACAGTCGCTTACTTATGAATCAGATACAAGTGATGTACAGGCCACAGTCTTAATTATGCTCGCCCCGTCCGCTCCTACGCGCGCAATACCAATTATAATCAATTGCAAGTCACACAGACGGAAAGGATAATCGGCAACTTTAACTTTGCCAAGTCGCCCGGGTCCGAGTTCTGAATAAAAGATTTCGCAATTCACAATATGAATTGGGCAGGACCAAAAAATGCCCGCCCGGGGGTGGGGTATTATGAGCCTAGGAATCACTTGATTCATCCCTGAGTGACCTCGACTTTGCAATTCCACTTTTTAATTATACATTTTTTCCGTTACTCGCATAAAATGAGTTGCCGCCTAGAAACGTCACGTGAGTCGTAATAAGATAAACGAATCTGTTAAATCCTAGTACGGGTTTTAACGATTGAAGGAGTTGATTTACGCAGCGTCGGAAAGGCGCGCCGGTCTGTTTTCAGTGTTTTTCCTTTTTTCTTTTTGATTCCGCTAATTTTTTTTTCATCCGTCAATTACAAAGCGGCCTTGTGCTTCGGCAGAAGGAGTTGATTGATGAGCAGCCGCCTTTCAGAGGGCAGAACAGACCGATCCGAGATTACGACCGAAGAAAGAGTGTTTTGATCGCGGTCCCCACCTGTCAGCCTCCTTGTAACAGTAGCATCAAACAGACCGCCAATCTTCCGTTATATATTATATGATATTTAAATCAATAACACGAGATGTCGACCGTCGCGCATTATATATATACATAATTTATAGATTCAACGGTTTATCACATTCGATCGTCGACTACAATAGAATAATCGCCGATCAATTCTACAGTTGTGCTACTCCGCGTTGACTCTTAGGTGTGGAGTCGATCTACAGGTCTTTTTGGTCATTGGTAGTCCGGCACAGTTGCGCACGTACCAAACCTGCCCAAATGGTCAAAATTGGCAATCGACCAATTTGGCACAATTTACCAGCCATTCCAAGCCGTAAGCCGTAAAAGCCTTTGGAATCGACCAAGGACAATTGATGTAAGGGTGGTCAGGACGGGCTATAGGACTGAAGATATATGGTCAAAGAATCATCACATTAACAAACCTGGATAACAGACAGAGACTATACTGAGACAATATCTCGGATGTAATTTGTCCAAAACGGTCAACCTGCCTAATTCTTCATCACTAATAACCGTAAGATTCGACAGAGTATAAGTAGTGGAACTACATTATAATAATAATAACAAGTGAATCCACGACTCGAATAGCAAAATAGAGTATTCGGTCAACCATAAACCAGTAAGCATTATGTCGAATAACCGTTATGAACAAAGCCTACTTCGAATTCGATACGCAGGTATAAAATAGGAACGACCCGAAGTCCAATGCAGGATTGAACAATCAAGTTCAGCCTTGACTCGCGCACCCAAGTCACGAATTCAGCGTTGAAAAACGACAACTATTAAGACACCGGAGCTATGATTAAGGCGAGTGCAGTACCTGTTACAACTTTCAGTGTATTAACCTACATAAATAAAAATAAAAAGGGGTTGTGTAAGGATTGAACGTTAAATATTAGATTGAGGCATTTATGCGGAGGTTCCCCCGTCCATACCATTATATTTGGCGTCTCCTCTCACTTCTTTGATCCTATGCTAGACCGGTTTCGGCTTCTCTTCATCGGTAGTATTCTGTCAGTGTGTTAGTGAAGCTCCTGTTCGTCGGGAAGGATCCCGACGATGGCGCGAAGCTGATACCGGCTAGTAAAACCGGTCCAAATAAGTAACGGGAGACACAAGATCATAAGAGGGATGATATAACTGTATTTTAACTTGTTGATTTTTCAGAGTACGCTGTAGAAGTGGGGGGGGGGTGCCGACCGGATGATTCATTCGCTTCCCTCTGTCCCTTCTCGAGAGCACAGAAAAGTGCGATTAATTTATAAATATGTAACACCCACATCCACACCTATTCCAAATATGCAACGTGAATTTCACAATTCCAAAAGTGAAAGCGCGGTCTATTTCCTCCCGACGGGTTACCTTCATTCCGGGAGTTTAGTTTTCAAATACAAAACCGGGCGGTACCTCGTCGTGTCGGAGGTTGGGTCCCGCTAATTGGACAGTAAATAACGCGTTAACAAGTGGCCGACGATTCAATAGCGGGGCCGCCCCAGGGGGGGCCAACCTCTGGTCACGGAGAACCCATCCGGTATCCAGTTAACCGCTAGAACAGGAACAGCTCACCGAGATTAGCCCCATTGCAACAACACTACAATCTCTAGACACCTTCTCTATTCTGGAGATCTCTTACTGCATAATGTATAAATAAATAGAGAGATTATGTTTAGGTATCAGAGTGTCATATTTTAGTCACACAAAATAATAGTATGTTCCTCTATATATGTCCTTCTTAAATTAATAATCAAAATGTGGAACAAATGTTTGTCAGGTTACAAATACTGTCGAACATATCAACAGCAATTATATTCTTTTATTAACACTTATAATATTATATGGATAACCAAGAACGTGTAATTAGAACTGCCCCCAGTTGAACCTCAATTTCGTTGCCAACTCTCGACCAAAAGAGTATGGTAAACACACCGCATCAAACATTCGCGCATACATAAACATGAGCTCAAACTACTCTCCTAAAAGGTATAATATGAAAGTGGTTGGAAAATAAAATGGGACTGAGGTTTATTAGCGGTAGCACCGAGTACCCGAGCTCAGAGACCGCCGTCGAATAATTTTCGTCGATTTTCAATTTACAGTTACCAGTGTTATTAACGGCCAACTAGTGTACTCCGAACAAGCACACCTTTTTTACTTAAGTGTATACTTCGGTAGTAATATGAATAAAAAATTTGTTTTCGGGGATATTTGAAATATCCTCCTTCGGACTTCCGAGCGGATCGTTATTTGTTGAATTTCAGGCGTTCAAGATTTTATTAAGATTCTGGTATCCGAATTTGAGACACTTGGATCATCAATTCCGATATTCACGATTTCCGGTAAGTCAAAACAAATATTCTAGTTCATAAATATAAGTTCATAAATTTAAAGGAAAAAACAAAGCTAATCAATAAAAGCCATTAATTATTTATTACTGAAAGATACAACTGTTAAATTTTCATACGTCGATGGAAAATTTATTTTAGTGAGTGGACAGAAGGCAGAAATAAATGTAGCCAAAGACATGAATTATTCCATTGTAAAGAAACGTAACGTTGAGGAAATCTCTTCGGATCTTCGGAATATTTATTATCATTACTCAATATTTATAGATCCAGTTCGGTTCGTAAAAGGTGCAGCAACAAGTGTTTGTCGCCTCCATTTAGACGGCGTTCATTGAAATGTCGCGGAATTCAAGTTTTATACTTAGCTAGCAAAACAACCGAAGACCGGGCGATCCGATGCCAGGCTCCCATTTAGAATTCCCAATGGGTTTCAGTTGGACTCTCACTTCTCAATGTTCCTCACGAGAAGGGACCGTGCCCCCTCGCACGAGATACTTTAGCATAAACCATCTTTATAGTACAATTGTAGGTGTGGTGTATATTAATAATCAGCCATTTTTAACCCACGGTATCCGGACCACGGGAAACCCGAAGGAAACTCTGGAAGCTAAGGTTTCACGGTCCAACTGTTTGAACAGCAACCCAAGAAAAGAAATTCATTTCGATGAAACTGAAAATTGACCTTGGCGGCTCAACACCGTCTTATCTTCAGGTCGATTGACGGCTCTTATAAATTATTATTATTATTTGCACTTGAAACTCGTCTCCTTGAGCAAACCGCAGTGTGCTCAAGGAGATCAAATCTAAGTTTAGGCTGACTATAGGCCCAGCACTGAAGATCACAATAAGAATGTTGACGTATTAATGATGTCAAGAAATGCCGATTATTAGAAATCATGCCAGAGGCCTCGACAACCCAATACAGGTTAACTGAGATAGGAAACAATCGATGGAAAACAGAAGCTCCAAGAGGGGCAAAGTCTACGAATATCCAGGACATTTTTACAGACAATGTCAAACGGATCAGTATCGTGCACCTAATTCCGCTGTTTGAATCAAAATTTAAAATGAACAGTTAAAACCTCTAATTCTGTTAAACAACAATTCCTTCTTTGTTTACTGCGAATATAGTAAATACATAATAGTAATATAAGACTTCTAAATCGAGTTTTTCAAAACGTATCGCGTGACTAGAAACGAGCATCAGAAAAACCAGTATTCATGTTTTCGTATGCAAATTTTCGAAATGAACGTACATTGAATATATACGTGCTTAAATATTGAATATATTTATACTATTTCGAATAGGGAGCAATTCTGAATTAAGATGTATATCTATTTAAGGGGGGGAATATGAATTATCCAACGTGAGTAGCTCATTATACGAAATAATAATACATTTAATCATGTACGAACAGTTGATTCGTATGAAAGTTTGACGGTCTACTAAAGCCATGAAATTAATTAAATTATTCTTGTCCATAAATTATCTAATCCCCTAAACAAGTGTAATATAGATAATGGGAAACTAATAGACCCGTTATTTTTCGATCGTATAATCTACGATCGCTACTGCAGTTCAACAAAGCAAACAGATCAAAGCCAACAAATTAGCCGGTGACGGGTATGCAGCGCTCAAACGGTAGGGGAAACTGAAATACGGCCCCCATTCAAACGCGAAAAACGGTAGTGGATCGCCCTTCCTCGGCCGCGAAACAAATCGATTTATTGCACAATTAAGTGCAGCCAAACGATCCGGCAAACGTATATTGTCGCGCCGATCACAGGTTAACGATCATTAGTGTGGCCGGCGTGGGCGAGCCCAGAGACTCCCCGGGCCCAGCCGACGACATATAAAGGAGTCGCTGTATTTTTTTTTCTCTGTCTGTATCTCTCTCCCTCTCTCTCTCTCTCTCTCTCTCTCTCTCGCTCTCCCTCTCTCACTATATCCCCGTCTCTTTATTTCACGACGTAACGACCCGCTCATTATGCCGTACGGGACTGCAGATTATATACGCCGGCCGCCTATATACGTCCACAATGGTTTATAATAAGCGGGCATTTGGGAGCGCTCCTACGTAACCGGGCGGCTACGAGACGAGGGGCATTGTTCGGGGTTTATTAGGGAGAGGTACGGGGGGAGTGTCGCCTCCCGGCCGGCCGATATATCATACCGAAAATTGGTTTTCGTCGCCCGGCATATGTCGCCCTGATAAATAAGCGGGCGAAAAATTCGTGCTAGCCAATTATCGGCGGATCGAAGCCTATTGTTGCGCCCGAAGACCGCTAACAACCAATGACAGCCTGATTCCGGTTTGAGAAATTATTTTGACGCCGTTCGAAACGTCTGGGTCATACGGCTCAATAAAATAAGACTTTCAGAGATATAATTGTGCTGGCGTTCACAACCGCTTTTGTTACGCCTTTGACGGCAAAGGGAAAATGGTAGATTAAAATGAGTACAAATAACTACATATTCATAAAATTCCTTAAGAAAAATTAATATTTAATATTTCCAATGACATCTAAATATTATGGTCCCATTATAGACCTTTCGCCTCATAACACCGTGGTGATCTAGTATAAAAACAAAATATCAAGTATTAAATAACCGGTAGTTAATAAGATAATATAAAAGGGCGTTGTCTGACTGATCTCTAGTAATTTATTCGAGGATTCAAACCGGTGAAGAAATTCGAAATCAATTTTGACTGATAACCCCAGTGAAGTTCCACGGAAGCTTCAAACGGGGAGCAAATTGGACTAAAAAGAAAACTAAAATCGTGTAGTATACTTTTTAAAAGGGTTAATGGAGCGTATCAAAGTAATAGCGGTGGAAGGTGGTACGGCGGGGCCGCGGGTAGCGACCGACTCAACTGGCTGAGTTAAAACACCGGCACTAACTGTATCACTACTATCTCCGTTTCACTAATTCTCGCTCCGTCTCCTTCTTGCTCTTCTACTTCTCGCTTCCTCCGTCTCGCTCTTTCCCTCTCTGTCCCGCTCGGTCGAACCAATACCATTCATCTGGCGGCTCCCTCCTTCCTGCCCACACGATCTATCTTGTACTACAAATAACGACACGATCCCGGCTTGTCACTAATTGCTCCTGTAATCCAATTACCCGATATGGAGGCAAGACGGCGAAGGATTTCCGTCCTCCTGTTCTTCGAACAGAAATATAAGATAGGTATTTTAGTAGACCAGAAATTTGGAATCGTTTTTAACGAGCGAATGTTTAAGGAGCTTTTCAGAACGATTTATTCTTATTAAACAAACTTATCGTTGAGGATGACAGTGAACAGACGCACATAACATGAAGATAATATATTAAAATATATTTAAATAACTCTAGACTTTTCGATCGATTTCGTATCGTTCATTATTACTGATGGAGGAAAATAAAATGTGATAACAAAAATGGTAATCGAAAAATTAGAAATTAGTATGACTGTGTAAGTAATTGAACTTGTAAAATTTAATCTTGAGTCCGAAGTATTATTGACTATTCGACTGCCCCTAAATGGATCTTTTCGAAATCTTTATTGGAGCCTGCTGCGATCATCAATCATTTAACGACCGCAGACATGAAATAATGAGGGGGGGCGGTTCTCAGGAAGTGGGACTCAAACCATCTGGTCGGCGTATTAAATGTCTATTAATAGACCGCATATATCTGGGCAACGTCCGGTTCACCACGGCGGGAGGAAGCGCGTCCTCCACCCTCACAACAATTCAGCAAAAGGAAAAAATAGCTATATAGCAGATTATTTCCAAAAATATAGGCGACAGTGGGTGAAACTCAGGCTATTATCTTCAATCTTATCGGGATATTATTTTTAGCGGACGTTTAGTCCGTAACTCTTGGTTAGTTGTTGACCCATTTCGACATTTTTTAGTACATATTGTTCTATGTTTTACTATATTTCCTTCATTAGTAAATAAATAAAAAAACAAGAAAAATAAATTAGCGCCAAACAATCTCATCATTCTGATTTAGTAGCTAATAATTTCACCGCCTGGTGGTAAGTGGATCATAAGTGCCTCGGGCAAGAATTTTAAAGTAGGCCAATAAATTATCCTCCGAATAACAATCCTTGTTACATCTTCAGTTCATCAGTTTTATACCAAACCGAATATTACCAATATAATTAAATTATAAACGGTATAATTCTGAAGCTACTACACTTTTTAATAGTACTATTATAGTATACGCCTTAGAAAACAACCAGAAGAACCATAAAGAATTACAACAGTAAAATGAGAAAATATAGAAATATGTCTTCTGAAATCACGTATCTGGTTAATAATCTAATGTGGGTATTCACTCTATATGTTTGGTAGGGCCACAATGTTTCAATACTATCTTACTTAATACTCAATACTTAAACGTTTTTTACCTATTATTTTTTGTTTGTTGTATATAATAGGAATTAAATCGTGTCCACTTTGCAGTAAGAACTGAAATTATCCACCGAACTAAGAAACTAAAATTATTAAGTAATACCTATTGCCTGGAATTTTTAAAATGATAATAGGTGAGAAAGGTGTTAAAAAATATCCTACCTTTAAATACATAATTATACGCACTTAAGAGCCTACACACTTAGATATTCACATTCCACAAGCGAACGAGTAACGTCTATATGAGGCCGGATTTGTTATTAACGGGCTATTAAGCGCAAATACTGATAATAACCGTCATCGATGTAAGAAAGCCAGGTTGTCCGGGGAGATTATATCGTGTCCGAACTAAACATCCTCGGCGTGGCTAAAAATATAACCCGGCGCGGCACTGTAACTGAACTCGGGGCAAACAGCGAAGCGTGAACCCGATGTGACAAGGCGTGGAAGCAAGCAAGACCAACAGACAGGCACTGACAGCCTCGGTATATTTTTAGAAAAGTTTACAGAGGAGAAAAATAAATCCGCTCGTTAACGTCAAAATTGGAGAAGTGGGAGACGAAGCGTTAAGAGGCGAAGGGCGAGTAAACCGGACAGTCGGGGCCGTACTTATTACTGCCAATGCAAATTTCAGTTTCACAACTATCGGGATTTCAAATCGTAAGGCCGATTTCGCGTAGGTGAACAATAGTCGAATATATATAGGTACAGAACATCGCCATTTTTAAGCGAAAAAGGGAACGGCTGGTACGAATAATATTTTGAAAACTGGCCAAGTAAATTGCCAGGTGGTAGTTCCCGCATATAAATTTTATGAAGTGGTCAATTCTCTCAAGTGATCCTTAGAGCTAGTCTCTAAACACTCAAGGGAATACATAATAGTTGCTACCGCGCCACAAAAGTATCAATAAATAAATCTATTTGTATGGAAAATGTGCGAGAAATATTTATTTTATCCCATCACTAACAAGTTACTAGCCCGACACACTAGTGCAAATCGGGAGGCATTAATAGAAGAACGATTTCTTCCCCAATTCAAGACTGTGTTCATATTGTATGAAAAGATTTTCAAGTTGGCCCATAAATAAATGAGACTCACGTGCGGCCCGTCGGCAACCAAGCGAGCCAATACTAACCTTGTAATTTAATGTTCATCAGTGAAGGAATTTCAGACGCGGAGAGTTATTATGTACGCATACCGCATCAATCGATAAAACAGATGTTTATTTACCCGTAATTAATGTGAAATTTATTTTCAGAGAATATATTCAAGTCGCCGGCCATCGGGAAATTGAGATGTTGGAGTCGGTTAGCTCTCCGATTTCGTAGGCTGATTTAGTCAAAACATCACATGTATTTTCAAAGTTGAAAACACAAATAAGAAATAATTCTCTCTATTACCAAAGAATATTGCTGTTTATAAATCAAACTCTAGAGTTTATGGCAGTCAACTATGGACTAGACAGTTTTATAACAACTTGTAAAAAAAATTTTACTTGGAAACAATCTCAGAAATGATGAGACTAAAATAAAACCCATAGATATATTTTGAATGGCATTATCTTGTCAAAAAATTCAGTAAGGGGTGGCTGACCGGGCTTGAACCTTGGATATTCCATTGCAGTCAGATCGATAAAATTCGGGCCATGAAGACATTTTATCCGTCAGGCAGATCGAGGTTCGATTGGAATACGAATGATTTATTTGCAGGTCGTGCGGGTCTACCCGCTCCGGTCTTCACTACCGAGAGGTCGGATTCTTCAGGTCCGTACCTTCTGCATAATAGATAAGTGGGGCGCACCTTAGTTGCAGCTGGGCTATCTTGTCGGGCAATATCGCCGCAATATTACGGCAGTGAAACGCTACTGAAGGTGGTGGCACGAACGATGGTATTTCAGACACTGATTAGTCGGTAAAAGTAGTACTCATTATATAACTAGCAGATGGGTTTGGATATTCCCGATAGCGATTAACCTCCCCTCAAATTGCGCCGAAAAGCTTACAAAGAAATTACCCACTTCAACAGGGATGGATCAGTTCAAATATTCTTGGGATTATTCTAATATACATCAGGGCCAATTTCCCCCGGGTTAATTTGAAGACCGGGTGAGATGAGGGGCCGATTAGACCGACGAGAACTTATAATCATCGGGTATATTGGTGACGAGTGGAATCGAAAACCCCGTTGACATAAATCCGGTGGAACACTTCCCTTATCCGGTTCGGATCAAGGCTTATACTATCAAATTAAATTATATTTAAATGCCAAATAAGTCGTATCTCTTTTAGTTCTTTCTTCATTTCGAAATGATTAACACACTTATCAATATTACGTTAGGTGTATTTATTTTGAGGCACACATTTAATATATAATTACAAGAGGATTCTGCATCAATCCGCAAGAATCACTGAACAAATCGCAATTTATTATTCATTATTATTATTATGAATAAGTAATACATAATTATAAACCGTGTTTAAACATAGTTTTATATATATTGTTTTGTCCTCCATTTATTAACCGAAGACCATTTACATCATTTTCTCTTATATTGTATAAATAATGCCTTGAAATAGCACTTCATTGACCCAATTTTTATGGCGTTTTACCCAATCAGCCGAGAAGCAAGAAGAGGCGCAAACATGTGGCAAGGAACTCGTAATTAATTATTGGCCCACTCGATTCTTTTAATCGATATCAGCTTGCAATTGCTATATTGATTAATAAATGATCATTTACTAATGCGATGTAATTCCGCAAAATAAGATAAAGTTAGAATTAAATACATGCCAAGTGTTTATAGAGACGGGCATTATAAAATCATTGCTTAACTTGTTGGTACTTGAGGATAACAGAGATTGTATCATGAAGTTAGATATTTCGTATAAATCCGTGTCGGACAAGTTCAAAACGTTCGGGAATATACGTCAGAAATCAATTTCATCCTACATTTCTCCCCGTCCGAATTTCCACAGCTCTGCCGGTCTCTCCCAGGCAAGAGATTCAAATTACGCTTAATAGCTCCGGTGCGTTCACCTTGTTCAAGATAATTGAACAGTCGGCCAACCCGCTGTGAATATAATTTTCCATGGCGAGCAATCAATCGATTATTATTACAGGCTACGGGGCGGAATATTTTAAGGGTTTTTTTTCTCTGCAGGCGAGGAGCCTGCGGTTTCTTGCGGGCTGCAAAAACCCGGCGATGCTCGACAACAGGAGTCGAAGAACCCATTAAATCGAACGGGGGGGATGTCACCGTGGGAAATTTCGGAGATGAACATAACGCCGTTTTGGGGGGCGAAGGGTCAGAGTCGGCCAGCGATTAACCGAAATTGGACTCGCCATTTTGCTTCGAATTGGGGGGTTCTCGCTCGAGTCCAAATTTTATAATGGCAGTCGGAGAAGAAACTGAAAAGGCCGAAAACCGGCGCCTCTTCACATATGCAAATACAAAATTATTATCACAAATCCACTACGCGAAAGGTCATTCCCGAAGGAGAACTGGAAATGCGCCTGAGTATACAAATAACTGAGGCAGATGGAGAGGAACGGAAAGATCGAGCGAAATTAATATGGCCTATTAATAGACTGAACCTCGCAACCACTGAATTGCCTCAACAAATATACTAAGATTAACTTCGATAACATTTCAATTAGGAGTTATGCCTTTAAAATTAACTAAATTAAATTTATTATGTTAAGTACATTCTACCAATTGCGTAAATGGTATGCAAATATAAATATATGCGTTCTGTTTGTTGGCAAAAAATGGACCAACCATTAGCATTTCGGGCTTCTGGCAAGTGGAAACGGGGTAACATTGACTAGGCCATGGTGTCGGTATAAGACTCAAACAGTCAAACAGTTGATTATAAACGTGGTCTTATGAGAGTTGAAAGCTTTTGATACTGCTTAGGACGTGTATTAGACTTGCAGATGGGGTAAGTAACGCCTCGGGCCCACTTTGGCCATTGCCCTCCCCGCTCCGCTGTGAATAAAATTTCTCGGCAGGCCCGCAGCTTAATGACTCCCCCATTACATACACTCGCACGTAAATACGCGCGCGCACTCACTCACACACACATTCCTTCATGTTTACATCCTGAACCAAAGAAAGTAACTTGAATAAAGACATAGCACGTGGTGAAGTATCTGCATTTCCCCAAATGTCTTTTGAGTCCTAACTAAGTTAAAACAATATAAGCTTCAATGAAAAGTACTTTAGTTAAGGGAATAAATATAAATTTCAATATTTCAAACACATTTTCTTGAAACATTCGGCTGAGACTCGAATAACAGAGAATGGTCCAGGTTTACTCTCCAGCTCTCTCCCCGACAGAGGAGAAAAGTGAACGAATAAATGAAGGCTTATTTTGCACATAAAATGTCCCCGGCCTCTTTATTCAGCAGAGCTTCGAATAAATAGCGGTGTAAAACCGTTATCACTGTGAACTCCATAAGTTAGGCAGCATACCAAAATATATTTCGAGTGCACACAGGTAGGAGGGAGTCACGCCATATTTTTCCATCCAACTTGAAAAACTGCTGTCATTTCAAACAGAGACAGTAGGTTTTATCTTCAAAGCGTACTAATCCGGGTATTATGCTGGCTTGGACTTTAGATTTAGACGGATAAAGCGGCTTAAAGAGCTCAACAGCCAGCGCTCCGCCCGCCAGTAAATCTCAGAATGCGTTTCTGATTCATGAACATTCATGAAAATGTAATCTTGGCCAACGACTACCGGATGGACACAGTAATTCATAACTAATTAATTTTTCTAATGTAACGACAAAAGTAGGGACCCCAAACCGATCTACATAAAATCGTCCTATATAGTAAACTTATCAACTTGGGAAAGTTCAAATAAACTGTTGAAAAATTTATAGGAGGCCTAACATGAATTTCCTGATAGAGAGAATAAAAAACTTCTGTCGTCCGTGAGGAGTAGAATGTGAACGGTGGTTTTAGATGTAAGTGGGATCGTCGTATCGAGGACGCCAAAATGAGGTCAAGATATAACACATTAATATAAGACTCATCCGGCGACAATTTAAGAACCCAAGTCGCCATAAATATCGCCGCACAGTTGTACCGAAAACTCCCGGGCGTGTACCTGGCTTATAAGGGGCAACTGGGAACAAAAAAAAAGAAACAGTTCGGAGTCGTGCAATCTTAGAGCGGATACCCTTTAAGAATTAGACAGCTGGAATAAAAAATAGCCGATTCCCTCAAAACATTTCAACAAACCGCCCCTTTTGTGATACGATCGTCCATTTCTGGGCGTCAAAACTAAGAATTTCAACAAACTATTTCGGATGGTCGTAGCTTTTTGAACGTGGAACCGAATCAGTATCGGCTTTAACAGCCGACAATCTTTCCCAATGCGGGGACCCATTACTTATCGCCCTTGAATCCACCAAATATACGGGGGAGATTTAAGATGTCGTTCGGTCTCGACAAACGCCGATAGGAATGTCCCGCCCTGAATTTCTGCCCTTTGTTTTATTGTAAATGTGGCGTTTTGATCGTTTATATTCGTTTTATTTTTTTTACCTCCTCCCCCAGATGTGGAAGAATTCGTCCGGCGAAAAACCGGGCTAAAAGAACGCCGGGTAACAAACGTGAATAACTGGTTCCCTAAGGAACGTAAAACGGAGAGGTCAAAATACCTTATAGGGGACACGGTAATAGTAGTTATTTTTCAAACTACGTAATATTATTTGTACTGTTATTTTAGAAATCCGAAATTATCGATTTGTGCGACGCAATAATCTTAAAGCGTAGCCATATTTTGTATGCAATAACGAAAATTAAACTTTCTAACTTTATTGTTTACAATAAAATCCTTGTAAATTTTGCACAATATATTATACATATATATCTCCCAGCTCAGTACCTAGCCAAGGTTTAAGTTTTATTTGAACCCGGAGGAGCGAAAAAGGGAGAGAAAGCCTCGGGTAAGTAACGGTCTCTGAGATGGCCTGACAGGAAAATTGCAAGTCCCGGCCGGACAGACAAGCCGGCATTAAGGGCCCAATTTGCGGACAAATTAATTGCAAATTTATCCGTTCCCGTTCAACGCGCTCACGCACCAACGTTTTACATACCCCCGGCGGGGTCATTTTCCCGACGGTAAAGCCGCCGGGACAGCTGACGCTGTTCCCTCGTTCCGAGAGCCGACGGTTGGCGGAATTTGACATGTTTTACATTCTGTAATATATTATAAATGCTGGAAACATATGGTTCTTTTCATTATTACAGAAGGAATAAGCCTATGTGAAAAATTAATCCAGAAAAAACATCAAGAAGAATGTTAAACAAATAAAGCTAATTTTGGCGAAAGCAATACCAGTATACCCCAAAAGATGACACACTACGCGGACAGTGTGAGTTATTAATACTTGTTTTACTGATTTGTTTTTTATACTGATATAGTATACTCCAGATTTTAAGGACTGACTTAGCGAACTCAAAAAATATCTTGAATTGGTCAGCGGATATCAAAACATTGGTTCCAGATGTTATTAACAATTCCCATTACGGTGGAGGGAAGGGGGAGGCCTCTGATTAATTGGGCCGTCGCCGAATTAAAGGCTATTTATCCGATCCCGTTGGAATCGGACGCCCGCCGTGAAAACAAACGAAAAAGTACAACAAAATTAAGAGGAAGAAGAAAGAAAGCCAATTTCGGCTCCTCGGGTCATGATGAGGGGGGGAAGGGCCATTGGAAGGGGGCCAATGAATTATTTATATCGTAGTGACGAATAAATTAAAGGAGCATGATTTAACGAGCTAAAAATTTGGATCTCGATAATATATCAGTCGTATCGCGCATTTTTCCCCAAAATTTATTTCGGCTTAATTTTCGCATCGACATTTTTATTTTAATTCGCCGTCGAACGACGAGACGCTAATCCGGCTTAATTGGAGGTTAAAAGAGATTAGGAAAACCAATGATACGCTTTAAACAGTTCGGGATATTCCCGAGTGAGTTAAGTTTTACAAAAATTAACCTGGACTGACTTGGGGCCCTTATAGTCAAGTTATTCTGAGATTTAACAGGGAAACAGAGACCGCACATTCCTCTGTAAACTGGTTACGCACAAATCGTAAAATGGTTACAGTGTATTCGGAAGTGTGCCACGGTAGATTACCAACTTAGAAACATGGAATAATGCATGATGGCTTATGAAAACTATGAGCCATACATTTTATAAACAGAATACAACAATATTAAAAACTACCCTAAAAATATTGTGATTACAACAACTACAAAATATCTTTTTCTTTATCATCTGACCGTTTAAATTAAATTCGTAACATTCCGTCGCATGGTCGAGTGATCGCCAGTAGCTTTACTCTTCATGGGGTCAGCTAAATCATGTTGAGTAATCACTTCTCATCGCGTTCGGATCCCTTTTACGCTCTTTGCAATTTATGAAAAGAGGCTGTTTTACAAACAAGATAAATCACGCGAAATATGGGAAAACGCCAGGTCGGAGAGCGAAAAAAAACGTTATTTACAGCCTAATCCGCGGCTTTAATGGGCTATTCACTATATACAACCGGTAGGACTTTTAAACGAACCGATTTTAATTAAGACGCTTTTTTCGCCATATAAGTCCTGAATGTTCAACGAACTTTTTGCTTAAAAATGAGTAAGCCTTTTCAAAATTAATATTGGAAATTTCCCCCCAAGGCAAAAAGCGGTAACCGGAATAATTAACGGTAACGTCTGAATTGAGACACGATCGTTAATTTGAGCGAGGCGTTGAGAAAGCGGGCCCATCCGGGTGGCGATCCTTTTATCCCAGAGGAGACTTTAAATCTCTTCCCTTCCCGGTAAGCTATTCACGTCTAGCGGCCCGAGCACATGTTCGTATCGAGCTGAGCAGATTTACGAGCCGGAGTTTATTATCGGAAGAAATTATTAAAAGCCGAGGCGAGCGCGAATTACACGCAAAAGGCTAGACGGAGTGTTTGCGGTCGTTCATTATTATTCGGACAGGGAATAAACGACTGTAAATACAGCGGTGTCGCCCACTCGACCGCTATCGATCCCCGAATTCGACTTTCCCTTTGTACGTAACGTACAGACGGAGACGAATAATGGTTGTGTAATGTATTAAATAAAATTAAACCGTGTGCAGACGCTAAAGTGTAATAACATCGAGTAATATACACAGTATATTACTACTTTCAAAACACGGTATCAAGCGGCCGTCCAATTTTCTTAGGACGTGAACCTTAAGCACAATGACTCATGAAGTTTTAAAAAAGCGTAATAAGGCGAGCCAATGATGCCTTCCATGGCGAAAATTCACACGCAAATTAAGCATGTTACTACATATACAAAAGCAATTACGCTATAGCCAGAATAAATTTTCATATAAAATTCAAGCTTACGAAGCGATTAAATTTATGAATTTGTATGAACCTATAAATATGGAGGATTTTTTATATTATGTAATCTAGGAGAAGTGAATATTTACGTAACTTTCTGGCTAGATGCCATAATTTTTTATCACATCTACTAATAATTGTAAAGCGTGTAATTGTCGGGCCTCGTAAACTAATTATTATAATTTAGTATTTATATGCAATTATATATATAAAACGTGACACTAAAAAAATAATCAAAAAATATTATTGTTTGAGGTATTTGTGGGGTAGGTGTGCTAGGGTCGGCCGGCATCATATTCCTTAGGGGATGCTGATGGAAATGAGAAAACAAGGACCAGTTAAACTCTGAAATTTAAGGTAACTACCTAATATAAATTATATAGGACGTCACTAATAATTAGATACTTAAACTACAATGCACAATTTACAGCTACAGAGTTTCTCATGTTAAAATAATCCAACATGGGATACCTATCTGTGAAACCTTAAAGAAGAATTTACCTCCGTTAAATAAATTCCGTTGCCTCATTATTTAGCGCATAAAATGTTGTACTCGATTGGCCGGAAATATTCCTACTGCGCTTGCAAACGGACTAAGACTTCTCAGGTGTCAATTATAAAATCTATCGGAACTCAGACCGGGGGAGTGAGGAAAGTCCGAGTCGGGAGGACAGGCGGGATTGGACGGTGGAGTGGCGGGCGCTATTACCGGGGCACGTCGGAATTCATTAGCGCACCGGCATCAATCAAACGCTCCCCTAGGAAAGGCACAATTTAGATTCCAGAATCCGAGCGGCTGCCGAGAGCGGGGCCGATGAATTGGCAGCATTCCACTCCAAGGTATAGGCTAGCTTCTGCCAATCCCCCAAACCCATCTAAAGGACAGACCGAATATTTGGTGGACCATACTTTACAGAGTTGTTTCCAACCTTTCAATATCTTTTTTTTTTTAACTGTTTTATTTTTGCACAATCAACCTATACAGTTATGGGTGCAATTGATACATGTATTTATTTCCGCGTGTTAGTCCCGACAAAGAAACCACCCAGTGATGGCTTTTGACATGTTTCAGCTATTGCCCGAGGTGATCTCTAGACCAGTGGCGTTTAAGTCGTCGTGGTGGGGATAGTGGATGGGTAGAAGAGGAAAGGGACTGAACGAGTGGGTTTGGATGTGGAGAGAGGCGGGAGTGGAATTTAAGGAAGCGTGATTTTGCGACTTCGTCGACTCAACTTTCAATATCTACGCGTCCCTTTTGCCGAAAAAAATTGTTGCACCCCCCCAACAATATGTTACCGAAATGTGTGTGACAAATTTAATGGCTCTTTGGAACCAACGGGTATCAATTTACCTGAAGCGAGGATAGTAGTGAAGCATTATTGAAGTCAATGATTCGATATCCCGGTTTCGTCATTAAGTGAATATTGTATATAGGAATGATAATGACAAGAAAATTTTCCTACCGCCTACTGAGGATATGTGTCACAAACAGACTACATTCCTAATATATTCCATAGTTAACAGAATAATGGGCACAGAAATTTATTGCATCTGCGAAAAAATCTGCGCGTGCAAGAACACACAGAACCGTCAAATTCCAAAATATCCGTGGGATATCTAACCAGTATAAATAAACGAGGAATAATTGGGGATACAGGAATAAGGGAAACTTAAGACCCCAAAATAACTTATAAAATTAAAGTAACACCGGCTATAATCACGTCTGTTTGAATATAAACCACGCGATTATATAAATACGTTGAATAAATACGATGTTCGAAAATCACCGAAGACAATTACTTAAAGAGCGGTTGGATATAATTTAAATAAATACTGTTTAGACGGTGTTAATGAGCCATTCGTTAAGGATATCCGTGCTACTTGTAACTGATGCACATTTATTTTCAGCTAATAAAGTGTACAAGAGGAGCCTCAAGGCTTGCATTTATAATATGATAATTGCGCCTATGATTATACCATAAATAATTTATATAATAACGTACTGTTTTCGTAGGTTCTGTAAGCGAAATTATCACAGGCTATATTGCTATATACTACAGCACTATTTGAGCGAAGCACAAATTTGTATAAATACAAAAAGGTTTAATTTACATACCAAAAGTGAAAGTATCTTCTGATCAAACGGGTAACTTACCTGAAAAAGAAAACAAACTGTTAATAAACAATAATAATAGAAAAATTTTAGAATGTCTACTACAGATAATGTAAGTTATTATTGCGTCTACTTTTGTGAATCCGCTTGGGAAACAAACCACAAAGCTAATAACCAACCAAAAAATAATTAGTACAATTAACACAGTCTGTCAACTGAACAAGTTGTTTCGTACTAACTGATTCTTTGAGCAATGGGCCATCAGTTCCATAACTTGGTCGTTTTATAAAACAGTACAATAGCACCAAATTCAATGGTTACGAATGAGTCCGGTTACAGCAAAATAATTCTATTTGAAGAAGTGTAAGTATAAGTCCCAGAGAGGACGTCAAGGCCCTCGGTTGTATTTTTATTTAAATCTGATATTAAATCCAGTTAGCAATAGATCTGGTTTAATAATGACAAAGCGGAAACGTTCAGGGCGTGAAGATATGACACTGGGTAACCGAATCCTCCAACCGACACACCTCTTGGTCTTCTATAATTCCAAAGTCCTGAATCAGAGGTTGTACAAGACGAGGTAAAACTGAAGAAGCGCATAATTCTTTGGATAAAATCTCTGGTTTTTATCTCCAGATTTATGTACGTTTATCATGAGTTCACATCGGTACGAGAGCGAATTGGATGCCGCTCTTTCTGATGTCATCGCTACACAAAACGAATGAGAGGGTCCCCCCCCACTATCGCAAACCATTCTTTCACAATATGGTCACTTCTTTTAGATTATTACATCATCAATTAGGCAATCGGTACATATTTAATTATTGAACGGTCGACGCGTCTTTAGTCTATACACTTGTGCAAAGGTGATCCCACGCGATGTATCTCCCGTGCCAGGTGTACGGCACCGTAATTATTAGCCTACATTCTAACAATTAGGGCCTAATAGACAATGGATGCCAGGCCGCGAGTGTGTGCAGCTCCGCGCGTTGAATTTAAACGGTCCGAGCGCCCGAAAAGGGACACCTCTCGAAAGTGGCAACATTCCTCGGGAGGGCCCCCGATTAAAACGAGCCGGGGCATCGACAATCGGACGCTGGTAGTCCGGCCGACCGAACAATTAGTTATTTTAATGTATTCCGGTATTAATTTCTGCAATTATCTCAGTCGGCTGGGGCGTGCCGGGCCCAAATTATGTGTTCACAGTTGGTAATAGCCTCGGGTGGGAGGAGGCCCGCGACACGCTCTCACGTGGGCGACCCCCGACTCGATTTAGTGCCCGCTGATTATATCTTCTGTCTGTCAGCCTGAGCAAACTATTTTATTTATACCTGAAAAGAAACTCTCTGTTATTATTTTCCGAACCCCAAACAAGACGCCACAAGGCGTGAAATCTTTTGTGCCGCTATTATGACCCGAATGTTTGGGCGAGTTGACAAAACTTTTTACTCCGAGATACAGAACACTTGACCGGTTTTAACTTATTGAATTTAAACTCTGTAAAACTAAGAAAATTAGGTTTTTATGTTTCTTGTGGTCAGGATATTCTTACGAGATTCGATCTTCTATTATGCGCTTCGTACTTTCATTCATTAAATTGGAATGACCCGCGCGAAACCCTTCGCTCATTGGGGTACTAATAGCGCGCTAATGGCCCTCGAATTACCAGTTAATTAAAGAAAACGGGAGACTCGTTAAATATCCTCCACTCATCGCGGATGCAGCAATTGGCCGGTCGCGATTAACCTACTTATCTGATCACGGATTACCCTAATATGGCCGACAGTTTACACCATCTCTATTATTTGACTGGGAATTAAAATCGTGGTATGAGTGGGGTTAATCGAGGATCAGAGACAAGTGAGAACTAGTCAGGAGGTAAACGGCTTGAATTCAATGTTTATGAATAAGTCATATAATGTAATATTGTAAATGATGTAAAATTATGATAACAATAATGTAACACGATTGAATTCGTATACTAATTTTAACCCGTAAGGATCTACTTTTATATGAAAACTTTTTTTTCACAAGCTTGATATTGAAATTGATGAAAGGTAATTAATCAAGGGAATGGAACATTCAAACTTTCGACCAGAACTTGACCAGTCTTGTAATGATCATAATGTATAGGGAAATAGTAATTTATGAACGTATGAATGATTGATGATTCCTTGAAAAACTATAGAGAAGGTGCATCCAGTGAGTGTCGCCTACTGTCGTAATCTGAATATAAGAATCAAAATCGTATACGTTGTCTAAAAATTACCCTTTTTTCTCAAAGCTCGGCAAACCCAGTACGTAATATAGCGGGGGTAATTTAGAGTACAAGCGAAACTGGTAATTTTGAGTCATTATTTATTATTGCCTTCTTAATTGGAATTAACCGCTAGGCCGGGGAGGGATTCTCTCAGAAAGGAGCCGCGCGATCCGAAAGCGATCGCCGGAGCGTGTCAGGGAAAATATGCCCGGTTAAAATATAACGAAGGGAAATCATAAATCTGGAGTTGCGCCCAACGAAATTTACACTGCCTCCGAATAATTCAATGTAAAAAAAGGACAAAATGCGGCTATCGCTTAATAAAATATTATTTTGGGATCCCGCCACTGGGACATAATTTTAATAGAGGCGACAGTAAATAACTGGCGTCCGCCGCTAACAGCAAGCCCCTCGCCACTTTAAGTATTTATCAGTCCCCCCGGCCCCCGTCGTCCAGACGTGGAACGGACTCCGTTCTATATTTGTAGGACGATTTCAACGCAAATTTCCGCCCCCGTTTCCTCGTTTCTTATCATAAGGAATGGAACATGTCTGGAAACCGTTTCCCCCGTCCGGCCTCCAGACGCCGCCTATTTTCGTTTCTCCAGGAATGCCTCGAAAAAAAGGAGTTATACGAACATATGCCACTGGACGTGCGACAAGCGCTATTTCCTACTGTTTTTGAAAACGTGCCCAATTTCCTATCCAATTATTTTTCTAGTCCTGGATTAACATTGTACGCAATGGCGCCAGGATTAACGAAACGCTGCTCGAATTATACACGCAAATATAAATTATCAAAACCAAAACCTAAATATTCAAGACCCAAAGAAATACTATAGATGTGAAGTAAGCGGTTGTGCGCGGGTTTTGGAATATCAAATTATATTATTCTTGCGACTTTAAAAGTGTAGATAGTTAGTTGTTCCACCAAAAACCAACACGCTTAATCGCTTTAGAAATGTGTGAAATTGAAAATGGAGAGATGCTGAATCTGGTAAAGCATTAGGCGAAATTGGAAGATTTCAAGAAAGAAGCTATAAAGATGTAACCTGTATGTATTTCTTTTGAACACTGCTTTACCAGTCGGTATAACGGGGATAAGATTTAATTATATTCCCCCTTCGTTTAGAGGAGAAAACCATCAATCGGTCTAGGCCTGTTAACAGGCACGTTGAGGCGGTTGTCAGACGGGAATCGAGGCGTTAATTAGATTCACCTGTATGGTGGAGGGGGAGGAGGGGCTGCCCGGTTCCAGATTTCATAAATCAATGGGTCAAGTCGAATCATTTGTCAAGGGAGGCCTAGCGAGCGCCGCGGGCTATTAAACATAGCTGGTGACACGCCGAGGCATTGTAGTCGCACTGTAGACAAGTGTCGCGTGGGCCCCCTCACGCGGGCCAAATTTGTCACTCTGTCAATACCGGCAGTGTAAGCCTCGCCACTTTCATATCTTTTACTTAGGATCGCCCGTTACGTCTGTTTGTATTTGCCGAGATTATCGATTCAAATTGAAACTTATCTACCGGTTGTATTATGTCTCCACTCACGCATCATCTGACAATGGACACACTTTAGTTATTATCGTTACCACGAATCGAGCCGGGTAAATTGATGTAGTATTTCAACTTAATAAGAATAATAAATAATAATACCCGCTCTGTTTTGTTTTCACATTGTTCCAATAACTTAATGTCATAGCTTTTATAAATTGGAGGATCTGTAATTGGATTGGAGAAGATATTGAGGCTATCACTGAAGGGCAGTATTCGGTGAATCTCTTTCATGTATGGTACAGTCGATAAAACGAATAGATTAAATAAATAAGTACGGACCGGCACGATGCAGTAGTCTAGAAGGCATTCAAAAAATGCACACCGTGACTGGGTGTGGACGCTTATTCCACTTATTCAAAACGACACGAAAGTCACGCTAACCCCGGTGACATGAGAATTTTCTTAAGTATACACTGCAGCGCAGTCGATGTTACGGAAATAATTTTGTTTGAAGCATTTAGATTTCAGCATCAAAGGAATTCGAAAAGGACATAGTGGGAAGGGTTTTAAGAAAATAAAATATTATTATATAAAAATCTTTATAGTATCCTTTTTTAACGTCATAAAATGTATCCCATCCCTGTTTACGAAAAATAATAACTTCAGAGACACATAGAGAGACATATAGAGGCGTTTTACGTGTTGGTCACCACACCACGGTGTGGTAATTGATTTAAAAAAAATTAATTAATCGATTAAATTTTTTTATTCCGTACCCCGTATCATGAAAGATCTTTCTGTTACAAATTTCATGCAATAATAATCGTCTATAATCATCGCCTCTATAATCATTATGAAAATTTAATATCCCGAATTTTACACATCGAGTGTTACTTATGATGAAAATTCCTGATGGTTCTACTGAGTTATGTTATATATTATGTTCTCCCAATATATAAACTGAACTATTATGGATGAGCCTTATTTTAAGACAGGTAATTCTCTCTACGTCGTTTTGTATGTGTCTTGCATTTTGAGAGGGGCCGTAAATTAAAATTAGTGTACAGATAGGGTAAATACGTAACAGAGATCATTAGCGAACATGAAAGAAATTCAGAACGCCAAAAAAATAAGGGCTAAATTAATCCTTAACGAACATTGAAAAATAAAAGTGGGTTCAGCGTTTTTACATAAATTTCTCGATAAGAGAGGAAGGCCTCACAAAAATCGAAGGATTTATGGACGCGTTCCTCACAAAACAGATTATGCGTTGTGAAAATAAAAAGGAGAAAGAATTAATTGCTCGCAACCAGTTTTGGCGAGGGGTTAACGACTTCCGTAAAGCAGAGAATGCCCGATTCGACGTCAGATAACCGCGGTCCCCCACATTAACGGCCATAAATCGGGTGCACTAAGCGATTCTTCTTATTTATTTGAACAAGTATTTTAGTATACTTACGGACTACAATGTAATTGCGCCGAACCGCAATAACAGACTCGGTGTAATATTAAACAGTAAATTTAACGAACTGATTAACGACCAAAAATTTGAATTGAAAATAATAAAAGAAACGTACTGTAATTGGAAATGTAACTGAAAACTAGAAAAGGTCTTGACTACAGATCTCTACTGAGCAAATGATGCATTATCGTCGAATTTACGAGATCAAACATCAATTACAAAATATTGTCCTAAGCAGTTCTTGAAATTTCTCACTGTATCGTTTAAGATTTGAATGGTCTCAATATGATACACGATGAATTCTTCAAATGTACATAAGAACACGCTCACCTCGCCTACATACATACAGGCTTTATCGCCGAGTAATACACATGTCCATTACCTTACGTACGTATTACAAAACAGATTTTACGACCGGTTTTCATTCATTTATTTCATGACTCCGATACCTGAAATGTACACAACATAAGGCGTCTCAAAGAACTTCTTTTTTTCATAACACCGTTCATTAATGTCAGCCTGCCGATAAATAAAGCATGGCGTCCGCCCAGCGCGCCCTCCCAGATATTTGGCCTGAATGCGAATCGAAAATTCGGACAATCCCACATACACACTCGCACAGATAGAGGCACGCACACGCCCAAGTACAGATCTGACTGCCGCACACGGAGGGGCCGCCCATCGGAACGCGGCCGAGATTTTTTGAGTGTGCCTCGTGTTGTGATTTTTTTTTTGTGTTGCGGTATTTTTCATTGACCTACATACTGTCGAACCACGGACACCTGGTGGACCCTTAAGCGGTTGTTCAGTACTCGCCTTCACCAGATACGCCCCGATACGCCTTGAATAATGGAGGAATGAGACAGAACAACAATATTTCAGGATTACTTCATGTTAGAAACTCAGCTAAGGATATATATCATACATACGGCGATTTTCTGAAATCTATGGGAATCGGTCCCCGGGGGGTTCTAAAATGTATCACGCCAACGGCAGAAAGAAACATTAGAAATTCGCTAGATCCGAAACTAACCTTGAATATTAATATATTTTATTTTCATTTTATTCTAGAAGTAAATCATATTTATTTCGTGTATATTTCTCGACAAGAATACTGGAAAAATAACATTACCCATAAATCCAATATTTCAGAAGTGCCCCAAAGTAAGTAAGTCCCGGGTACCATTTTGTTTATTAAGTAACAGAAATAAAATTTACGACGCTGTCCGGACTGTTTCTCGTCTCAAATTTCACCGATAGGAACCGAGTATAAAAATAACATAAATTTCGCGATAAAACTCTCGCTCCGAACTCCAAGAAGAAAGATAATCTCGGCGTAAACAAGAGAAATGTTGCAATAAATCTTGGAGCGGCCGAAATAGGTACCGGTCCTCTCGAAATCCGGGTTGAGCCCGGCTAATGTGAGGGCGCATTATCTCCGGTAATCGTCGGTTGTCCCGGCCATTGAGTTGTCGTCCCCGTCTACGAGCCACGTGGGTGGACAAGAGCGGCGTGGGCACGACTCCCCTTCCAGACAATAACCCCTACACTTTGCTAATTACCAATCGCAAAAAAGATATATCACCGGTAGGCCAACCAAACTGCCTTCTCGGCCTTAATGCGAATAACCCGGCTTTCCTTCTTGCTCTAAGGGCTGATTAGGGCATTGACGTTATAATATTGAACGCCCCCCCCTTTTGTGATTTTTTGTTATAATATTGAACGCCCCCCCTTTTGTGATTTTTTTTATCACCTGGCGTTTTGACTTGGCGTAGTAATATAACGAAATCCTTTGATACTATTTTCAAAGTTACCAGATCATGTTGTGGTTAAGCATGCTATCAACTCTAATAAACTGTAGACATAGGTCGCTGTAAACTTCTGTTTTCGATCATGCCCATAGAAACTACAAGAATTTTAGAGTAAAGTGAGCATTGATTAATACAGTACATCCTTTCTTGAGAAAATACGCAATATGAGATATCTGCCCACAATTGTCACTCGTTGCAATATTATTCTTCTGAGTAACTGAGCCGGTCCGAAGTGTTTCCTTAAGTGTAAGGAAATTCTTCGCGGGTCCACGGCGGCTTGGAATACCGTAACTCTTGAGAGGAGGTCGTAAACTGGACGTAAAAGAACGCGGTTAGCGGACTGGTTCAATCGGAGTTTGCTGAGCTACGAGCTAGTTCAAGACAATAGGTCATAACCAAGAAACGGGTACGGAAAGTGTGCACGAAGGTTCCGAGCATTGTGAATGTTTCATGCCGCGCTTACCTACAGAAAACAGAAACACAAACCGCCTATTAAAAATGTGCATGTAGCTCCCCTATTGTTCCCCGGGGTAAAATACCCGCCTACACTGCGTCTAAGATATTCATGTGCTTGAAACGAAAAAAGAAATATAGCCTAGGGCGGCAGTATGACGCCCCGGGGTTCCAGAAAACTGATTCGCATTATTAATTTTATAAATCTTAAATACGCTATAAAAAGATATTTGGAAACCGGTGAAAAACAAAGTAAAACTAGAAATTATGAACTTTCCATTACTACCCGTCAAGAAATAATGTCCGTTCGTGCATAAAATATTTAAATAAATTGTGAGCCCACGTGTGAAAAATGTTCCTTCCAGGTTTTTTCCGATTACGAAGAGACAAGTGGCTCTTGTTTTCGCAGAACGGAACAAAAATGACGACGGATGAAAAATCTGACCCAATAACTTGATTTATTCCGCAAAATAAAACTTCTATACGAACTTTTCGCACCCCAACATTAATATCCGCTACAATGTTTTCATCGCCGTGGGTCGAGCCCCGCTGTCGGTAAGCCGGCTGGCGGACGCGAATGAGATGTAGTCCGCGACAAATAATCGAAACATTTACCGTCCGATTAATAATCCGAGAGATTTAATTCGATACCCGGGCCGGGTTTTTCGCGAACCGATTTGTTGACCGGCGACCGAGGAACCGGTTCTGAAAACTGAAACCCGCGTTTCGTTTGTTTATTTCCTTTTTTTGTCTTCGCTTTCGTTACAGCCGAATAAATAAACGTGGGGGTTGGCCATCGGAAACATATTTGTCGACATCGGGCGCTGCCCTCGGCTCCGACAGCACCGACACCTGGGAAATAAGACAAATGCCCTCGGAGAGTTCCGACCGACTCCGGAGATCTCACTTTATCTTACTCCCAGCGGGATGCCAATTTATAGCTTTCCGTACACTCATTAAACGGGCTCCTATTGTGTCCACCACGATTTTTTACTGTACCAGTCACAGGAGATTTACCAGCAATTCGAGTCAACGCCTACAGGTTTTATTTAGGCCAGTATCTTCGAAAATTCGAATTTAATATTACACTTCGAATTATTAATTAATTGCGTTCAATGATCGATTACTTAATTGACAATTGCAACGCCGGAGGACTATTACAACGGTGGAAGTCGGCAAATCGGTGCGTAACTTCCACCAGTATGATTCCGAAACTTGATCAAACAGTGAACTAATGTTTAACGAAGCGTGTGTTTTGCTACCGCGATTATTTACTTAAAGACAGAAGATGGAAGAAATGTTTTCTGGCGGCTAAACTAGAGTTGAAGAGAGAGGAAGGCTAGTCTACTCACGCTTGTGACTTGGGAACTTTAGTGCAGGTCTGCTGTGTGGAGACGGGCTCGGCGGATATGGCCTGTCGCTTGGTCCTCATTGCGGGCGCCGAGAAGGGCTCCTCCTCGCCCGGCAGATCCATTTGCTCGCACCGCCGGCAGCCCACCTTGCCCATCACCTGCTGGGTCAACGGCGGCACTACCTGTCTGAACATGTCCAGCTCGTTTTTCAACAGCCTGATCAGGTCCTCCTTCTCGTCCAGTAGGAGTTCCAACTCCCGTATGCGTTCTTCCAAAGCGGTCATCCTCGTGGTTTCGATATACAGCGACAGTTTGATTGCTTTCTTTTTCTTCGCTCTTTTACAATTTTCAAATCGGGATAATTGTAGTCAAGGTAGAACGGAACAAGCTCCAAGACCTGTATGGAATGAAGAACTTATATGGGGAACGGAGAGTCATTTTCGCCACTGGGATTTTCGACCATAGTAATGAATAAGATACCAGAAATTCTACCGATTAATATAAATAATTGTATTTAATAGTTTGATTAAAATAAAAGGGTAGAAATGAAATAGAAAAAATGTTCCAATTAAAACAAAGAGATAACAAGATAAGGGATCTACCCACCCCACAATTTAGTGGACTCCGATCTTCAGTTCAATTTTTCAGTACTCGAAATACAGTGAAATATCTTATACTCCAGATATTATGATTCTGCAGATATTATTTAATGCCTATAATGGCTTAAATTAAATTTGCATAACCCAGCTTCCGTAAGTATGGAAGGGGACGGATTGGCCCAAATTCGGCGAGAGAAGTTTAGTTCCGGCCATCGCAATATCGTGATTAAACTGGCTTAGCTTTGTGTTTGCCAGAGTACCAAGGGAGAGGAATGCGAGCGGCAAATAAAACATGAGTTCGGCAACCGGGAGAGCACTAAACAGGTATTACTAAATGGGTATTAATCTCACGACCACCATCAACAACTTGCCCCTCGGCCACACACTGGCCTTCGCCGCTCGAACGCCGCTAACTCTCTGCCGGGGATCCGTCCCCGATTCGAAGCCCAACTTAAGTCATCGGGTTTCGTTATCGGGGACATTCTGGATTGAATAACGGGTTGTTTTTGGCGACCATATGGCATTAATTTGGCGAGGCCGAGAGCGGCAATAAGAGGAGTTCCGTAGCCATTTCGCGACGTCCCTCCGCTATCTGACCAACCGGTTTAATATCCCCTACTCACTCTCGCTAGTTCTCCCACTCCAGGCCATCCGCTCTTTCTCTTACAATCCGCCTCTCTCCTTTCGCGAAAAAACATGTTAAGTAGAGTAGGGAACGTTCTAATTATAGATTTCAATTTCGATAATTTCGACCAATAAGGTTGACCCCATAATAGCCTCGATTGCGGCTAGTGCCGTGAAAACGGCAACGAGAAATTACCATGCCTAAATCATGCATATGAAAATATTACGGTGTCCAGACAACATATCGAAACGACTATATCGGCCTCGTCCAATATAATTCATAGTCCAATATAATAATCGAAGATAACATTTTTAATTAATTAACAGTAAGACGGGGAGTTATTGGGCACCCACGAATATATTTGATCCCTTTAAAGTCTTCAAATTTATTAAGCGTAACGAAAAGGAAGACCAACGTCACTACGCAAATGTGAAAATATTGTTACGTGTATGTTTCTAAGTATACTTAAAATAAGACTAGTCAGCTAATCAGTGAAAATCAGTGAAAGACAGGGAATATGAATTATTCGTATCAATGTTTTTTTAACTTACTCGGAAAAAAACCAATATAAAAGGGCACAGAACAGTATAACACTGGCCAACACCTATGTTACACCTTCACAAACTGTCAAATAATCGGATTATAGGAATATAGATAAATATGTAGATATTAAGTCTTTCCGGAGTCATTGAACAGAAAATTATTAATAAAACGGAGTAATTTAAACATTCGAATTTATCATATTAAATGTTTGACTTGCGGTTTATCTAGATTTGTTTCAGAAGAGGTGAATTTTTTATGACTGGATTAAGTTATTAGTGAAAGCCTTGAACGGTGCAGGTTGACGAAATTGAGACATTATTAAATAAAAGACCCAAAGGAGATATTCACTATTATCAGCACCTAATATGCGGGCGATGCTTGACGGAGAGGGACAGTCGGTCGGAAACAATAAAAAGCAGAACCGAGTAGAGTAGAGGAAGGCAGGCCGCGAATGACCGAACACCTCCGCGATATCTTAAAAACCAGGCTCCGTGCTCTGAATAAGACCGATACATAAATATAAAATACTCGAAAGAAACGCATAAAACATTTATTCCTCCCCTACCCTCCCCCAATTGATTATTCGGTCCGCGTCCCCGCTCGGATATACGACATGGATTTGGCCCAAACGGCTGACTCCTCCCGCCGGCGTTTAGAATACCAGATTAGGTTTCTGCACTGTGATGAAAAAAAAAGGAAGAAGAATTGGAAATATGAGCGGTTCGAAAAACTAGACGGTCCTCTTCGCGAGGAAGACAAATAAACGAGGTACACTGTTATTATAAACTCCTGACGGGAGAAGATGACAATTGTAATAAAAACTCGGGCTTAAAAACGGGTTCTTGAAGACCCATAGATTTTTCAAAGACTCCAGAAGGAACGGTTTGCTTTTGTAAATGCCGGCGGCACGACAGCTTCTACTTCCAGAAATATTGAACTGCCCAAATAGGGAAAGCGAACTCTAACTTCTCGGCGAAATCTTTTATTGTGATCGTTTCTGGTACGGTATGAACACCTACTGTAGTGGTATACACTATAACTGTAACTGCGCAAGAAATTAAATTCAGATATAACTGGTCTACTTTAGATTTATTCTCCAAACTGTAACGATCCATTATTTTATAGTCTAAAACTATTACACGATACTCAGCACAGAAACAAGGCCGGTAGTTCTGTAGTGACCGAAAGCTACCCAACTCCAAATAGATGTCAGTATAGAAAACACGTAAATAATTTATTCTCAAGTAAAAAACGAACTAAACAACCTAAGCAATTACTATCCGCCGTTACATACAAGCTAAATAACCCGCATTAAATTATAATTGAACTCTTGAATAAGAAATTATGTATATTTACTAGCAAATCCGAAAAAAATAATATAATTAGATAATACTGAAAGTGATTTTCCATTTAAATATAGGTGTGATGGTCTCAAAGCGTCGTACAATTAGCTATAATGTAGAAGGTGACCGAATAATTATGGCTATAGAGTGAAAAAATAAATAAGGAACTGTCTGCTACGAAAATTTCTCCTTTAGTTTAAACATTTTCTGAATATATATATATATATATATATATATATATATATATATAGGAATATTGCGTGCTTGACGTCATTAAATCTATGGGTGTTGGTACGTAGTGTTGGAAGGCACAGATCCCAATTTAATGAAACAGGTTAGTACTCAAAATTTTAATTATCTAAATCTTATACGGTCAGGTTCTTCCCGAATTCCCGACTTAATTTTTGGTTGAACGGCTATTTGTAGCCGGCAATAAAATATTTCCCCGAGCCGCTCGTGACGGACCGGACCTATTGCGCAATTCCAATATCAATTTTCTTCTTCAAACGGAACAATCGGCCTCTTATCGGGCTCGGTTAATGGCGTTCTATTAATATCGTCGCGTCGAACGACTCTTACGATAATAGCTTCGACTCCCCACCATCTTCCAAATTAAACCTGTGAATAAGAAATCATTCCGAGTTTAACACGTAACTCTCTATATACGTAATCTACGGATATATCAGAACAGACTGTAAAATCAAATATGTCGATAGAGATCCCTGGTTTAATATGAGAATTAACTGCTTGAATAAAATTGGTTTCTGTAATTAGCTAATGGGTTAACGTATGGTCGTATACAGTTTATAAATATAATATTTATAAATATAATATAAATTATTAAATATAGGATTCCTTTTAACACGACACATTGAAAAATATCACTAGCGAGTACATTTTATTTGTTAAATTTTTGGTTCATTACTATTTCTTTAATATTAGACGACCCCCAACAAATTTATGCAGGATACAGCCATTTTAGGAGACAATTTTATAAAATGTCCGGATCATATGGTGGCCTGAATTGCGAGCGGTGAGGCGACAACGGTACTTACAGCGCGGGCACATTACAGTATATCCAGCATTAGAATGGTGGCTCACTTAATGCTCGCTCGGATAGGGGCACTCAAAAGCCATTGATGCCTAAACCTGACGTCCAAACAAAAACACCGTCGAGAATTACCGTTGGAGCACACTTCAGACGAGAGCCTTTGCTCAACTCTCCATTCGGGCTGAGTCATCGCTTGCGAAAACGCCTAGACTACTGTGATTGAAATTAGCCGGTCCCATTTTTCAATGCGGTAATTTGCATAGCTAAAGTAACCGTATTACTGGCATTTTATCACCGATGGGTATTTTAATATTTAAACACACCTGCATAATCAACTACTTGATTATAAAACACATTATAAAACTATCATTGGATTACCTTACACGTATAAAGCTATACGTACGTAAGGATATAAGTAAATAGTCTGAGGGTTATTTATTTTTTTTTCAAGAACTAGGTAACTATATGCAAACATTCCTTGGTGCGGCTTTCTATGGGAGACACTTCCCCATCACAGCTCTTCTCTGAGTTCTGTTTATGCCACATTACATGCGAGGGGTGTTGTCTAAGCCCGATATAAGTGGGACAATTACTATTCTATAACTGAACAAATTTCGCGTAAACACCGCGTATTTTCGTCAACCGCAGTCACCTCTCGATGAGGCAAGCGTTAAAAAATATGTCGCCAACCGAGCTGTATATCGGGCCCTGGTAGAAGATAAGCTGGTTAAGTAACACGTAGATAGCGGACCGGGAGGGAGTCGGGCCAATTTTAGAGCCTCTTATCCGACCGGGTCGCCCCCTACGATCTTTGACTCTTTCGGCCGACGAAAAAAAACCCCGGAGATTACGGTCGCACATTATAATTTTAAATTAAGCGTAATCGAAGCACGCGGTTTGATGTCGGCACAGGAATCGACGAACCGAAGAGATAGTTAGTTACATTTAAATTCGCTGGAATCGCAAAAGGGGCGCCGTTATAAAATGAATTATAACGACGCGGTGTGAAATTACACCCGAGTATTTATAGAATTCGTGCATACTTATTAAACTGGTCGTCACTCTAACTCATTGCATATTCAACGAACGCGAGAACTTAATATACATTAACATATGTCTAAGGAAATATACGAAAAACAGCACTTAAAGGGAGTGCTTTCCGTGTTATATCTTCATTCGTGTGATTATCCGTCTCCTCGTGCTCAGTTCTATGCTAGACTGGATTAGGCTTCTGCATTAATAATAAGATTCAGATGTAATACAGGGCACTTAAGCATGTCAGCTGCCTATGAAACATTCTTGCCGTTATTATAACAGCTCTGTTGACCGCTAGTCATTGGGATTTTAAACTAAACACGAATGTTGTTATAATGATTTTAAATTTAAACGTAAAATTGAAGATGAGTTGAACATAAATTTAGTTTCCGGGGTTTCGTACGATTGGGCGTGATTTCAAACCTCTTGTTTCTATATTTCCTCACGTGTACTGAGCTTTCTTTAGTTGCTGAGTGATGTAGCATTGTGAATTATTTTTTCAGGAAATATCCATATTGCATATAAAAAATTAAATACCATTCTTAGTATTTTCATACTCTAATACCCTATTTGATCTTTGATTATTACTGATTTTATCTTTGATATTATTTCAGTGCAACAATTGAATAAGTTTATACATCTTTGTATCTTGCCATTGTTCTCCAACCATCAATACCATTATTGTTCCACCTTATCAGAAACTCCTTGAACAAGCCAAATGCATTTTTAATTACTCTTCTCGCTAACCTCCAGAACCTATTCCGCAATTAACAATTCGTGTTAAAAAAAATTTAAAAAAAGGAATCACTTTAAATTGATTTTTTGTCGTATTGATAAACAGTCGTACACAACAGTCGTAACTACAAATAAGGCTAGGATGGATCTATTGAAATATTGGTTATGATATGGGAATACAAATATAATAAAGAGAATAGAATCAAAAACTGACACGGAGGTCCTAAACAGGTTAGTACTCAAGATTAGAAGGTATTGATATTAGCTTTATCGTATATAATCAAAGGATAAATATGTTTAAAGGTAATTTAAAAGTGTATGTACACCTAGAAGCTGTTGTGTATAGAGAATACCATTATTGTAAAAATTCAGAAGACATCGGCATAACGGAAAATATGATAGAAAAATGCCCCCTCCGTCGTAAAACCGAGCGAAATTGCGACGAGGCGGAGATTATAACGAGGATCGCGATCTTGCCAAGAGGAACGGAACGGCTTTTTGCTAAGTCTCTGAACCCGTCCGACCGTAAAAGACGGGCCCTCGACCCGAAATCGGGGCCCAATATCGAGGCCAATTAAATCGATTCGAAGAAACCCACTGCGCTCGGTGCGACCCCCCTTTTTCCCGGCCCGAGCGGCCGATCGTTTTTGAATTTCAAAAGGTATAAGCGCGTGGGCGATCCATAAAATAGGGGTCCGAATCCCGGACACGGCCGAACGTCCGGAACCAACTCCCACGCCACGCCATTCCCCCGTGTTCCCCAGTCCTCTCCCAACGACACAAACCATCGCAACTGACAAAAGTCTCGCCGTACATTATCGGAACAAAACCTCCAACGAGATTCGACCGTTATATTAACACGTACAAGCCTGCATTACGTTTATATTTTTTCCTGGTTTACCATTTATATAAAGAAAAGGATCGATGCTTAATGTTCTTCAGAGTAAATTTTCCCGTATTAGGAAACCGTATCTTCAAATCATCATTTCATTGTAAAAGATATAATTATAGAAACCGACCGAAAATATATGATTTCGCTGTCGACGATATTTCACTGTTGACACTACACCAGGAAAAATTAATTCCGTTTCGAAATTTAAAGTTATAATGGGTCCTGGCAACATAATAAATGTTATAGGAACGGCGGCTTTGAATGCTGATCAGTACGAACCGGTTCGCCGTGTTAAAACTCATCAACATTTCTTCCAAAATTGTTTTATTATTTTGTCTTTGACACTGATTAAAATATTAAAAATTGTTACTATGGACTGATATTAATAGTGGTCCCATAAGAAACAGGTACAGACAAAAAATGGTTTTGAAATAATATTATGGATACCATTAACGTCCACCTAAATGTTTGGTTAAAATTATGTTATGATTTTAGAGCTTTACAGGTCATAATTTTTAATTCATGAAAGGAACCAACTTGACAATAGAGAAACTGAATAAAAAATAATATATAATCACCGTAGGACTTGATAGGACACCGGTGTGGGAGGTCATATCCGGGAAGGTGAGTCAGACAACCTCCCACAAGTTGAAAAAATGACAATTCCAACGAAAGGACGGAACTCGGATACCCGCTGATCAACCGTCATTAATATTCCATACCACTCGATAGAGTTACATCACCTAATGTATCACAGTGTGAAGAATGGTCGCGATCCGAAATAGAAATGGATTAACACAGGAGAACTTTCAGAACAATGCTATAGTGTGGGATATAGTTTTCGTATTCTCTAATATATTTAGATGACAGAAGATGTTATGTCAGTCCCTTCATTAAAACTATTTGCGCCACACTAATGATGAATATACCATTTAGTGTATCCCACCAAATGTGCACTCCCGAGTAGACGGGTTACATTCACACGATATAATGTAGAACAGTAGGAGCGTCCTATCAACATGTGTTTTGTATTGCATTGTGTGTAATAAAATACAAAACTGACACGTCAGAGGATTGAAGCGAGAGAAATGGCACAATCGGCGGAAAGAGAACGATTTCCTTCTTTTTTTTTGAGACTCGTCTAAACAGCGTCGGCCGGGGCGATTAACCCTCCTCCGGCGGCGGAGGTCGTGCTCCGAATACCGAGCCGGACAATCGCCAACGTCCGGAAAAACCTGCGTTCTCAGATCGAAAGATCCGTCGACCGGGGACAGGACAACACGAGAATTCCAATGGGGGACCCCCGCAGAGGCCGGCATTCGCGGAGGCAGAACTTCTTTCTCGCCCTGTAAATGCCCGTTGCGAAATTGATCCGTGCCTGAATTAATAAAGCGGTTGGGGCAATTAAATGCCTCCTTTCTTTTACACTCTTTGTCATTTTATAGCTCCCCTGTCGGGCCACGCCTCCGTCGCGAGTCATTAAGTGGGTCCCCACCAGCGTCGATGTCCCGAGCCGAAGCCACTTTACAGTCTTTATTACATCGCGATCGACACTCTTTCCGAAAAGCGATTATTACGACGGTGTAAAATTTAATGAATGCAAATTGGCGAAGTTGTGACACCAATAACACTCAGCTGTGGCAGATTTCGTCAGAGTGGTTTACCCGGCGAAATCGGATTTTCTGAACTGTATTTTCAACGCTGACCTCCTATTCGCTTCGACGCCTCAAATAAATATAAGGTAGAAGTTTTGAGACACATCAATTGACCTAAGCTTCGCATTTACTATATAATGCCCTACTCGAGTAAAAGTTGAACTTTAATTAAATTGAAAGCTAAACAGAACTTAATATTCTACATGCATTTCAGGCTCGTAAATGTTCTTGGAATAGTGTAGGCATTTATAAAACTGGATATCTGAGGCAAAAAATATTGAAAATAAGACAAACAGAGAAACTAAAAAAATATATTTGTCGGACTAAACGTACAATTCTTGTCAATTATACATGATCTTTGCATTCTACATTCAAACAGGACTTTAAACTGCTTAGACTCGCAGTTACAGTACTTTTTGTAAGATTATTTGTACTCGTATTACCAACCGCAAAGTAGCTTAACGGATGGATATTTAGAATAGAATTCCCAAGAAAAAAATAGTCATGAACGAGTTGCAATCGTCGGTTGTTAAACAACCGCACAAAGGCTTTAGTTTAAACGACAATGACTTAGGCTTCGAGTTATGCTCCGGCGTCATGCTTAGGCCACTCGTCGTGTTGAATAGCACCGTCATCAGGTGTTCACCGCCGACTGTATTAAACGCGGAACAGGGCACATAAATATTTCTGATTTAAACAGTCTCAGAGATAGACGGTACGAGCTCCTCTGGTGTTACCTTCGGGGCTGCGAGCCGAAGTGATAAATTTATTAGCGTAAACATCGGCTGTGCGCTATCGGGAAGACGGCTCCACGAAACCGTGACTCTGGCACGACTCACGAGAAGTTACTTAATAATAGCTGCCTTCAGTTTTGTCTTTTCCTACCTGTATGTTTTTTCATTAAATTGAGGTTACCGGTCTAATGTTACCCCTTCACATTTCAAATGCAACGATACTAAAAATTGATGGTAACAAAATAGTAATGAACTCTAGATTGTGTTATAATAAACGCAGAGAACTGATCACTATACAGGTATATTAGCGAAATATTCGGCGGGTACAGTAATGCATATAAAATTAAAGAATTAAGATATTCCGATTGGGTTTAAAGAACAATAGAAGGTTTGTATGAAGAATGTTGTGATGAACTTCATCTTTGTTAAAAAAAAAACAGCACACCTCGTTTGAACTACATCTAAAAAATACTCGACTGACCAACTTTTTTATATCGTTACCGCAATCTAACGAAGCACCAGCAATACGCCCGTACGGGATATCCTATATTTTTTCCAGTTTTTATTGCGCGATTTTCTTCTGAACGACTACAATTTATCGGAGGTACAGAACAAGACTCGCGAGTCAGAAAGACCACTGCGTCAATTAACGGTGACGTTTGAAAACCTTTTTATACTACCGATCAAGGCGCGCGCCTATGCCCCCTCAATAGTGGTTGAGGTGATTAAAATTGAGTTTTCCAGTCACCGGCACGTGTGTAGAAGACAATCGGTGGGGCTCTTAAGCTTAATGCCACTATAGTGCCTGACTAAATCTTTATAACACCAATCCACACGCCATCATTCCTAAACCATCATTCCTTTAAAACATTACTGTAAATGTGCCTGATCCAAACAATACTCTAGGATTATTTACGGAATAATACTGATGAAAACTAAGAGCCAAACGTTTTCCGAGTTTATAATCCCCAACCAAGGGAAACAAAAGGAATATGGGCTGGCGTACGCTGATAAGCACTTTGGCCTGAATGAAAGGTAAAAGTTCACCCGCACCTTTTTTCCGTCCCACCTGAAATGCGGCCACTATAAAAACCGAAGAGTAGGCGAATTATTTCAAACCCGCAACTCGAAACCACCGAAATTGGTACACTCCGCCAACGACGTGTAAACTGCTCCATATTACAGGACTCCTGGGACTTCTGGGCCAAAAGCGATAAAGCCGGGCTTTACTGCTTGTCCGCGCCCCCCTCACTGTCAGCGATCCCGCGATAGGAATAAAGGAAAATGACGCCGGTATAAAACGAAAAGGGAGACGGATATAAAACCGGGGACGGACCGTAAAAATGCGTGGAAGGGGAGATCGTAAAACTCGAAACGTCTGCGTTCGGAAAACAACCGACCCTTCGGTTTTACGGTCGGGCTCGGCGAAACGCGGAAGGGGTAATGAAGCCGTCCTCTGGTCCGCGACCGCTAACCAACATCAAACTCACGCTTTCCTCAATAACAATGTACGACAACACAAACAACAAAACAGGAAATCGCTGTACGAGATCGGGAGGTGTTGTCTATCGCCATGCGATCGTTGAAATGTGCCGGGTTCACTATCTCCTGCATAATAATTTCCGCTGAGCTAAAGCGGGAATAAAAATTGCCGGTGTTTCCTCGTCAAAAGCCGCCGGGTGGGACGAAGAACGTGTTCCATTTGCAAAAGGGGGAAAAATAAATCTTCTAATAAATTCCTCGAACGCCCGACTTGCAATTACGAAACTATTTAAGAAAGAAGCTCTAAATGATTGTAAGGCGAATATTAATTACTACTCTGAAGTAGGCAATTAGTCCTTACAAAAATGAAAAAAATTGGGGCGAAAATGACGGTAGAAATTAAAGTAACTTGGGTACTATTAACGAATTCAAAAATGTGATGCAGCCCACCGAACTAAAAATCCGCAGAAAAACCCACTTTCTGGCTATGATTGCCACTTGACTAACAATGAATATATAAATACAGGAACAGGATGCTAACAAATAAACAGTCTACTCATTGCAGGTTTTAATGCAGACACCATTCATTAACTCTAATTCGAATTTTCTGTCAAATCAATATTACCGAAAAATATTTTTTCAGAAATTCAATTCGCAAATACTACTCTAACAGATATTTCCAGTTTACTATACCGCTATACTACGTCAGACATTATTGCGGAGTCTGCGGACGAGTTCTCAACGTTGTCAAATTACATTATGCCAAGGGACCGTGATGGCGACGTCCAGAAGTATCCTTCGAACAGGTTGACGGGGCCGAACCCCACCGAAAGGAGAGAGAATACGAGGCCGTCCCATTTGATATCTTCTTGGCATGAATTACGAGAATGTGGCCCCAGAAATGCCGACCGGTCGACAACGATTACTCGACCGGAGATGGATATGGGGGCTGCGACATTCCACAGGAGAATGAAAGCATCAAAGAGAAGGAGACATCCGTCTTTCCACACACTCAAGTCATTATAAACGCCCGCATTTCCGCTCCTTTAAAGATTATTTTTATTTTTTCATTTGATTAATCGAGCAGAAGGTTTCGGTTTTCTTATTCTAGGATATCCGCAGCGGAGAACTTACAAAACGAACATTTTCCACTTAATATAAGGAGTTTCAATTTTCCTACTGTCATATACGACAGTTAGAATTTATAATAAAAGGTAGTGTAATTTAGAGTTACGTGTATTACTAGTGAAATGAATTTAACATACATAAAGTTTGAAGATTTACATATGTGAGAAAGTCCCTATTTCATGTCGATACAATAGAATCAGACGAGAATTCACAGAATCAAAGTTAGAAATTTTTCCTGGTACGGACAACCAATAATACACATTTCTTAATCTAAGCATCAATTCTCAAGAGTCATGTTGGCTAATAACATTAGTCATAACGTCCATATATACATGATTCATTCACGCCGCGACCAGGGACAAGCTGTGCATACTCATTACAATTTCGGCTTCGCTTTCATGTCCACGAATAGTTGCGATCAAACAGCCGAGATAGCGAATATTAATTGGCGCCGTTGTATCCTCAGCCATAATGGCTTATTTATGCCACCGAGTAATTTATATTAATAACATATTGTTTTATCCAATGCACAAAACGAGCTAAATGAGCTAATCATTTTTCCTGGAACCCAATATTAATACTCAAGTTTATACAAAAGGGCCATACCGGATATTTTTTCAAAATGTTGAGCACGCGTAAATTTTCTCAATCGTGTGATCGTTTTCTACGTGCATTTAATCGCGAACGTTTGACCGAAACGTTATTACCGGGCTGAATATGAAAATCGACATAACTGCAGACCGAACTAAAGGCTTAAATTCCGATAAATGTGTTCCTACACGTTTCTACCGCGGCCGCGGGCATCAATCCGGAAGACGAATAGGCGTACGACGGGAAAGGAAGAATTTGCGACCGGATATGAATATTTATAGGTAGAAGAAGCGCGGGTCTGCTTGGTTACATCTCGGTGAAGTCCTACCATCGGAGATAATCCAACATTTCAGCCCCGATACCAACGCTCGATGCAAATAAGGGAGCGAGGAAGTGAGTCGAGACCAGTTTCATATCTCTTTTTAAATATACATACATCCCAGTACATATTTTATAAGCCGACATTTAAACCGCGGAGGCCGTAAATTATTTCTGTTTGCAAATGTTCCAGCGCATCAATATATTCCTGCATTGCGATCAAAATGGAATTAGCCGTTCGGAAAGGCAATATCGGCTAACGACTGGCCAGGAACAAAAAGAACGCTCAAAGCGAACCGCTCTAACGACAATCGATGAATTACGTCGGTCGGACGACGACTCATTTATTTGCCGCGGGTTAACGACGATCATCACTCACACTCGGAGTACACGTGTTTAGGAGTTGTTCGAGATGATTGAGAACGGCCTCCCTGTCTACTTAACAACCCCATACGAGCAATGAGTCCCACCGCCGTACACAACACTCCGACATCCTGAGCGCGATCGCGTCAGTTTGAGAACTTGGGCAGTTTTGTTCAATTCTCAATCGTTCGACAGGAGAGATGCCCAAGTCGAACGGGCGAGATAATTAATGGAGCCTGCGATCGAAGACCGTGTCGATGTTCCTACGCAAGATTCGTCGCCACAAAACAGCGCTCCTATACAGTCATAAAAAACTATGGATATACATGCATATATATACACATACAAAAGTGTTTATTAATAAAAAAAATGACACGTTTTCATTTTTGTTTCGCCTATCAGTAAATGTCATACTGGAAATTATAAACACCCATCTTTTGTGTGGAATAAATGTAAAGTCAACTAGGTAATTGACGTGAGGATTCCCGGGACGATCATCGAAAAACAATGTTTGTCATTCGATCTGTTGGAACAGACTGCTCGGGTATTGGACAACACAGGAGGCGAGGACAGGCGCCAAATTCAATTAGCGACGGTCGTCCAAGTGGAACATACCACTTGAAACGATTTCGACGGTTACATTTCATCGGTCCATTAGGACGGGGGGTGGGTGGGGTATTTATTCGAGGGTTTCCCAACGGTCGCGGACCGGGGAGACCGGTGCCAAGCTCTCTCTCTCTCTCTCTGAACTCTCTTTAACTCTCTACCTCCCCCTCTCACTCTCTCTTTCGCTTTTACAGGGCCAAGAATACACCCGGGGAGATTACAACACTAATAGGGACACCTACACGCTCTCCGTCCGTGTGGAGGCGGCTTCATTTTGAAGCCAGTCGCCAAAATAATCATCTCGCGGGAAATAAAATTAACACATTTTGCCACCCGAAGGGTGTCAAGAGCTGTAGCGTTGCAGCGGGTTTGAGATTTTAACATCGGGGCGAATGATACAGTTACAGAATCTAGGAATAGTAGTACTTGAATATTACCAGGGTTATATCGAAATTTAGGCGATGCCTACAGAATTTCACTGTAATTCACTGTAAACTGTAATTCACATTAACCCAAGAAAAGGATTCACTGAAGTGTAGTTATTATTTTATTTTAGGAAAGTAATAGGAAAGAAATAGGACTATTCAAAAATACAGTAAAAAATCCCTTCCAATTGTCGTTGTTATAAATATATACAAACAGTTCCGACGCAAATGGTTTTATCAATACGGGGATCTGAAGTGCCGGATCTATGAGTATCCGGTCGGTTGGCGATGAAAGGAGCTCCGCTCTCAAGCGCATCAATATTCGCTAATGATACGCGAAAGTACCACCGCGAGGTGCAGGAAAGCCGCTCCGGCTATCTGAACATCTGCGGTCGAAGAAGACTTGAGTCATGAAAAAGTACACCGGCCGCTGGTTTATCGCGGTTTGATCCGCTTCGATAAGGCCGAAAGCTCTATTCTAAGCACCGACTTCACAACGCTAGTACTAGGAATTTTAAATACAGCGAGCGCGACGAATTCAAGGAGCCCTACGCTTGAATATGCCAAGTCGTTTGATGTAATATGCTACATGCCCTGAGAAATTATTCAAACAACCTTGAGGTCTATACCGACCGTCATTTCCGACTACTGATAACAGTTATTATCTTTACCCATTTTAGAGAGTGTTTCTTAATTTGTTTTGTTCATATTGTAATAGTTATTTTACTGCACAAATATTTATAAAATGTAAATGAGTTAACAGAACCACGTACTTATTAAGTCTACTAGGTGCGTCTATGAACGTAGTAATTAGTTAGTATAATTTTATTAAATAGAGTGAGTTTGCATTTGATTCCTAGCCAGATTAACTGTAATCCACGTACTTTTCCTAAAGATTAATATCCAACTGGCAGTAACGGCTTCCCTAACTATCTTGGCTCTTGTAAATTGTTCACTTTCCAGTGAAAAAAACTCCGGGTTTATCGTTTCTGCATCCGAGGAGCACAATACTCCTGACCCTTCGAAAGATTACTCTTCGACTAGCACCTAAGAGCGTACGGTTCGTAAAGGCCGACCAGGATTTATACGCATATCTCAATATGACTTATAAATTCCGAATGCATTGTTTCTTATGAAGCGCCCCTGTCTGAGTTCCCGTATTTGCTTTCTTTTTGCGGCTGTTTTCGCATTCAAAGTTATTCAACGCTCCCCAGACAGAAATCGCTGCAGGGTGAATGCATGCAAATCGTGCAAAATTGTTCCATTAAAAATGCATAGGGAACACGTTTCGAAAACGTCTACAAGAACGATGTTTAAGTACCATTTTTACGGCGATTTAGCATTTATCTAACCGATATTTTAATGGGAGGCGCTTATGTTTACACCATTTCAAGCGACCATTAATGTTACAAATTTTTATGGTTTCCATTATGCCGCTCTTATGTTTAAAAGACGAATGTATTACATATTTAGCAGTGCACTGTCCAAATACAATCATGGTCTACAAGAAATTTTTAAGTATTATAGAATAAGAATTCCCATATCATAACGAATTATGTATTGTGTTAGTTAAACTTATATAACATTATTTCTTTCGGAATTTAAACGTAGGTTTATTCCATCCAATGAAACATCACTAACGGATGGAACCCAAGCCATCACAAATCTCATACCGGAAACGATGACGCTGTTTATGACAAACAAACAAAGATAACAAAACATCCCGCCAAAGAGATAGCTAAGCAAATATTTATCGTGCCACAATTAACGGGCATAAAGCATTACAGTCGGTATTTCTATTTAATTTTAAATGAGGGTATTAATATTTCATCCGCGGACCGGACTGTAATGACAAATCCTTTCATCCGAATGCAATTAACTTCACATGTACCCGTCGGGCGCACGACCCGCTCCGTAGTCCTCACGATATATTAGGCTTCGTTTGTCGATGACGTTAAGAAATTATTTCGTTCTATATCGCCATTTAAATTAATGATTCATGAGAATAAACCCACAAGGCCCGATGAGACCTAGCAACAACGGTCGGCAGTAGAAACCCACGCGAAATGCAGGCAGAGCCTCCCAGCCGCCCCTTATCGGCCGGCCAGATTCGACAATTTATCAGGCTCGCCGAATTCAATACAAGCGATATCTTGTAGGTGTCCAGATTATGAGAAAACAAATGGATCCCATTTTAGTAACGAGAACACAGAGGGTCTGAAATAAAATTGTGACGTCGCTTCGCTGACTTCATAATTCGTTGTGAAATACACCGTAAGACTTGACACGATGACAACCTATTAATTGTGCACAAATGTTTCTCTAATCAACACCTTAACGGTCTCGAATCTAAATACAAGTATTATCGCGCGTGTATATAATCGAAGAACTTTTTCCGCCGCGAACACTCGAATAAAAATACTTTACGCAAGATATCTACGTCCCCATTTACGACTTAATAATGAATTCTGCAGCAAACCCTCAGGCCGCCCGTATCTCTATAGCGGTGGAGCCGCGCCCACAGATTTTATCCAGGCCTCGCAACAATATATTCCAAGTTTTATCTCGGCGAATAATAGAATTCGATAGAAACAATAATCCGCGGAAAAAGAGTTACAGCACTCGGATAAGGGGCCGACGCTGTTTCATGCTACAGTGGAATACTTCAGAGTTGCAAATTGAGTTGTGTCAGGCACACCGAGGGGCGTGCTCTAGCGAAAACTTCGAAGGAAATTGAAAAAAAATTGCACAGCACCTGTCCGTCAGGTGTTTCGGTCATGGGCTTCCGGTCTAATCGGCATATCAGCAAGGAAATTAGACGAATTTAGTCACAAACTTCAACAAAAATAGCGCCCGCCTTTCCTATTTGATTGTACGTTTACCCCTCGCCACGCAATGAATTCGAATTGAAAAAGAGTGGATCTTAATTGACTCTTATGGTTCGGCAGTTTAAGAACTGCTTTCCGAAAACTTGGAAGAATGAAAGTAGGCCTAGGAATAAAGGAACCGTTAGAGAATATTGCGTTCCAGATATACCCTGGTATTTGGAGAGAAATACCCTTACACGATTCGATTGCCGGGAGAGGCGCACAATTTTCGATTAATCGCCAATTTAAATTGAAAATTGTTGTATAACAAGTGGCTGAGGAACAATCGATGGTTTTCAGTTAGGTATATTTCGTAACTCAGAACCCAAGCAGTGAGCCTCAGGTAGTGAAGGAACGCCCCGATATGTGACGCGTTTCCTGTCACCAGAGGCACATTTCAAAATACCTATTACGACAGTTGAAAGAGAAAACTGAACAATGTGAACTGCATGCGTATTCCCGTAATGGAAAAAAGAAACTTAATCAAAATATATGCGTTCATCGGAATAATTCCGCAAGCGTTATGTTATGTAGACAAGGGTAAAAACGTACAAACGCGCACACAAAAAAATGTGTATAAATACATATAGGTAATATTTATTTGTTTGATTTCAAATAACAAAATATAATCAATAAGAAAAGATATTGAATAATTGGAATGGCAGTCGTGGGCGGAAGGCTCATCTTCCAACAGACGTTATATTTTCGTGACTTCTTTCTTATTATCTTGCGGCTTTGCATCTATTTCTGTGTTTCCCACAAGAAGACAAAGTAAAATCCGACGGGAACAGAAACGAATTTATGATAACATTTCAGATCAGCATGTAACACTAAATAGCACCCTTCAAGTATTAAGCAATTAAAAGTAAACCCCCACAGGGCGAAAACCTTTCGCAAGCCAAACGTACTCATTTAGTACTCACGTACTATTCGGAATAGTGTTTAGACATTGGTAATGGGGATTACCAATTATTTAACATGACGACTGTGCAAATGTCTGTACCGCTGTGGTTCTAGAGGACGGACCGTATTATTGAAAAGGTGGTGGTTCGAGCCAAGCGTGGTAGTTGTTTACGGCGTTGTCTGCAGGTCTTGAGGGATAATTGAATTTCGGGCGGCGGCTGGGTTTCGGGGCCGTGGACCGGCGTGAGTGACCGAGCCGGCCGGCCGGGTTCGCCCGACCGTGACAATACTATTATTTTTTGCCCCCAGCAGCACACGCTACCGGAGTTGAGCTTCTCCCGTCCTCACCCGCGACCCTTTTGTCCGGTCAACATCGAACCGTTCGTCTGCCAGTTAAAACCTGACTATTATAGAATCAGGGACGTGGGGTTGCTGGACACAGATTACTCGGGGGTGGACACAGAATATCGCAATAATGGTGGTATTCTAAACCTTCATGTACCACTAAACTGATATATATATTAATTTAACCGGATGTATTACACAATGTCTCGGCGAGAATTTTCTGACCATAAAATGTCACAATAGGATAAAATAAGCGTTAAAAAAGTGTTATGGCAAAATTTGTTTTAGCAAGTCACTTGAACACTTGAAACGGACGTTGCGGCTTGAACAAAGGGCCAATGAATACGAGAACCTTTCTGGCGTTGCGACACGACTGTTCATTAATTGAAATTAGCCGCCATAATTTTATTGGAGTTACAACAGTAAAAGGTTACAAGTCGAACACCACGACCTAGATCGAAGCGACGGCGTGGAAATTGGTCCATACCGCCGGTTTATGGACACATAACTTATCACAACGTGGGCGGTGGAAACGGGTGAATATCAATTTGGAAGTGGTTCACTAATAAAATGACAGATCAAAGGAATACTGGACATAAGACTGATCTCGATAAGGTGAAAATATGACTCGAACGTAAAAAAAACAAATTCAGTGGAATATGTTATATCAAATTTCAGTACTCATATACACAGTTGACTAGAAGAGTTTCGTACTCGTGGGCAAGTATACGCAGAGAAATTATTCATTGAACACTGTATTAAGCGTTATACTTCTGACATCGTTCACTGAATTCACTAATGAACAAGATGATGAAATGATAACCGGGGATGTCATGTATCATTACACAATAACTGTTGAGTCTGACTCTGGTAGAATAATGGTATTTTATGATAACACATAAAAGGCCGAGCATTGCAATCGTTGCATTCGTAGCTTTCAGTAACCATCGAAAACAAGCCGAAACCTGTATGAATAGGTTCAAATTCGATTCAGAGATTCAGGTACAGGATAACTGGTATATTTCTACGACGTATTTAAACGTATTGGTAAAATTTCAGCGTGCCGTGTTAGAATCTGACCTACGGCCGGGTGCATTCAATCAAAGAGATGCGTGAATCTGTCCGACGCCCAATTTGTATCCCATTGAATATAGAAATGAGGCGTTAAAATTTGTGCGATAGGGCGGCCCAGTTGTGAGCCGATATCATTGGGCAACAACGCCCGGGGTCACACCGAGTCGAATTCTTGACCGCAAACAGATTACGAGTCTTGCGACTCCGGGCACTTCCCCAACCCGCCGAAACTAGTTTCGTGCCCCACGGCCTGCGGCCAACACTCCTAGCCATAAACTGCGGCCGGACACCGGAATAATATGAATATACGTTCAATACAGTTTAAAGTTACGATACTTTACGACACGTCCGGGGAGGTTCCTCCAACAATAAAAAGGATCTAGAAAATTGTCTGTCCCTAAGACATAAGTAACACATGGTACAGGAGAACAGAGCTTACAATGAACAATGTACTTCAGACCAAAACGGTTTAGGTTCTAAAAAACTTACGTACTTAAAAATAATCGGGTAAAAAACTGAATGCTATGAAGAATCTAGCATGATGCAATCGATAAATCCATTAGGATTTAGTGAAGCAAGGAAGAAGGGAAATTACTCTCATTTTCAGATCAAATATTAATATAAACGAGGATAGAGAAAAACTAAAACACGAATCGAGCGTACGCCATTTAAGAGCTCAATTTATACTGTTATATGTTCTAAGGATTGAAGAGGAATTTTGTTAGCCTAGAAGGCATGTTATAAAGACGTTTAGAGCCACCCATTTAGAGCTCCTCTGGCCATTACTTAAAATGGTAATGTTACTAAAGATTGAGAAAGGTCCAAAACCGGTCTTAGAGTAGGAAGAATAACTGAGACTAAGCTGAGATAGCCAACTTGGAAGAAATTAGAATGTTTCTTAGTTTTCTCATTTAGGAAGAACAGACAAAGTAAGCACTTTCTTTATACAAACAACACGAACTATTTAGTTCACAACTCAAGTGTTTTAATGAGTACCCAAATAAAGCTTTCAAACAAGAGTTAAAAAGTAGCACAAACAGCGTAGAACGAATGGGAGACTCGCCCTTCCAGACCTCTTTCTAAAAGAAACATCAAACTCCGGCCTCTTTTTAGGTAACCAAACGAAAAGCTCACACGCAGACAGAAATATGTCAAATGTATGATAAGCATTAAGCCCCGAATAATATTCGCGTCGGACGACAGGTGACCTAAGGCAACTCTTAGATCTCACGGAACGATCGAACGGCTTAATAACGGCCATTACGGATGGCCGCCATTACGTTGTCGGGAAGGGGGGAAAATTAGCCTGGCGAAATTAAAAAAACCGGTTGCCAACTTGCTGAGCCACAATTCCAACTTATTCAAAATTTAAGTTATCAATTCACTTCTGAAACGCGAACGAAAATAATAATAAATTTTAGCGGAGAAAGCCCGTTCGACGGCCGTCTGCTTCCGCGCTCCGGAATCGGGGCGTTCCAACTCTTCTTTTGAATGGAGGTTCAAAAATAACAATGCGGATTGATCAAGGCCGCGCTTACAAAACAGCGCACGTGTCCGCTTGATATACGTGCCACGAAATTAAAAGATAAATTTAGTTTCTTCTGAAACTGTGTGTTTCACCCGAATCGAACCCAAAGAGTGCCTAATTTCAATTACATAGATTAACATGGCGGATCAAAAGATCCTGGAAAAAAATTAACAATACCGCCTATGGAAGTACTATAATATTATGTAACATATTCCTATGATTCATATAATTCCACGCATAAAAGTCGCACATTTTATACACTGTATAGAAATGTAACAGATTAATTTAATTAACTGCGATAAATCAAGAGAGCCCGGAAAATTTCATTAGTCATTATACTTCATCCAATGTTTTACTGCCTAAGAAGT